>CM036572.1:12920000-13591902 GCA_020745775.1 Theristicus caerulescens
TTATTCTTGGGGTTTTCACCCATGCAATGCAGGCAGAGATTTTGGGGGCTGAAGTCTTTTTAGGTTCAGCTGCTCTGCAAAAGTAGGAAGCTTGGGGATTCAGTGGGAAAAAACAGGCTGGCTGCATGGAGAGTGGTGCTGGGTGGCAGCTCCAGGTGTGGGGCTGGCGGGGGAATATGTCACGCTAAAATGAGAGGGAAACACGCCAGTAGATTCTGTGCTGTGTTTGGTTTATTCTTATTTGAACTGGGAACAGCTATGACTGACCTGGGACAGATGTCATGTAAGGAATATGTCCCTTCTGAATTATTCCAGCAAACTAGGACAGTTCCCAGTGAAGTTTAGCAGTTCTTATCTATCTGAGGAACCAAGAGTGGTAGTGAGTCACTGCAGATAAAGGTACATAACCAGAGGATGCCTGCTCTCTGTTAGATGTCATTTGGATTAACATAGGAGCTATGACAGCACAGCTAGTGTTTCAAGCTGAATATTTTGCACAGCTCTGTCTTTTTGTCCCCCGCATCCTGTCCTCCATACTATTCTGTACAAATAGGAACAATCTGTGCAGATGGGAAACAGAGAACTGTTTCCAGAAGATGAAAGGCTTGGGGAAGAGAGGAAGAGCTGTTGCACCTGAAACGTTTTTTGGGTTTACTACCTTTTAAAAAAATCTCCCTTGGTTTCTGTATTGTTTATGTTTGTCACAAAGAGATTTTCTTAAGAAAATAAAAACAGCTAATACAGCATTGGGTATGAGAGGCTGGGCTTGAATTTCTTACGCATTGTAAGAATGTGGACTTGCTGATCTAGTTATGCTTGTTTCGTGCAGGAATTTGAACTCAAGAAAAAGCGCAAAAAATGTGAAAACCTTGAGCATGAAGTGAGGAAAAAGCATAAAAGATGCAAAGAACTGGTAAGTGTTCTTGTTGCCTACTGTCGTGAGCATAATGGTAGAAGAGGAGCTAGGTTGTTGCATGCCTCTCTTGGATTCTCTTCAGTTTATCTTAATAAGGAATCACCAGTCTTTCTCTTAATTTGAACAGTGTCACAAATTTTGGGCTCCAGCCCTTGCGGCTGGAATTGTTTATTTAGTCTTTCAGCTAGCTGTGGGTTGAATATAGCTACATAAATCACTGGATGAAACTCCGTGGCCTTTGCTAGTTTGAGGAGATACTTACCATTTTGACATGCACTCCAGACAAGTATCGAAAGATTTCTGCGTCTTGAGATGGTAATTACACAAACCCACTCTCATTTTCTTGTGCTTCTTATTTGTTGGATGAAATCTTGCCTCTGTTTAATTTCATGGAGGTTTTGCAGGTCATATCGCAGCATCTGGATTTCTCCTTTCTGTTTCTACTTTGCTGAGCAACACTGGTGGCATTAGTGACTATGACAATGTGTAGTTTCACCCAAGGGTGCTTACCTTCTGAATAGATGATTTATGTCTTGCTCAAATCTCTGTTCAGGTCAGTTCTAATGCATAGCTCGGACTCATACGCAGTTCATAGTGCGTAGCTCAGCCTCGTTGTCTGGGTTAGAATGGGATGTTTAAGGATGTCCTGGTTTCAGCTGGGATAGAGTTAATTTTCTTCTTAGTAGCTAGTAGAGTGCTGTGTTTTGGATTTAGGATGAGAATAATGTTGATAACACACTGATGTTTTGGTTCTTGCTGAGTAGAGTTTACACTAGTCAAGGACTTTTTCAGCTTCCCATGCTCTGCCAGGTGCACAAGAAGCTGGGAGGGGGCACAGCCAGGACAGCTGACCCAGACCAGCCAAAGGGCTATTCCATACCGTATGACATCATGCTCAGTATATAAACTGGGGGAGTTGGCCGGGGGGGGGCAGCGATCGCTGCTCGGGGACGTGGTAGGCATCGGTCGGCGGGTGGTGAGCCAATTGTATAGTGTATCCCTTGCTCTGTATATTATTATTGTATTATTATTATATTATTATTATTATTACTACTATTCTATTTCATTTTACTTCAATGATGAAACTGTTCTTATCTCAATCCACGAGTTTTCTGACTGTAACCCTCCCAATTCTCTTCCCCATCCTACTGGGGTAGGGGGAGTGAGCGAGCGGCTGCGTGGTGCTTAGCTGCTGGCTGGGGTTAAACCACGACAAAGGAATAAGTTGGTCATTGGATGTTGTTAGACAGTAGCTTTTCAAGGCCAAGAAGGGACCAACTCACCTTGAAGTACTGGGACTTAGACTGCACGCACAGGGAATTAGCTCTTGGGATAGTCAGAAAATATATGATGATCCATAAAACACTGGGATGGGGAAATACGTGTGTCTATGTGGAGTCATGTGATTATGCAACTATTAAATTCCTCTAATGCTGTACAAAGTCGCTGCAGATGGACTGGACCTGACAAATTCAGTCAGTGTCTCTTCATGTGTCCATGGTCTCCTGCCTGCTCAGAGACGGCGTTCCCTAAGGCAGAGTGATAGCTGGCTCATGTTGCTTTCTTAACTCCAGACTGAATCCTGCTTTCAGAATCAACCCTTTAAAACTCTTGAGTTTGCAGTCTAGAACTCTCTTTAGCATCATTCTTCCAAAGAATTTTTCTTCCTTAACTGAAATTTGTCAAGAAGACTCTGATCTTGAACCAACCATGAAACTTGATGAATTATTTTAGGTGGAGATGGAGTTCTAGGCAGCAGTATGTAAATAATGTGGCACTGGAGCTGTGAAGTAGACAAGGAAATGTCTTTCTCATTCTGGGCTTTGAGGCTACATAATTGGGAAAAGAAACTTAAGAAATCACCTTGCACAGGGCTGGTATCTGCTCGAGCTGTTGCCTTCTACCCCTCAAGCAGCATCCCATCAGCATCCTGCACCATCAGTCAACAGGAGTGGCGGAGCTACTCTCCAGAATAACTGGGGGGAGTTAGTCTGAGGGCCTTGGTGTAGTAATGCCTGCTCTTTCTGGACAGGAGATCCAGCTGCAGGAGGTACAGAGTGAAAATGCACGACTGGCTGAAGAGAACTTGCAGCTGAACGAGAAGGCTGGATGGGCAGGACAGGTAAAAAGCAGTATCTTTGTCAGATGGAGCATTAGCTTCCGTAAAATTTTGCTGAGAAGAACTTGCTAGCGTGCTAGGTTTTCAAGTTGCCAACTGCGTAATGGTCCTGTGCCCATCTGTGTACCTCTCTGTCCTGCGTACCCCATGGTAACTGCGAGCAGAGCAGTTAACTGCCCTATTTTTATTACAGAGTTTCCCAAGACTTGAGTGAGATGCTTTGGCGTTACTTAAATTCATACTTGGTTTACCTGTGGTAACTTGTTAATGAGTTCATAACCAAAGACGGACGAGGGTTGGAGGGGAGCAGTGTGCACTGGTCAGAGCGAAGCAGAGCAGAACCCATCACTGCAAGTGGTGCAAACATATAGTGTGTTTGAAAGTCCTCAGTCACCTCTGACATTTTTTTGTTGTCCTCGAATAGGGGTTTTGGCGGCTGATGATGGGGCAGGGGAGAAAGCCACACCTGCAATTCAGAGCTGCCCTTGCCAGATGGAAAACCCAAAAGCCTCAGGTCTTGGGACAAAGGCAGGATACTTGCATGGTTCAGCTTGCAGAGTGGATTTCAGGGGAGGGTGGCTGCACCTCGGAGGGTTGCATTCTAGGAACATGTTGTTGTGTGTGATGGAAGAGTTGGAACTCCAATGAAGATCCTCCATGGGTTTCTGTTCCCAGCTCCTTCTCTGGACAAATGTAGTATGCAAGAGTTAGAAAGTCACTTGTCTGTCCATTGTGTCAATGTTGTTACCGTGCATAAGGCTTCCCGCATATTTAATAACTGTTTGTCCTAAGTGGAAATGTTTGTCTTTGCTTGATAATCTGCATTGCTAATAGTCATCGAGCCATAGCGCACTCTAGAACCAAAATATGTTGCTGGAATTTTCTGTAGTAAGTGGAGGAGGTAAACATGATTTCAGCAGGCTACTGAACTTTCGGTACTGTTCTCTGTGTTTAATCCTACCATCTAGGATTAAAAAAGCTCGTAGACCTTTGTGCTTTTTTCCTATCTCTAAAGTACGTAGCCTTTTCATATCCCAGTCCCTTCCTCCTTGCAAACGGGGAGGGGAGATGAGTCTAGTGGGAGAAGTGGTATATGCAAATGAAGTATTCATCACATTGAGGACTGATACAAACACTCGTGTATTTGTTTTGAGTGAAAGCCAGAGGGAAAGGAGGTTCATGGTTTTGGTATCATTACAAGTAGAAAGCAGGTCTGCAAAACAACCTATTGAGATACAGAAATAAATCGTCCTCCATGATTTGTACAAGGAATACCTAGGGCTACTTGTGCTAATTGAAAATCCTTTCTCTTCAGGTTGAATCTGAGAATGCTGACCTGAAGTTGCAGGTTGTTTTGGTTACTAAGGAACGGGATTCAGTAATTCAGACGAATCAAGGACTCCAAACCAAGCTGGAGAATCTAGAGCAGGTGCTGAAGGTCAGTAGGATCCGCGTGGCTGGAAGGACTGCCCAGACACTTAGTGCTGCTTTTGGGTGGCACATGTTGCCTCTCTGCTTTTTTGGTCCATTCTTTCGTTTCTGTGCTTCCGTTGGGAATTCTGGTTCTGCGGGATCCTGGAACGTGGCCTTCCAAAGTGGGCAGGGGTGCTTTAGAAAGGCTGCTTCAGGGATTTGGGTGGGAGGAGAAATAAGGTGGCCACCACTGATTTAAGGATTTCCTTTGACTGCGTTGCTCTGGCTTGTGTAAGAGTTTCTTAGTTTCTCCTCTGTTTAACAATGACATGAAATACAGGCCATATTTTGACTTCACGGCCCACGGTAGGACACAGGGCAGTATTTCAGTAACGTCGCCCTTCAGCTGTCTGTGAATTCTTCTGCAGCACATGCGAAATGTGGCTGAGCGAAGGCAGCAGCTGGAAGTCGAGCACAAGGAAGCGCTGCTAGTCCTGCAGGAGAAGCAAGAGGAAGTCAGGCGCTTGCAGCAGGTATGCAGCGTGTCAGAGAACGGACGTTTCACTCTCTGAATCCCTGGAAAGTGATGGGACTCCTGCACCTTATTTCCTTGGAAGTGCAGTGTATGGAGAAGGTATATGTGAGTTTACAGGATGAAGTAAACCAGGGAAGAGTGTCTGCATCTAGGCGAACTCCGGTACCTGAGTAAAGTGAAGGGCTTTTCTCATGAATTTGCATTTCTGATGCCTCACTGCTGTTTGTTCAAAGATGCTTTCAGTCTGTACAGTGTTTTAAATCTATAGTGCTCTATCAATGTGGTGATGATAGTAGAAGTGAACTTAAGTAGGCTGCTTTCTTATTTACTCCATTTCTTATTTCTTCTTAGGCACAGGCAGAGGCAAAAAGAGAACATGAAGGAGCAGTACAGCTTCTAGAGGTAAGACAGAAGAAAACAAAGTGGATTAGTGGCTGCAGATTTGGTATCTTTTGTTCTTAATGTCAGCTTTCTTGATGCCCTGGGTTTTGTTGGTTCTTGAGCAAAATGCTTTAATGTCTTGATCGGATGCAACATGTTGCTGCTGTGAATAAGTATCAGTTGTGCTGGCAGAGTAGTCTCTGGGATCAGAGTTTTTGGGGATTAAATCCTGGCCTGCTCAGTCCTCAGATAGGTTACATCATTCAGATTGTGCCCAACGACTCTTTCAGGGATGCGTTAAGTAACCAACCTCAGATCTGCCTGCTCCATTTTCCAGGATCATCTGCAGGGAGAAAGAATACTTGCGTTCATGTGATTTGAAATTTGTGTATATGTGCTCTATGCTTTTTATTAGGGGAAAAAAAGGAGAAATGTGACCTTTGCCTGAGCGTAACGAGTGATGAAGTTTGAGGCAGCTCCCTTGTCCCATTTGCTAGGCTGGCCCAGCTGTGCGAGTGCTCCAACATCCACGCAGAACATGCTTTGCCGTGGTGGCAGGCAGCTTAATGGTGCAGCCTGGCAGATGGGATGAGCACTGTTTTGGTTTTGATTTGCATTATCTCAGTGTTTATCAGGATGACTTTGGAGAAAACCTTGGCTGTGGATTCCTGGAGCTGCAAAGGCAAAGCACCAAACGCTGGAGCTTGATGTGGTGATTTAGTGGCTGCCAGAGAGTTGGGGTAGGTGTGATGGCAAACGGGGCAGCTTCTGCTCTCTCAGTCCACTGAGGTTTTCTGAGTACTAAAACATCTGAGACCGAGCAGAATGCCTCACTGTGCAACACCTGGACCGTGAAATCTCACGCTAATGAGGCCATGGCCCTGTCTGTAGTGGTGACACAGTCAGAGATGGCAGGCTGATTTGCCTGTGTCCACCGCTGTGCAGCAGCTCCGTGGCTGTTAGGAGCCCAGGAGAGTTGAGCGAGATGGTAAGTGTCCTTGATGGAGGAGATGGCTCCGTGGCTGCAAAGAGCATCTCCTTCGAAGGGGGCCTGACCTGTATCTGAACTGGAGAGCCTGGAAGTGCTGGGCTCCTGCTGGATGGGATTGAAATTGTTGCAGGCCGGACAGATATCGTGGGGAAGTGACGTTATGTATTGCTCCGTTTCCCCGTCCTTTCTGGACATCTGCTTTTGGCTGCAGAGACAGGAGCAGAGCTGATACGGATGCTGCTCTTATGTCAGTTGGTATTTAGCTGGCTTCTTAGCAGCCTTTGAGGGAAGGGAGGTTTGATGCTTGCCAAGTGTTTTCTGAACTAATTCATTGAAGGACTGGAGAAACTACTTAGGTTTCAACTAGACATCTACCTGTGCAAAGGAAGAAAGGGACAGTCATTTTGTTCTATGTTTGAGAGGCTGGTCGTCTTCTTCTGCAAGGGCCTCATCAGTTAAATATTCTTGCTTTCATGTTACTGGTACAGAGATGCTTGATAAGTCAATGACACCAGGTAGACGAAAGAAAGAGAAATTGTCATTAAAAGCTAGTTTACTGTGGAGCAACAGTCATTTAAATGACTTCACTATAATCATAGTCATTCCAGAACATCAGCGTAGGGCAAAATTAGGGGGGTTGGGATGCCTACACTGCATATTGTCATTTTTAGATGTGTTTGGATTTTTGATGTACTGTTTATGAAGAATGCATGTGATCCATTTCCCCGTTGGAAGAGTTCAGTCACATGAATGTCGTAAGTGAAGTCTCCCTCCTTGGAGATGTTCAAAACTCAACTAGACAAAGCTCTTGGCACCCTGCTGACCCTGCTTTGAGCTGAGCAAGTTGGCCCAGGTGATCTACAGAGCTGCCTTCCAACCTCAGCTATTCTGTAGTTGTGGGATAAGGCAGTGATGAGGGGGAGTGGAGGTATGGGATGGTTCCTTTGTGCAGAGATGCCATGGATAGAAGGACTGTCTCAGCTTAGAAAGAAAACCTTGAGCGTTACGGTCATAGGAATGAAGGAGTTCAGTAGTAGTTCCAAAGTACGTGAGACAAGGTTCTCAACTGCCTTTTGGACTGCATAGATGCAACAGGCGACAGCCTGATTTCAGGAATCTAGTGCAGAATTTTGTTGGGAAATATGGTGAATAGAGCTGAACTTTGCTTGTTTTCCCTGACCGAGGAGCAGGGTGCATGACTGAGCAGGCTGTTAGCAGCTTGAAATCATGTCAAAGCCAGGTTCTGAGCTGTGCCTTGATTCCCAGCGCTCCTTGGTCTCAGACCTGGGGAAAAGTCTGGACACAGAGCATCCAGTTGATTTTATGGGTGGTTGCAATGCACTGGGAAAAGAGGGCTTCAAATTTAGCAGTGACACTCAAAGCGTGTTGTGATTTGGCTGCCCTCAAACAGTGCATGGTTATCTTACTCATGCATTTGGTATGTGGGATTTGGCTTTTGTTTAGCAAGCAGATGCTTGTGGGAATAAGGTGAGAATCTCAGTATGGAACAAGGCAGACACTGTAAGTCAGTGAGAAAACAATTTCATTCAAACTGAGGGTTGGGTTATCTTTGGCAGATTGTTGATTTTTGGCTAGTGTAACTGCTGATGTGGTTTTATATCTCTTTGCTTTTCTTCTTGCTACCAGAGTACTTTGGATTGCATGCAGGTACTGCTATAACCCTGTCAAACGGGACATTTTTCTCCCCTGTCCTGACTTTGACAGTTGCTTGTTATTCTTGTTTTAACTATACTCTGGAAAAGATTGCAAGAGTGTCACCTCCAAGAAATAAATGTGATTAAAGGAGCTACTACTATGAGTTTGATGGAGTGGCTGCTTTTCTGTTTAAATGCTTTGCTTTCTTGACCAATTAGAACTAGAAGCTTTATTTTTTTGGCATTTCCAGATTTTTAGATTTGTCCAACTGTGCACCTTCTCCACCTGTCACATACATTTGAAGGTCTTTTGGGAACTACCTGCAGTCCAAGAGTGAAGTGTTTCCTTCAAAACTCAAAAGCAATGGCGATATCATTGCAAATGAAAGTGCCGTGGAGAAAAAGATAGATCCTGCTGGCTTTGTAATTGCTTGGAAGATGGGAAGAAGAGATTGTGAATAATAGTTTTCATAGAAGAGGTAGAAACTAATGAAGTTATAGTCTGGTAGCTGCGCTATCCAGCCTGTTCACAAATTATTTGGAAAGAAGGCTTATATGGAAGTGATAAGGTTGGTAGCTGGTAGAAAACTGCTTTCAACAGTTGTCTTCAGATCTGACTGCAAAGAGCTGTGAGAAGGTCTCATGAGTAATGAGGAGATTAAATGACAGGTAACACTGACTGTGCGCAGGCATGCACATGGAGGAGAAGCAGCCGTGACTAAATATGCAGAGTGGTGGGCTCTGAATTACCTCTTGTGGCAGGAAACACAGTGTTTGAGGTAGGGTGGTTTTTAAAATGTCAGCCTAATTCAAAAGTCTGGTCAAGAAGGCAAGTACAGTGTTGGGAACTTTTAGGAAAGGAATTGGGAACAGCCCAAGGACATTATTAGGGTATGCGACATTCTGTAGCAGTAGCACCCGCATCTATGTGGAGTTATGGATGTTCATTTAATCCCTTTGGCATTAGCCCTGCTGTGAGCAGAAGTTTGGACTGCAGACCTGTAGCGTTCCCTTCTAGCAAAATCGTGATTCTCTGATCTCAAAAACATATAGCAGAAGATACAGAGAAAGGTAGCAAGGGACATCTGGATGGGGAACGTCATCTGTAGGAGAAGTGTAATAGAGCAGCCAGGAAGGAGAGTGAGCTGGTTGTGGTTGGATCTAGCTTGGTGTGGAAAATCAGAGTAAGTTCCTGAGTTGGTGGTTAAACCGACCCCACCAAGCTCTGCTCCCTGCTCTTGCAGCCTCTTCTGGTAATCATGCTACTCATGTGGTGTGAGGCTCCTCTTTCTCCCCCTTTTGGGTTGGGCATAGACACAAAAGTCTCCTCTCTCTTCTGTGTCTGGGGCTTGATTCCTGCTGGTTCCCTGAAGCTCCTGGCCGTGTCCTTAGGCTCCTCTTCCTTACCCCCCTGCCTTCTAGCACTGCCCTGGTAACCTGCTGCTTGCCCAGCTGTCTGTGAACCTCTGCAAGTAGTCTGCTAGAAGTACGCATTGTGTATGATGTGGCAGTAATACTTAAGGGATGTTTGTACATTGTTTTGAATAACACAAGATCTAAAAGACACCTGACTAATTAGGTATCTCAGAATCAAACTGTGGATTATCCAGGCTATTGGCTTGGCCACCAGTATAAATGGATTTAAACTGTGATTAATAAATGTACTAGATACTATTATGATGCTATTAAACACAATTGCAGATGCATCTGCTGGCTCAGGTCTCCAGACAAGACGGGAAAACCCTCTCTGGTCCTGCAGTCGTTCCGTACCTGTCTCTTGTCGTAGGCTGCGTTCCAAGGTGGGATCGGGGACAGATGTTGGTCTAGAGGAAGCCCTGCTTTGATCCAGTGCAACAGTTCTTACTGTTCATCGTTTCTTTTCTCTATTAAGATGTAATGCATAGGGGAGAAGCATTTATGTGAAAAATCATAACTGTAAATAAATTGGAACACTTATGATTGCAGAGGAATCCTGTACAACATGACGTAGCGATCAAGGAGGTGACTCTGAGCAAGTGGAAAATGCAGACAGTTCTGGAAGTTGCTCATGGCATCTGATGTTCTCTTTCAGTCCAGAGACAGTTACTTCTTGCCAGACTTCAGAGACTTCACCAGGCTTCCCTTAAGACTGAGAGCACCTAGCTAGTTGCGAAGGAAACAAATGATAAACTGGCGTGTTTAAAACAAATATATCACAATAAAATAAAAATGCATGCACCCTCAAAGTTGGTAGGCAGTGGGCCAGAAAGAATTTGTGGTACTCTGAGACCAGAAAGAAAGCTTTTTCCAGGTCAGATGTGTTATTTTTAGAGCTGCCTAAAAACCAGACTTTCTGTCTCACGTAATATTTTTGAGGCATGATTTATTTTTTGAGTTGGAAGGAGAAAAAGACACTTCAAAAACATTTTGTGGAATGGAAAATTTTGCAGAGCACGATGCAGTCATCTGTTTTGATGCGTCTTACCTACGCAAAATGATGAGATGAGTGACTACAAAGCCTGGTGTGATCCCAGCCCAAAGAGAGAAAAAAGGGAACAAATGTCATCTCTTGCAAGGCAGAGCCTGCACCTCAGCCAGATGCACTAAAGCCAAATTAAATACTGTTTGCATTAATTCAGTTGAAGAACTGCTGATTAGATCATATATTCCCATCCAGCACTAATGCTTTTTGTTTGCTTATTACGTGAAGTGCATAAGCAGGCTCTGCCCAGGATCTGTCTAGGAGGCCAGAGTAACCAGTTGCACGGTGGAAGAGTGAGAAGAGGGAATGGAGCAGTTGCGTTCTCCTGGGAGTTGATATGCCTACAACTAGGGAGTATGTGGGGATGTGTAAGGACAGCCAGTACTCAGCAATAGTTTGGAAGGGGAAGATCTAGAGATGGTAGAAAGAGAGTACTAGAAAATACAAATGGTTCTCTAGTAGGAATGTGTCCTTCCCTCTCCACAGTATTTCCCCAGGGCTCCCCTGCATCTCATTTTGTAGTCAGCATGCATTTTCCTGGAGCAAGTCATCCCTGTAGGACCTGATGGCAAAGCGTGTGGGCTGCCCGCATCGAAGAAATGTTCTGCAACACGGGCCAGGGTGCTAATGTTCTCTGCCCTTCCTAGTGCCTGGGGGAGCCAAGGTCTGGAGGGACAATCGGGAGTCCTGCCCAGAATGGTGGCGAGGCCAGCGTAAGGTGTTGGGAGCTTGCTGGAGCCTCTGGAGCAACGGATGAGATACAGCATTGGGAGAGCAATTCCTTTTGGAGATGTGATTTTAATGCTCCAATAAACATGCAAAGCTTTTTCAATCTTTTTCTTTTCAGGGCTTATTTATCTTTGACTTATCTCATCTGGTCTTGTGCAGGGCTTGGATAGGACATTGAAGTTCAAACCCAGCATTTCAGGGATAATTCCTAATTGAGCTTGCAGTCGGTCTCCTCATAGATGATGAGTCTCAGGTTTTCAAAGATACTATAGGTGCGGAGCTGCCAGTTCCTAATGACCATTCCTGGGCAGGGCACGCCTTTAGGTTCTTGGAGTTGGAGACCCTCTGAAAAGGCAGGTGCTGTTTGGAGCCTCACTGGTGGTTTTGATGTGGGTTTGTGCCTCATCTTGTGTCTCTCCTGTCAGGCCCGGGTGAAAGATCTAGAAGACCAGTGTCGCAGTCAAACAGAGCAGTTCAGCCTCCTGTCTCAGGAACTCAAACAATTCCGGCTTCAAACAGGAAAAATCGACCTTCTCACCTCTACGCTGGTGACTTCTGAGCTTCCTCTTGCCCTGTGCAGCTCTACCCCACAGCCCCACTGGGAGAAGGGTAATTGCTGGAGATGCCTACGAGTGTTTTGACAAATGAGTTATTTGTGTAAATGGAAAGGTGTAAAGGAAATAATGCAAGTGTTCAGTTAGCTTTTGGGATCTCTGTCTCTCTCTTTTGTAAATACCTTTGGTTCATTTTGTAGTCATAAAGACAGCTTGGCATTTCTCTGACCAAAGAGAGCCCAGAGTGTCCAGTCTGTTGCACTGTTAAATGAATCACATTTTTAGAGGCTTGAGCTGCTCTAAAGGGTGTTTGCTCACTGTGATGCTCACAGCTGATCTTGTATTCTGCCTGTGGCTAAAAGTAATGGACAGATTATTTTATTGCAGAATCGACTGTTCCTGGATTGCTCGCTCACCAGAGCGCAAAGAAGGTTCACAATGAAGAAACTGATGAGTTGGAGTCGTCACAGCGGGCACCTGATGCCACCGTTGGCTCCCCAGTTGCTGCTACCAGTTCTCAGAAACAAGCCAAGAAAGTGGAATCTCAGTCAAACTCTTCAAAATCAGAATCCATGCAGAACAGTCCAAAATCCTGCCCAACTCCAGAGGTCAGTATGGGAGTCCCCTCTGCGGCCTGTGCTTTCTAGCCACAAGGGAATAAAGGCATTGCTGAGAGCACCAATAACGTTGCATTCATTCCCTCCTGGCTGCCTGAAGAAAATGGGGGACAAACAAGAAAAAAGCTGTAGGAGAAAATTGAAAAGGCCTTGGATGCCCGTGTCTGTAATACTCATTTGAACATATTGCTGTGCTCCAGAAAAAAACAACTGGCTAGACAGAGTGCTGGGAGCTTGGAGGAGGAGTGGGGTGGGGAGGTCGATTGGTGGGAAGTGTGGGAAAGCTCTTCCTAAGCTTCCTTGTGACTTCTCAGCTACTGTTAAAACGCACGAAGGCTACAAACTCTTATTTTTAACATGCTGAGGAACTGTGTCCAGACTATTTTTGGCCTTGAGCTGTGGATGAGGGGCTCGAACTTCTTTGTTGATGCTTTTAGGTATTAAAACTTTACTTTCATACTCTCTGCTGTACATCACTTGATGTGACAATTTAGGGTAAAGTAGTGCTGTGAGTGGGGCTGGGGGTGGTGGCGTGGGAGGCGGCTTTTGCTCTTTTGGTCCACTGATGTTTCCTGAGTGCTAAAACCTTCGAGGCTGCATGGAGTGCCTCATCGTACCTGTGGAGGACACTGAAGTCTTGAGCTGTCGAGGCCAGGGCACTAACGAAGGGATGCTGCTGTGGCTGGCAGTGTCCACCACTGTGTAAGGGCTCTGAGAAGCCATCATGTTCAGAGGCAAAGGGGAGGTCACACCTGGGGAGGAACAGGTATGTGACTACTATCAATTTTGTAGTGGGAAAAATGACTTTTTTAGTTCAAGAGAAAGCTTGGAAGCCACCATGCCTCCATGGAGAGATAAGGCCAGTAGTGCCTACAGAGCTCAGTGCAGGATCCTTGGAAAAGAGCCAGCGTGTAGAGCATTTGGCTTCAGCAACACACGGTTAGGGAACACTCCAGAGTGTTAGCCAGGCTACTAAAAGCTACTCCACTTGGGTCTGCCTTTGGGTGTTGCAGGGCACAGGTGTTTGTTACCCTAGGACATGATGCAAGATTCCATTATGAGGAGTACGCTACCTGGGAAAGGTACTCTGAACTCTTTCAAAGATTAACTTTGGCAGTTCATATACTAGAAAAAATACCTACTTTGTATTCTGGTGCTTGTGGTGGGTCTTCATCAATAATACATTTGCCTGGAGGTCTGCTTTAAAAAGGCAGCTTGAATCAGTTCATTGGCACCATTTCAGACAAACACAAGGGAAGTGCATTGCCTCAAAAAGTACAATTGCATTACATAACTCATTGCCACTGGATGTAAAATTCAAAAATGCCAATGGGATCAAAAAGTCGGAGACAGATTTCTCGGAGATGCTCCTGCCAGTAGCCACCAAATGCATTCAGGGTGCAGCCTCCAGCTTAGGAAGTCCGTAAGTAGGTGATAGCTAGAAACCAAGAGGTGGTACCAGGAAGAGGAGAGTTTCATGCTTGCCCTGTCTCTTGTACGCTTTCCTTCAGCGTATGCTACTGGCTGTCACCAGAGCCAGCTGTTTGGACTAGATAGAGCTTTGGTTGGAACAGGTAGGGCCTTCTGAAAGTACGAAAACATTATATGGAAGTATTTACAGGTGGTGTTCACTGCCTGAACAAAAGCGCTTAGAGACTTAGACACCTAATAGAGCCGTAAGGTCTCCTTTGTTCAGATCAGCGTTTATGTTGCACACAGGGACAGCTACCATTTAGAGGCAGCAAGAACTGAATATACTGAATTATGGATGTGTAGGGTGGAGGGGTCCTCCAGAGTCTTCAGTCCAATCTCCTACTTGAGTGGGACTGTCACCAGCACTAGACCAGTGGGGCCATGGCTTTGCCTACCTGAGGCTCTAAGTTCTTCAAGAATGGAGATCCCCCACCTCAGTGAGGAACCTGTCCCATGGTTGCATCACCCACCTGGGCAAGGAGTTTTTCCTAATGCCTGACTGGAACCTCTGAAGCTGCAACTTGGAGCTGTTGCCTCTTATTATTACTTCTTCACCTTAAAAGTCATTCTTCCAGATGGTTCTTAGCCCAGTGGCCAGACTGGCACCATACGTGAGCTTAGAGGACTTGTTCACTGGTTTTCAAACCTTTTGAGTGTTCCTTTACTCTGATTTGGGCCATATCATATCCTTCATCTTTAATGTTTTTAGGTGGACACTGCAAGTGAAATGGAAGAACTGGATGTTGACAGCATCTCTCTAATGCCAGAGCCAGGCAGCCAAGGCCCTGCAAAGCTCCAGGTGTTCTTAGCTCGATACAGGTACGGAGTCATTTCTTGTGGTCTATGAGGTTAGACAGGTTATCTCACAGTTGCTTATTTTACCCTGTTCTCTAGCATTTACCACTGTTAGGGATGGTATTAGGTTAGACCATGGATCTTACTCCTCCATGCAATTTTTGGTGACCTGTTATTTCCTGTACAAGCATATCCAATGTGCTTGGTTTAACAAAAACATAGTAAGCTCATTTGTTGTTCAGTGAACAGCACTGTGTGAATTTTTTTTTAATTTAATATGATACTGGATAGAAAATTGAGTTTGAATCAACACATCCCTTGAAATGTCTGATTTCTCCAGAATAGTCCAAGAAATTTTCTCCAAGAAGATCTTATTCCAACAATTAAGAAAATTTTAGCCCACAAATACTGAATTGAAGTTTTTGACCAAAATCGTCCTGGTTGTAATTTAAAAAAAAAAATGCACTGAGTACCCCAGATTTTTCTGATAACTGTTGCAATCCACTGAGCAATAGCCACTAGCTATTACAGTTCAAAAAGTACTGGCATACCCTTCAGCTTTTAAACTGTGGATTGGGAGGAAGAGAACTGGGATGATTCTGTGCTTGTGAGGAGCAGATCAAATGTGATCTGTGTCTTCGTGCCAGAGTCTTGGGCCCTGTCATGTTTTAACTCCAGTCGGCAACTAAGCACCACGCAGCCACTAGCTCACTCCCCCCCGGTGGGATGGGGGAGAGAATCGGAGGAGTAAAAGTGAGAAAACTCATCGTTGAGATAAAGACAGTTTAATAGGGAAAGCAAAAGCCGTGCGCACAAGCAAAGCAAAGCAAGGAATTCATTCACTACTTCCCATTGGCAGGCAGGTGCTCAGCCATCCCCAGGAAAGCAGGGCTCCATCACGCGTAACGGTTACTTGGGAAGCCAAACGCCGTCAGGCCGAATGTCCCCCCTTCCTTCTTCTTCCCCCAGTTTCTATACTGGGCATGACGCCATACGGTATGGAATAGCCCTGGGGCCAGTCTGGGCCAGCCCCCCTGGCTGTGCCCCCTCCCAGCTCCTTGTGCACCCAGCAGAGCATGGGAAGCTGGAAAGTCCTTGACCAGTGTAAACTCTACTCAGCAAGAACCAAAACATCAGTGTGTTATCGACATTATTCTCATCCTAAATCCAAAACACAGCACTCTACTAGCTAATAAGAAGAAAATTAACTCTATCCCAGCTGAAACCAGGACAGGCCCATAGGGTCTCACTCAGCTCACAGAGAGGCTAACATTGCTTTGGCATGCTGAAATCCCTTTTAAAGACTAAAGAGCAGGAATTAGCAATAGGTGCTTGCAAAGATAAAGTTTTTTTATGAGGCATTTTCCTGTGATAGGCCCTCTGATTAGCTCAAGGATCCCTGGGTAGGCAGGTTAAAACTACCTGGAGTCCAAATCCTATCACCAAAGTATTTAAAATTTTCACGCTAGTGGAGCTTTTGGACTGATGTTTAAAACGTGGAGTTACAGCACTGAGAGTTGTATAACTTCGATCCTGAGGGCTGGATAACTATGAAGAAAAAGGCTAGAAACCTTTTCTTCACTCATGTAACTTTCTTCTTGCACAGGTCAGCTCATTCTTAGGGTTTTAAACATGAAAATTTTGAGATTCCGTGCTGTGCTTGTCCATGACAGTTGTATGGCTGATAAAGTGTGCCTTAAATGTTTGGGGCATTTTCGATACTTTAGGGTTTTTTGTTGTTTTTTTTTTTTTCCCAAAACTATTAAGTACATGAAATGTAGAGAGCTATCTACCTGAAATAGTTAAGAGTGCAGGTGAATTTAAGGATGTCTATTTGAGAAATGCAGAGTCCTACGACTTATCTACTTGGTACACTCAGAAACACAGCAGGCACTCAGGTAATTCAAATCTTTTTTTAAACACTTTCTTGAGTCACTCTGATCTGTTCCTTCAGATGTCACAAGACATCTGTTCTGCTACTCAGAAAATTATTCCTAGCTGCTATTTGAACATGGAGCAATATGTTAATTAGTTATATATAAACCCGCAAACTAGTCTTGACCTTTGTCTGTGGAATTTGCTGCTTGCAAAAAGTGGATGCAGTCCCAGTGAATTGTAAGCTGATCTAACATCACAGCTTGAATGTGTCGCTGTGACAGTTCCTGTACAAAGTAAGCCTTCATATTGTAAATATTTCAGCTACAATCCTTTTGATGGACCTAATGAAAATCCAGAGGCAGAGCTTCCGCTGACTGCAGGAGAATATATTTACATCTATGGAGACATGGATGAAGACGGCTTCTTTGAAGGTGTGTTTTAGTAGAATGAAATGTACTGAATTACTGTGGAGAGTTGATCCCTCTTAAAAAAACAAGAGAGGAATTTAGTGAATCTTGAAACCTCAAGATAAAGGCTTTCTGCCCAAAGTTAGTTTGTTAGAGGGAAGAGCAGATTCTGTTGGAAAAGCGTTTATTTATGTCATGATTAAATTAAGTCTAAAACACGAAATCCTGGTCTAGTGATTTCAGTGGGAATTTTGCCACTGCTTTCAGCAGAGCTCCAGATTTCATCCCCATATGGTTCCTCCCTAGCCATGGAGAGGAACATGTTCAGCCCTGGGCACCTTCTGCAGATGGGCTGTTTCCCTCTTTCCAGCGACCGCATAGTGAGCCAGAGACTGTAGGCAGTTGATGGTCTCGATTACCTCTTGCTCTTTTGTCAGAGTAGGGTATAAGCTAAGCGGTCCAGACTACAGTTGTTTGGTGTCATACAGCGTGTTTCTCTTTTGGCACCTTTGAAAGCATGATCCTCGTTGACTAACAGGCAGATGGAATTGAAACCAAGAATTGTGGCCTGTAAATTTGTAACAAAGTTTCTTTGTGGAACTGGCTTACTTAATGGGATGAAGGATCCTAACTTACTGAGGTGCTTTGCAAGAGCTGAGGCAAATGCATGCCGTGTTGCGCTGCTTGCTCTTTGACTGTTCTGGCTCTTTCTTTCTTTCTATTTCCAAGCTTCTCATGTATTTGTTTGTTTGTTTGTTTATTGTTTAAAGAATAAAAAGGTTATTCTTTACTAACGTTTTCTGCTTTCCCTGCTTTCAATTGATTTGCTGTAGGTATTGTTTGAAAGGGGGAAGTGCAATCCCTACGCACTGCTCTTTTGACTGTGATTTGAGGGCTCTTGCCCGTACCAAGAGTGCTGTGGTATCGGTTGTCCCCACGGGTCCTTTTGGGACATCTTTACTACAGAAACTAGCATAACAAAGGAAGGAACTAAAAAGAAGGCCAGAGCTGAATACAGAGCTGGAAAGATGGACTTTCCTGAGGAAGTACTACAAAACTCAAATCTGTATGGCTGGGAGAAGACGTAAAATCATCAGTCTGCATAGTTTGGGAAGGCTAGAAAAAGACACAAGTTGGTCAAAGAGCTGTGATTAGGAACGATAGGATAATGAAGAAGGAATAACGCTTAAGCTAATCACACAAAACAACTTTCTAGTTAGTTGGCTCTGGAATGTGTGGAGCAGTGAGTTGTCTCACTGTGGCCATTAGGATCTAACTAGGGAAGCCCTAGGAAATTCAGGAAACTTTGCCAGGAATAACCTCCCAGAGGTTTTTTTTCATTCCTGATTGCAGTACAGTTATGACCTAGCGTAGATGTCGTCACATTGTCTTCACAGATGGGTTGGAAGGCTGAACGGTAGGTGCAGTGGTAACAGGTTTCCTGTTTTTTGTTTAGGGGAGCTGATGGATGGCCGGCGAGGGCTGGTCCCCTCCAATTTTGTTGAGCGAGTTTCAGATGATGACCTCATGACGTTTCTGCCTTCGGAGCTGAATGATCTCACCCATAGTTCATACCAGGAGAAAAGTTTTGTCAGTGCAAGCACCAGCAGTGGAGATAAGAGTGATTTCTCCATTGAAGAGAGTAGCATCAGTCCATTGGCCAGTAGAGCAGAAGGAGACCAGGAGGAACCTGTTAGTCATACAGCAGTGCCTTACCCAAGAAAATTGACTTTGATCAAGCAGCTTGCCAGAAGCATAGTTGTAGGCTGGGAACCACCGCTTTTGCCAGCTGGCTGCCCAGACATACAAAGCTACAACATCTATGTGGATGAAGAGCTACGTCAAAATGTGAAGAGTGGCTTTCAGACCAAAGCAGTGATTGAAAAGCTGGATTTAAAGACCAAGGCTTACCGTGTATCCGTGCAGGCTGTGACAGAGCAAGGCAGTTCTGATAAACTGCGATGCACTTTCTTTGTGGGGCAAGATTTGTGTGTGGCACCAACTATGCTGAAAGTCAGAAGCGTCACTGCCACGTCGGCAGAGATCACGTGGCTTCCCTGCAACAGCAATTACAACCACGCAGTGTATCTCAATGGGGAGGAATGTGACATAACAAAACCCGGGGTCTACTGGTACGCCTTCCGCAACCTGCAGCCGAGCACTCAGTATGTTGCCAAGCTGGAGGCCCGGCCCTTGAGAACACCTTGGGAAGAGGTCCCAGAGGGGCAGGAGCAGAACTCAGCTGTGATACACTTCACTACCCCGCTAGCAGGTATCAGAGCAGTCATGCCCGTTGCCACTGTGCATGGAGTGCTTGGAGCAGTGCGCTCTGTCATTACTTTGCTATGAAGCCTTGGGGCGAAGGGAAGCAAGGTTTATTAGGTCCCAAAGCCTGAGATGCTGCACTGTTTTGTCTTAATGTTTTTCTTCCTTTATTTTAAAAATTTATTCTCTCTTTTGTTTTTGTTTGCTCTGGGAAGACATCCCCTTTGCTGATTTGAGCAGCATGCCTCTCAGGGCATGGAAGATCTGGTTTGCCATGACCTTGCTCTAAGGGTTGCTGCATCTTGGCCTCAGCTACTTTTGCAAAGTCCTGTTTTCTGTGCATTAAAGCTTTCACAGAACAAGAGCACCTTATTTTCTCTGGTTCTGTCTATCATTTCCCAAGACGAGCCTGACTATTCTAGTACAGTTCTGCAGTGGCCAGTCTGGCATGGGAGTTTTCTCTTTGATTCTAACCAGGGTTTAGTTTAGCCTTATGCTGTTGTCAGGTAAGCAAGCGGAAAATCTTTTTGGTCTCTTGCAGGCACACCTGATGCTCCTTTGGATGTCCAGGTAGAAGCTGGTCCCTCACCAGGTATCCTCGTTATCAGCTGGTTACCTGTCACCATTGATGCCGAAGGATCTTCCAATGGAGTTCGAGTCACCGGTTACGCTGTGTATGCAGATGGACAGAAGGTACTGTGCTGATGCTGTGCAAGGCTGATGTTTGAGCAGGCGGGTGGCTGGAGGCTGGGACAGGGGTAGCGGGCAGTTGCAGAGCCTCAAGGCCTGGAAAGCTCAATCCAGTAAGCATGCCATGAGGAGGCAATGACAGTCCTTGGCCTGGAAAGGAATGATATCAGAGAAGGAACAATGCTTGGGCTGTTCGTTTTGACTGATGCACACCAAAAAAGCATCTGTCCAGATTTTTGATGTGTTCTTGATAAAACTAAGCTAGGAAAGTTCCTCTGGCAGGACCCTTCGCTAGCAAAACAGGACAATTAGTGTCAGCCTCCTCTGTTTCACCCTAGGCACTAGCTTGATCTGTTCGGAAACAATGAGCTCAATGAGTCCACAGGGCATGGACAGAGTACAAGTACAAGCACAAAACCTTGCCACCACTTGAGGCTTGTCTCTGGACTACGAGGAGTGAGGTGTAGTTCTCCAGCCTTTCTTAAATTAGGGACAGGCAAAGGGAGAGGTGTACAAACACCCCAGGGTCCAGTACTAATACTGGCAGAGAACCTCCAGGGATATTCTGTATTAAAAGTGGCCTGTGGTCTTCTGCACAGATGATGTTGTGCCATTGGCCATGGGAGAGGCAAGCCACAGCTGTTTAAAGGAGCACAGGGCAAAGCGGAGTGGTGCTGTATTGGATGATTGCTCTTTTATCGTGGAAATGCTTTTTCCTCTACACAGGTCAAAAAAAGAGGAGTCTGGGAAGGCAGACGGAAGGGAGGCCAAAAGGGATAACCTTTTAAAGCGTAGGGAACAAGGAGAGTTGAAACCTGGAGTAGGAGGGAATATAGTCATATTTTGTAGAATATCGAGTTTCTCAAATGGTTATGGTAACAATTTCTCTTTACTGTTCATTCTTCCCTGATGTTGTGCAGAAGGGTGAGAATTCTCCGTGCATGCTCTCAAGAGCTTTGGGGTCTATCATTAACGTCGGGTTCAGGAATTGGCATTCTCAGAAGGGCTGAGCTGTGCACAATAAATAATTGTTCCCTGTTTTTTTGCTTGCAGGCGATAGAAGTTACTTCTCCAACAGCTGGGAGCGTCCTGGTGGATTTGTCCCAGCTTCAGATGTTCCAGGTGTGCCGGGAGGTTTCTGTGAGAACGATGTCTCTGTATGGGGAGTCGGTGGATTCAGTTCCAGCCCAGATTTCCTCAGTCTTGCTGCGAGCCCCTCACCACTCTTCACCTTCAGATTCTGCTGTTTCTACCACTTTTACCTCTAGACTGTCCCGTGGAGAACCCAGGGGCTCTCTGCCTGCACGCAGCCCCCCCACGCACCAGACAGCTGCACTCCTGCTTCGACAAAAAGTTCCCACTGATAGCTCAGATGCCAAATTGACTGATCTCTCCTCCAGCCACGACGGCTCAGTGCGATCTCTGCCGGAGAAAGCCGCTTCACCGCCGCACCTCTCCTCCCCCAGTGCTTCCTTGGTGCAAGTTTCAGGCACTTCCCCACAGGGATCAGATGCTGCACGAGACAAGAAATGCCTGACTGTGCCTCCTCAGCAAGCTGGCAGCGCAGTGCTCCCCGGTGAGGGCACGGAGCCTGTCCCTTCAAGGGAAGCAGAATTGGAAGGCCTGGGCGAAGGGATGGAGGTGCAGGTAAGTGCTTACATCTCCTGCCCAGTACCATGTGTGCTGGGAAGGAGAATGGATCACTGTGGGGACTGGAACGAAATGCCACTGAGCATCTTTCTGTGGCACACCGTTGCTTTTGGGCCATCATCCAGTGGCTGGCAAACTGGCAGGGAGTATTGGCTGCTCTTGTGTACCTGGAAGAGCAGATGAAGCTCGCCACTTGATCGCATGTGTGCAAGCAGCTCAGGAATAGAGAGTCAGGAAAACAAGAATTCATCAGGGACAGAAGGTGAAAAGGACGTTGCCACTGATGATGTCAGTGTTAGTCTGGCATTGCTGTGCTCTCTGACTGGAAGGGGTCTTCTCCAGTCTGGTGGATTTGTGCAAGGCAGAGTAGGCACTCTAGCACGGTGGAGCACCTTAGTGGACTGCCCAGCGAGGCAGCCGTGTCTGGAGAAGAACTGGCAAGCTGTCATGGCACTGGGTATTTGGAATCCTGTAGGGCGGGTGAGTGCTTTCAGGGCTTTTTTAGGACAGTGGTGAGGATGTCTGAGAGCCCCATAAGAAAACAGGTGAATGATCTATAACGTGCTTGCTCTGTGACAAGAGGGAAGTGGGTCTGTTGGTGTGTGATATATTATATCAGGAAAAAGGGTCTTTTTCCCATTCTGACCTTTGACATCGGGGACTCAGGGGAGTGCTTCAAACTGTTAAATGCAGCGTGAATTTATTAATCATGGTGGTGTGAGCTTGCAAAGGCTCTGAGTTAGACAAAAGCAGGGAAGACTTCTGATAATTGCTGGAGCATCAGCAGCTGTGTGGGCCCAAGACCAAAGGCCAGGTAAATACACAGAAGAATTGAGATGTTGAATCCAAAATTCGAATCATCATTCTTCAACCCCTGGTCATTTGCTGCTCACAGTACCTCAGCTCAGTTGTTGTGATTCCTTTGCCCACATTTAGATTTCTAGTGTAGATGGCTACACGTGGGTGAGTCGCTTTGCCTCCTTTGTAGTCAGTGGAGCGAAATGGGTGCTTCCAGGATGCACATCATCTTTCTTGCTTGAGATGTCTGTCTTCACTTGGCTGTCAACAAAGAGAAACAGGGCAGGAGGATCCTAGCTGTCAGATTAAACATGAGATCTGGACCTGTCTGGCTTTTGCCTGAGCCCAGGGGACGTTTAGAAACTAGGCACTGCAGTGTGTAAATCTCCCTAGGGGTCTGATCCTGTAAATATTTTCAAAGTCTGCCTAGGTTGTGCTTCATTGCAAAACACAGCGGAGGCTGCCTTATTTTAGAGCAAGGGTTAGAGAAAGGGGTGGTTGATGAAGGAGGCCCACCTGCCTTACCCTCCTCGTTCCTGGGGTTCAACTCCTCCATCTCCCAAAGGTTTTCTTAAACACCAGACTGAACTGAGTAGAAAACAGATGAAAATTTACAATTTCTGTAATCCAACCAGGTGACCTAACCACGAGTCTGTGCAGTTGTACTCTGTGTGTATTCTTCTTCATTAATTCCTTTTCTTCACAGCCCTTACCAGCTCCGAGAAGTGCTGGGGTAGTGTCCTCACCTCCAGCTCAAGCTGACCTGCAAGCTGGTGTGTAGGACATTCCTCTGGCAGATGAGAGTGGGAAATGACCTTGTTGTATAGCTTGGGCTCTTCTTCTTGCTGCTCTGAAACTAGTTATTGTCAATACACTTATGTGGCTTACCTGAGCCACGTGTGGTGGCCAGCGCTGCAGCAGTGGAAAGACCGTGTGTCTACTTGGAGCTAATGGCAGGGAGGGGTTTGTTCCAGGACTGGCCAACCTTCCCAGCTGCAAATTGCCTGCCAAAATATTCGTATGCCAACGGTGCGGAATGCATAGTGTTTGTGTCAGAGAGTTTGGGGTGGTAAGGGCGCCCTTTTGGTGCACAAGTATTGCATGGTATCTCCCCCAGGTTTCATAGTTTGTGATGACCTTTTTTTGGTTTGTTTGCCAGATGGAGCAATCCGTAACCAAAGCACCAGAGCTGGAAAGCCCGTCTAACAGTAGTCTGAAGATATGGATGGAGACCTGCCACACATGCTCTGTGGAAGAGTCACCGAAAGGTCCTAGCGCTGAAACAGAGAAAGAGGCAGAGGAGAAGCGCTTGAGCCCAGAGCCTCTGTCCTCCCCCAGCCAGGCTGAGGGGACAGAGGGCACCTTCAGAGATGCAAGCGCAGGTGGAAGCAGCTGCCAGGAGTTCCTGAGGTTGTCCCCTGGCAAGGAGGTGATGAAAGAAATGTCCAGAGTGAAAAGAGAGGTTTGTTTAACCTTGGTTGAATGTCTCTGCCCCTGGAGGAACGTGGATTGTGTTTGACATCCCTAGGTTTTACAATCTTATGCAGTACTGTTGTTCTGCAGGCTATAAAACGTGTCTGCCAGTTTTGTGTGTGTGTACACATGTGCCAATTGCTGCACTGGGTGCTGCTGAATTTATTTCCCACCACCCTTTAGCTGTATGTGTACTAGAGAAAGGTAAAATGCTACTTTATTGCCTAAATAGAGTGCCTGAGAAGGCTGAGGAAATCTGTTTTGCTTTTCAACAGCAAGAAGAAAAAATGTCTGAAATGGGAAGACGACAGCTGACCCTTTTTGCTGAGCACAACCGTAGTTCTGACCTTTCAGATATTTTGGAAGAGGAGGAAGAAGATGAGCTGTCTTCAGAAGGTCTGGAAGAGAAGAAATGGGACCAGAGAGAGCCATGTTCCCGGGAGAACGGGGAAAAGGTAACTCGTAGCAGAGTAATGCTTGTGGGGAGCGCCAGTGCAGCCATCCCATGTCATCAGCTCACAGGAGGAGGTGCTGGTCTGAGCCCAGTGCTCTCAACAGTGCTTGGCTAAGTTCATGCCTGCTCTGCTTTTATTCCCATTGTTGTCTTAAGCTAGTAAAAATGCAAGCTCTTTGTGAGAGGGAAGGGTGTTTATACGTAATGAATGTACCCAGGGTTTAATTAGTTGGAAAAACACACAATGTAATGTGAACTTTAGAACCCAGGGTTAAAAATCAATCTTATTGATGAAGTTCTTAATATAGATATAAACAGTGAACACATAGGAATCTGTAAAGTCCACCCATCTGTGGATCCTGTACCAACCCACCTTCCCTCCTCAGGCAAAACAGGCATGTGATATTTTGGCCTCAGTCCTGCCAGCACTCCTGAACATGAATAACTTAGCGCAGATTATTTTGCTTAGACCTTGGTGCTCTCTGTAGGAATGGATGGCTTGTAGGAGCGGAGCTGTGGCTTTGCAGTTCAAGCGTTGCAAGTGAGGAAATCCTGGTTGAGCTGAACTGTGTTCAAACAGTTAAAGGTAGTTAGTGTGTTACGATGCATCTGTGACAGGTAACGTGCTTAAAACTGCGTGACTGGAAAGTGGTATGCAATCATACAGATTATGGCAGTTGAGATGAATGTGCGTGAGGGAAGGTATTGAGGTTGAATGACTGAGAAATTAGAAAGATTGGCAGGAAATGTGATATGCCTGTAGAGCAAGAAAGCACCCTCATTTTTTTTCATGTGACCAAAGAACATCTGTAATTTGTTGATGCTGACCTGTGGCTGCTAGCCTGCAGCACAGATGGGATGGGTCTGGTGAGCATGAAATGATCAGCAGCAGACAGTGTAATGATTCTGGAGTAAATTTGCTGCCGCTCCTTTTCTCCTTCTGAAGGGGGTTCTGCTTCCCAGGTGGGGAGGTCGGACCGGCAGTGCAGCGCGTCAGGAGCCCCAGCAGAGCCCGGTGGCTGGAGATGCTGGGGCTGCCTGGGAAGGGGTTGTTGAAAGGGCTTCCAGTTGTTGGGATTGCACTGGAAAAAAATGGAAGAAAAACAGTTTCTCTGGAAGGAGAAAAGAGGAAGTAAGAACAGTCAAGAACGCCGTTCTTTGTCTCTTTTTCCTGGATGTTTTATTGGCCTGAATGTTTTTGGGTTTTTTGGTTTTTTTTTCTGAAAAAGAAACACCAAAACCCCACGCACATCCTGTTGAATTGAGCAAACTGGTGCTTCTTGACCTGATAAAGTGATTGTTTTCTGTTCTGGCAGTGACGAGCTGAGGGTGTGAGCATGACAAGATGCTGAATGGGGAGAGGACATCAGGGCAGGAAGCTTTAGGGCACGGAGCGCCCAACACTGCCTTGTAGAGTGAAGGAAGATGGTGGCTGAAGCGGGCCAGGTCTCAGCAGGGCTCTTTTCTAGGATTCTGCATATTTAGTAACATTTTGGGTTATCTCAAGACTCCTCAGCCAACTCTTCCAGGATTTGCGGGATGAAAGAATGGAGGGGTGCTGCTTTTAAAATGTTTAACCTCAAATAAGTTGTTTAATTTCTGAAACCATTTATTATATTAAAACTCAAAAGCAAAAGCCACAACTTTGTAAACAGCTAAAATAAGTCTTACTGGACTTATTTTATGGTTGCATTTATAAATCCTGCATATTCCTAATTGGTGCTAACAAGGTAGGAGCCTAGAGCGCATGTCGCATAAAGAGAGCTTGAGGAAGCTGAGCTTGTTTGGTCTGGCAAAGAGGAGGCGAGCAGGAGATCTTGTAGCTGCCTACAACTATTGGAAGGATGGTTAAAAGGGTGAGAGCGCCGAAATCGTCTTGTTCGTGGCAGATGATATAAAAAGAGGCAGCAGTCATGAGCTGCTGTTTGGGAGGTTCATGTTGGAGATGAGTACAAACTTCTTTCCCAGGAGGGTGGTGCAGCCTTGGGACAGGGCCGCAGAGAGGTGGGGGATCTCCATTCTTTGTTTTCAAGCCTCAGCTAAGCAAAGACACTGATTTACCGTTGGCAACAGTCCTGCTGCAATCAGGAGACTGAACTGGAGACCTCTGGAGGCCCCTTCAACCAATGCTAAATATAATTCAAGACCAGCTTTTGCTTGGAAAAAGTTATGGAGGTTGGAATAATCAATAGGCGGCTTACAACTGCCTTTTTTTCTCCACTGTGGCTCAGTTTTTAATTATCTCTGAACAGGCCTGCTCATGCCTGTAGCTTAAAACATCAATAGCTACATATGCTTTGTAAACTATTTGTAAGTGTTTTTACAACATGTCATGATATAAATTGTCAGGGAAGTTGAACGAGAGACCTCCAGAGGTATCTTCCAACCTAAATTACACTATGCACCTGGGGTTCTACCTTTCTATTTTAGTATAAATGTAGTAAGAGACAAAACATAAATTCTGCAGTTGGTCCAAGACAAATTTTAAAATTCAGCAGTGTTTTCCCAAAAGTTTTATGTAACCTGGTAGGCTCTTACCCAGCTGCAAGTGAAATGCAAGTCTGTGTGCCCCCTTTGAGGTAAAGGGTTTTCCTGTCTGTTCTTGGCAACTCTGTTCACCTGGATTTGCAGACAGTAACTACTGTAGAGCTGGCCCATGACAGATGATGGGAAGGGCCTAGGGAAGGGCCTCCCATAGCAGCAACATCTCCAAGGGGTGTCTTGCTGCACAGGGTCACTTCTTCTGTTCCAGTGCGAGGACAGAGAGGTAAGGGAGGGCTGTGGGTCCTTGGGTGAGCACGGGCTGTGAGACTCATCCCTGCGGAGGGAGGAACCCAGTCAGCTCTAACGTGCAGCGAACAGCCGCGGAGGAACTGTGCCTCTCCTGCCCCGTCATCCCAGACTGGGGGTGCTGAAGCTGTGGGGAATCAAGTGGGCAGGATGAAAGGTGCTGCAGATAGTTGTGTGTGTAGAGGCAGAGGCTGGGAGGGAGCTCTTCCATGCATTGGCCTTTCTCGCTTTCTGCTGCATTGCTAGTTCATCTGATTGTCTTTTGCCAGAAGACCCATTGCTCTCTTTTGCTTCCTACCCTTGCTTCGCTGCAGACCACAGTCGCCGCTCCATACTGCTGTGCTGGGAGGGAATCAGCTGTAACTTTGCCTCCTTTTTAATGTTTATTTCCTCTCTTTTTTCCTTTGCTTGTCCTGGCTGTGGCTTTTCTCGGGGGCTGGGTACAGATGGATCTTTGTGATACTGACAGCGATGAGGAGATTCTGGAGAGGATACTAGAGCTCCCGCTTCAGAAGAACCACAGCAAGAAATTGTTTAGCATCCCTGAAGTGACTGAGGATGAGGATGAAGATGAGGATGAGAAGTGTGTTATGGAGGAAAAGGCAGACCCTCAAGACTCCTTGGAAAAGCTTACCTACCATTCAGGAAGGACAGAGAAGCCACTCAACATCAAGGAGCCATTTCTGAAGGCAGATGGGAGCAATACCTCCACGGATCTGTCCTCTCGGACTCCGTGGGAGGAGCATCGTGTTAAGGAGAGCAGAGGGGATGCTGACCGTGCGAATCCTGCCTTTGTCCAGCCAGCCTGGAGTCAGAAGAAGGCAAACTGGAACTGGGGCTACCAGGAGAATGATCTGAAGTCTGGGACTGGGGCAAGTCCCACTTGGAGCAAGAAGAAGGGAAATAATTATCGAGAGAAGATCCGGAGTCGGCCTGAGATGGGTAGGAAGAGACAGAATGATTTAACAGAGCACTGCAGTCGTCTGCTGGGCAACTGCAGCCAGATGGGAAGCGGGTTATACAGAGCTCCTAGCCTCAGGGAAGAGCTGAACATTGTGAGCAGTGCTGGTGGTAAGGAGGGGTTTGATGTGTACAGTCGTGCCAGACAAGGCACCTTACGAAAAAACCACACGAAAGCAGTGGTTTCAGGGTTTGCAGAACCTGCTGTGATGGCAACACGCTGCTCCAGCCCCAGGAGCCTGGAAATAGACATTGAATACGACTCGGAAGACGATCAGGATTCGACCTGTGCATCCCCCCCTGAGAGCAGGCTGTGGCCAGAAGGGTCCCAGAGCTGTCAGGGGGCCTGGAGTGATTGCTCCAGTCAATCTGAGGTGGCCCACACAGATGGCAGAAGGGACCTGACCAGACTGGAGATGATGGAAGAGCAGGGTATGGAGTGGGCTGGGTCTCCGAGCCGGCACCTGCGATTCTTCTGCCAGGAGAAGGAAGCACTGAGATGTGAGAGCAGTTCTGAGGAGCAGGGCTGGGAGCTGGACTGTAAGTCACCTGGCTGGAGAAGGAGGCTCGAACATCCTTCGAAGGGGATACGTAGCACCTCCTTGCACAAAAGGGTTGGGTGACTTTTCCTATTCTGGCTTTGAAGCAGCTTGCAGTGGCGTTAGCTTCCCTCTGCTTCCTTGGCCTGCCTGTATCTTGCTTTGTTCGATGTTGTCCAGAGAAAGGACCCTCCTCTAGGATTGTCTGGAAGAATATCTGAGAGATTCTGTAGTTCTGTGCTGCTCCATGGCTTTTCTTGTATTAGCTGCTTCTGCTTTTCCTGCTAACTGACCGAGCGTCACCGATGCAGTATTCCTTTTCGCACCGGGTCTTCCTCCCCACGGCAGGAGGCTGTGGGACCCAAATGAAAATCCGTGGTGAAATAAGCTGATTTGTGAAAGCTTTGTGTAGATGATGACTGTAATGTCATTGCCTCCCCTCGAAATGCCCTTTCCTGCGTCCTCACGCTCACCAAGGGGATCGTCACTGGTGCCTGGCAGGGTGCCTGCCTGTACTTAGTTCGGTTTTCCGACTCCCTTGGTATTTTCAGCTCTAGAGTGTCCCTGAAGAGGAATGTTGCATTTGGATGCACTGCTCTTTGTGGAGTGCGTTTGGGCTGCGCGCTGTTCACGCGAGTCGGAAGGCAGAGGCTGCTACTAACTCTCTGGTGGTTCCTGTTGCAGGCGTCCGGTAACAAAGATCCTAGGGGCCAGGAGCTGCCTGGCGCAGCCGCCTGGCAGGCTCCCAGCAGAAGAGGGAACAAGAGCGTAAGAAGAAGCCAAATGCAGAAACCTTTGCTCTCTAGTCCAGGTGAGTGGGCAAGGGGGAGAGAGCTGGGCAGCAGGAGAGAGGGAGGCTATTGGAAGTGGCAGGGATGAGGCTAGTAGGCAGCATTTGAGCCGTGCAGGGCTACGGCAGGGGAATGGTGCTGATGTTATCTCTCTGGTGTGTCCCCTGTCTGCACACAGGTCCTCCAAGGAGCACCGCTTCAGAAACCTCTGTTAAAGATGATGGCATTAGAATATTTGTGGCTCTCTTTGACTACGATCCCGTTTCTATGTCTCCTAACCCTGACGCAGCAGAAGAGGAGCTCCCATTTAAGGAGGGACAGATCCTGAAAGTAAGAGCACACCTTAGCGAACATCTCCTACTCTGTATGGATCCATCTGATGTTCCAGGGACAGCATAAACCTTGGGAGGCAAACACTCCTTCATCTTGGGAGTGTCCTTAGCCTCCTTTCCTCCTTTCTTTGTGCATCTCAGTCCCTGTAGCATAAACAGTCTCTGGCCTGTCTTTTCCCTTGCAGGTATGGGGAGACAAGGATGCTGATGGCTTTTACAGGGGTGAATGTGCAGGAAGGGAGGGGTACATTCCCTGCAACATGGTATCAGAAGTCCAGGTGGAGAATAATGAAATCAAGAAGCAGCTCCTAAAGCAAGGGTTCCTGCCTGCCGACACACCGATGGAGAGCATAGGTACTATATCTCCTTTATGTGTGTGCTGTGCTCTTGTCAGCGTGTTTCTTTGCTGAAATGTGCAAAGCTCAGTCATGCTGTCAAGCTGTGTGGCCAGTGCAGCCCACCAAAACGATCTCTAGGGCTGGTCCCCAGGATCCAAAGGCTTGTTTAGTGGCTGTTGCAGTAGGGAGCAGGGAGGTCTCGGTGGATGCAGGTGTGCTGAGGTCTCAGTTCGTACCTGGCTCCACTGCAGCGCAGCGCTGCCCAAGGCCACGCTTGAGGTGTCGTGTCTGTGAACTCAGCACGGTGTGAGTGAGGCTGATCCTCACCAGAGACGGGGAAACAAAAAAGTTTGAAGAGCAGCTGAAGGATGCAAACAAGAGTTTTCAGTTCTGTGTTCTCTCCTTTGTTTTGCAAGTCTGTAATGGAACCCATAGGGGTGACCCTGCTCTTGGATGAGAGAATCTGTGACTTGGGAATGGAGGAGGATGGGGAGAGACTGGTGGGGAAGGGGAAGGAAGGGTGTGAGACAGCAAGGTAGGCAGTCGGCAGTATACAAGGAGCAGACCTGGTCCCGGGGCTCCTCCTTACTCACTCCCTGAAGTACGTGGTTCAGTGCTTTATGCACTGCAGAGACTTCCCTCTTTCTTCCCGCTCGTGCACTCAGAGAGAGGAGAGGAACCTTCTCTGGGCTGTGCAGCCATCACAGCTTGGGCTGAGTTAGGCTGCAGTTCAGTGGCTGTGAGCTGCCCTGAGACTGCTGGCGACATATTGGTGTCCCAGTGCCAGTCCCTTATACCCTCCATCCCTCATCCTGCTCCTCTCGGTGTGCTCTCTGCTACCAGGGGCAATTGTTTGATCTGCTCCACTTGTTAAAGCAAGAGGACATTCTTGTTTTGCCTGGCCACAGTTTCCCCACCAGCTCAGCAGGGTAAAACAGCACAAGTGTGGGTCTGATGGCAAAGGTAAGCCCTGACATTGGCTGAGCGGTTCCACTGCCTCTCACAGGCAGTGGAGGAAAAATAGAAAAAAAAAAAGAAAAAGAAGGATCAAACTTGTTTCCGTTTCTCTGCAGTGAGACCCAGGATCCAGCCCTAGAGGCTAAGGGGCTGACAGTGCCCGGCTCCTAAATGTGGGTCTCTGGAAGGTTGGTCCTGAGGAGCACAGGGTTGAAGGAGGCTGTTGCTTTCACTGTGTGATTTTTTTTTTGTGGTAGGTTTGTGTCCTTTGGCCTCTCTCATGTCTAGGGAGATAAGAGATTTGAGTAAGGCTTTTTTCACACTTGGGACAGTCATCATGTTTCTCCCGCATGGATTCTCTGGTGCCCAGAGATGGCCTGTGGTGGCCTTTGTCCCTGTGTGGATATACAAGGTGCTCTGGCCCCTGCCCCGCTGTGTACTCTCAGAAGAATAAAGGTTAATAGCTCTGAGACTGCATGAAATGTAGTGGGTTTGAAAGTCTTCAGGAGGGCAGTGGTAGTGAAAAGGACACACTTTCCACGTGCGTGCAGAGAATCAACCTTGTTTCCTTAGGCAGCCGGGCTGTATGTACTTCTGTTGTTTTCCTACTGCCGTAAACCCATATTACAGCCTCGTAACTAAGAAAATGCCTTGGAGGGGTTGGTTAGGAACTCCTTCTGCAGGCTCGTCTGGGGACTCATCTAGTAGTGACCCTGCTTGGTGCAGAAACTTTAGCTAGAGTCCTCCCAAGGTCCTTTCCCACCTGAGTGAACTGATGGAGTTCACCTCACCTGGCATTTTTCAGGCATTAATGGTTTTATTTTATCCTTATGACACTGCTTCTGAAAGAGAAAATGCAGTAAAATGGTTTGTCTGATATGTACTGTGGTATGGCTGATGGGCATAAATACAGTGTGGATTTCTGCATGTATTTGGGATGTGGATCATGCCTCATCTGAGTCCACATAGGCGAAATGGAGATTTGGGCTTTGCCCATAGAAATCACCGTGTCTGCTTCCCAGGGGAAGCATGTCGTGCTGCTCTGTTGCTTGTTCACTCTTCAAAATGCTTTTCACTTTCCATTCACTGTCTGTTTCTCTTGTCTATTGATTTGCTTTTTTTGATTTTTATGAAGGAAATGGCACATTTTCTCCACCTCCACGCCGCCAAACCGTCCCTCCTCCAAAACCCAGACGCTCCAAGAAAGGTCTGTGTCACCCACTGCTTCCTCTTTGATTTTTGCAATAGGATTACAGACTGCATTGAATTTTTGCTACTTGCTTACAGGACCCTCAGATGTTTGTCTCTGTACGACTGCTAGGAAGTGGAAAGAGAGCCCATCCCTGTGCTGGTGTTAAGTTTTTAACAACAGTGATGTCTTTTATAGTTTTGGAGCTTGACCTCTGCTTCCTGTTACGTCCCTGAGTCATGGTTACTGCTGTAGACTTTGAGTTGCATGAACGGTTTGCTTCTGTTGTTTGCTGCCTTGGTCTCTGTTCTTCTTATTGTTGTTTGTCGGTTGTGTCGTGTGGTCACTGTTGAAAGATGAACTCTTGCTGATGAGACGTTTTCTTCCCTCAGCAGGGCTGGATAAACAGGAGAAGTACAAGTCTCATCCAGGTGAGAATTGCTCGCTCTTACTATGAGAAGAGGGTTGGTACATTTGCATGATCATAATACAGACACGTTTTGCGGTCAAGGGCCAATGCAAGACCCTGTAGTGCTCCTTCAGAGCACTGTAAGAAAATGGTCATTCTCAGGAAAGAAGAGTTTTAGTACTTTTATTTAGTAGTGGGTGCAGTGGTCTTTGACTAAACAGGGGCTGTTTGAAGGTGGAGAGCATGCATGGTTGTGCTTTGGAGGAGCAGGGAAATCTCTTACTCATCTGATGCTGCAGTCCTTAAAATCCAAGGTCCCTTGAGGGGGTGCTCACTCTGCTTAGGTGCACAGTCATCTGTTGATGTCCAGAGAGGCCAAGCCTGCAAACCCCTTGCTAGCCCATCCAGCGTTGACCTGAAGCAGCGATTAAATCCATAAGATGAAGGACGTGTGTGTCTTTTTTGTGACACCAGACTTTGCTTTTGTAGACTCAGAGCAGGTCTGTGTAATAAGGCTGGGCAGGCAGGTGGTTGTGAAAACGCAGCGTGTTCCCTGGACGATGAGGCCTGCCCTTCCCTTTGTGCTGAGCTCTGTGCTGCTGTGGCTGGGCTGCCGGTCGATGCTGTCCAGGGCCCTTGCTGTTCCCCTGGCACTTGGAGGACAAATTTTGTAGCTCAATAGCAGAGCATTGCATGGAGGGAGGAGAAATGTACATTCAAGACAGTGGGAAGAGACTGCTGTCCTCTGTGTGTGTGTGTGTATATGTGTGTGTGTATAAATAGAAAATATAAAATAAAACATTCCTGTATATATAGACAGGACCCCAGGATGCTGGAATGGGGAGATGTCCCCAGTTCTGTGCTTGTGAGGTGATAGAGAAGATCAGAAAACGGCTTTACCTGGGGCCTCTAAGATCTCTCCCCCATTTAATTTCCATTCCATTTCCCCCAGTGTCCTTTTTGCTCAGTCCATTCCAAGAACAGTGAAGGAGTTGCTATGATTGGGGATTTTGTCTTAGAACTTCCAGCTCAGGATATTTTGCTTTATTTTTGTCCTGTAGGCCAGAAGCATCAGGACTTTGAAGCTGAACTGCTGACTCCTCGAAGTATGGTAGCTGTCTTCGACTATAACCCTAAGGAGAGCTCTCCAAATGCAGACGCAGAGGTAACAACCACCTCCTCATTCCTCTTACAGGCTTCTTTTTCCTCTCTCTTTTTCCTTCTGTCCCGAGACACTTAGCACTTTGGTCAAAAACAAGACAATTACGGCTTGGCAATACAACTGCTAAAAGGGGTTGGCTGAAGTCATAAAATATAGAGTTTGCTGATATGTTCTCTCATGCATTCTCTGATAACAGTGTTCAGTTATCTGTGAAGAATATGAAGCAACACACCCCTGATGATTTTCAGGATGAGTCTCAGTGAACCTATGTGAGCATCTCATGGCCTCGTAGCATCCTCTAGTCCTTAGACAGGATTTAGCAGTTCTAGGGCAGGAGGAAGCAGCCCCTGCTGTTAGCAACTGATCCAGGGCATCCACCTGCTTAAGAGTTTTCATGGACTTCTGATACTTTAGGTGAGCATGCCTAGGAGCATGTCTTTTGTGTTAACTACCTGTGGAGGTCTTTGTTCAAGCAAAGAAGACTTAGTTCCAATTTAATGGACCGGTCCTCTTTTCAAGCATATAAACCAAACAGTATTGTTGTGGATAAGTCTGTTTCAGGTGGAAAGATTGCAATGCAGAATCCTTTCTGCCAAAAACCTTTCTAAATTAGAACACGCTCTGTTCTCTAGCAGTGTTGGTCTACTCTGAGCAAACATAAACATGGGGTTTGGATTCAGATTCTTTCCATGCATCCAGAAAGGAGTGTATGGCCAGGAGGCGGCACAGTTCAGGTAATGCTTGCCTCCCAGACTGTCTCATGAGCAAGACAGCCTGCTTCTGAGAACAGAGTGTTTCAGGGGTGGTAGATTATCTTGGGAGAGATACAATGAGAGCGTGTATCAACCAGCATCTATATAGGTATTCATACATCTGGCCAAAGAACACTTCTGAGCCCTTGTCAACAAGATGACTGTATTTTTTTGCAATGATTTAGTCTTCCTAGAACCTTCCCTGTGAACAGAGCTCAAATTATTGAAACAAGCTGGTGCAGTTCTGTTGCATTGTTGGAGATGCTCCCTGTTCACACTCCCAGAAAATTTGGTCACCTGTTGTGCTAGAAGGCTGCAGTGCTGTTTGTGAACTTGCAACAAGACGTGGTAGAATCAGCTGTGCCGTTCTGTGTGTCTGTGAGTGAAGTTCCCTACAAGCGTCTTTCTGCTTGAACAAAGTAATTCACAGCCAACAGGAGGAACCTGCAGCCTCCAGAGATAAATTGAGTACTAGGGATATAATAAGGTAAATATATTAGAGGTAGGTCCCTTCTAGCTAACACTTCTGTGAAGTGCAGAAGCCAGTGTGTCTTGAGTGGGACACAGCCCATTTGGAGACTCCATCTTTCCTATCTTAGAGCAGCTTTTTTGCTGTAACTGGGCAGTTTCTTCCATTAGAAGAGACTGCTTACACCCTTGTCTTCGGTCTTGTGCTCCATGGAGCGTGTGCTGGTATGGCTGACAGGACAGACAGATCTGATGGTGACGGGTCATGTGTGTTGTGCGGTAATGTTCTGTTTCCAGGTCAAATCTTCCTGTTTGTATGCATTCCTGCTAGTGATTAATCCCTCAGCGTTGCATACAGAACAGGCTCATCCAAGGGAGTGGGATTTAGTACTTATACTTAATGAAAAGTATATTTCTGGTGCTTTTTCAGCTTGTTCTCAACATACCTTTCCAGAACAGGTGGTAGGTAGTACTTTGAAGCCTTATTAAAATTGGTTTAAGAAACAGACTTTGCTCTTGTCTCAATTTATGAAATGCTTCCTTAGTGCTGAATTCCACAGCTACCCACTTCGCTTGCTCTTCTGCATCCTGGTCCTGCAAGTCTTAACACAGTGGCCTCCCTCCCTCACGGTGAGATTGTGCAAGAAGCCCTGGGTGACCTTGCGTTTCTGGTGAGAAATTCCAGGCAGTGCTTCTCCTGTGACCATTGTTCTCTTGCTCTTTGCAGGCTGAACTGACTTTCAGTGCAGGGGACATTATCACTGTGTTTGGGTCCATGGACGATGATGGATTCTATTATGTAAGTACAGGGGATGGGAAGGTCCTGTGGCTACATCTGAAATCGTTGGAGTCCATCTAGTGGCAGGAGAGCAGAAATCAGGGAACAAAATATTCTGCTTTTGGAAAAAAAAAAAAAACACAAAACCTATCTGCTTAGTTCAGGGCAGATTTTTTCTGGCAGTCCATGCTCCTCCCGTAAACCCAATATCCAAATGGTTTTCAGTTTATGTCTTGGCATAACTTGACTGCAGGTTTCCCAAAGCCTAGGGTGCATTTTTCTGTACATACATCAGCTGAATCGGCATCTGCTATAAGCTGATTTGTCACCAAGCACTTGGACACATGGTCTCATCCGGGGCAGGAGGCTAAAATGGTAACATAAGAATGAAAATGTACAATGACTCCCATCCGGCCACACTTCAACATATCAACTTCAACAAGCACTGGTATCTGTTTAATTTACTGTGCACACCTGAGGACTGTGCCTGCCAATGAGCTGTGTGCTAGACACAATCCTTGGCCCTTGGATCGTCCACCTTTTCCTGCACAGAAAGCAGTGTGTCTTCACACATCAAAGTTGAGGTTCAGCTCCAGGTAAAGTCTGGAGGGGACCATTGTGAATGTTTTGTTTGACTTCTTTTATGTGTTGGCCAAACAATGTTGCTGGGATTGGTTTTGTCTCGCCCAACCACCTGCTGTTGAACTGGAGACAATTTTTTAGGAATTACAGCCACACTTGGTTTGCAGCTCTGGACCTTAGTGAGCACAGAGACAATGCCTACAGGATTGTACCTCATTCATTGCACCAGTAGTACCTCATTCTTTAAAAAAATAAACAAATACCAGAGCAAATCAAAGGCCTTTGGAAAGCCTGTGGCACAGTCATGCTCCAGTTGCATCTGGGATAGCAGTGGAAATATTTTGAGTTTGTAGAAGTGACCATGTTGGTGGAATACATTTGTCATGGCTTGCTGCCACCTTTTCTTCCTTTACTCTCCTCTGTGTTTTTGCACTCTGAATTGTTCCACAACTAAGCAAGAATGTGAGTCATGAAATTTGCTGAAGATCCTTCCAACATGAGTGTGTTCTGGGCTTCTCTCAGGCCATACCTTAGCCATCTCTGCATGGGACTGCTCCTCTATTTATTACTTCTCCATCAGCCAGGAAACTTGATGTGAGAAATGAATGTTGATCTTGCAGGGAGAGCTGAACCAGCAGAGAGGGCTTGTCCCGTCTAACTTCTTGGAAGCTGTAACTTCGGATGAAGGCACGGTTGAGGAACTTCATTCGAAAGATAAAGAAGCTTTTCCCTTGAGTGCTGAGAGCCAGGTAAGATTGTGTGACTCTGCACAGTACAGACATCCGTACTGTGATGTGACTGGAGATTGGGCGTTGCGCAGCATGCAGCAGCTGATGCAATCGTTTAAATTATTGCATGCAGCTCAGTTCTTCCCATGGGAGATGCTCAAAAGTTTGGAGGGGAGTGCTAGGAGCTCTTCTTGAAGACTTACCTATAGTGCAAAAAGAGACACAAAGCAACAAGATCCGCTGGGGCCTCAGTCTCATTATGGTCAGGTGAGCAAAGAGCATCCCAGGTTCCACACGAAAATTCTTTAGATCCACAAAAGGGTCAGTGGTGAAATCCTGCTGCAAGCAAAGCCAGGTCCCCAAACACATGAAATTCCTCAGATACGCTCGTAGCCATGCCAAAGAGTTCTGGAGTTATTGACACCCATACATCAGTGCTCTCCCACCCATCCCGAGTTAGATATATCTTAATCCAGTCCATGGTGATTTCAGAGGAATTCAAAACACACTGGGGAGTTTCCCCAACAGATCTATGGGATGGATCCTAAGGCTTTGAGACCAACCCAGTGCAGGGAACTCAAAGGTTGAGCTACCCCCTTGCATAGGTTGCTGATACTCTTGAAACAAAGGCTTAAGCGGAAGGTTTGGGTCATTTGCCAGATTCAGTCAGTCCTCAGTGGGTGAGGTCAAAAGTGTGGCACCTGCCTGGTCACTCCTGGACCTCGTGTCCCGTGGCAGTCTAGAGAACGGGAGGCAGGGAGGGACACAGCCTGGTCCCAGCTCACATGTACTCAACCTTCAGTTCTTCTTGGGAGGTTATTGGCACTGTCAGGTGCTGCCAGACCCATAAAAGTGTCTAAGAGCAGGCCCAGATTGGCTTTGAGCCAGTCATTAAGGAAGTATGTGGCCCTGAATCCTCTGTTGAACTCTCCACTGGTGCCACCCTAGCTTTCCTGCTCTCTGCAGCATCTCTTGTCCTATTTGTCATGCTCAGCTCCTCCTTTTCTCTGTACCCACCTCCCATCTCTTATCTTCAAATGCTGCCTGATCTCCCTTAGGCTTCACCTGCAGCCCCATCTCTTGCTTCCAGGCGTTTCAAGCTTTGTGGGTGCAGCGTCTGCACTACAACCCCAATGCCTTCTTAGGAAGAGCAGGTGGCAGGTCCGACTCAGAAATAAGGTTTGTGGGTAGCTTGCTGGATCGTCTTCTAAACTCAGAAGTTGTCTGGGTCCCTTCTGGTTACCTCTTTAGGATACTCAGTCCCTTTTCTCCCAGCCCATAAGTGCTGGTCCATGCTGGGGAATCACAGGTTAACAAGCTGTTACTACCAGGGTTTAAGAACCCTGAGGTTACACAGGTCTAACTTTCTGGGGGAAACAAGCAGTCAAAGTGAGTTTCCTTCTTCAGTTTCCCTCTCAAAATGATTTATTCTTCCCAAATTACTCATCTGTTGGAATAAGAGGGTGCCAAAGGAGACCTGAACCAGTAAAATTAAGACAGGTTGAATTCATAGTGTAGCTTATTACAGATCTAACCCTTTTCTCCGGCACCGACCAGGAGCAACAAGGGCCTGTTTCAGATGCCAGGTGTCATTATCATAGAATCATAGAATAGTTTGGGTTGGAAGGGACCTTTAAAGGCCATCTAGTCCAACCCTCCTGCAATGAGCAGGGACATCTTCAACCAGATCAGGTTGCTCAGAACCCCGTCCAACCTGACCTTGAATGTTTCCAGGGATGGGGCATCTACCACCTCTCTGGGCAGCCATTATTCCAGCCCCAGCCTGGGTCCTCCCAGTAACCATGGGGAAATCATAGAATCATAAAGGTTGGAAAAGACCTCTGAGATCATCGAGTCCAACCGTTAAACTAACTGCCAGGTCCACCTGGATGCAACATGATGTCAATCAGCAGGCCCTCAAGAACATCTAAAAAACTTGTCAGGAAAACAAGTGAATTCAGGTAACCTTCAGGGCTTCGAGAGCTCATTTGCCACTTGCAGATGTGAAGGGTTTGGCTTAGCTAATGGTGTTTTATTAAAGGCAGGTAAGCAAGAGCAACTTGGCTGGTAAACAGGGTAATATATACAACAAGTCTGCCCTTCAAGTATTCCTATTTGCATCGCGCTCTTCTGTTTTACTGGTGAGGAAACGGTGACAACAGTTTGACCTGCCATGTCCCAGGCTTTGTCACAGACCTCACAGGGTAACAAGGCCCTGTCTGCTCTGCTGCTGAGCAGGGAGCACAGGCTGCTCCTGCTTGCTGCCCTGCAGCTTGCTGCTGCTCCCCTTTCCCCTCCCCTTTCCACTGACGCTGGGTTCAGCAGTGGGTGACTCTGCCCCTGGACACAGCAGTTTGGCCCAGATATCCCTGCATGCTCAAGGCTGTAAGCTTTTTTCCCTAGGGTTCATGACACCTTTTTTTAACAGAAATGCCTCTCAAATGGGTAAAAACAGCCCATATAAAATAGATGTGTTTCAGGCTTGCTTGCATGCCCTTCAGATCTTTCCACTTGTCTCCGCTTCTCTCTGCCAGAGATCCAACAGAGCTTCCCCTGGCCTTGGCTCTGACTTTGGGTCTGCAGAGCAGGAAGCTGTTGCCTTAGGTCAGGATCGATTTGGTAGTTTTGGCACTCGGCTGATCCATGAGCTGCTATTTTTTGTCATCTGTGAAGTCTGGGGACTTGGAAAATTCAGTTGTTGATGATTAAGCCAACTTTCTTTCAGTGGGAATCCACGTTAACTATCTAGCCATGGCTTTGTGTTGGCTGCTTCTGTGTTGTGACAGGCTGCCTCCTGTCCTGCTGCCTCCCTGCTTCACCAGGATACCTGTCCTGGGTGGTTCTGCCTTAGCACTCTTGAACTGCCTGCAGTCCTGCCTCCTGCTTGTGCTTTGCAATCCAGATCTATCTAAACAGCTTCCAAATATGAAGGGCTTGTTTGCCCCCTTTTAAAAGCAGAACATTTACCCTGCTCAAAACCAAACTTGTATTAGTTAACTGCCTTTAAGTATGCTTATTGATTACCGAGGAGAGGCAGAACCTGACCCCACTGAGTTTTTGGCTCTGTCACAGCAATCCCATCGCCTATAGGCAGAACACTTGATGGGTAAGGCAGAAGGAAGGCCTCCTCCTGTAAATCATACATATCCTAAGGGCCATCACTGAGCTGGAATGAACTCTCACAGTGCTACAGCCATGCCTGGGGCTTTCCAAACTCCAGCAACTTATTCACTCCATAGCGTTAAGGAACTTGCTTGTTGAAGCGTGTTGTTGGCATATACAACACAAACAAGCACCTTTGCTGCTGCTGTTTGGGATGGGGGGAGTGGGGGGGGTGCAAAAAAATCACTGAAAGCAAAAGACGCATGGCAGTCCCTGGAGAAGTATTGTTTGAATCTTCTGAAAGACAGCATGGCAAAACAGACTCCCATCAAATTTATCAGTCCCAACCTGAGACCCAGCCCATCAAGGAGCATGCGTATGCACCATGGTATCACGGCAGAGCTTTGGACTTGTATTAAAGCTAGTTCCAGTCTTAACAGAAGCTTCTTCGTCATGATCATGAGTGATTTTTAAATCACTTGTAACTTCTTGGATTTGATGTTTTCACCCTGCCTGTTCTTCACACTTCCCTTCTCCCTGCTGCTATGCCAGAGGCCTGAGAACAAGGATAATTTACTTTCCAAATTGAACTGGGGAAGGTGGATCATTTTGAATTATTTCTGAGTAAATCTTGAAATGCTGGCAACTGAAAAAGGTGAAGCAGTTTAACTTTAAAACTGGTACCATTTGGGGATTAGATGAAGCAATAAAAAAATACAGCACAAAGAGGAGTATCCAAGAAGTTATGGTCACAAGCTAGGGCCCTGAAACACTCATGCTTACCAACTTAGAGCAGTTGCTTTAATTTTGCGGCTGTTGAATGAATATTTTTGCATCAGTAATATGCAGTTTCTGTCAACGACTGATTGTAAAGCACCTTCAGAAAGTGTTTGATTCTAATTGATTTCATGTATTTATTTCTGCCTGTATTATGCACCCCTGACGGTTCTTTTCTTCAGAGAATGAGGAAGAGAAGAGTCCAGTGATAGATATGAATGATACATAGAGAGAGAGCAACCATGTAAGTTTGTGTGAGAAGAACGCTTCAATCTCCCACCCAGCCTAGCATATTAAAGGGTCCTGCACCTGCAGTTTGCTCCTTTTCTTGCTTGTAGTTGGACAGGCTGGTTTGGGGCTCTGCTAGCAAGTCCACCTTCAAATCCTCTGGTGGCAGACCTTTACCTGCCGGATTGGGTCTATATTAAAGATAAACCATGATCTGTTCAGCTCATGAAGTGCAATTTGGAACAATTATCTGGTGGTTTTGGGGACCGTGATGGAACTGTGCTGGATATTCAGGTTTAGAAAAGACCTGCTTTGTAATTCAGCCTGGCCCTTGTACGACTGTTCAAGCACGTCAACAGCCAAAGTTTCATTTAGCCTTTGCAAGATCCTGCTCAGGCTGAGCACACCCCATATTCAGCCTGTGCTTTTTTTCCTCTTGATTTTACTCCTTCCTGAGTGTAGTCCTGAAAATACCCTGCACACCATCAACTTAAGAAAGTAGTAACATTCAGTCCCTAAAACAAGCCTTGTGTGGATAATTGTTCTGTCTGATAACACTTAAAGAAGGAATTTTGGGGCTGGGGGGGTGAGACCCCTGGTTTTGGGGGGCAGTGGGAGCAGATCTGTGTTTTTCTTAGCTTCAAACATTGTTTTCCTGAAATTGTGCAAATCAGTAATACCTGAGACAGCACTGAAAATGCCCCCCTGAAAACTAACATCACTCTTCCCTTTATCAACCCTACTAGCTTTTATCAGGATCTTGACAGAGCCGTTTTTCCTTCATGTTTCTCTTAGAGAAGAAACCCTGATTTTAGTATCATTTGTCTCTTAGCAGATGAATCTGTGAACTGGTTCTGTTGCTTTTCTGCCATATAGAGACCTCTGAGAATATCTGCACACGCTTGTGTGTGAGAGTGCCTCTGTGTCTGGAAATCCTCCTGGGCATCATGTACCACAGCTGGGAACCAGCAGGACTTTCAGCCACAAAGACAGGAAACTGCTAGTCGCTCCCTTGTAACCGTTCGATATTTGATAATGACCCTGATACTGCAGTATCCTCATTACAGTAAATAACTGTGACATTTGTGAGTTGCTCTGCGTACCTGCCTCTCATTTTGCATGCAGTCCTTCATGCATAGCGATACAGGAGAAATTGTATAAGGTTTCTTGGGCCACTTCAGATCTGCCCTAAAACTGTCCCACCTTTGCCAGAAAAATGGTTTCCAGTGGTGCATGGGCACCAAGCCTCCGCTGCCCTGGCTGCACAGGGGCCTTTACATCGCTTCCACATCCTCGGGGGCTGCTGAGCCAGACAGCCCAAGGCTTGAGCTTCACAGGGGAGATCACTCACTGCACGTTGGTGAGACCCCTTCTGATGTTAGCCCAATGCTTTTGTGCGTTTTATCCAAGGATTCTTTGTTGCACAACACATAGTTTCTGGAGCAGAACCCAGGGATTCTTACTTTTGCACACAGCTAACGCAGTAGGCTACCAGTTTAGCCCTCCTCTGGCTTACTTTTTCTCTTTGCCTCCATAAATCTTGCGTTACTGGCTGAAAATGGCTCATCTCGATTCATTCAGATTTATTTCCAGACTTCTCAGACCTGACTAGCACTTGGGCCATCAACACCACGCGTTGCACCTTGCACGTGCATGCTGCCAGGAGACACAAAGATTGCAGTTGATGCTGCAGCATCAGTTGGGGGAACCGACCTTGCAGGCAGAGTGCGGCTTTCACAAGGGCCAGGCTGTGCCATCAAGCCCTCTGCAGCACGTCCTTGGCAGTAGCTGGCCTTTCAACACAGGGCTGCATATCTGGAGGGTCGCAGAAGTGCCTCTGAAAGTGTGTGGAACAAGATTTCCAGGTGAAAATAGAGTGTGAGTTCAGGAAAAATCAGCTACTGCATTGTTTACTGTAATGAAGAGAGGTGGAGAGGAGTTACGTCTCTGTCCCTGTAGCCAGAGCCCTTGGTTCAGGTAAGAGAGAGTCTGATGGCACTGTCACTTGGGACAGTTTAAAGTGATTGCTGCAAGACAGGAGTGGACTCTCAACTTTCTGGAGTTGGGAGGAGTCGTATGTTCGCAGCAAGACAGAGCTCTCTCAAAGTCCTGTACTCCTGTCTGCTCAGGACTGACTTCGTAGCTGTTGCACTGAGTCTGACTCTAGAGAAGAGCTTTCTGCTCATCTTGTACCAGAAGTGCTTTCTTCCTGCAGCAGAGTGAGGCAACTGGAATCCAGCAGCATAACTTCAGCCCGTGAGGGGAGGAGAGGTGCGGCTGTGCTACAGCTCTGGCAGTAGTGTTATGTCTGCGCAGCCGCTTGATTCAGCAGCTTTTCCCAGGCGCAGTGCGGGACCAGGACCAAAGCACATCCACTCCTGACACTGAACTGCAAGCAGCTGCTGTGATCTCCCACACGTCCTGTGCAGGGCTGATGTCTTTGCTCTTCAGTAATGCTTCCACCCCAGGCAGAGCATCCTGCTGCCGGTGTCACTAACTCATCTTCCCTGTTGGAGCTGTGGCTGCTTACAGACCCTTAAGGGACGTGCACTCGACTCTCCCTGACTCAGTGGGACGCAAGCAGAGAGACGATGAGGGCATGGTGTTTCAATGTGCACAGCTCCAGCCACTGTCGTGTTTTGGGTAATGCCAAGATGGGATATACAGCTGGGAGCTTGAAAGATACTGGTTTGTGAAAGCTGTGTGGAAGAGAAGGTGGTGGGACAAGTGCTCTCCTAGGCCTCAGGAACCCAGAGCCTCTTCCTGGTGAACTTTGCCGCTTCTTGGGAAGGCTTGCCCTGCCAAATCAGAAATGGTCACTGTCCAGACACCTAGACCCAGCGAGAAGAAATCATGGCAAGAAGGCTGCTGCTGGGACCTGACCTGCCATTAGTATTTTGTGAAGAGGAAACTGAGCCCAGGACGAGGGCACTTTCTGATTTCTAAAAGCCCTTTCCAAAAGGAGCAGCATCCAGTGCATCATTTGCGACTGTGGATCCCAGTTAACATTCTCAAATGCTCAGGTGACTTAGGAACACGACAGTTGCTGTGTGCCACTTGATCCAAGACTTCTCCATGTCCTGCTCCATCATGAACTTTTTCTCCATTATTGGTGCCACTGCAGAGCATGAGGCTCTGCTTTCTGCCCCTGCTGTGACTCGATCTGATGGATGCTGAGCAGCCTTGCAAGACCCCAAATTTCTCTTCTTACCATGACAGAGCATGGCCGCAGTTGCAGAAGCCTCCCAGCTTAGCCAGCATCCTTGAACTTCTGAAGGTCTCGCACAGCCCTTGTTCTTATTAGGTTATTTTTTTTCTTAATGTCCTGCCTTCTGTCCCAGAGTGCGCTGGGAGCCCCCCGGGCTCACCCGGCCCTGGCAGCCGACGGGCATATGTGGATGCGTTGGTATCTATCCGTCCGTGCTCTCGGGAGGTGCTTCACTTACAGTGTCCTCGGCTGTGAAGCAGCATCTTTCACCAAGTCCCCAGTGGGGCTTTTCTGCTGTCCTATTCTTAGCCCTAAATGAAGCAATTTCAGAATATCTGAGCTCAGGCAGGGTCTGGGGAGTGGGTATAAAAAAGTTTAAATCCACTGGAAACTTCCTAACTGGATCTGTAGCTTGCATAGAGGAGCTGAGCCTTGCAGGGTGAGGGACGGACTGGCGGGGAGAAGGCAGGGTTCTCTGGCTGAGGTTTATGTTGGCATGATGTCCTTCATCAGCTCTAACTTCTGCTTTTTTCTTCTGCTTTTTCTTTTTCCTGCTCAGTTAAATCCAGATGGGTCTGTTGATCAGAGCGACTCCTCACCAACACCTTCCTGCCTTGTCATGGGCGAGCCGTGTCCAGAGCAGGCATCGCTGGCCGTTCTCAACTGCAGTGATGGACCTGGTCAGAGTAAAAAGAAGAGAGGCTTCTTCTTCAAAGGAAAAAAGCTCTTCAAAAAACTTGGGTCCAGTAAGAAAAATTAACAAGGGATTTATTGTTCTGTAAAGACTGCCTGTGCAGTTCACACAGGGACTGAAAATTCAGGAGAAGCCCTCTGCAATAAGCTGATTAGAGTATTTTCGTAGGGAAAAAGTGTATGTTGAATAGAGGAAGCTCTTCAGTGGGTCTGTGAGCTGCGGTCTCTGCTGAGAGCCCAGCCGCGGGTGCCCACGCAGCGTGGGCAGTGGCTCTGAACACAGTGTCAACGGCACTGGGGTGCGTGAGGCCTCAGCTCTAGGACACAGCTACCTCCGCAGTAGTGTGTCCTGCTCCATGCAGCCCTCAATGCACCGGTTCCCTGTAAATATTTTAATTTAAAAATTATATTCTGGCTGTAAGTTAGCTAACTGGCTTTTCCCAGCAAAGCCCCGGCCCCTTAGGAAGAGATCCCTTGTACTACACACCCTGGTATTTCTCTGGTCCAAAGGAGGTTGTGTCAACTCCTTCACTTCCTGCAAAGAAAATTTGCACTTTTCTGTTCCCATGAATCCCCTTTGCTGTCTCTGGGCTGACACGTGAGTTATTTGTACTGTAAACCTGTAAATACGCAGCTGTGCCTAGGAGCATCCCACACTGCCTCAGTCATGTTTCAGCACGAGGATTCCCGCGGAGGAAGGAGCGATGCCCTGGAAGGGGTCGATACTTCTGCCTGGAGGGTGGGCTGCTGTAAGCTGCTCTTGGCTGGTTCACCTTGACCACGCACTGGCTGGGGACTCCGCCTTATTTATTTATTTATCTATTTATTTATTTATTTCTCGTCTGCCTCTTTCGCAGTTTTATTTGGCTGTTTCAGTGGGCTGCTCCTGAGTTGGAGCGTTTGGAGAGCAGAGCTGGGGATGGAGAGTTTGCAGCTATTTTCATATGAGATGATGTGTTCCTTGAGTTAAGACACATCCCTTTCTAAGCCACGGAGAGTTTTGTACTACATGGTTTCTATCCTTTTCGGTGTTTCTTTCTTTGCATGTTTCAGTGGGTACTTGTTTTGAGAAGGACAGTTACGTGAGGTACGTGAATGATGCCAGCACAGTGTCCACGAGTGTTGGTGATACGGTATGTTTTTATTTAATATCAAATTTTATTATAATAAAGTCTATTTTCACAAAAATACATTTTCCTTAAAAAAGCAAAAGATTCAGTGATGCTTCTTCGGGGTGGGGGGCAGAGGGGAAAATGATACCAATCACGGGCACCTTGAGGATGCTCCGCAGCAATTCGTATAGGAGCCTGCCTTTCCCGTGGTCATGGTGTGAGCTACCTTCGCTGGGAGTGAAAAGTCTTTGCCTGTCCTGTTTCAGAGACCTAATCCTGGAGGAGAAGGCACCGAGGTGCGGTTACACAGCGTTATACTGTGCCTGAGCGCAGTTACAGACTGCTCTTGCCTAGAAAGGTTGGACCAGATGATTCTTGAGGTCCCTTACAACCTGGGATTCTATGATTCTGTGAAATGTGTATTGTCAAAAATGCCATTCTTATTGGTGTTGATTTTTGTAGTGCCACCACGGCAGACACAGGAGTCCTGGGCTACTCGATGTCCTGTCCTCCTGTGTGGACCTGCTCTAGCTGCTCGGTTCTGCAGGGCCTTTGCCCTGCGTGGTGTCTCTGATCGGGCAAGAGAGAGGTGGAGATGCTGGAGACAGACTGAGCTTTCCTCCAGTCTTGCTAGGAGCTGCAGTTTTTCTGTTTGCCTAGATGATGTCTGGAACTGAGCAAAGCTGCTGTCTGTGGCATTTGACCCCAAGAAAGGAGAAGAAAAAAGGTGGTTTTCCCCTCTCATCCAGCTGGAACAGTTCAGCTGGATGATATTCTTTATATGCATCGATATACTTTGGCTAAAAGAGGGGAAAAATAAGGAAACCCCAAAAGCTCTGAGCTCCGACCGCAGGTCTTGGCTCTGTTCCTTGCTCTTACGACTCATTGAGTAGTTGACACCTCATAGTCCCATCAGTGGAAACGTGGGCACCTGAAACAGCGACCTGCGGTGTTACCTGGGGCTCTGCGAAGGCTGCGGGTGCCTAAATGTTGGCTCAGTTGTGTGGAGTGGTACCTTGGTCCCCTGGGATTTCAGCCAAGGTGGAAAAAGTCCCTGGGGGCTCTTCTGGGGATTTTAGGGGCTCCCCTGGCAGGAGGGACTCGGTTGGGAAGCTGCTGCACCTTAGGGAGAAATTTTTCAGGAGGATCTTGATATTGCAGTGAACCACTGCCTCAGGTGCTGGACAGGAGTCGGGGCAAGGACAGACAAAGTTTTGAAGTAATGAAGTTGCTGCAGCCATGAATGCTGGAAGGAGTTTCCATGACTTCTGAAGCAGACTTAAGTGATGAAAGTCATCAGTGACCCGCTAATTTATCTTCAGCTTGCCCTGCCACAGAGGAAGTTGGTTGCCATTCTAACCGAATTTACCAGCTGGTGTTTCCTAAATGAGTTGTTTAAGGTCTTTTGAGAGAAACTGGCTGTCGTTGCTTTTATTGGTTCATCGGGATGAACTGAAGAACAAAACCTTTAGGAAGAAAAGCGGCGGCTGGAACATTTTGGGGTCTGCCCAGAGGCGGAGGCCGTGTCTGCAGCCGGTGCCTGCAGGACAGCTCCCTCACTCCCGGTGCCTCCTGCCTCCCTCCTCGGCTGGGCCCTTGTCACCAGAAGGTGCACGGTGTCTCTCTGCCCCAGCCATGTGCTGGGCTGACACAGACCCTCAGCATTTAGCAAAGTCACCCGAATTCAGTTGGTTCCCCAACACCAGGCAGGCTTTACAGCAAAGCTGGGAGAAGTCGTCTTGAGGAAGGTTTAAGACCTTCAGGCTTTGGTAGCTGACCGCAAAAGGCTCCAAGAAACAAAAAAATAAGGTAAAATGCAAATATAATCTAAATGTTCTGCTTTGCACCCTCTGCTTTTAATTGCTGTGCTGTATCCCAGGGGTCGATGGCACGTCTCTGCTCTCAGGCACTTCCTTGCGTCGATGTATTCTGGTTTCCTTACTTTCGAGGAGCAGCACATGGGCTCTTTGCTGCTGAAGGTGGGGAGCACCAGGGCTTGGCACTTGCCGTGATGCTCAGCAGAAGGCTCACCCAGATACCTGGCCTTCCCCATACACCGGTATCTGGGAGCGGGGTCACGGTCTCCGGGGAAAGTGAACATTCAAGAGAGAAAGCGTCTCTCAAACCCCCCCACTTTCACAGTTTCTGAAGCAGTTTTGAGAGCAATTAAGTTCCTAATTGTGAAATGCAATTATCAGCACAGATATGCACTAACTGCCTCACTAGCCTTTGAAAAATCCTTATCCTCTTCGAACGGGTGAGCTGCGTGATGCACCAGAGGAAGCACGCGGATAACGGCTTCGAAAAATCTGCCGGCCCTGCCCCTTTGTGCAAGCGCAGCACCGCGCTCGCCAGTGGGCGAGCAGCTGCTGGTGGCGGCAGCTCAGGTGAATGCTCTGCTTCTGTCTCACACGCCCGGAGCTCACAGGATCACAGAAAGGTGTGGGGGCACCTCCTGAGCCTCTGGTGTCCCCCTGCCCACAGCAGGGCTGCCTCGAAGGCCAGGGGAGGTCGCTCAGGGTCTTGCTCGAGTCAGCGCTATCTCCAAGGCTGCAGATCCCACCGCTTTTCTGGGCCCCGTCCCAGCACCGCACCACTCTCGTGGGTGTTTTTCTTACGTCTAATGGGAATTTTCTTTGCAGCGCCACGTGCCCGTTGCCTCTCGTCCTTTCACTGTGCACTTTGGAAAAGACTCGGGCTCTGTCTGCAGAATAGTCCTCTCATGAGAGAGCTGAAGCCAACAGTGAGGCTCCCCAAGCCTTCTCCCCTCCAGCCTGACCAAACCCAGCTTTCTCCTATGTCCTGTGCTCTAGGTGGCTTCCCTCGTTTGTCAAAACCTGTCTTGGACTGGGGGTCTGCAAACAGGACGCGTGCTCCAGGTGCAGCCTCACCTGTGACTCACTGCAAGATTTGCAATTCGCTTTGCAGATTTTCTTTAAAAGCCTTGAAGGACCAAGGCAGTGCGTCAGAAGATACGGCTCCACCTGCAAGTAGCCCAGCTTCGGGGACGGGGACACCTGCAGAGTCGCTGCTAGAGGCACTGTGCAACCACTGCGGTTCCTAACAGTTCAGCTAATGGGCATTCATTTAACCTACCCCAGGGGAGCACCGGCAGAGACTTGGGTGCCCTCAGCCTGTGCTGCTAACCCAAGGAGTTTCTGTCACAGAAGGAAAACCGCAATTGCAAGGCGCAATTAGGAGCGAGGTGAGGAGCAGCGCTGGTGAGCAGCTCCTTTGCTTCTCTGTACGCCAGCTTGCTCGAGCACATCACCCACCTGATCCCAGCAGCATCCTGCTGCCCCGCCTCATCGGCACCGCTGTAAGACGGGAGGGATTTGCCCATCAGCTTGATTTGCACTCAGGGAGAGGGGCTTTGGCCGGGGGAAGAGGTGATGCTTCGCCAGATGGGCTCCCAGTACAACGGCAGCCTGAGCTGCCCTGTGCTCCAGCTCAGCAGCTGGAGGGTGGCGAAGCCCTGGTCAAACCAGCATCCTGGTGCCTCATCCTGCTGCTTCTGTCTACGCAGGGAAGCGCACAAGGAGCAGCATTCGTGGACCCTTCCAGACCACAACGGGGAGACGGGGCAGGGCGGGGAGGTGAGATGGGGAGTGCTGAGCAGAGCAGACACCCTTCAGAGCTGGTGCCTCCATAGGTGGATATGAAGACATCTTTTTTGGCCTTTAAGAGCAGCAAAGGATGAAAAGCACCATGGGGGAAGGAACCCTGTCCCTGTAAAACATCCCCAGAAGGAGTCAAGACTCTCAAACCATGGCAAAGTGCTGCCTTACATCTCCCCCACCAAAAAACCCGGGGAAGCTCTGCTTGAGCATCAGGCTGTGTGTCCAGGTGGGTGCCCAGGAGCCTCCCTGCTAGGGAGCTGGGGTGGGAGGTGGGTGCTGCGCTGCCTCGGCCTCACGCACCCGTGGGGGAGTTTCCGAGCCCCGTGGGTCAGCCCCGCTGGGCCGCCCGCTGCAGATAACGCCCTGCTGCAGAGAAAAGCGGAGGCGGCCGCGGCGCAGACAGCAGCGGATCGCAGGTGAGAGCCTGGCCCATCGCACCCTTGCTTTTGCTTTTGCGGAGCGCTTGTTTCTGTACCGGGGGTGGGGGGCTGGGGCTGTGTTTGCAGCATCCAGCTGAGGTCTGCGCTTCCTGCTGCTTGCGTGATGGTTTCCCCCACCTTGCTCCAGGGCTGGCAGAGCCGCTCGCCGCCCGGCACCAAGCACAGTTGGAGCACAGCGAGGATGTGGCTGGGCCACATCGCTGCTGTCACCGAGGGTTTCTCCACGGGGAATGGGTGTAGCTCGGCATTTTGGGGTGGACTCTGGGCCACCTTTGCCAGCAGCTCCATGGTGGGTGCTAAGCAACGTGCAGCAGGCACAGCCCACAGCTCTGGGCTCATTCTGATAGCGCTGATTGCTTTGAAGCAGCCCTGGGAGGTGAGTGGGTCAGCTTTGGGCAAAACCACCCCAAATGTCTATGTGTAGAGGACCTCCCGTGCTGCCCTGGCTGATCCCTCTTCCCCTCCAGCTCTCCTCACCCCATGCACCAGCTCTCCCTGCACGCCCCGTGTTGCTGCCCAGGCTCCCCGGCAAGCTGCCTGCCTGCAACGCTGGCCGTGTGCTCTGTCCCCTGCTCCCCTTTGTGTTGCCCCCATAGTCCCAAAGCAGCGCGTCCCCACCAGCGCCTGAGGTCCCCGGGCAGGAGGCAGCTCCCTCTCGTTGCGCCGCTGCAAGGACCTCCCGGGCAGCACGCTCGCTCTTGGGGAGCGTTGCATCGGGAAGGGGACACCTCGCGAGCCACACGCCATCAGCGACGTCGGCACTGACCTTTCCGATGCATGGCGAGATCCACAGATTCTTGGTTTTCTTTGCTTCTCGCATTTCTTTGCAGGGATGAAGGCAGAAATTTTCCTGGGGTCGCTGGTGGTCCTCAGCCCGTTCCAGGCATCTGATCTTCTTCCTATGGTATTGTCCTTTTCTCAGGCTTTGCAGATCAGGGGCTTTTCTGAGTAGGAAAGATAAAGTTAAGTCTAAAAGAGCCTGAATTATTCTGTTGTAAGCAGCAAAGTCCTGAAGAGGTGTCAGAAGGAGCACAGCCAGTTTGAATCTACTGTGGCAGCAATCCTGGCTGTTTCGCATTTTCATCAGTTAACGTCCTATCTGATTTCTTAAAATCACGTTGAAGGAGAACCGCTCCATCCCCACGGTACAACGGTCTCCCTCCTTGCACGCTGAGCAAAGCGGCGAGCGCAGCCTCTCCCGGGAGAGCGCGGTTCAGCCCTGGGGGCCGCAGGGCCGGCGGTGGGCAGCTCCCTTACTGCATTTATGCTATTTTTTATGGAGGCTGGAAACTGAGCTCCCCTCCTGTTGAGGGAGCTGGTTCCTGCTCTCAAAGTGAGGAATGAATCAGCGTCTCCTTCTGAAGTGAACTCGCTTCAGCTGCTGCAGCGTTTGGTGAACTGGAGCTACCGGGGGCTGTGGAGTCTGGGGATGGGGCAGTCACTCAGCTCTCTTCCAGCCCTGAATCACTGTTCCAACACATATAGAGACCTCTGCCTGTTAATTTCCAATGTAAAATCCTTATGGAAAGCACATGCCTGACCTTTAATTTGTCTCAAATGGTGGTCCAGGCAATAATTTTTCTCACCAGGATTGTCAAAGAGGTGAACTTTGGGTTGATCAGGGAAGATATTTTAAAGAATCTGGGGAGAATTTGGAGATATTTTTCCCCTTTGTGCTGATTTCTGAAGTTTTCTTCTTCCCTAGAAGCTGTAGGAAAATGCTCTCGCTCAGAGAAGCCCACCAGGGACCGTCCCCTCCTGCTCTGTGACCCGCAGCCAGCAGATGATGGGGCCATAATTCATTTGTGGGAGCTCCCCCGAGCAGGAGGGGGAGCAGTGGGGGTGGCAGGAGGTTGCAGGGCAGAAAGCAGTGGGGAAATGGGGCTGTGCATCCTTCTGCCTTGAGGTGTAGGGGGATATAGGTGAGATTTGGCCAGTTGGTGCCATAGGGAAGGACCCAAACTCACCATAGGTGCATTGGCAACGTGGCTATAACCAACCTAGGATAAAAAATGGGGGGGTAAAGACAGTGATGAGAAAAAACAGCAGACAAGAGCTCTTAATGCTGGGCTGTTAATGCTTGCCATGGCAGCCAGCGGTATCTGTGCAGGCTCTCTGAAGGCAACTATGGAGGCACAGAAATAAGATGAATCACATTAATTGGGGCTGCACAATGTCTTGAAGAAATAGCAACTGCTCTCCTGTGAAATGGCAGGAGGGATGATGCCTACATCTCACACGGTGGCTAATTGAGGCCTCCACTGATGGAGATACCCTTTTCATGCCCGGGAGTGGTGCTCTCAGACTCCCCTGAGGAATATTTGTATATACAGGTCTCTCTCTAGAGAGCAAGCAGCAGCAATTACTTCCAGCCCTGCTGTGCCGATATCCCTGGGTGCTGGAGGCACGAAGAGAACCTGACTGCAGCACAGAGACGCTCCCGGGTGGGAGACAGTGCTCTCGCCTCGGCCCTTTCCCTTCCCTTACCCAGATCTGCCGGAGGAGCTGTGGGACGCGTCCCTCCCGAGCAGCGCGGCTGGGGCCAAGCAGCTGGTGGCTGCAGCCCCCAAGCACACGCGCGAGCGGTGAGAGTCGGGGCACACGCCGCGTGCCCTGCCTGCACCGCAGCATCACCGGCTTTTCCTCCTCGCTGCGGCAGAGCGGGCAAGGGCGCGAGGTCCTCCGGGAGGACAGGGGGCTGTAATCCAGCATTTCGCCTGCCTTTACCCTGTTTTTACACCACATCTCTGGTCTGTTGGGTCACTGAGAGCCGTAACTCTGTCCTCCTCCGTACGTGCCGTTCCTCCCGGCTCAGTATTGCTTGGCTCTGTTTCATCCCTCAGGGATACTCTGAGGAAGGCTGGAGCCAGCACAGGCTCCTGCTGATTTCTGGTGGTCCCCTCCTGCGGAGGGAGCAAACCACTGTAGGCTGCAGTGAGGACATTTTGTGGGATCTGACAGGAAAGCCCAGCTTTTGCCACCATGGTTTGGGAGTGTTCGGCTTCCTACCAGCCCATACGTAGCCTCCTTCAGTAGCCATCCTCTGAAGCCCCTCGCTGGCTTAGGGACCCCTCCATCCGAGAGGAGGCTGCAGCAGCATTAAGACAGGATGGCTCAGTGACATTTGGGACCTCTGGATGGAGACGGGCACCTGCAGACATTGATGAGCTGGGCAATGGTTGAGTGAGGTTTGGTTGCCTCAAGGATGTAAAGACCTAAGATTTGTCTTCTGGGCAATTTAAGAGAGTCCCTTCCTACAACTCACTCTGCTCCCCTGCCCAGGGTGGCAGGAGCAGCCCTGGTCTCTTCCAGCTGCCGTGCAGGGAGGTAGGTGACTCTGCCTCTGTTTGCAATTCTAGATTTCAAATTTCAAATTCAATTTGCATTTGCAATGACTAGAGACGTGCCAGGAGAGCTGGGGTGTCCGACGCTCAGGTGTGTAACCTGCAGGACTCCTGGCTTTGCCCAATTTCAGCCCTGCAGATTTTGTTTTCTTCTCCCTTGCAGCATAAAGGAGCACCTGCAGAACGATGCCTTGACCCCAGTAGAGCTTCTGGGATATTTCAAACAGCCGGTGGCAGGGACTCAGGCTGCTGTTTGGGCTGCAGATTACATGGAAACCACCCTGACCCTCCTCAAGGAGAAGCTGCGATGGGCTGTGAGGGGGGACTTCAGTGTCACGGGTGGGGATCTCACTTTGCTGGGAGGAAGGCAGAGGGGGAAGACACGGGGCCTGGTCACTGGGGCTTTGTGGGGCTTGGGAGGAGGCAATGAAAGGGGGTTATGATGGGCCATAGCTCAAATCCCTCCCATATGGCTGCAGTGAGGCAAAGCCGAGTTATTTTTCTGTGCTCTTTCCATCTTAAAAAATTATTTGGGGCTTTATCAGTTAATGAAAGTGCTTTGTGCACTCCCCTGGTTCTTTCTGCAATATAGCGGTTAATGTACCAACGGGGCAAAGCTTGTAAGGCTTTGCTAGAAAATATTCTTTTGCTTGAGTGGGGAATGAGCAAGCACAGAGGATGTGACTCACGGTAGCTCAGCCCCAAGGTAAGTGGGTTTTCTGCCAGACTTCAGCTAGCGATAGTCAAAGTCACTGCCAGATTGCTCTGCATCGGGAACAGGGTGCTGTGAGAAAGGCACAAATAGAGAATGAGAACAGAGCAACGTGAAAGGACATTTCAGCGTGTGTCTTGAAGGAGCCGTGTCCTCCATGAGGTGGCAGTCCTGGCCTCCCAGCAAGACCAGTTTGCTGAGAGCAGAAGGCAAATTAGGGGCAGTAAGAGAAATAGTTGAGGGAGGCACAGGGAGGCCTCCTGCCATATAAAGATGAACCGATGGGGATCCCCAGCATTACAGCAAAGCACTGGCAGGCCGAGGCACATATCATGGGGTGCTGCAGCTTCGCCCTGACACAGCGTGAGTGGGAAGCGGGAGGCAGGGCTGACCGTGCTGGGCTCCAGCCTCTCCATCCAGGAGTGATGCTCCAGCACCGCTCCAGAGACTTGCCAGACCACCCGGCCACCACCTCTCATCCACCTGCCCAGGAGGCCACAGTGGCTTCTTAAACCATGCTGTGACCTGAACTGGTGGTGGCAGCAGTGACTAGGAAAACTCCAAGGGACTCGGGACGTGGTGTGCTAGCCGCAATAGCATGAAGGCTTCACTGGTTGAACTCGGCCACTTATCTCCCATGCACGGGGAGATGTGCATGGTGGAAATGCAAAGCCAGCATCCCCTTGTGCTGCCCAGGGTTCTCCTGATGGGTTCTCCTCCAGGCAGCTCTGAACATGGTGATGATACACACCGCTGGCTGCTTCACAGGGGGAACAAACTTGTAACACACCGCTAGGATGACTGTAGCCGTTAGTAATTTATGGTGGCGATAAAAAGGGAGGGGAGAGGAAGGAGAAAGGATTGCTAATGCTAGAAAATCATTCCACTGCTGCACAGGCCTAACATGTAATTATAAATAAGATTTGACCACAACTTTGTTGAGTTTAATGCTTTCCAAACCAGAAAAAGCAATGTGCTGCTCTAGAGAGCAGCCTCAGCACATCCTTGAGCAGGAAGACCTTAAATGAGAGCCCCTTGTGTTCTTCTGGATGATGCTGTGATAAGACACCATTTCAAGGGTGCAAGAAGGAAAACTTTTTTCCTGAGCCTGGGAGGCACGGCAATCCCAGCAGGGCCAGTATGTTCCTGCGTGTTTATTCTCTGTTGTTACCTGGCAGACTTGCTGACACCGGCTCAGCTGGAGATGATTTCCAAGGCAAGCAGATGTGGCCAGCAGGATAAGAAAATAAATTGTGACGCTTCTCGCCGCTACCGAACGATCACTGGCGAGTGCACCAACAGGTGAGGGGGCTGTGTCAACAGGAGGATGGATGGATGGGTGCTCCATCAGTAGAACGAGACCCATGTCCCCAAGGATGATCCATGTAGTATGCCTTCGTTAGGGTTTTACACCCCACAGTGTTGTTTCCTGCATGTGTGGAGCTTTTAATTACAGTCTTGTTTTGAGGGTTCTCGGTGTTGTACATGAACTAGCTCTTTGGCTGAAATGTGAATAGCTCTGTGTTGGGGACTGCTTTCTAGCCCAGGGTCTCTGTCATCAGGCTGTGTCTTTCTTCTTTCTCCTGGGCTTTGTCTGGCTCTGCCCCTTTGCAGGGTCTCAAAAAATCCACACTGGGACATGATCTGGCCATGTCTCTGCCCCACATTGTGTGTAGGAGGAACCCTGGCACACGGGCTGGGAGAGGGCACCTTCTGCACGTCCCATGGTTGGACAAATGGAGGGGCATGACTGTAATGTGAGAGACAAGGGAAGCTGGGCTAACCAGTGGGGTGTTTTAAAAGGGACAGTATAGGAGCATTCCCCATCCCTCCCCTGAGAACCTGGTGGGCAGAGCATCTGCTGGGTACACCTCAGGCAGAGGAAGGAGTTCAGACCGCTCTGCCTGCTTAGGGGATGCCTCAGCCTTCAGGTATCTGCATAAGAAGTCGGGAGAGAGCTACCTGCCTCCTTCCATTTTCAGACAGCGGTGTCTTCATTCAGGAGGGGGATCTGGGCTCTGGGATAAGGACAGGTCCATCACACCTGAACCAGACCCTGCAGCCCTGGAGAAGGTGGGGTCAGCTGTGCCCTGTGCTCTGTGTCCCTCAATTGCTTGGCCCTAGGCCGTGTTACACCCACGGTGCGTGACAGGCAACCAGAGAACACATCTGATACATGCACTCCAAAATTAAATATATTATTAGTCTAATTAAGGTTTTAACGGTCTATAATAACCACTTAGTCCAATTACAGCATAGTAATACTCACAATCCAAATCACTCCATTTCCATTAAAGATCACTGGTAATATCATTAAATGAACGGGCATAAGTCTTTGCACCTTTTCTCTGACGTTAAGCTTTCACCTTTGTTTTCCACCCATAGCCTTCTTCGAGGGCCCTTCTTCAGGCTGGATGACACAAGGACCCACCAGCAACCTGAGTTCTTGCCCGGGAGAAGCTGAGGCTTGGTGTGTATTACTATTACTATTGTTATTATTAAACCTGAGGTTTATTGATAGCACCAAACCCATAGGGCTGCAGCAGCTCCCCAACCATTGTACATCGCTGTGTGGTCCCATTCCAAGGTTCCTGTCTCTCTCCACGTCCACGAGCTCTTGACCCTCCCATGGTCCTAATGACACTAATAGTCTGCTGTTCTTCCATTCACTCTGACAGGAGAAACCCATCACTAGGAGCTTCAAACAGAGCCCTGGTCAGATGGTTGCCAGCAGAATACGATGGTGGCCCATGGGTGGACAGAAGGAAAGCGTTCCTCTGGATTCCCCTTTCCACTGGTAATGTTTGTAACAGTCCGAAAATGCAGTATCAGGGCTTGGGGACTGCCAGTCCTTGGATAGATCACAGGCGTCCGAGTGCACGTCCACCAACTGGCGCGGTGGTGATCAGGAGGAGGAAGTTAAATTCACCAACTTCAGGTTGATCATATGAGAATCTCCAGGGTGATCTAACAGAAATGCTTTCTAACTCCCATGCTTTCAGGAAAAGCAAAGGGAAATTAGTCTGATTACTGCAGAAGCGCAGGGTAAAGAAAGAATTACACAATGTGTTCTTTTAAATTAAGCGCATTTAAGCCAAAGTAATTTATTCACCTTTTTTGATTTGGTTTGTGGAAGCTGGTTGTCTCCTGGGAAGCAATATGCCAGAGGATAAAATGAACAAGTGAATCCCCAGAATAAAAAATATCCAGCTAGAAATTCTGTGTGTGGGTCCATGGGTGGGGTGATCTGGGGGGGTGCGTGCGGCTGGCGTGGCACCTGGACGGGAGCAGGGACACTGTGATGTGGTTTCTGGTCACTTGGGCCTGGTGCAACAACAGCACTAATGAGGAGCTCTGTGATTTTCTGGGTTGTGTGCCTTATGCTCGTGCTTTTATTTCCTAACTCTGCTCTACAGCACAGTGTCAGGGCTTGCGCAGAGTTCTGACCACTTTTTCTGTAGTAATACATGAAGGAAGAACTGATGGGGGAATTGTGATGGATGGGGAAGGAATGAGAAGGGAAGAGGGCTTTGGGAGAGTGTCCTGCTAGAAGGAGTTTACTGAGATAACTTTCAGAAATGCCCAAAGACTATTTTTTTCCACACTTCTGTTTCAAAGTGGTCTTTTAAAATCTTTTGCCTCCCTTTCCCAGGCTATTCAGTATGGCTCTTGCTTAGCTGCTTCCATATGTCCATCAAGGGATACTCTTGGCTTAGAGGCTCAGAAACCTGGCTAGAGCCAGAGGAATGCAATGCTCAGCAAAGGGGGCACTCAGCAACGCCTGCCAACTCAGGCAGAGATTTGGGGCTTTTTCTGTGACGTACAAGGAATGCCTTGTGAAAGTTTGCTGATGACCCTGCGAACTGATGCACCCATTTGTACAAGTCATTTCCTAACACGCGTGTTCTGCCTTCATCCCCTGCCCATTCGAAAAGTGTCACACGAGATTGTCTGCCTCCCCCCAGGCAGCTCAGGATGGACCAGCAGAGATCACTCGTGTTCATGCAGTGGGGCCAGTTTATTGACCATGACCTGGATTTCAGTCCGGACACCACAGCCAGAATCACCTCCAGTGGCAAGGTGGACTGTGCCACCAGCTGTGCCAAGCAGCGCCCTTGCTGTCCCATCAAGGTAGATCCAGCCTCCTTCTTGCAGGGAAGAGGGGGAGAGGGCATCTACCTTCCAACCAGGAGATGCTGGTGGCTCTCCCGGTCCTTGGCCATGGAGGGACATGGTCCCAGAGCAGGCCACGGCAGTCAGACAGCTCTCTGTAAGGCGGCAGTGCTGGGTCCCAGGGGCTGTCCCCAGATGTCAGGCCCAGTCACAGCCTGTCTTTCCCCCATTTCAAATCATTTACCCATCTCCCTCAATGATATGGCTTTGCTTTGGAGGTCTGGTGCAAAGGAAACATAGGTGATGCCTGGATTATAATAAATGTGCCAGAGAGAGGAGCTGATGGGTGTCAATGCCCCAGCAAATCCATGCCCATTTGATGGTTAAATGCTCAGTAGTGCATGGAGCAAGGAAGTGATGAGCATCTCTCAATAGTGGCTAAGGCATTAGCACGACAGTCACATTGCATTCTCCCCTGCAGTAAATGCCTAACGATGTACGTGTCCACCCTGCAGCCCTGCTCTCCTGCCTTTGAAGATGTACCGCACCTCTGGCTCTCCCGTGCACCCATATTTCCTTTCAAGGAAAACTGTGAAGGGATGGAGCATCACTGAGTATTTGCCCAACAGGCATTTGAGAGTGCAGGCAGGGTCACAAGTTCTGGATGACAACTGTCCACAGTGTAGATATGGACACTAGACTCCAACATGAGATAGGAAGACCTGAGCTTTAAAGATTCAATCTGATATGTATATATTCAGGGGAAAAAGTTTAGGTATCCATAGGAAATACGGAAATTTAGGCATCTCCAGGCTTTCATGCATATTTGGGACTTGGGCTCCTAAAATAGCATCTCCGCTGTCAATCTGACCCTTCATATCTGGGACTTATGACTGATCTCCATGCTATCTAGCATGGGGACTGTCTTTGAAATGGCTCCTGCCTGGCTTTTCTTACGGCTGTCATATCACAGTGCAGTTTCTGCACCCCTGAACTGGTGATGAATTATTCTTTTATCTTTCTGCAGATGCCACCCAATGACCCCCGAATTAAAAACAGGAGAGATTGCCTTCCTTTCTTCCGCTCAGCTCCTGCTTGTACCAGCAGCAGAGCAATTTGGGATCGGATCAACACACTCACCTCCTTTCTCAATGGCAGCATGGCGTACGGCAGTGAAGTTCCTTTGGCCAACAAACTGAGGGGTCGGACCAGCCAGCTGGGCTTGCTGGCTGTTAGCCGGTATTTCACTGATAGGGGGAAGGCATATACACCCTTTGACAGCATGTGGAAGGACCCCTGTCTTATAGTCAGCAGGGGAGCTAAAATCCCTTGCTTTCTGGCAGGTAAGTTGGGTGCTGGCACCCCTAACCCTGAAATCCAGAGTGAACAATTCCACCAGCTCTGGTTCATTTCTTTAATGGTTTTTCTTATTTAAGTAGAAAACAGAGCATAGCAAAATATCAAGAAAGACTGAGACAGGCTGTGCTAGGTAGGAGAAAGGTCTTCACCATCTCCAAGTCTTCTTTGTGACTATATGCCTGGAGTGAAGCTGTCCCATCTGTGGTCAGCAGCTCTGGTGTAGGGCCCGGAGAGCACATTGAGCTGCTGGAGGTGACCTGGGAACCTGTGCCATGATGGGGCCGAGCAAATGCAGCAATAGCAGCCTGGCCTGAAGGCAGTGGCTTGTCCGTACTTGTCATTTGGTGGCTGTCTCTCTTCCATCAGGACGGGTACAGGTGTGCTGGTGCTGGGCTGGGTCACCTCCATGAAACCTGGGCTGCTGCACATCAGTGCGTCTGCTGCACTGTGAGAGGAGCTTAGATCCCAGCTGGACTGAGCATGAGGCTAGCCACAGACCAAGGTGACCTTTTAAATGTGTCCCCACCACTGAGAAGGCTGGGGGTGCACTGGCAGCACACTGGCCAAGGCATCAGCACAGGCCTTCAGTCCATCACGACATCCTCCTCCTCCCGTTATCTTTTGTCACGCTTTTGGTATCCTCTTGACCACTTCTTCAACGCAAAATAACTCTTTTTTTCCTGGGCACAGCCTCCCAAAGCCATGCCTTCCCTCCAGCCAAAACACTGCACGGCCGCCGCAACCTTCCCACCAGCTGCCATTTGCCGTCTTCTCCTGTCCCCAGCACACACAGACAAAATAACTGACCTCCTGGAGCCCTGAGCATTGCTCCCTTCTCCCTGGCCCTGCTGGTGAGGACCAGGATGCTGCCACAAGCCTGCGGGACCCCAGAGAGGGATGTTTCTGATACACCTTGTGAATTAGTGTCTCACTCCCTGGTCCTTTTCTCTCGGCGAGCAGGACCTCCTGGCTAACTCCTGCTGGCTCTGGCCACACTGGGCTGCTCATGGCGCTGCCGGAGAAAGCTTGAGGGCACAACAGATCTCATTTCTGTTCCCCTGACCTCCTACGTATCTGTCCCAAGCTCCTCTGGACAACACCCCCGTGGTCCTTGGATACCATCAGGACCTGGTGGTGGGACTGGTGGGAGAGCTCTGCTTGGTGTCATCCTCCAGCGCCCTCCTTTTAAGTTCTTGGTGGTTTATGTTTCCTTCAGCCTCTCGCACCTCTCCGTCTGTCCAATCCGTTGTTCCATGTCTTCAGCTGCTTCCCCAGTTCTGTGCAGGTCTCTCCTTGGTGAGGACCACGCAGGACCTGTGGCCAGAGCCAGATGCCCAGTGAGGAGCAGATCGGGCAGGCCTGTCGGATGCTTCCCAGGGTGGGCTCCCAGCCCCCAGGACGCTGCAGCTAGGGGCTGCTGGAGCAGTTTGATGTTCCATAGCTGGGTACATAGCCATCAATGGATTTATAGTGAACGGTTCAGGCTGGCTCGGAAGCTCCTTTGAAAATTCAGTGTCTTATTTGTGACTTTTCCGGTCCCTGAGAACTGGGGAAATTTCACGTGTGCGGTTGCCTAACAGGGTTCAGCGATTTCCTACTGCGGCTCTGTTGGAAGCCCTGGGTGGATGCATTCTGCTCGAGGAAACCTCACAGTGCTTCTTTTGTTTCTTCTTCTGCCGTCTCTTACAGACAGCCTTTGACAGTAAATGAAAAGGGCTCTGTGCTGAATGCAAGGGCAAATCCCTCTATTTACTATGGGCCTAGGAGACTAAATACGACATATTTACTTTTCTCTGAGTGCCTCTTTATACTCTCATCACCTGCTTGCTCTTGGGTTTCCTGCCCTAGATGTTTGAAGAAGGATTTGATATTTCATTGTGATGCCGTTTGTAATTTATTCCTTCAAGTTGTGACTCATTTTGCTTTTACTTTTAGTCATCAGAGAGCTTGATTGTGGCTGTCATCTTGCTTTGGCCATAGCTTCAGCTGGTTTGAAGGATGCCTTCTGACTTTCAGAGCTCTCTTGGCCATCCTGACTTCCCTCTGCCCATTTTCATTTCTCTCTTGTGCTGTGAGACTGTCCCTCTGATACGGGAGCCTGGAAAACACCTACTTGTATTTAGCTTCCTAAGTTAATGTTCCTAGCCCTTATTAGAAAAAAAACCTTCCCCATCTCTCTGTGATGCTGAGCACAACCATGGTGGCATCTTGGCTTTTGTTGCCTCAGCAGAAATTTGGCTTTTCACTGGTGTTCTCCAACCCTCCGGGCTGTGATCCTTGTTTCCTTTTCCTCCTGTGTGTTTCTTACCCATCTTCTTCACAATGCAGACATCAAGACATCTGAAAAATTTCTCTGTGCATGCTTCCCAATGTGACATTCGCCTCCTTCCAGTGGGAAGCAGCCAAGCAGAGCTCACTGGCAGTACAAGTCTGCTCACGTGTGATGCTCCTAGGGGATTCTCGAGCAAACGCGATGCTGGAGCTGGCGTGCATGCACACGCTCTTTGCGCTGGAGCACAACCGCCTGGCTAGAGGGCTGAAGAGACTAAATCCCCACCGGAATGGAGAGAAGCTCTACCAGGAGGCACAAAAGATCCTGAGTGCCATGATCCAGGTACCAGCCTCCATGTCATATGTCATGGCTCTGCTGCCTCGTGTTGCAGTCTCACAGGATTAATGTGGTGGGCTTTGTTAGTGTGGGGTGTCCAAAGGGTGCAGTATTTTGGGGTGCAAATAACCAAATTCTTTCCACCAGCCCCTTTCGTCCAAAGCAAAATCACACAGAGATACCTGAAATAACAAGCGCAGAGGGGTCTTCCTGAATCTTTGATGTCCCTCTACTGTTAAATTTCCAAATTGCTTGATGGGTTTTTAACTGCACATTTTTGTTTGAGAAACATGGGGACAGAAAAGTCAGAAGAAAAGTTTTTCTAACCACTGTTTGGCACAGGATAAAAATGGTATTGGAGATTTGGATTAAAATTCCTGTGGGTTGTGAGTCTCCTCCTCTCAAGAAGCCCCATGTGCTGGTGGGTGCAACCAGCCATGGCATTCCTCTGTCCTTACTGCTTTGGGGCAAAGAGCCCCTCAGCACTGTGCTGCACCACAGACTTCGCTCTGAATGAGATCCTAGGGTCACAGAAATATTTCTGTGCTTGGAAGGGACCTCTCAAGGTCTTTTGTCCAGCCTCCACCTTGGAGCAGGACCAGCTTCAAAGCCAGATGAGGTTTCACAGCCAACAGAAAAGGCTGGCTCCTATGAGAGCAGAAGACATGGGGTGTCCAAAGGCAGTCCTTAGTCATACCTAATTGGAAACCTGTCTTCTCAACCTGAGCTGGCTCAACAAACAAACAAAAAACCAGCAGGAATATTAAAAGGTTTAAGTTTTCAAAACTGTCAATTTAAATATTATAGCATTGTTGAATAAACATGTTGGGTAAGCCACTGCGGAGAGACTCAAACAATTGTACTAAAAGCATTGTCTCCACCATCATGTTTAGATCAATGGTTTCATCTTCTTACAATTTTCAGACGATTAAGACATTTTCACCTACTGGCAAAGAATTTGATTTTTAAAATTATATTGTGCAGCCTCCTCAATGTCCAAAGAGACATATGACCAGGATTGGAAACCTCTACTATGGGAGGACTAACACAGCTGCCCGTGGGTGGTGATATCATCCGTGCCAACACTGTTGACTTTTTCTTTGTCATCTGAAGCAACGTAGGGTGGGAGGGAGGCGGAGATGCAGTTCTACCTGGCTGATGGGAATGGCCTCTACCTATAGGACAAGGAGGGAATATTTAGGAGGATTTGGCAGGCTTTCATCTTGCTCTGACCTGCCAAGCTGTTGAGGCAGGGAGGAGCATGTCTGGGGACACCTGAGTGCCAAGTCCTCAGCACCAACGGGCAGAGGATCCTGATGCACAGGCAGAGGATGAGCATGGGTCATGCACGAGCAGAGTCTCTGCTTCCTGATGTTCCTGGAGCTGTGATTTTCATGCAAATCACTGCGTGTTCATGCAAATCTCATCACTGCTAGAGAGTGTAGAGATCTCACCATGCATGGCTGGAGAAACCAGGAGCCCAGGCAGTGGCCTGCAGTGCCTTTGTCTGTGCCTGCAGCTGCACCACCGGTGGCATGGTACAATGGCCAGGTGCAGAAGAGGCTTTGATCCAAGGCCGTAGAGCTGAAGGAACAAAAATGTGCCAGACAGTGCCAGAAAGGATCCTCACCGGACTGCCAGAGCAGCTGGGTGAAGGTCTGATGTCGCGAAAGAAAGCTTGGCCCCGGGGAGTCTCTCTGCTCCACATCTGTGCCAGCAAAATCTCCTACATAAATCCCATCAAAGAAGTTCAGTGTGACAGCTCCTGTAGTTTGAGACATGAACAATAACTTTGCTTCCAAAGAAACTGATGGCCAAGCAATTAATGATTCACACTTTCCTTGCTTCCCCCTAGATTATGACCTAGAGGGACTACCTGCCTCTGCTGTTGGGAACCAGTTTCTGGAGATTGATTCCTCGCTACTGGGGCTACAATGAGTCTGTGGATCCTTGAATATCCAGTGTCTGCACCCTGGCTTTTTGTTTTGCTCATGCTCCAGTTCCCCCAACTGTTGACCACTTAAATCAAAATTGCAAGCCCATAGGTCCCAAAATTCAACACAGAAGCACCTTCTTTGCTGTCTGGAGGATCATTAAAGAAGGTAAAGCCTTTCTTGCACCTCTGCAGTGTAAGTTTCTTTCATTCAGCCTTTTCTGCCCTCTCTGGATGAGCTCCTGCTTCAGACAAACTTAAAAGCAGTTTGCATTAAATGTATTCAATGACCTTTACTACCAGCCAGAGTTGTTCCCAGCGTAGCTGTTCTCTGCAGTCTAATGCAGCCCATCTTACTATGAAGCATGCAGTCTGATCGCTTAATTGCTGTAGACTCTAAGAATGTTATTCAAAGTGTTTTCTTTTTAATTCTTTAAATGCAGAAAAATTGATTCTCTTGTAGTAGAAGCTTATAATTAAATATAAGCTGCGTTCAGCTCTCCTGAGCCTCTTAGGCACACACTTGCCACCCCGCACTGCTCACAAGTCCCTGTGTAACCGTTGCAGGTGGTATTGACCCCTTTCTCTGGAGCCTGATGGCTAATCAGGCCAAGCTGATGACACAGGAGCAAATGGTCGTGGATGAGCTCTGGGATCAGATATTTGAGTAGGTTGAAAGGATTGGGTTTGATTTACCCATGCTTAACATGCAGTGTAGCAGAGATCATGGCCTCCTGGGTAAGTTGGCTGTGGGAGCAGAGCTTCCAAAGAAAAACAAGTGGAAATCAGGCACTCTTGTGATTGAACATTGAGAAACAGCTCTGGCCTGTGCTTGGCTGAAATTACTCTTTCCCAAACCTTTTCATCATTTCTGTACAACCATAGGTAAGTGGATAGGAGGTTGAGCAATGAAGTCTGAGCCTGGCTGAGGAGACACGTGGAGACACACGGCCAGAAGAACATGGGGCATTGCACAGACCAGAGTCAAGAACACTTGTTCAGTAACTTGACTCACTTGTATTGTTGTTCAAATGGCAAAATTGGGAAAGTAGTTCAGCAACAACTTTGCAGGAGTGGAATTAGGGCCAGAAGTTCCCCGTGGCTTCTCTCCAAGCATCTGTAGTGGTCCAGCCCAGGCACACATGACTGGAAGAACAGATCGCAATATGTGAGGAAAATCTTGTTGTAATTTCTCTATAAAGACTCTGTCCCAGGAATAAAAGCATGACTCCCACCAGCCCATCTGGAAGATGCCAAAACAGTGTAATAGCATTGCAAGATGCTCTTGAGAAATAGATTGTTGATAGGACTTTATAACTGGCTCATGGGTATGTCGTTGTCTAACAGTGTTATTAGGCTGATGTAAGTGCCTGGAGCTGCTGTGTCGGTAACATCCTGGGAGATGCTATAGGGCTCACTTTGAAACTGTGATGAAAACTGTGCTGGATTCACAGGTTTTAAGCCCAGACAGAGGCTTTGCAATACATCCAGGTGCATGGTCAGGTCCAAGGATTGCTCTGCCTTTGCTGCAACAGAAGGCTGCAATTTTTCCATGCTTTCTGTGGGAACATTATTGTGGAGAACCCGATCTGAACCACAGATCGTGAATTTATAGCTTTGACTGCTGCTCTGCTGCAGTGGAACTGTCATGTATTTCTAGTGTGAACTTGTGTTTAGCTCCTAGCCTTTGGGTCTCAGCGCACCCCCAAGTGCTACTGTACTCCTTGATGTTAGACAACCTATGAAGGTGATGACGGTATAGCAAGATCAAAAAAGCTTCCCAGTTCTTTCTCTGAGAAAGCAAATTCTCAGTCTCCTTGAACTGTTTGATAGTGGTGTCATCCAGGCACCATATGCTCTATCTTTTTCTCTGAATTCTCCCCAGTTTTTAGTCATCCTGCTCACAGCAGATGTATGCTGCAGCATCATGGCATCTCTGCACCTAACAGTTCACTGAGTTGGCAGGTAGGAGGATGCTCCATTAGTACTCCGTAGACTTTTCCTCTACTTAAGTGGTCATTTGATAAGACACTGAGTCACAAATTGCCCTGTTCACCAAGATGCAGAATGTGGTCCAGTGGATTTTCAGCTGTTTGCAGTACAGAAAAATTAGTCCAGCTGGCCAAGTCCGGTGGCCCTCTCCCACCTGAAGTAACCTGGGCTACATAGAGCTCTCTTTGCAGTGTGGGATGGCTTGTGCCTGTGGCTAGACAGGGACACAACTGAGACCAGCTGTGGGGAAGTACTTGGCCACTATCCTGTTGTACAGAAAGAGGTAGCATCCACACCTTGTCCAGATTCACTTTCAGTGAAGGCAACATCAACGAGTTTTTTTGAGGACCTTTCTCCTGTGGCTCTATCTGAAGGGATCTGAGCTCCCTTGGGGTTCCTGGGTCACAGTGAAGATGAGGCAGCCATTAGGCACGCCCAGACCCTTCATCTGAGCACCCACAGCACAGGGTTAGGAGCAGTCATGGCACACGCAGGATCAGGTGCCGGAGGATAGGTCTCCTTTGCTATTTGAAATGCTCTGGGGTTGCTCCCTGGCTCTCTGCTGCAGCTTCAGGAGGGCATGGGTCTCCCGTAGTTCCTTGGTCACATCACCAGGAGGTTGTTTCAGACACCATGGCTCTGGAGCCTGTGCACAGGCACCTGCTGGAACAGCAAAATGGCGCTGGAAGGTGGTGGAGCAACTCCCACCAGCAGAGATCACTTGCAAAGACATGGCCCTTCCACAAACAGCATTGAAATGCCAGGCAGGATAAACTGGCTCTGGTGGAGTGGAAAGTCCATGGCGTTAACAAAAATATAGGAAAATTTAGAAAAATGTTTTAAAACTATTGGGACCCTACCTGTACCTCGGCTTTGGGAAAGAGAGGAAAAAATCTTTCCAGGAGGGGGAAACACATTATTGATCTGTCTGCTCTGATACTCAACTACATGCAGGTTGTAACTCCTGGAGACAATTCTCTGGGCTCTCACAACCTTCTGGATTGAAGACACTTGGTCAAGTGTTGAGGAATCGTGGTCTGGCGAAGAAGTTCATACAGCTGTATGGGACACCAAAGAACATTGATGTTTGGACTGGGGCACTTGCAGAGCCCTTTGTGTATGGAGGCAGAGTGGGGCCTCTCATGGCTTGTCTCATTGGCACCCAGTTCAGGAACGATCGTGATGGGGACAGGTAAGAGAGGAGCTGGGTATTCAAGCCCCAAAGGACAGAGGGAGACTGGAGTTCATGCGGATTTCTTTATGGAGATTCGGAAACTGTTCCAGCTGTTTGTTGCTTTTTTTTTCATTACTCCTCCACATGTTTCTTTCCCTTTCTGGTGATGTTCTTATTCCCTGTCTAGATGACAGTTGAGATCCTAGGCTAAGATCCCTTCCCAGCCAAGTGTTTTCACTCTCAGCCCATTCACTGCCAATCACTACTTGTGCAAACTGGATTGCCCTTCTCCATGCTGATGGTTCACACCCAGCGTGAATGGTTGACGTCTTTTCCTCCTTCAGATAAGTGGTTTCAGGGAGGCCCATGTTACTGTGTGTTCAAACAGCAGCTCACTCCAGCAAAGGGCAACATGTAAATACCTTAACAAGAAAAACAGGTACATCTCTAAAGGTGGGAAAACCAAGATCTAGATGGATTGACTTCACCAATTAGAAAAAAAAGCTGTCAGGTTTAATCAGCCTAAATGGCTGGCACTGACAGTAGATGCTCAGCATGTTGATGTGGTGCCTCATGCTTTGGGTAGTTTTGAAAATTTGCCTGCAGACCAAGGGATGTTGCTGAAGGACTAGCACGCTTTTGGGCTTTGCAGGGAGTGGAAGAGATTGATTGTTCGCTCTTGGTTAAGTCCCAGCTCAGCCCAAGCTGCTTCCCCGGCACTGGCAGCATCCCTGTCCCCACTCTGTGGGACTGCTTCTTCTGGGCTGCTGTGCCCTGCGAAAGTCAAACATCTGTCCACCTTCCCATCTCCTGAGTTTGCAATACACAGCTTTGCACCATCTCAGTGTCTTATGCACTTCTCAGGGGTCTTAGAGATGATTTTTCACTATTTCTCCTTTCCACTCCAGTTCTGAGTTGGAACCCTGTGGTCTGACATGTAGCAGTGTTTGGGCTTCACTTGCACCAGGATATGGGTGGCTTGGGGTTTGCTTGCCAGCCAAAAGCATCTGAGCAGTGTTGTGCTTTCAACATCCCTGAAGTCCTCCTCTTCCTCCTTGAAGTTGCTCAGGGGCATCAGGTGCAGAAGTGAGTTATGTGCCCCGTTTTAAGCTGCATTTCTGAAGCAAGGTCCCTGAACTTTCTAGAAGTATTGCCTGAAAACAGGATCATGACCAGTGTTTCTGGGAAACTTTTCTGCCTAGAAAGGCTTCCTATGAGCTCAAAACCCAGTATTGGGAGCTTAAAGGCAAACAGTCTACTGCACATCTAGAAATCCTATTCTTATGGCAGGATACAAGAACCCATTTTTTTTAAAGAGAGGAATTATAGGGCTGGTTCCAGCATGGCAATCGTGGATGTAACCACAGTCTGCGTACAGTATGTGCAAACTTTTCTGTTTGAAGGATGGTGCCTGTGCCTCATTTGAGGGAACACAGGGCAAGGCTTTAATTCAATTGCATTTTTATTATATGTCCATGGCAGAAAAGCAAGTTAAATTATCCAGCTGGTGAGTCAGGGCTCTTGATTTGAATAACAGCAATTTAAATTTGTTCTTGGCAAAAGAAATGTGTTATTGGTGTTAATGGGAAATAATGTTGCAGGAGTCTTGAATGTGAAGAAGCCAAAAGGCAAAAATGTGTTGTGTCGTCTTCTTTCTCCTGCAGGTTTTGGTGGGAGAACAGAGGGGTTTTCACTCCTCAGCAGCGCGTTTCACTGGCCAAAATCTCCTTGTCATGAATAATATGTGACAACATCCACATCTCTGAAGTGCCAAGATGTATCTTCTGGGCTAAGAGATACCCTTCTGGCTTTGTGAGCTGCAGACAGATCCCAGCGCTGGACCTCAGAGCCTGGAAGTCGAAGAGGACCCCAGAAGCTACAGAGCAAGGTCTAAGCTTCAAACAGCAGACAGTTCCTGCCTGCAAGCATGTGAGATAACCAGACCTCGAGGCTCTAAAACAGAGCTGCCTAACACAGGTCTGAACATATGTGCTGGGTACATATCTAGCGCATGTTTAGATACTCCATTTCATCAGTAGCTCCTCCAGCACACAGATTTTCCAGCATCGGCATTGCAAGACCAAGCTAAGTGCACTGCTCTGGGATTTTTCTGATTAACAGACTTTTTAGTTTAGCTCTTCGCTGTTGATGCCCATGCTTTTCTGCACGGGAAGTGACACCCGGATCGGGGAGGCTAGTCTTTCTGTCTAGGTGGTTGGTCTGTCTTTTGCACAGCTCTGAGCAGGCTGTCAGCACATCCTGGGCAGACCAAAAGCAGCTCTGCACTTGAGTAGAGATTCACTTTATGGAAGAGACCGTGGAGTTTGACTTCTGCTAGGAAAGTTTTTGCCTATATTTACAGTATTTCCCTCAGCTGCCTTCAGGATTTGTAAAGTTCTTGAGGTTTAATGCTTGTCTTCCAAAATGCTCTCTGAAATCCTTGGGAAGTAGATGTAGGCAAGAGTGGCTCTCCCCTGGGAAAAGTGGGCTGCTTCAGTGCCTTAGGGCCGTGCCTTTTCCTAACAAAACAGCATATTTCCTTCACCCTGATGGTCAGGCCCCGCCATGCTCTTGTGATGATATCCAGGCTGTGAGGAGGAAAAAATCTCTGCAGCTAACAGCAATCGTTAAGAGCTCAGACAACTCCATCTGTAGTCAGCTCCCACTTTCCATGAGGATGGTTCATTATATTCTCTGCAGGGCTATGGGATTACCAGCTTGAAGTGTGTCAGGGTGCAACCATAAATGCCAGCTTCATGGTGCCAGAAAAAAGTGAGACTTGTAGGATCTCATAGTCAAGGAGGGATCCCTGGAGGTCTTTAGAGCAATCAGGACTAGTACCAGAATTAGTGGTCCCTCTTTTCCAGCTTAACCTATGGAAATAAAGCACACAAGATAACAGGGAACTATGGCATATCCTTTTCTCTTTTGTTAACACATTGCTTTTTATGTCCTGTAGAAGAAGCATCTGGTGACTTTTAGTGCTGAACATTGAGGATTCCCCAGAAGTCCAGACTTGGGAACCTGCTGAGATTGATTTTTTTTTTTACTGTGTGTATGCTTTTACTGCCTGAAACGTTTGGGCATGATTGCTCTCATTTGCTCAATTTGGTTTGCATAAAGCCTTTTCAGTGAGATGGAGTCCAGCAATAAAAGAACTTCATGAAAAGATGTCCCAGATCTATGCAGATCACTCAATATCACAAAGCAAAGCAAAATGAGTTATCCAGAGACTCACTCCCATTCAAACCAACTGAGGCAGTTTCACATACACTGTGCTTCAGCAAGGTTTACCATCAAAAACATGTTTTGGACCCTCCTTTCAAAGTTTCCAACCTACATAGAAAGAGATTGGGGCATTGGAATGACTGCTTTTTCTTGCTCTCCAATTTTTTTGCTTAAAAAAAGTACATACTTCAGTTTCCAGAGAAAATCTACTAATTTTATGGTGCCTTTGAGTGAAGCAGCAAGAGCCGTCATGCACCCCAGACTGACTTGTTTAAAATGTCCTGTTTCAGTTTTGCTTGAATATGGAATGAAGAAATTGTCCACATGGAAGAAAGCTGTTCTCTCATCTTTTTTTTGCCCTTAGTCCAGAATGCCTAAGGCTTCATCTAGTGTGATGGAAAACTGTGACAAGTTATTCCTGCAGCCTGGCATGAGCCAGAGTGACTTAACCCGGGCTGTGGAGGTGATGGGATGTGTCCTGGCAAGGATAAGACCAGTCTTAAAGCACAGGAAAGTAAAAGCTAGTCTAGTCTTACTCCAACTTCGTCCCCTCAATATCTTATCTTGAAAGGGACCAAAACTGCTTTCTCCTTCCTCTGTAGTTTGCTGTGTTACAGCTACTGATCAATAAATTGCAATTTTGAGCTGAGGCCAAAATGTTCCTTGCATTTTGTAAAAGATGCAGCAACCACAGGTGAGTGGAGGATTGTGGTAGGTTTTGTATGGGGATATTGGACAGAGCAGATTCAAGAATCTGTGTATTTTTAATGAAATAAGATATTTATTACTGAAGTCTCTGACCCATAATCCTGTGTTGCGTGGCACTATGAAATATTTCTCAGAGAAAGGGGCTGGTGCCAGGATTTAGTTCCAACAAACATTTGACAATAATCTCCTCCTTATCACCCCCAAAATGGGAAGAGTCCCTGTGAGATCCTCGGAGAAGAGGCACAGGCATAGGTACCAACTTCTGCCAGCACTTGGCCAGGGTGGAGGGGCGATACTGGGGCTGCGTAACGTGTAGCTGATAAACATAAGCCTGGACACATTTGAAGGCAGAAAGCATGCAGGCTTGCCCTAGGAGTGGGTTGAAGTCCACTGTTTCTTGGGTAAATTTGTGGTGCTGAGAGCTACAAGGGAGTCAACAGATTTGATGGGGATGAGAAGCCTGACTACATGCGGGATGTGTGTCTCAGTCTCTCTAGCTTTAGTTTTCTACTATTAGTTGTCTAACTCTAATGTCTGCACCTCCAGCATCTGTTCAGCCCCTTGAGGACAGAGGAGGTCTCATTCATTACCTTTTGACTTCAGCAATTAACTTAAGGGGGAGGAAAGGACTGGCTCAAAACCTGTCTGTGTGCACTAAGGGGACCTGCTTTTTGCAGGCTGTCACCCAACGGAGGGAAGCTCATAAGGGCTCTTGGCATTCCTGCCCCAATGGCTGTTTTAAATCCAAATTCAGTTCTCTGTTCTGAATTTTTAATGTTTTAAAACCCCAGGAAATGACTGGCCCACGATCTATCTGTGTGCACTAAGCACAGAGGACCTATTTTTTCCAATTTTAGCTGAAAAGGCTAAAATTTGGAAAATTTAATCTAGTTTATCATCAGCTTGATTACCTAATCAACCAATGAAATGCATGTACAGCAGGATGGGGGCTGTTGCCGTAGGACTGCTCAGAGCGTGACTTCCCTGGCCGTGGAGCCACTGAGATGGGGAACACAGCCTGCAGGAGCTGGGATGGGATCGTTTGCCCTGCTCAGCCTCTGCTGCTCATTTCAGAAATGCAGCTCTCCCTCCCAGCTCTGTCGGGGCCTCTCATTCACTTTCTTGCCCACCTGCAGCCTTCCCGGCTCTTTCAGCTCTGGGAATGGACGTCCATCCTGAGTCTATCTTGCTCAGGACCTTCTCCCAGTGATGACTGCAATTCACTTGAGTGGAGGCCTACCAAGGTGGTCAGTGGGCTGGAGCACATGATGTACAAAGAAAGGCTGAGGAAGCTGGATTTGCTCAGTCTGGAGAAAAGAAGGGCAGAGGGGGTGATTTCTTTTCAGTCTTCGACTTCCTAATGAGCAGCTACAAAGCCAGACGCTTCTCAGAGGCACACAGTGAAAGGATAAGAGATAATAGACAGAGGCTGCAACAAGGGAAATTCCCATTAGACAAAGAAAAAACATTATTCCCCATGATAGTGGTGCAATGTGGACAGAGGGACCAGAGACCTAGTGCGATCTGCATCCTTGGGGATTCTGCAAACTTGCCTAGACAAGGTCCTGAGCAAGCTAATCTGGTTTTGGCATTAACCCTGCTCTGCGTAGCTGGTTGGACAGCAGACCTCCAGGAGTCCCTTCCCACCTCAATTTTTCTGTGATTTACAGTGATAAACTGATTTATTTTCCAGCCCACAGTTCACCTGGCTGTACTGTGCACTACCCCCTTGGATGCAAGTCCTATAGCACAAGCTATGCTAGCCTGTCACATTGCGTTTCTGTCAGGGCTGTCTGGACACCATGGAAACCTTCATGAGTCAGTAAACATTTGCTTGTAGAAACTCTTCTTTTCCTGTCATTACAAAAATTTCCAGCTATGTATTTGCTCATAAGTAGGTATCCAAAGCTAATCTGTGCCTTGTAAAACTGAATGATGCATGGATTCATCATGGAGCTGCAGCCAGAGCATGATAAATACAGTTTCCTCAGTCCTGCTGACCTGCCTCTTATATATTTACCCTGGAATCCCTCTGAAGTTTTTAATATCAATGTTAATGCCTCTATTTAACTGTGTAGTAACTGTATGCACTAGATGAGTTCCCTTTTGAAGACTGGGTGGCTGATGTGGTCCTTGGCACTGAGCAGTCCCAATACTTTGCCCTTTGATAGCTTGTTCCAGTCTGTTCCAGTAGAGCTGGTTCTACCAGCAGTTTCCAGTGGGAATTGCTCCCAGTTCAGAATCCAGTCCTTTTATTTCATCGTAAGATCATTGCTTTTGCATTTAGAAGTCAATTGTGATCTTTAACTTAAGCAACTCTTCTCTCTCTCTTGCATTGCTGTACTGACAGTCCATTTTCTTCTGAGCTTTCATTTGCTTACCGTGAACAAGACAATTTTCTTAGCCTTTTAGCATTAGATTAGATCACTTCTCTCTTCTGGTCAATGTGTGGCTTAGCAGAGTTGGTGAGTAGGACAGTCGTTAAAGCCGCATGATGAAAGTTCATGATATGAGCAATCCCCTCCTCTCTCTATCTATATACTGCAGGAACATAATTTCCTTACAGCCTAGATGAAAGTATTTATAAGTTACTGTCAGTGACCTAAAAATAAAGCTCTTCAGTGATTTGTGATGAGCTCCCGTTTGCACGTTTCCCTGTCCCTAGCCATTCTGGATGAGTTTTCATGTGCAGAGTTGTTTAAGATGTTCCTCTTGCATTAGGAGCCTGACAACAGCAGGTTTGATTTGAAAGCTAGGGCTGTCCTTGCAGGACAGCCGTTCAAAGTGCCTTTCACTGGCATTACATTTTAGGAACCTCTCTCCTGGTAGGTCAGGATGAACCAGTTGCATGTCAAATCAGCCTCCATCCAAATGTGAAAGGGCACAATTGATACTGATGAGATATTAAGAAGGTGAATAGGCATTAGGAAAGTAACTGTTTGCTGGGTCAGACCTTGGACAAGCACAAAGCAGCTGTGGTGCATCTCTGTGAACTGGCTCCAAAAGGGAGCTAGTCTCTGCAGACCCCTCTCCAGAGGGGTCACAGCGCCTGGGTCCCATGTGCGCAGATGAGGTGCTTGTCTTTCCCATGTGCTGGTGCAGGGACACTGAGGAGGCTGTGGACAAAGCTCTTTCTGCTTTGGCTGCTTCTCCTGCGGTTGCAGGGAAGCCTTGGGAGAGCTGAGCAGCAAGGCCTGCACTCACTTCTCTCCAGTTTTCCCATGAAAGACAGGAGAAGATGGGTCCCTGGCTAAGCCAAGGGAGCAGGGAGCACAGCCAATGCCTTTCTTTCTTATCATGCCTTTCCTCAGTTTCTTCATGAAATATGGCTGAGCCTTGTCCATTTTACTGTTCTCAGGGATTTGATCTTGTTCTTTAGGTTGCAGGTGACAATCAGTGTGGTTTTATGGATCCTCAGACTATTCCGTTTTGAGAAGCTGCAGCTTTCAGTCCTGGCTGGAAATACATATGGTTACTCCTCTTAAGTGACAGCTGCTTGAGCAAGGCCTGTTGTACAGTTGATGAAACATGAAGCTTTTGTTTTTTGACCTAGTCATGGTACTTGTGCAAAGATCCTTTTCATGCAGTGGTTTTAGGAGATGAAATGCAGCTGGAGCCCTCCCAGGTTATGCTTGCGTTTTCCTGATTTACTTCTTACGTATGTAGACGCTGTCTAAACATGTGCCTGCCTCTGGCCATGAAAACATCAGGAGTAGCTGTTCTTGCTTTGTTTATTTTTTTGTCTAGACACGTGGCACTTTTTCGACTTTTCCCACTTTACTTGAGGACTGTCCAGTTGCTCAGTTTGGTCCCTCTAATGCTGAGATATATGGGGCAGGAGCTGGCTGCTAGGATCACTGGTTTTCTCTTTCTGTCCTCCATAATACTAATTTCTGATTTGCTGGACATCTTGTAGCCAGCACATTTCTGGGTGATGTTCAATGCTTGCACAGAGGGTGAGACAGCCTGGTGCCTGTGCTGTCCGACACATCCTGCTCCTTCCCATTAAACCTTTTCTTTAAAGTTCTCAGGATTCCTGTGCACAGAGCCCCCCAAAGGGGGGCTGTCTCTCCAAGCAGTCATTGCTCTACCAGCCCAGAGCCCCCCCCCCATCCTGCACACAGGCAGCCTTGTTATTGCGTGTTTGCCCCTGCTTGCCACCCAGCTCCTACACACAGTGCTGCTGGAGATCCCTCACTAAACCGGCTTTCCATGGTTAGTTTAGCTCCGAGCAGCGAACACAGCCTTTCTGAAGCACCGCTCCTGAATCTCGTTCCAGCCTTGCACCACCCACATGTAGCTGATGAAGGGAACCTAAACTCATCTGGTGTCTGTGACTCATTTATTGCTCTGTGCAACACTCCTCTGGTTAACTCCGGGCTAGAAGGATGGAGCTTTTGCTCCTTCACTACCCATTTACTTTTCTGTTCATCGTGTTTCTAGTCCTTTACCAGGTGAATCCTGCATTCAGATACTTCTGCAAGATGACCTTCTATAACTTGTGGCTCTTGACCCTAAGCATTCTGGTTTTTATGGTCAGTATTCCTTGTGGACGTAATGTGGAAAACATGATGGTGTCTGTGGCTTCTTTCTGCTCTGGGCACAGACAGAGTCAACTCACACTGTTTTGGAGGGTCCTGGGAGTTGCGCTGCAGGGGGGAGGAATTAGTTGCTGTATACTGGTGCGGAGAGTTGTCAGGCCCTGTAACTGAGAGAAGGGATGTGGGTTTCAGTATTGTATTTGAGTTGATAGAAAGAACAACAAATGATGGAAGGAAAGGATGTAAAAGGTGACATAAATTTGACAAACTAGGTAATGCCAACTAACTGGATGTAATACACAGGTAAAGTAACTTGGTTTTTTTTTAGTAAACCTCTCCTATCTGGTCTTCTGAGCTGTATTTCCCTCCTCCGTGTGGCTGGTCATTCCCCTTCTAAGTCGTGTTGAGAAAACCTCTGCAGGTGCTCTTCTCTTTCTCCACTTTATTCTGACCCAGTGCCCACCTGAACAGGCATGAGCAGACATTAACATGGTGCAGTGCTGGCACCTGCATTGTCACTGGTGTCCCCATCACTGCAGTTACAGCCCGGTGCCCCCAGGTCTGGTGGTCTCTGAGCCCATTCCCTTGCTGCCCATGCCCTCTCTCCATCTGTTACTGTCTCTGCAATGAGCTGCTGGACTGACTTACCCAGAGGCTGTGCAGCTGGGTGTGCACATGCAATTAGCAGCGGTGGGCATTAGTAACCTCGGGTGGGGGTTGAGTGGGGGCTAGAAGCCAACTCTGCTATACAGCAGCACAGTGCTTGTAGCCTCCTGAAGTGCTGCAGAGGCAGGATTTGCTATTTCATCGTTGTATGCTGCAGTGGGAGTTCGTATCTCTTGAGCATCAGCCTTTCACTTTAAGAAATTTTCTTCAGTTCTTGACTTTTGTGCCTGACTTTTATTCTCTATTTTTCTAGCATCTGTTAAAATATGGCTCCCAGAATTGCAGTCTAATGTCACCCAGGGGCAAAAATCATCTCTCTTTCCACAGCGTGGGCAATAGCGGAGTTAGGTACATGGCATGTTTATGGCAGCCTGTGCTCAAGATTCAGCAAGGTGGGCAGGGAGTAGAGTACAAACAGGTGCACTATGAATTTGGGCATTATCTAATATTTGGCTGATCCACAGAATTGCTGTAGCTGAAGATGCTCAGCCATTGGTCTAACCTGGCTTGAAGAAAACCTACCAGGTGTATTTGTCTTCTGTAACAAAGTAATGAGCTGAAGAGAAGTACTAGTTGCTCTTCTCCAAGTCATGGGTCAAATCTAGGAGTGCGGAGAAACGCTACTCTGCAGGAGCAGTCTGTGAGATGGGCTGGTTTGGAAGAATGGTCTTTGGTTCCTTTACCCAATTTCAGCGTCTCGTTGGCTTATGTCTGCTCCCCTTTTCCAGGTTTTTGCGCATGTCAGTCCTGCCGCTCAAATACATCTTTGGGCTCAAAATAGTGGTGAAGGGCAAGGAGAACCTCAGGACTAAGAAACCTTTTGTCCTCGTGTTGAATCATCAGCCCTCCCTTGACAGTGTGGGCATGTGGTGATCCTGCCTCCTGCTCCCGGCTCGTTTTCTGTAGGAGAGGGTAGTACAAAATTCCAGGTACCACAGGCAGAGGGGCAGGAGTGGCTGCTACATAGTCCATTACCAGCTAGCCCCAAGCCAGGGCTGTTCTTCAGGGTATTAGAGCCCAATAGGTATTTTCAAGCTAAATCAGCTTCAGCCTTTCCAAGAGAATGGGGATGAGAGCGTCAGTTGACCACAGCCGTGTCATAGCTGCTCTCATTCAGTGTCAGCAATAGTCCTCCTCTAAGTAGGTAGTTGGTCTGGAGACCCCCAGAATCCCTTTCCCAACATGTTTCTGATCCTTTGAAGCTGGATAAGTGCTGCAGGCATGGCATCTCCCAGAGCAGAGGGCTGTAGCCCAGAATCTGGAGGAAACCTCAGTGCAGATGACAACTTGTTCTGTCCTTGTTTCCCCCTTCCAGTGGTCATGGAGATGTTACCAAGTCATTGTGTGCCTATTGCAAAGAAGGAAATCCTATGCATGGGCACTTTCGGCCTAGAATGCTGGCTTTCAGGATTCATTTTCATCGACCGCAAGAAGACAGAAGGGTCTATCACTACCTTGACAGTGGTGGCACACTCCCTGCACAAAGAAAATGTGAGTGGGGAGGACTCTTTGATGAGGAGCCACTGGAAAACATGAACCCTGATGTGGTTGGAAAGGGCTCTTTGTCTCTGGGCTGGGCACTGGGCAGAACAGAGTAAGAGCATCTCTGGTGGGTTCAGTGTGTTGTGTGTCCATAAAGTGCTTGAAGTGGAGGAAGGGGATGTCTCTGCATGGTCAGGAGCAGACAGATCAGTCCCAGGGGAGTACACCTGTGTGATGGTTTAGAATAGTAACTGGAAGGCCCTCTATCTCAATGTTTTCTCTCTCCTGAAGTTCCACGTCTTGCTCTTCCCTGAAGGAACTCGCAGTTGTGATGGCTCTATGTTGCCCTTCAAACGTGGGGTCTTCCAGCTGGCTGGAAAAACCCAGGTGAGAGCTTCCCTTCCTCTTGCCCCTTGGGGTGCATTTTGCTGACCACGTTCCACCAGCAACCAGGGCTATGTACCTTCTGGTCCCTGGCTTCCCTTTGTATCAAGCACACATCCAAGAACCCAGCAGGAGCTTGCAGATGGCACAGGAGGGGGCTTTTTCTGGGACAGGTGAAAAATCTTCATGGCTCAGCTTGGGAAAAAAGTGGGGGGACCTTGACAAGAGCCCTGGACCTGCCTGGGGGGAGTTTCTGCTGAACAGGCCTCTGTACATACTAATTTGGCAATCCATGCATTGTTGGCCTAAATACAGAGACAAAAGTGAAAAAACCAACAGTGAGGACACTGGGTGATACAGTTAAATGATCTAAATATCCCTCTGAGTGCCTGCTATGAAGCTGCCTGGGATAATTATCAGCAAGCTGCAAGATTCACCTAAGAACACCAGTTCCAGTTTGGGGCACGAGTGGGGAAATTTGTAGATTCACAGTAGACTGCCTCCCCTCCAGGTCCCCATTATTCCTGTAGTGATCTCTTCCTATCGCAGCTTCTACAGCTGGAAGGAGAAGAGATTTACACCAGGTGAGGACAATTTGGTGCAGAGAGCAGGCTGGGTGTTTGTGCGAGCTCAGTCCTTGGAGGGAGCCATGAGCTGGGTGGGCAGAGGACCATGTGTGATGTGGAGATAGCAGCCAGACAAGGGCAGTTTCTGTCTTCTTGGGAGGGGAGGGAATGGGGGATTTCAGGCATCACTTTTGCCTCTCCCCTTGGATTTCAATCATAGAATCATGGAATACCAGGTTGGAAGGGACCTGAAGGATCATTTGGTTTAACCTTTCTTGGCAAAAGCACGATCTAGACCATTCTCACAGCTTGTCCAATAGCCATATGAGGGAACCTGGAGAAGCAGCTGAGTCCCAGGGCAGATCCTGCCCCTGGCCCCACCACGCTGTCCTTAGACCAAAAGAAAAAGTCATACTAAGAGCGTATCTCATCCCAGTTACTCTATTCTTTCCATGTTTCATCCATTTATGGTGACAAAAAATTTCTGCTGGTCACTGATAAAACTTTATAGGGGAAAAAAGATGTAAGTCATGGGCTTCAGAAGGAAAATGCAGAAAAAATCTTTCAAATTCCAACAGAGAAAAGTAACCCACCCTGTTCCTCCACTTTCTTCCCTGATGCCCACCCCAAAATGGGCTTCTGCCACTTCCCACCCTCCCCCAGGCCAGCCCTGCTCTTTTCTAAGGGGAGGATTTGCATCTGAAATTCTCGTTCCTCCCATTGTTTGTACCTGGGTGTAGTCAGTCCTTGCAGGCAGACACCTGGAAGAGAGAGTCGGTGCAAATGTTAAACACTGCATTATCTGTTGCTACTCATCTTTCACCTACCGGGTCTATCCTGTCTCTGTTGGCCACACACCAAAGCCTTTTGGTACTGGAAGCATTCCCCTACATGGGGGTCGATAGGAGCATGAGCAGGGATGTCAGCCTGGCTCTGCTAGCCCGCTCCCACCCCATCACATCCCTCCTCAGTTGAGCGACCAAGACAGAGCCCTCCTCTGGGAAATCAGAGAATAATGTGGTGGGAAGGCATCTGTGGATCAGTTGAATCTTTTGCTTTAAGCAAAACCAACTCCAAAGATAGATGAGTTTGCTCTGTGCCTTGTCCAGCCAAGTTTGGAGTAACTCCATGGAAGTAGATTCCACAACATCTCTGAGCTTTTCAAAAAAGACTATTTGTAGTTGCATGTACATTTGCCTTTATAATAACCTCACCCTGGGAGTTCGTGGTTAGCTGACCTCTAAGCCCTTTTCCAAATTGCTGTTAAACAGGTAGGACCTTCACTGCTGGAGAAAGAACCACAGTTAGCTTTCCCTGTGCCTCCCCACTTTTCCCACCTGCAAGTTTTGCCAGGGCTGATTCTGAAGAAGTACTACACGTGGCCAAGGTTTCTGCATGTTGAGAAGGCTGATCCTCAGGTCGGGGCAGCTTGTCTTGTCCACAGTGGCTCTGGGCATGCTGATGAGCATGTGGAAAGCCCAGCTCTGTCCAGTGCATGCACGCTGTCATGCATGGAGGAAGCCTGGTTCTTGCTGGAAGTCTGTTATACCCCAGCAGACCTACATTTTCAGCACAGCCCCATCATCGCTCAGCTTTTTCTGTAGGACCAAGTGAAGCATAGTAGGCTCCTGAGATACCAGGCCTAGCCTTGGATGTAAGATGTGCAGGGAGGGAGCATGGCCTCTTCTTTTGTGAAGCTCTTCTCTATTTTGCTGTTTTGCCTCCCTTGCATGGTTCTGCTAGCAACACTTCTGGATCTCATTTCCTGGCACATATGTAAAGGCATGCAAGAAAGTTAAAAAATAACACAGACACTTCCCAGATCCTCGGATGGGTGTCTGTGCAGGCAGCGTCTTGTCTCTGTTGGCCAGAACAAGGGCCCCTGAGTGCAAGAGCAGAAGAGCATGATGACAGCGCCCCAGTATATTCTGCCTGTTTGCACCAGTCCATTGCTCAGGTGCTTCCCAAGAGGAGTATGACACACCTTCGCCAAACAGGGAGTCTTGGGCGTAATTTCTCTCATCCCAGAGCGTGTTTCTGGAACCAGAGGGATTCTGCTGAATTTGGTGTACATAGATCAGAGCATGTCCAGTTTGGACGTGTTGTATTACAGACATCTCATTCTCTTTGTTGTGATCCAGATAGACCCTGAGGTCTTTCCGCTGTGAAAACTTATTCGATATGAATCATTGCACTGAATGTACTTGGGGAGAGATTCAGCTGTTCCTGTGTTTATGGTTTTTGTGGTATCTGTGGATGGGAACATTCTGGTTTGGGTTTTTGCTGTGAGCATCTGGGACATGGCTGTGTTGCTGCACAGCTGTTGGTGTTCCCTTCGTTTCTGTCTTGTTCCTTCGTTTGTACCGATCCCTCTGCTGTATATTCTCTTGCTCTTCTACACCACTCACATATTTCCTCCTCCCCTCCCCGACCCTTCTGCCTCACTCCTCCAGGGAAAAGCACCATCCAGATCCTGCCAAAAGTGGAGACTGTCAGCCTGGGCCCAGACCATGTTCCCAAGCTCACCGAGCAGGTCCATGACTCCATGCTCACCACCCATCAGGAGATACCAGAAATGACAAATGGGGCTTCCCGTTAGCGATCCTATCTTCCAGCTCCAGCTGTGTGTGTAGCAGTTGAGGGGGAGGGCAGGGCAACCACAAGAAGATTTGGAAGCAGAGACAACCGTGGATTGCAACCCTGACATACCAGAAACAGGCAGAACATCCACAGAGGAAGAAAAACTTGTAAGTGGAGGTGGTGAAATAACCATTTCATATGGTTATATATTCCATATTTAAAGCCATATTCCTTCCAGAGAACTGTGCCACCTGCGTGGACAGACACATGTCGGGTAGCTGGATATTTCTTTGTAATCGTAACCCTGAGAACTTCTCTCCAGCTGGACCCCTGGCAGAGCTGCACCCTTCATGTGAGTATCTTATAATCAACTTTTCTTGTTCCAAACCAACAAGGTGGAAGCATTTATCCCCAAGCCCATGGCCATCCTGCCTGGGGAAGTGGCTGTCCTGGGGTTTGAGGGCTGCCATGTTCCCCTGGAAGCACACTCAGGAGAAGGCACTGTCTCCTGGCCCTTTCCATGGTGGGGACTTGGGAGGTACCTCTGCCACGAGAGGGGAAAGCCAGGGCAGCTTTGGGAGAGGGGCATTAAAGGCCTTATACATGTCTGCAGGTGATTGGTGGTTTCTTTGTTTTTCTTAGTCTTCCTTTTAAGCAAAGAAAGATTTTGCTTTCAGTGGTTGGGCAAATCTTGAAAGTGTGAGGGGAACATGCCTGGGGACTCAGAAACCAGAGGCAAAGAGCAGAAATGTGTTGCTTAACACCCTTGGACTGCCCTGATAGTCTCATGATTTTTAACACAACCTATATATTTTTCAGTCCAAATACACTTTGGGAGCTGCAGCTCCTGATTTCTGAATATTGCTTGGTTTTGCCCTGTCTTCTGTGTGTCAGAGGATGGCGTCTTGCCTTCCTCTGCCCAGGGTCACCACAGCCTTTCCCCAGCCCAGGGTCACCACAGCCTTTCCCCACTCCCCACACGCTGGGGGCTCATGGATCAGCACGATCCCCATGCTCGATCGCTCACCTGGGGCCCTGGCAGCCCTGCGGGTCTCCTGCGGGCCACCCAGGCCATGGGTGGGCAGCATGGGGCACTGGGCTGAGATGGGCATGACTTGCCAGCACACCCCCCCATGGCAAAGCACGCATGCAGATGCTGTAGCCATGGGATTTTACCAAGCATCTCCTTCATTAGTCCTCATCAGAGAGGCACCTACTCCACCCAGAGGCTTCACTCATTACTCTACCTTAGGCTGCTGTGTTCTTGCTCCCAGTCCCCTCCTTCCCTCCCAGTTGTGCCAAGGAGAGATGGAAACTTAATATGGTTTTTACATGTTTGATATTTATTGACTTAATACAGTCTTGGGAGTGATCATCCCAGCCAGATGATTAATTTTTAGCCCTAATGCTTGTGGTTTACATACCAGCCAGCTTATGGTTTGTTTTTTTATGCTGATACCTTTAATGATGAACCATAGCCAAAGAATGTTTTGGACACATTTGACATACCACAATTGATGCCAAATGCAGAAGAGTGCATACAATGTATTTTATTACTGTCCAGCACACGCAAACACACACATGTTCAGTATAGGATTTAAATAAAAGATGTCTCTAGGCTTCAGGATGCAGCTGCCATTCTCCAGTGTCTTCAAAGACTGAAATCTCCCTGCTAATTAGAAACAGCCTAAATAGTTTATGCTCTTGTGCAAAACAAGAAGGAGATAAGGAAAGTTTTGATAAAGATTACATGAACTTGCTAATTTCTGAGCAGGTACAAAGGACAAGGAATTTGATTTTGAAATGCAAGCACGCCAAACTCCAGATTTGACACCCATTCAGGATGGGAAGTAAAAAATTTGTCTTGATTGTGCCTTTAGAGAGTCATAAAGCATCCAGCACCTAACCAAGTCGTGCACACCTTTGAGCACTTTTTTAGGGCAACAGACTATAAAATGTCATTACCCTTCCCTCTGGAAGCTTTTACAAATAAATGATATAAAAATCACAGTATAGCAAATAAAACAGTAGACATAGCCTTGAGCTCCTCTCTGGAAAATCATGTGCCGAGGTTCAGTTGACAGGGGTCAGCTGAGCATGATGTACAGGCAGCAGTTTCCCAAAAGCAGCTTAGTGCCACCGTTAGGAGTTTCCACCACTGGTCTGATGGGCAGAATTAGAAACTGTCAATGAAGCAGAAAAAGCTACTGAGAGGCAGAAAATCTTTCCAGGACACAATATTTCTCCCCACATTTTTGACTCCATAGCTTAAAATAGCCACTGGTGAATAGGTGACTGAGTACCCGGTCACCCCGTATCCTTGTACCTCTGAGACACCGCAGTGCTTCCAGCCTTGTCAAAAGGTACCTACATCAAACAGCCCTTTGGACGACTGCTTTTGGGGCAATTCCTTGGCACTTGAACAGGTTAAACTTTTCACAGTTGCTTTTTACCACCCGGGGATTTCACTGTCTCTGGGTTATGCAAACACAGTGCAGCTTCCTCCCAGCCTGGTAATAAAAAAGCCACAGGAAGCGGCTCAGCAAATCTTAGTGACCATAAGACTAAGTTAATAAAAGAAATCAGGAAGTTCCTATTGTTTAGGGCGAAGGTGAGCATCAGCTGGACTCTGTTCCTAAAGAATGGGGTGAAGTCACCAGAATTTAGCCTTTATATCAAGTGCAAATGTCTGTCTGAAACAGCAGTGTCTGTCTCAAATACAGTTAACCAAACTCAGTACAAGAACTGCATGGAGATGCTTTGTGGTCTGTGCCTTGCAGAAGGCGAGAGTAGGTGATCCTCAGGTATTGTGATCATCTATAAATGGGTTGCCAGAAGGAAAAATTCAATCCTGTCCATTTTGCTCAGGCCATACCTGTCTTCTGCAAGTCTCTGTTCTCCGTACATTATTTCCAACTGGGAGAGCCCATGCCAAAAATATATCAGCAGGAGGATACAGCTAGTTCCTCATCTCATATATGAGGACACTGTTTTATTTTCTTTCAGGATGTGGCACATCATAATCTCTGACTATGTGTATTAAACTACTGATGTGTCAGGCCATACAGTCTCAAAACAACTCCAGGTATACCTTAAAATGCTTTAAAGCTTTAGGGAAGGCAAGGGAAGAGCAGGGGCTTGGAGCAGCAAAGTAAGAATTTGGAGCAAGTTGCCTAATTCTGATTGATTTCTTCATGGATGCTCTTCCTGTGAAGGAAGACTCCATTTGTCCTGGAGTAAGGTGCTTAGAGAAGGACACATTCACAAGGACCAGAACAGACTAGATTTTCAAGGATTTCCCATCTACTTGAAGAGGAAGAGGCAGGCTACTAAGAAATGATGAAGATGATGGATTGCAAGGAGTCTAGGCCAACAACACGTCTGCCTCCAGTGGTGTTTGAGTGGGGCTGAATGGATGGTCAAGGTCTTTTGGGGGCAGAGTCACTGTGATGACCTCAATTCTTTTATTTCTTTAGGCACACAGGAGTCTGACCTTGTAGAAAATGTATTATTTTTGACAGACCTCAGACAACTGCTTACCTTTTGTGCCACTCTCATGCTCATCTTTCCAGGGTAAGAGGTCGAGCGTGTCAATCTCACGGCAGTCAACGAAATTCTCAGGATAACTGTTGACCTTGAACACATCCCTGGGTATCTTTTTGATATGAGTATTGTCACATATCACTGTCGACAGTGAGATTTTTCTCAGTGCATGCAACTGCTGTGGAGTGAAAACTCCCGGTTTCTCCCACCAGAATCTGCAATGATATTTTCAGAAATAGCTTATAATTTCCTTGAAGGTGTTTGGTGCTGGTTCCTTGCCAAGATGAGAATCTGGCCAAGGCGAGTCTCTGCTCAGGTCCACCTTGATTCATCAGGCAGCTGGCACATCCCTTTGGAAAGAGGTGTCTCCAGGTGTGGCCAGGTCTGGATTCTGCCACTCATCTGCCAGTGCAGAGAGCCATGCAGCATCACCGGGCTGCTGGGACGCAGTGATTAATCCTCCCCTTTTGTACCCTGAGTCTCCCCTCAGCAGAGACTACTGCAGATCACCCATGGCCTGGAGCTGGTGCTCCTCAACTGCATGGGTCTGCAGGAATGGGCTGCAAAAAAGAGCCCTTTCGCAACTGGGCTAAAATCAAGGTGTGAGCCTTGCCGGGAGCACGCACTGGCATGTTGGAGATGGGCTGGATTAGTGTGTCACATGAAATGTCAGCATTTTTTCCCATAATAAATGCCACAGGGAAGGTTTGCTCCCAGAGCTACCTACCTGTCCCCATCACGCAGGTTCCTGAACTGGGTGCCAATGAGGCAGGCCAGGAGGGGTCCAACTCTGCCCTGGGGAACAAAGGGCTCTGCGATTGCCCCAATCCAGAGGTCAATATTGTCTGGTGTCCCATACAACTCCATGAACTTCTTGGCCAGTTTGGAACTGCCTAGCACCTCAGAGAATTCATCTACGTTTTGAGGCTGGGAGAGCCCACAGAAGCGCCTCCAGGCATTGTAACCTGCAAAAGCAGGAACAGCAGCTGATCAGGACCCACGTCTCCCCACCATTTGCCTAGGCTTAGGAGCTAGAAAGACCCCTTGGCCCATGAGCAATGTCTGCTTCTTCTCATGGCATTAAAGGATCTGGAAGACATTATTGTCTAGACAGTCACAACAAATGCCATGTTTTCAAAAGTCCTTTTTGTATGCACACATTAAACTAACAATTTGGGTTAGCTTTGCACATGAATACAGGTTCATTGCATCCTGTTGGTTACAGCTACCTAGTGCTGAGGGTGAATGCACCAGTCTGCAGTTTTGGGATGCAAAATTTCTAGGCTCAAAGTCCTAGAAAAGAGCAACATTTGGTTGTGCTTAACCCAAGAGCACCCGTTTTTCTCCAGCGCCTGGGGGCAATCATGCCTGTGCATGCAAGCCACTTCTGCTCAGAGCTCTGGGTTATCTGAAGACACAAAATAAGCATTGATGGGCAAAGAAAAAAGCACAGACGATCTGCCTAGCCCACGTGAAAGCTGAACTTGGTTGCTTGCATCTGTACATTCTGTACCCCACATGCTCTCTCTTTGCAATACACTATTGTTTCTACCCTTCTTTATTACATTATCCTGAATATCATCTTTGTTTTCCAAGCCTTTTGTCCTTGTCTTAAATCCCTCAGAAAAAGATCTTTGTAATACAGACGCTTTTTCTTCCCTGAGCTCAACTGTCTATCCATCCTTCACCCTCAAATCAAGGTACTGTTTCTTCCCATTGGTACGGAAAAAGCTTAGTACATTCATGGAACTACTATAAACAGCAGAAGAAAAAAGAGTATTGTTCACAGGATGTGTGGACTTGTGTCTCCTTACCTGGAAGGCCATGGTCTCTTCCCCGTTGCATGTTCAGGGCTGCTAGATCCAGACCCATTATCTCTGTCTGTTCAAAAAGGTGGTTCTGGAGCTCCTCAACAAGCAGTTGATTCTGCTTCATCAGTTTTGCATGATCAACCATCATGCCCCGTATCAGCGGGTCAATGCCGCCTGCACTCATTGCAAATCAGAAAAAGACTTGTTGTACCAAGTTTCAGCTTTGATGGTCCATTTTGTGCAGCTGGAACAGTGCTGCATTAGATGTCTTTTCTACTCTGGGCTGTGTGGGGTTCACCTAACTCCATATTTCCATTTCGACAGATAGTAGTGCATACATACATATGCCAGTAAATGAGGCGTCCCTTTGGGAAGTAGATTCGCCCCCCCGCCCAGTCTCCATCCCTCAGCCTTCCCTTCTGCAGCCCTAAACCCACTCATTGCCCACCTGGACCTCCAGGCCACTTTCTGCAGAACTGCTCCTTAGCCTGTCAGTCCCCAGCACGTACTGATACACGGGGTTCTGTCCAAGGTTTAGGTTTTGCAATTGATTTTGTTTATAATTAGCTATTAATTGACAGATTTTTTTTAAACATTAAATACAATGATAGGATCAATTTATGTCTGTCTATGTCTTTTTCATAGCCATTAAGAAGACAGTATTAGTAAAACACAGGAAAATTGGCTGCACGTGTGTATTTTGGTATGTTTTCCATAATTAGTTAGATAACTCATTTTGGAAGAGACATTTGTCTTCCTTGGAAAGATTCATGCCTGCAGATATCAGCTGTATAAGAGCAGGATCCCATAACTCCCTTTAGAGTCATGAAGTCACGAAGAGAGATGGCCACCACTAGGAAGCAGTTATGCTCAGTTAGACTGGAGGCATCACCCTCTGGCAATGCCTACTAGTTACAGGGGGATATAATAGCTTAGAGTGACCTAAATTTTGGTTGACTGACATTTGGCACCATGAGTCTCAGGCCTCCTGGAACAGCATGAGAAGTTGTGCTTTTGAGTGAACGTGCAATGCTCATGCTGTTGGGTCTCGCTGAGGTGAGAGATATACGGCAACCTGAGAAGGAGGTTTAATCTGTTACGCATTCTGATTATTTACTGACATGTTCAGAGTATGAATGCAATTATCGTGTAATGAGCTGAGGAATACAATACTGAAAAATTGTGCAAAAGAAGCTACAGAACTGTATGTTCTGACACAAAATCCTGCTCCAATGTGGTTGCTTTTGTGGGAGCTGGTGCTTGGTAACATTCAATGGCTGGAGTATAACAGCACATAATTTTTGGCAGGGCTCCTTTGCCTGTGTGCAACGCAGAACCAGTGTTAGGCTGTGTTTGGTGACAATTCTGCAGGACTGTCCTGCTGCCCCGCATTTGTCAGACCACTGATTTGTCTGCAGTCCCTTGGGTAGACATGTCATGAGCACCTTCCAAGCTGAATGGCACTGTAATTTGTGTGAGGCCAGTTAAATAAATGGAGCTAAAGCAATTTTTGGAGTCTAGGCTCATGTGTCTTACCAGCTGACCTCCACCTGAGTGACCACTTCAGGACCAAACCAGGACTGCTGGCTGCCCCACGTTCTTACCTTCCTTTATAATTCTCCATGTAGCGCAAAAGGTCAAATGAAGAGGAACATGGGAGAATGAACCCAAAGGCTGAAAACTGTCATCTAAACGGGATACAAAAGGCTGTACTGACGTATGACCAAATCGAAAAGCCAGAGAAAAAACATTTGAGACCGTAGGATCCACATTCTCGTTGTAGCCACTGTACAAAGGGATCCACTTGCTGGTCTCCTCCCCAAGCAGAAGTGGGAGGTAATCTCTGTATGTTATTATCTGAAAAAGCACAGAAGCAGAGCAAGTTGTCAGCAGCTGTAGCAGAAATGCCATCAAAGTCAAGTGCAGAGCATGAACATGGACTCTCTGTCCAGTAGCAGAGTTCATTAAGATCTTCAGAAAAAAGAGTGTAGCAATGGCATGAATTTGGCATAATATATTAAAATTATTTAATATAATAAATAATTGATAAATTGGTAAAATAATGGATAAAAAAGCTCTGGATACCCGTGCTGTCTCAGATGGACCATCCTTATTCACAATTTTCAACTCCCACAAATAACTCCACTAGATCTGCAAAGCATGGTTTCCTCCTTGACCTGGAGGAAAAAACCATTCCTAAGCATGCAGATGATAAACAGCGAGCAGTGATCAGCACCTGGTTTATGGCAACCACAATCTTTCGACTCTCTTGGTAAAGCTTTTCTCCATCCCAGTGAGGGTTTAATTTCCTCAGCTCTGTAACCAGGCGGTTGTGCTCTCGTAGAAAGACAGTGTGCAGTGCAGAAAGTCCCAGGTTTTCAGTTACCCGTTTGTCACCTACAAATGAAAATATTTGAGAAATTTTGTAAATTGCTTTTTATTTCAGCAGCAGGCTTTTGTGTTAGGACAGATGAGTAACAACTTATAGTCAGTGTTACTGGCAGTAATGCTCATGGTTAAGCTTCCTAGCAGTCATCATTCATGCCAGATATTTCTTTTCAGCACAGACAAAACATTTTCTGTCCAAACCATTTACCCAAAACCCTTGGAGAAGAGGCTTTGGGCAATTTAAACTATGTTGCACATGGTTGTGAAGCAGCTGTAAATGCCTCGTTTTGTGAAAAATCTCATGTCTGCCTTCCTTTTGTACCTCAGAGACACAATCTTCTTTTATATCAGTGCTGTGAATATTTGGTTTTGAAAATTTGTCTCAGTTCACCCAAGTTATAAACACTCTGAGAGGTTTGTGAATGTGCCTTCAGTAGGGATGCTGAAAGAAAACTGGAGGGAATGCAGTGAAGCCCCTCTGACAGCTGATGGCAGAAGCACCGAGTATCTCCTCACTCAGCAAGGAGCTCTTCTCCTGCGCAGGGAATGAGAAATAACGTGCAATAGGAACACTCTATATTCTTATGATTGACTTTGCAAGCTTCACATTTATAATATATTTTTTTTAATGTTGTGCCTATGATGGATCACTTCCTGTTTTAAAAAGTTCTGTGTTTTGAGTCATAGAATCACAGAATCCCAGGTTGGAAGGGACCTCAAGGATCATCTGGTCCAACCTTTCTAGCACAATCTAGACATGATGGCCCAGGACCATGTCCGGCTGAGTCTTAAATGTGTTCAGTGTAGCAGAGTCAACCCCTTCCCTGGGGAGATTATTCCAATGGTTGACTGTTCTCATTGTGAAAAATTTACCTCTCGCGTCCCATCGGAATCTCCCTGGGAGTAACTTGCACCCGTTACCCCTTGTCCTCGCCATGGGACTCCTTGTAAAAAGGGAGTTTCCGTCTTCTTTGTAGCTCCCCTTTAAGGACTGGTACATGGTGATGAGATCACCTCTAAGCCTCCTTTTCTCAAGGCTGAACAAACCCAGCTCTCTCAGCCTGTCCTCGTACGGCAGCTGCCCAGAGCCTGGATCATCTTGGTGGCCCTTCTCTGGTCCCCCTCCAGCCTGGCCACATCCTTTTTGTATAACGGGGACCAGAACTGTACACAGTATTCCAGGTGTGGCCTGACAAGTGCCGAGTAGAGTAGGAAAAGAGTCGTCTGTTTAAATTTCAGACAAACTTCTAGACTTGTCTTCTGATGTAGGTTGCGATATTTGAAATATTAAAAATTTAGAATGTGGTACCAGGGAGAGTTAACTAAATTGATTAAGAGCGTTTAATTGTTAGTATTGATTGAGTTGAAAACTGAATGGTGAATTCTAGGTAGGAGGGGAAAAAAAGTCACTGAGAAGTTTTAAACACTGGCGGTTATTCTATTGAAAATTTCTCCTACGTTTGAAAAGACTTTTTTAAAGGTGGATAATTTGCTGTAACTCTTTGGGGACATTAAAAAAAAAAAATCTTTGTGTTTAATTAAACAATTATTGTTCGATTATTATTCTTTTTTAATTTGGGGGAGAGTCCCCTGTCTCTCACCTTACACAACCCTGTCTTGCAGTGCCTCGTACATTTGTAAAGAGACATCAGACACCTGACCATAATGATCCGTTTTGACTTCATGGGCCACTGAAAACTACTCCACAGATGCACCTTACCTGCTTTAAAACAGGGGATGTTCATGCTCTCATTGGTGAGAACACAAACACTTTTCGTTTTGTTCTCAAAGGGCAATAATTCCAGCCCCGCATCAGTAAAATTCTGGTTCACAGCCATCAAACCCAGCTGGTTTGTCTGATTTCTAATACTCTTTGCCACAGAGTCTTCACTGCCATACACCGTGCTGGCATCGATGAACGAGCTGACGGCGTTGATCTGCTCGCGAGTAAACGTCCTGGGGTTGCACACGGACGCTGACTGGATGAAGGGCATACAAGAGTTTGACCTCAGCATCCGTGGGTCATCGGGGGGAAACTAAAGCAAACAAACATAAGCGATGCCTCAGAAAGTCATGTGGTTTTATTTTTACTGTCTTACGGCAAGGTGGGATGGAATGAAAGTCAGGGTACCTTAATCGGGAAGCAAGGGGACTTGAAGGCACAACTGGTCTCACAGTGAAGCTTCGGGTTCACTCCTGCACCACTGGAAGGGGCTAAGTCTATGTCATGGTTGGCCCACTGGCCCCAGTGCATGAAGACAAGAGAGAGCTCTTGATCTTGAGTGATGTTCTCATTGGCTGTGCGAGCAATTTCATTTGACACTTTTCGAACCTGCAGAAAACCAGAATGAAAATGTGTGTGACTATCTCTACCATGGTGAATTTACCTCTCAGTAAAACACCCTCTATGAGATCATGCATAAGATGATCTTAGACAAGCTCATAAGCATTAATTATGGCATTAAACAGACCCATGCCATGCCCCAGCTCTATCAAAACAGATGTGATAAGTAGCACCCTCTTGACTCCACAGTCAAGAATGCCAAGCCCAGCTTCATGGAAAGCCTTTTACGGCTGAAACTGATGTACGTGCACACATCCAGAAAGTCAAGATGGCTGAAGAACACCCAAGCCTTATGGTTTGTATAAACGTGTGGCGTATCTGAGCATGCTGTGGTGCTGTGGACATCAAACCTTGTGATGCACTCTTCTGAAAATGTTATGTTGTCCATGCTTTGCTTAGTGAAGTATTCACAACCTTTTTGTTCATGTCTATCTCCAACAAAAAATATCACCCTGAGCCATAGCTCAGTTGTAGAAAACAAGCCTCAAATTAGCACCTGAGATCAGAGGAAAGGATGGAGCAATTTACACTCTAGATGTTGCTGCTGTTTCATTTCTGATGGATGCAGTGAGGGCAGTGTCCACTGCTGTTATCTGGACAAGAATAAGAGTTCTCACCAGTGGGAGTGGAAATCCGTTGTACAGCTTTCCCTCACTTGCTCCTCTGGGAACAGATACTCCATCTTCATATGCTGCTGGGAGCCAGCGAGCAAATGCGCGGTTCGAGGACCCCAGATGAGAATGCTTTCTGGAGCATCACAAGAAGAAAAGCAAACACCGGTATTATTTCAGAAATGAACAGGCTTGTAGAGAGTAATATTTTGCAGCCCTTTAATCCATGGCTGATTATTCTGGTAACAGAGGGGATAGCCAGAAAACACTCAGAAGTAAATAATACCCGGATTATTACTGCAGAGAAAAATGAACTTTTTTGACATTAAGAAAAGATTCCTCATGCTATTATATTAATTTTATTTGGCATTTAATTCTGTGTAACACCTCTGCCTCCAGTGCTGCTCCACACAAAAACCTGTCTCACAGTAGGGCCATCACCAATGATCAGGGCGGCCACGCCTTTGTCCAGCTGAGGGCTGGAAGCTTCCAAGGATGAAGGTCCTCCACCTCTGCAGGGACCTGTGCCAAGGCTGCCCCTTCAGGAAGCTTTTCCCCATGTCCAATACAGAACCTCTCAGACTGCAGCCATGGCCACTTGTTATATTGCTTCATACTGCTCAGAAGAATTTGAATCGGTAAATTCAGCAACATCTGTTCAGAAGAACAATAATGCTGATTGAGCCAGTGATCTGTGGCCCTAAGGGCACAGAGACACAGGTTATTTTGGGGAAACCAATTACTGAATCTCAGCTGGTGCACAGCAACTTTCTGTGTTTAAGCTCTTAAATCCACAAAACCTGGGTAATACCTGAAAAAGGAGTGGTATTCCCAGAATTCACAGCAGTGTGCTGTGAAATAAAAACATGCCCTGGAACAATTGCCACACCATAGCTGAAGCAATTCCATCAAATATTAAGAACTCAGTACCACCACAGCTCTTGTTTTGATTGCTATTACTGTCCTTGCAGGCCGATTTTTGCAAAATATTCAAGTGCTATCTCATGTCAAGCTGAGTAAGATCCTTGGAAAAATGTTAGTGTATCATAGAGTCCCCTCACTTCTGACTGCCTCGTTATCTCATTGGCAGCCCACTAAATTAGCAAGCTCAAGGACAACCCTACCCTGAGCCTAAAAGTCAGCATGGACACCGCTGTCCTTGGGGAGCTGAGGGCTCTGGGGTCTGTGGGTAAAGGTACAGACTGATGGTAACGCTAGCCCCGTGAGTGTGAGCTCCCTGCACGCGTGATGCAGAGCTGTCCTGTGTCTTCACATCTGGCACATCTGTTTCATGCCAGATGCACATCGGATGCAAGTCCCACTCCGACTTGGGGGCTGGAGTTAGCACACCAGGCAGCAAATCTGTGGCAGAACAGGACAGCCGGCTTTGACTTCCAAGTATTAGGCTAGAAATTTTGCCATCTTCTGGTCAAAAAAAAAGCTAACAAGGAAATAAATAAATGTATGATCCCAGGTTTAAATCAGGAGGCAGACTATATGCAAAAATCAGAACAACTCTTTTTTTCAGATTAAGGATACACAATACACGAAGCTAGAAGAGGCAAGAATTAAAGTCTTATTTACTTCCCGTCCTTATGCATCACAACAGTAGCCACACAGATGTGTTGACAGCTGAATATTTTCATATGAACCAGCCTGGGGAAATTAGCATTATCCATGCTACAGAAGAGTGGAGGGGTGACTTCCTAGGAGCCTCAAGCTGAGTGAGAGGCTGGCTGTCATAGCCTCAAAATCTGCTTTCCTCAACTTTTCACCTCCCCCTACCCCAAGAAGTCCCTTCCTTCATCCAAAGCAGCACATGGAGGACTCAAAACTGAAATTTTCAAGAAATGACATCTTTTTCCTGCCAGGCATAGGTAGAAAGGAAACATCTATTTCATTTCACCACTAAAATGAGTGTTTCACTCTTCTTGCCCTGTTGAAAGGTATTTACACAAATGACCTTAAGCCATCTCTCCCGGGTCAAAGTACAGACTTGAGACTCTCCTTGTCCACACGTAAATCCTACCTGTTGTTGCACTCCCCAGTAATGGTGCGGTAAATGTCATGCTTTGGGCATTTAATGGAACGAATCTGATAGTCACAGCCAGTTTCTTTGGAAATCACCTCCTTCTGTTTCCTGTTTAGTAGGTCTGCAAGAGAAACCATGCAAAATAATACCTGCTGTTACTCATCTTTATTTTAGCCTCTCAGTGTTCTGGGTCAATGTTTGAGTCAGCCGAGTCAGAGCTGTGGATATATAACGTCTGGATTTGAATTGTTAATTTGGTGCCTAAACCCTTTTGTGAATCAGCTCTCACCTCTGGGCTAGGGAAACCAGGTTGGCATGGAACAACTTATCAGGGGAATACGGGGAGCATCATCACCAGCAACATTTTACCCTAGACTGGGAACAAAATTCTGACATGCAGAGTGGTACAACCTGGGCAGGTGGGTGTGAGGACCCGAAGTGGGAGATGGGCTTCTGTGCTCAGCGGTCAGAGTCTCCTGGCATTCAGTGCGTTTTGTCCCAGATTTATCCCATTCATTGTTAGGCTGTTTTTATCATCAAAGATATGAGACAGGCACTGCCAAAGATGATGGTTAAAACACGAGGTGGTCTGGTCTGCCTCTGAGCAGTCTGTTCACCTGGGGCTGTTGTGGGGAAAGGTTTTATCGCCAGTTATTTGGATTATGGCAGAGCTGCTCTCTGACATGCCTGCTGTGGTAGATTTTCTGCTCTTAGCTGTTTGTAAGACATTTTGGTCTAAACCACATTACCTGTAACATTGAATTTCCATTTCCCAGAGAGATGCAGCTTTATTTTGAGGAGTTTCAAAGTAGTTTCCAAGTAATCAGCAGCACGGACTGCAGATCTGGTTCTTCCTACTGGGTCCTTTAAGTGCTTCAGGAAGTCCATTGGGTTGGCAACCTTTTCGTCTAGTTTTCTCTTTAAGCTGAACATAAAAGAGTCCCATGAAGCACCTTCTCTGAAATCAGACCTCCTCTGTCATGCTAGGCTGGGTGTACTTAGACGTGACAGCACTGCTGGGTCCCAGGCAGGCTTTGCTCACCTAGGACAAGCTGGCTGCTCATCAGCTTTGCACATCATCTCAGACAAATTTTGGCAAACAAATCATTGTGATCCCCTATTTCAAGTTTGCATTACGTCCTTGTCACAATAAATTTTGTTATATCATGTGAAAAGCTAGATCAGTGGAAAACTGAGTTATTCAAGTGACTAGATAAAATTGTACATTTAGTATGTCACGAGATACGGTCTGTGACCAGAGAGACAGCCTTGGTCCTGTTGCTTCTCTTCCTGGTCCCATGGGTCTTTCTTGCACAATGAAAAGCCTTCCATAGGGTGAGTGGAGAGAGGCTCCTCCCCAAAGCATCCCGCTGCCTGGAGCCAGCCTTTTGGAACAACACGCGGAGGGATACCTGGGGTTTGATTTCCACTGAAACTTATTTATGACAGGGTGCTCATCTGCACAACAGTCTCATGACTGTGGTCCTTCTGGAGAGGGGCAGAACTTCGGCAGCTAGGAGAGGACCCAACATGTGTTCAGCGTGACCGCTGTGGACTACTGAGAGGTGCCCATGGCAGCGTAGGTGAGGAGGCAATAGCTGTGGGTGATGAAGGGTGGCCCTGGGGACAGGATGCTAGAATCCAGCCAACTGAGCAAAGGATTCTCTCCAACTACGACAGTGAGAGCTCTTGAACAAAGGCGTCTCTGTAATAAATATGCATTGGAAAACAGAAGAAACACTCACATATTTTCTCATATTTCCTTATAATGTTGAGGCCCTCACATAAAAAGGACTCACCTTTTTCGGGCATGTAAATATGCTGTGTCTACCAGCTGCCTAGCTTCACTAATGCTGCTCAGAAGAGCTGAGTCTGATAGCACCTCTGAGTCCTTTACTAAAAAAAAGAAGAAAAAGCAAAAATTGAGGATACTTTGTAATGTACACCAGGAGCTACACATCCCACCCCATTGCTGGGTGCTGAGGTGCACTGATTGGCTTTACACGCAGTTCCTGCTGTGTGTTTAGTGCTACCTGGACACCTTTATCCGTGCTCCTCTTGCTCCTCTGCTTTACCCCATTGCTGAGGTCCTGAAAGTCACAGCACAAGAAGTGACTGTAAAGTGGTAGTTTATTATCCATTTCACAGAATTGGCTCTGATGGCTTTGGGAGGCTTTTAGGGAGTTATTTTTCACCCTTCTTTTTGAAGCTATTCTTTCCTGCAAGCAGGGACATGTACAGGAGAAACCAAATATATGATCTGTGACCCAGGTTCCCTGTCATAAAACGATCATGTGCTTGGAAGACCTGTTGGTTAAATAGACAATGCAAGTTTCTTAGGCATTGACTTCATTGTTAGTGGCTCAATGTAAGAATATTTCAATCTTATATTGGAGCTATATCTAATTAGGAACTCAGACTGAGTTTTGACTCACACCCTTTGAAGCACAGTAGCAGCAGAATGAGAAACAGAAACTTACTATTTAATGAGGAGTCCAATGCTCCGATTAAGCAGAGAGTGATGACGAATCCTAAAAGAGTGATTCTTGGTTTTATGCCTAGAGAGAAATGCAACATAAATCTCCTGAATGGGCAGGGCTTCAGTGAATCATCAGAAGAGATTGACAGGTTTGGGTTGAATATTTCTTTCAGGATCTAGGAATAAAATACAGCACGCCTCTGATCAGGTCCGTAGGTGGGACTCTGGCTGGCGAGGGCTGTAGCTCTAGGTATCGGCAGGACACAGGGACATCCCTGTCGGGTGGGACGTTCAGTAAACTGGGCTGCGTGACTGCCAAGGAGGAGGCAGCCAAGTACAGTCCAGGCTTTGGGGATGGAGGCTATTGGGAAGGTGCGTTGGAAGAGGGCAGTGCCCTGGTGTCCTACCTTTGGAAGCATCCTTAGGTGGCTGGTGTGGAGGAGGTCAGACCCCACATGCCCCTCGCTGCCCCCTTCTCATTCTTGTTATTGAGCAAAACAAGCTGCTACTTCTAGCACTGGTCCTCCAGCCTTCGACCCCCTTTATTAATCTTCTTTATGCTCCCTGAAATTTATTTCTATTCCTTTTTCACATTAACGCTAGAAATGTGTATCATTTGGTCTCATCAGTATTATATACAACAGCAGAGTGCCTTCCCCGAAAGGAGATCTTTAACCAAAATGTTGCAATTAGATCTATTGTAACTAATTTAGTCAACATTTTAGTTGTTTAGAACAGGAAAGACAGACAAAATTTGGAAGAACTAATGAACTTCTCACAGCAGGGCAGGTTATTTTACATTTACAATCTGTGGAAATTCTTCAACCATCTTCACAGGGATTGAAGGCTGCTTATCCCTCGCAATCTTGCAGGGTATTGCTACATGAGGCAGGAAAGCTGTCTTTCCTCGCTTCTCAAAATAAATATATTTCACATATCGGGGGAGAAGGAAGTATGAAGGACCACCAGCTCCTAACGCTCTGTCTCCTTGTGCTCACCCATGGAATGCACCAATACCCACACCAGAAATATCAAAGCAGTCAAATACAGATATAAAATTAAAAAGCACTGATCTTACCTGCCATCTCTGCAGAGCTGGCAGGACCGGGAAACAAGCCAGTCCTTTATAGTACCTGCACCAGGGCAGAAATTAGCTGGGTCTCACCTGGGTGTGGCCAAAAAGGGAGAAACTGGGATCAGGTTGAGCCAAGAGGAAATATCTGCTGGTTTGCTTTCCTGGATTAAGCAGAAAGGTGCACACTTCTCCATGCCTTCTGAGTAAATGTTGACTCCCTTTTTGATGAGTCAGGGAAAAAGAGTAAAGGCACCCGTTTCTTCTCTGCAAGTGAAGGAGATCAGCTTAGTTTTATGATGGTAAAAGATGGTGGAATTTGGCTTCTTTTTCCCTGTTGCTTGACATATCTGATGGTTTGGGAAGCCAGAAATGAGTTGTTGTGCCAACATGCATTTGTGGAGTACACCAAGGTCCAAATACAGCACCTCTGAATGGTGGACCTACCAAAATTTGTACCCAGGAACACCAAAGTTGTGTCCTGTTTAAAACTGCTCAGTGAGATGATTTGGACAATTAAACAGCAGTCAGATCATCAGTGATTTGGAAATGCACATAAAATAACTGCTGATTATTGTGGATGACAAAGACTGGACAAAGAACAAGGTGGCTGCACAGAGCAAGCTTGAGCTGTCTCCAGTAAAATCATATGCATAGTAATATGGACAATCACAAAGTTATATCTGTGCGAATAAGAACAGGCCAGAGGTACAAAATGGGAAATTCCGTCCTGAAATATCCAGAAAGGAACAAAGTGTTGGGTCAGCCAAGCACTTCAACGTGGATTACGACAGCTATATAGCCGGGAAAAGGACTGAACTTCAGTGGACAAAAGGGAAGGTAGCAGAAATAATTTAATTCTTCGAACGTCAATCCGGCTGACCACAAAAGACAATGCTGAATTCTTACTGACAATCAGCCATGTTTAAATATTGTCACAGTTCTTATTAAGCCAAAATAAATAAAAATAAAATATGAGAAAGGAAACTGCTAACAAACGTGTATCATTTTAAATCTGAAAAAAAAAAAAAATTTGTGAAAGGCAGGTTTTCAGAAGCTGAAAATGCAATGTCAATATTTCTCTCCTAAAGAAAAATTAAAAACCAAAAGCAGAAGCTAGCCCCTGGTATCAGAGGGACTCTGATCACCCTGGCAGGCACTCTACCCTGTCCATCCAGCTTTCTGCCTACAAAATGTATGTAAGCAGACGTACCTGAAGGATGGTTCTGCTATTTCTTTTGTATTTTTGACACATATCATTGCAATTGCATTAATGCCTCACTGAGAGTCCGGGAACCTCCGGTTGCCCTTGGTACAGGGACACCATCTGCCTTCGAGGGTGTGCACCATCATTTGCAGGTGTCCCAATGCTGCTCCCAGGACTGTAGTCACCTGCCATGCAAACATTGCATTAACGTTACGTGTCCTACCAATTACTTGAGCCTGGGTGCAAATGCAGTACCCAGGGCTTTCATGTGTCCAGAGGCAAGCCGTCCTATGTCACCTCCGACTAGGATTTATGGTGTTTTGGTGCAATCTTTTGAGCTTCAAGACAAAGCAGGGTGTCCTGCCCACTAAGGCCGATGTTCATTCAGCAAGGCGTTCAAGGCATCTGGGCAGCCAGGGTATTAATTATCCATTAATTAGCCTACCAAGCAGCAGATTCCTCCATCAGATCTCCTCTCTGTCCTGAGTGATCAGAAGTTGCAGATTTCTTCTCTTCCAGGCTCTTGGTATTACTAATATTACCTCTTGGTGTTACTATTCAGGTTGCAGATCTTCACCTGTAAATCCTAGTGTAAATCTAGCAACCTGTAGCTATGTGACCACTGATGGTGCTTGCTAAATATGTGATCAGGCATTAGCTGTAGCAACGAGATCATTAAACTTAAGCAACACAAAAAAGAAAGAGCTCGTTATTACATTCCTTATTTCCCATCTTAACAGCAAAAAGCAGCATTCTCCCCTTCCCCGTTTGACACACCTCTGATTTTCCTGTAAGCTCTTTCAGCACCCATTTTTGTGACACAGACACATTTATGCTAGTAAAACCCAGGCATGAACCATGATGTCTCAAGTTTAACAGTGATTAAGGACTTAATTTAGGTACAAGTTCAAACATACGAAGCTCCTTCTTCACCTGTCAATGGCATATTTTTTCCTATATTTCAAACTGTGGATTTATTTGCCTACTACTGAGAGCCAACAGCCTGTACAAGCCACGCCTGTCCTTGTCCAGGGCACAGTGGTAGGGAAGAACCACTATGGGTTTACAAAACTGTGTCGGGTGCATCTTCTGCTCCAACAGATGAAGGGCAGAGCTTGTACAGGGTGGAGTGAGCAGGATAGAACAGAAAAAAGTAAGAAGTGGTAGGTTAGCAGCACAGAAATTGTAGGGCAAGTAGAGGAGGAAAAGTTCCCAGCACTTCAGGGGTGACATTGAATAAAACCAGTTTGTCCACCCAGAGCACTTTCCATCTGCCCATGGTTCAACTGATCTACTCCCATCAGCCAGCAGCTCTGGAGGAGGGGAACTGGAACACCAAGGGGGTCTCACTTTCCAACCTGGGATGGTAACTGGCGAGGTTTGCTGGGAAGAAACCCTCAGTCCCCCACCAGGAGCTGGTACCCATCTTGCAGTAGCTGCATGTGTCCTTGAGGGCCCCATGCCCATGGCATGGTCAGCTCACTTCTGACTCTTCTCTCAGTGGGACCTTTCATGGTGTTGGTGTGGGAGTCACAGCAACAGCAAGGGATGCTCAGGAGATGGCACCACAGGTCTTTCCAGCATCACTGAGGTGTTCACTTCAGGGGTTTCCTCAGCTGCATGATGCCCAGGGGTGAGATTATTACCTCTCTTTGAAGTCCTCCTTTAAAGGTTCACCACTCATCAACAGCCAAGGCTATGAAGCCTCCTTAGAGCAGCCCTCCATCAGCCACAGAAACTACTTCATAGCCACAACAAGGTACTCCAGGCAAGAGCACAGTGTCTCTGCCCACCATGCAGAAATAGGTGAGCCCAACAGACTGGGCCATGCCATCAGTGCGTACAGACTGCTTCATGCCTCTTTCCAGAAATGACACCCATGGGGTGACCATCCATGGACTTCTCAGGCTGTACTGTGGGACAGCCTGACCACTCTTGCTGCCGCTGTCGCCTGCAACGCTCTTGACAGTCTCTGCAGTCACGGGGGCTATGCCAACTCAACATGACTCAGCAGGGTAGGGTGTTCAGACCCAACTCTGCCATGAGCAGTAGGCACAGTTCCCACGGCAGGGAAGTTGTGGAAGGCCATCTGTGACTTCCTAGCAGAGTGGTAGGACCCACCACACCCACCAGGACAAGCTCCTGCACATCCATCCATGGAAAGACCTCAGCTTGCAGGGCCTAAACATGACTCCTGTTCTGAGCAGCAGCCAGCACACCTCTTCCTTGTGAGCAACTCTCCTTCCGCGGGGGCTGGTCCCTTCTTCTCCTTCCCATGGACCAAGCTGCCTCTCTTCTCCATGAATAAAATCTTCAGCTCCTCTTCATGAACCAAACTTATTCCTCCCCATCTTTTAGTAAAACCCCCTTTCCATTCCTTCCACTTTCCTTTCAGACTGTGACCCCATGCTCAGACTGGAGGGTGGGAGATGGCTTCCCTGGAGACGGAGTTGGCAGGTCTAGAAGGAGAACTCAGCTGCTGCTTATGCCAAGCAGGAGGATGGTTTCTCAATGCTTCCAGTTTACTTTATCATCCTTCTCTGGAACCGGTTCCCATCTTATCCGGGAGTCTGGGACACAGCCATACACCAAAGCAGAAGCAGTTGTCAGGCCCCTAGAAAGCCACTGGGAGAATACATGGCTTCAAAAGTTCCAGAGATTTATTTAAACAAAGAGGGAGTGGAAGAAGCTTTAGATACTCGCTGTAGTTTTCATCATGCCATACCAGTTGGGAGACATGGGAGTTATTTGCTACAGTGGACTCTTTTCCCTGGACTACAGCTTAATTTCTAGAGAGGCTGAATACATGCGTAGATGAAAAAAATTAGCACAAATTTTGGGGTTTGATTCAATGCTTAACGATGTGAAGGAATGTCTGTACGGACAGAGTCGCAGGGGTTCATTATTAGTCACAATGCACATGTAGTAGTCCCCTCTTTATCATCATATGCCATCGTATTACAACCAGTGAGATGCTTAAGCACTGCTTTATGGTCAGGACAATGGGACGCAGCAGTGAATGGTGACCACGGTGTGCTGGGTCCAGCAAAGCCAGCGCTCAAGCAAGGCAGTCCCTATTTTCTGAAAAAGAAATCAATTTGAATTCTGAAATCAAAGGGTGAAAACTCGCAAGTAGAAGCAGAGACTGAAATTTTCTTTGAAGAAGAATAAGGTCTGTCTCATGACAGACCTTGTGGTTTTCTATGTTGCATAATACTGAAAACTGCCGTTTATTACAAGAGAAGAGCTGTCAGTTCTCTGTTGAACTAAGACTTTTCTATAAACACATCCTGTTCTTTCTACTAGGCAAGATTGTTTTGTCTGTAAATATCACAAGAATTGCAGATGAAAATAGGTGTTCATTGCCCATGACAGAAGATTAGATAAGAAAAAAGTCAACAAAAAAACCCAACTCTGAGAAATATTGCGGGAATTCTGGCCAGTGCAATGAAAGTCTGAGTCCAGCCAGGCTGCAAGAACCAGCTGAGGATACCGTCTCCTCTCTTTTATGCTCTGGTCCCCTCCAAGCCCCTCCATTTGGGTACCACATCTCTCCAGGTCCCTCTGCTCCCCCTCTGGTCCTCTCCAGGTCCCTCCATTGGGGTCTGGACCCCCTCATCCCTTCCATATGCACTGTGGACCCCTCCAGGAGGGCCCTTTGGGCTCCAGTAATGTGCAAGTCTATGCACTCTGCTCTGGTCCCTCTAGGTTCCTCCATTTGCCATCTGAAGGATGTACAAACCTTTACCCTGAAATGAAACCTCACCTCAACAGAGCTCTTTGGATACCAAAGGCACAGTACTTCATCCTCAAAAGGAGTAAGGAGAAACAGGCCATTCCAGACCTTAGACCTCATCTTCACTAACTGTGTCCATCAGGATGTTAGCAGCTTTCCAGCTCTGAAGGCTCTCCACTCTTGTGCCAGACCCTAACCTGAACCCCACAGGCACTTCAGGAGATCCAGGGAATGTATCTTCCAGCTCTGAATGTGAACATGGATCCTAGAAGAGGGAGAAGGAAATCTGAATAACTGAAAGGGATGAATTTAAGCTTAACCTTTCTCCTGAGTGTCTCCATAATTGTGCGACGACAGTATTCCCTCCCCTCACCCCTCTCTTTAGCTCTGTCACATTTGCTGGCCTTGCTCTACTCACCATCTCATGTGCCCAGTGATGGAGCTGGTTTGAGCACCTGGTTTCCAACACATTGATGCACCTGAGCAGGCGGCCACCCATGCCTGGGCATCCATCCATGCCTGTGGGACTGTGCCAAGCCTGACTCGGTGTCAGGACTATGCTCCTCCCTGGCCAGTGGAGGAGGGAAATCAAACTCCCCAGCGAGGCAGGGGCCAGGGAGGGTGGCAGTGCAGGCAGACCCTCCTTTGGGCTGGGAGCTGAGCATGGAGGAGCAGTTCCTACATCCAAGCTATTCCCTGCTGATAAATCCCCATGGGAGAGGCATGGGGTGCCAGTGACACAGTGAAGCACTTCCACAGCTCTTGGGCATAACACTGAGAACCCAGGGGGGACTCTGGATATCTCAGGATGGGTTCCCAGAGCCAGCTCCCACCCAAAATGGAGATAGGCAAGTGCTTCTAGGACTCTGCTCCAAATAGGACCTTTGCGCTCCAAAGGAGAGACCAAGGTTACTGCCAGACCTTGCTCAGCAAGGATTTCCTATCGACAGACACTTTTTCTTCCTTTCTCCAAATCCCTGCTTCCAAAAGGCAAAAGGCAGGCAGCAACCTGGTGAAAACCACACAAGTCTGCAACATCATCTTGCCAGCTATAGGACAAACACAGCCTGGTCTGTGTGTCAGACCGCCTCGGTTAGCAACGTCTGGACCTGTTTTCACAGAGGCAAATGTGTGTATACGGAGAGGGAGAAGGGGACTGAGGAGGCTGGGATGTTCCCAGACTGGGAAAGGAGCTTGGGGATGGTCATCCAGGGACACGCTTCCTGTTGGATACAAGGAGATGGGACATAGACCTCCCACCATCTCCCTCTCCCATGTCACCACCATTGATGATGTGACTGGTGCCCAGTTTCCTTTCCCAGCATTGCTGGGATGCTGATTCCCATATCAGCCTTAGCCCTGTGCAGGGCAGGTGACAGCAGTAACAGCACTACCCGTGCTGGGTGTGCAGCAGGGGCCAGGACGGCAGAACCCAAATCCAGGGTGGGATCAGGTCCTGTTGCAGCCCCTGGGGCAGGGTGACAGCCATGGGCTCCTGCGGAGACCCTCTCTGCAAGCTGCTGTGATGGCCGAGCGGTGAAGGCGTTGGACTTGAAATCCAATGGGGTTTCCCCGCGCAGGTTCAAATCCTGCTCACAGCGGGAGCTTTTACTGGCAGCCCCTGCCCTCCTGTCCCCAGGAGGGACAGACGGACACAGACCTGTCACCCCTCATCAAGGGACCCAGCATTCCCACGCTGGCCCTGGCTCTGATCTCCCAGGGAGCCCTTACCTTTAGGAGAGGGCCGAGATGGTGTTCAGGGGAGCAGCGCTTCACCTCTCCTTATCGCAAGAAGAAATCCTGCAGTAGCATGTCCACCCCACACAGCTGGGTCACCCTGCTGTCACCCTGCTCCCCACAGCCGTGTGACCCATGTCCACCCCACACAGCTGGGTCACCCTGCTGTCACCCTGCTCCCCACAGCCGTGTGACCCATGTCCACCCCACACAGCTGGGTCACCCTGCTGTCGCCCTGCTCCCCACAGCCGTGTGACCCATGTCCACCCCACACAGCTGGGTCACCCTGCTGTCACCCTGCTCCCCACAGCCCATCACAGGCTGGTGGCTGCCTTCCACCTGGGGTATTTTTCTGCTGGGGGGTGCAGCCTGATGGCAGTGGGGGGGACAAGAGGCTGCTGCCACCCTCCAAAATTCATCCATCCCTGACCCAGCCCCAGGCACTGGGTGTGGGAGCTCCTGAACCCTGTGCTGAACCCCAGGAGCTGCTCGAGGGCAGTGCAGCCACCCAGGAAAAGGCTGGGACCTGCGGTGGCTGCAGGGACTCCCTTCCCTGGCTGGGAATCGAACCCAGGCCGCGGCAGTGAGAGTGCCGAATCCTGACCACTAGACCACCAGGGATGAGGTGGTGATGGTGGTGGACCTGTTGGTGGCCACCAACCAAACCCCAAAGGGACAGGGACACTTGGGCCCCACAGCCCAAGGATTGGACTGGATGAGATGGATGCCACAGCCCTTCTGGGGGACTTTGCAGGGATGCCTGCTCCTTTCTGAGAGCTGTGGCATTGGGAAGACCCTCTGTGCAAGAGGACCTCATCTCTGTCAGGCCTGGGAAGCAGGAGGTGGCTATGCCAGGCCTCTGACCATCACTGAAGGCAGGTTTGGAGAAGGCAAAGATGTCCAATGGCTCAACAAAAAACTTAGCAGTCCCCTGGGGGTTCACCAGAGAGGTTCAGTCCTGATGATGATGAAGCATGGACCCCATTTGTGCTGCTATACATTGCCAGGCTCGCGTGACACTGGGCACAGGCGATCCAGCTTCATGGACACAACAGCCCTGTAGTCACCTCGGGAGAAGCAGAGCAGTGTAGGTGCAGGCTGATTGATTGTTGTCAGCAGAGCCTTCCCTGTTCAGGGAAGGCTTCCCTGTCCGAGCCCTTGTGCTGGTGGGAGGAGTGTGTCTGGAGTCCCCCTTCCTACTGGTTTTACAGTAACATTTGCATCTTGTTTTTCTAGGGGAAAGCAGCCAGTTGGGGCCATCTTTGGAGACTTCATCTGTAGCTGCAAAGATTAGGTGATCCCGGTTTCCAGAAAGTCCTTCTGAGGGAGCAGAGACTTTTGCCTTCTTTTACCCTGCAGAAGGAAGCGGGCCCTCGTTAGCCAGCATGCTCAGGGAGCTGTGCTGCTGGAGGGGCTGGATGGGATCCCTCCACCTCTGTCCTGCATGCCACACATAGCCTGTTTCATCGGCCCCATACATTTCACTTAAGAAAATAAGACTTAAGAATACATTTCACTTAAAAAAAAAATTAAAAAAGAGGCTAAGTCAGGCTGGGGCAAAAACAAAACCAGATTTCTCTCCCACCACCTGCACTCACCTCCTAGAAAAGAGGTGAATAGGAAGATGGAGAGGGGCTTGAAATGGGCCCCCCACTCCCCGGGTGGTTGCTACCAGCACGGGCAGCACAACAGGGCGCTGCAGAGCCCTGGACCCCTGCCCGGGGCAAAGAGCCCAAGGGGGACCCCAGGGCTCAAGGTGCCAGTACAACTGTCACCTGTGCCCGCAGCACCCAGCACAGCGGGGTTCAGACCCGGAGGGGAAGGAGCACTGACGCAGAGGATGACACCCAGGGGGGGTGCCAGGCTGTGTGCAGGGAGGAGACCCCCACCCGTGCTCTTGGGCGGGCAGGAGGGAGCACTGCAGGGCTTCTCGGCAGATGGATGAGCCGTGATTGAGATGGAGATGAATGAAAGGGCTCCAGGAACATTTCCCACAGAAGACAGCAGAGGGCCCGGTTGTCCTTGGATGCTCATGTGTGGTTGAGAGGGGACGTAAATGGACAGAGAGAAAAATCTCTCTGACTTGCAGGGGTCAGTGCACACAGAGTGGGGAAACCTCCTTGTGGCTTGCCTTGTCCCATGTAGCTCCCTAAAACGGCCAGTGCATCTCCCCCCTCCACCTGAGGCCGAATGCCAGCATGGTCCCCATGGTCCCCCCTGCAGCCCTTCCGTGGCATGGTCTGGGGTCGCAGTGGGACATCTGGCATCCCCATGGTACCCCGATCTCTGCCCAGGTTTCTCTGCAGTGCCTGGTGGGTCCCAGCCGCTGCCTTTGCCACCACCTTTCCCTGAGGAGCTGCATTGCAGTGAGCAGGAGAGGGCAAAGGGAGGCAGTGGGTAGCTTTGGAGAAGTGTAGAGCAGGACAAGGAGGAGAACAGGGAGGAGTATCACCCTCCCGCAAGAGCTGTCCTGGAGCAAGGATGAAGCCACGAGGAATGGTCTGGCATCTTTCCAACACTCTGGCACCTCTGCCGTGATGGTCAGGGCTGCAGAATACACCTCCAAAAACCTGCACAGGGCCAGACCCCCCGAGTGAGGGGAAAGGCTGGGCTGTGCAATGGTCATACGGGATTATGCCATCCCTTGGGCATGTCGGGTGCGGGGAAGAGGGAGCTGTGCTGGGCTGAGGCGCAGCCACCCTGCGCTTTCAGAAAGATATGCAGATGTCATGGTTTCAGTTGCCTCTACAAGCTCTAACAGCATGAGCTCTGGCAGCCTTGCGGTTGGGGAACCGTCAGTATCGCTCTGTGGTTTCTCAGATCTCTATCTGGACCTGACAGATATTTTGTCATAGGCACTAACAGTTCCTTCCTCTGCCAGCAGATCTGGGCACATCGAAACAGGTTCACTTGCATGTCCCATAGCAGGACAGTCTCCATCTGTGCTGGCAGAGGAAGGGGCGATGAGTGACTGCCGCCCCCCCCAAATGCAACAAGGAAGGCATGCAGCCCAGCAGCTGCATGTTGCAACCCAGGAGTGTGTGGGGCCATGTGGTGGGGCAGGTGGTGGGGATGTAAAAACTTACTTTCTACAGGCACTGCTCCTTCAAAAGAGAAGTCCCAGCCCCAGGATCAGCCTTGGGGCTCAGTACAAAATGCAATTGCTATTGTAGTGAGGAGATGAGGCTGAGACACATCACCTTGCTTTGCAACCCTGCATGGATCTGAGGCATGATACATACATAAATTAGTCAGAACAATAAGCTAATTACAATACTGGAATACATGCAATGCAGGGCTAGCAATAAATAATGCCTCTCCCCATCTCCGAGAGTGGGATGTCCCTTGGCAAATTCCAGCTAAGCTTTTGTCCCTTGCAAAGCCTGAGTACCTGCTGGCATGTTGCCGTGCTGGCCCAGAATGCCACCACCATGTGTTTGTGACAACCCCGTGGTGTCAGTCACCTGGTTCAGCTCCAGGTCCTTCACGTGCTCTTGAAGGCAGGAGTCCTCAGGGTCCCCAGGACACCCCCACCCCCATGAGGATGGCTCCTGGGAGAATGAGTTGGGAAAGCCATGGACTCTTGCACACCCCAGTAGGGTCCCTGGCACAGCCCATGGGGACGCTCCTGCAGCACTGGTCCTCACCCGCGGGGACATTGCAGTGAAGGGGACACTGTGGGGAGGCAGTCCCCCAATACACCCAGACACAAGGAGGTCTCCGAGGGCCCCACACAGACCCACGCGGCGTGGTGGGGGAGCAGGAGAGTGGGAGCAGAGCAGCACTGCCCTGCGGTGCCCGCTGCATTACGTGGGCCGCAGGGCAGTGAGGAAATCCCGCGGAGATGAGCTCGTGGTGCCTCGTGAACAGCAGTTGCTGCTCAGAGCCGGGCGTGAAAAAACCCGGAGAAACCACAGGCTGTGAGCTGGCAAATTTGGTGCCTGTTGCAGAGAAGACGGAGGTGGAAAAAAGGGAAATGCTCCCTGGGGCATCCCGGGGAGCCCATCACCTCATGGCCAGGGCAGAGCTGGGGGGCTCTGGGCTGACCACATCATGAACCCTGTGATTGTGAGTGTGCGCAAGGGGATGGGGGTACGCGTTTGCACAAGAGCTGGTCCCTTTCCACTCTGCGGGCAGGGGAACCTCCTGCTATGCCTTCTGCATCCCACCTTGTACCAAAGCCACGCTGGCACTTGTGTTTGCCCCGTGTCTCTGGGAGAAGACGGTATTTGTAGAGTCAGACCATTGAGTCAGGCTTCCCAGGCAAGCGCTCCCCTTACTGGCTGATGCTGGGGTGTGTTAGGAGGGGTTTGGAGGTCCTGAGCTCCATACTGGAAGCACAGCATTGAGGATTTTGTGGTTTACGGTGCCAAGACTGCCAGCCCAGATCTACAACCAGTCTCCAGGGTGCCAGCCATCCTTGCTGCCTGCACAGGCAGCAGAGCTCAGAGCTGCCCATGCTGCCTGCGCTGCCCACCTGCATCCACCTTGTGCGTGTTGCAGACCCACCATGGGAGCAAGAACTCCCTGCACTGTCCCCAAGCCATTTTGAGGGTCTGAGCACCTCTGTCCTCAAGGCCTGGGTCCTTGAAAAGGACACTGAGTTGACGTCCTCCTGGTCCTTTGGGGAGGATGCTGAGATGAGTTTAATGAGTACTGCTGTCATGTTGGTGAATCTAAGTGTGAACCTGCTGCTCGATGGTGGTTTCACATCCTGTCTTGGTCAGTATAGCTCTCATGCGAGTGCCGATTTGTTCACGCTTAACTCACCTCGCACAAAGGCTATTCTGGTATTTCCTAGACCAGCTGCTTCCTTTTTTTCATCATTTTTAAGGCAAAGGTGCCGTGACATCAGCTCTGTTGCGCTTTGGAAACTCCAAGTGTTTATCTTGAAATCTGACTGACAGGGCTTGCCACCATCCCTATAAAAAGCAAGGACTGAGCCAGCGCCTCACACCAGACACAGGACGAGTCTGCTCTGGTCCTGCCTCTGCCCCTGCAGCTCATCTCTGTCCATAATGAAGGTCTCCGCAGTGTGCCTCTCCATCATCCTCGTTGCTGCCCTCTTTTCTCAGGCCTCTCCTGCTCCAAGTGAGTACAGCATCTCTCTGCTTTCTTGGGGTGGATTTTTGCTCTGACTGGCAGTAATTTTGAAGCAGAACTGGAAAGTTAGCTGCAAAGGCTGGAAACCTGTGTGAATAGCTTCTCCTGCTTTCATGGGACTGGTCTTCCTTTCTAGCATCCTTTTATCTTAGGGCTGAATTTTACTAAGTATCAAAGTTTTCAGGTTTTGCCTCCCCTGATTTTGTTGCTGGGCTTTAGGAGTGGTCCCAGGGTGACTGAAGGGATTTTTATCATTGGAAGTGAGTGCAAAACATTTAACAAGCAATGACTTTCATTAAGCTTTGGTGTTCACAGCAATTTCTTGCTGACTTTCTGGGGAAACAGGAAGAAAAGAGGGCTCCACAGCTGATGAAGGGGATGGTCGCCCAAGCCCTCGGCTGGAGAATGTGCAGTTTATTGCGTGATAGACTCATGCTGGCTTTCCTGATCTCTTCCAGTTGGGGCTGATGCAACTGTGTGCTGCTTCAGCTACACCTCACGAAAGCTGCCCGAGAGTCATGTGAAGGATTATTTCTACACCAGCAGCAAGTGCTCCCAGCCAGCGGTTGTGTAAGTACTGGCTCCTGCTCTGGGCTCTGAGCACAGGCTCTGCCAGCCTTTGGGCTCTTTGCTTCACATCCAACAGGGCTAAGAGCGTGGTGGTGTGAGGAACCATACCTGGAGTAAGGGAAGGGGGCAGCCGCCACGGCTCCCATGTGCAGCACATGAGCACTCATCCTCCCCGGCTGAGCAATAAATGTACTCCTTGGTCTTGAACCATCCTGGTGCTGGGAATAAGGTGTGGGAAGGAGGTCCCTGTGTAGCCAGCAGGACCTCCCGGTGGTGATGAGCCCAATGAACATAATGTGCCACGTGCAAGACTTGCACCTGCTATAGCAGCCGCCCACACGCTGCATCCAGGCTCACCCCCGCACTGAACATGGCCAGGAACATCTGAGCACGGGGGGGTTCTCCCAGGGGACCTTGTTCTCTCCCTGTCCTCTGGGTTTTAGCGGGCTCTGCAGCCCCCTGATGTTTGGGGGTTTGTGGGATGGGAGCCTGGAGGGGAGGTGATCCCCTTGGGAGCCAGCCCTGGTCACAGGGCAGGTCAGCATCTGCCCAGGACGTGACTCAAGGCCCTCCTGTCCCTTTTCCCCTCTGGGGCTGTAACACCTCCCTGCCTGACTTGACAGGTTCATCACCAGGAAGGGCCGGGAGGTCTGTGCTGACCCTGATGCCAGATGGGTGAAGGAATACGTGAACGCCCTGGAGCTGCAGTGAGCGCTGGGAGCTGAGAGGTCTCTGCCCTGGAGAAGTCCTGCAAGACCATCCAGCAGAGTCTTGGCACTGACCTAGAAATCCTGCTGCTGAGCACCAGGACCTGCTGAGCCACCTCGGGACCCCTGAAGTTCCTTTTGTCTTGCAAAGGTCTCATTTATCCATGATAATTTAGCCACCCTTACGGGCAGCTGTGATGCTGGGGACCTCCTGGCCATGCAGACCCGTCTTGGCATAGCCTGCTGTGTGACATGTGGCTAAGCTGTCCCCTCCTTGTGCCTCTGCTGCTATAATGGGAGGGGGATTTTATCCCCAGAGCTATTTGTGGGAAGTGGTCTGTTGAAATTAGGTATGAGTGCTGTCATGTGAATCCAGGCTGACTTTCCAAGTCAGCTGGCTGAATTTTGCCATGGTAAGGTAAGACAGTAAGAGCTGTCTCCTTGGCGGAGGAAGTGGGGTGCAGGTTACTTAAGAGGATGCTCATTGTTGAACCACATTGTTCAGCCTTGTTGTCAAAATGCTGTGTCTTGCTGGTGCCAAAGAATAAAGATTTTTTCTCTCTGTGTCAGCTCTGGAAGAGGTCGTTCCCCTCCTGCCTGGGAAAACAAGGCCGATAGGACCCCATTGCAACCATTTTGGGAGAGGCAGGGGAAGAACCCCAACTCCCCAGCTGGAAATGCCTCAGCCTCCTTAGCCCTAAAAACCTTCCCAGCAGCCCCATCACGACTCCAGCACCTCCCAGGGCTGCTCCCTCCCAGCCCCTGCGCTGCTGCGGAGCCAGACCTCTCCCCCAGCCCTTTCCCCCCACCGTATCAGTAGCCAAGGCCGGGAGCTGGTGGAGCTGAACCCACTGGATTTGCCGCTGCGGGTTTGGCAAAGGGATGTCTGGAAATCACAGGGTGGGGGTGCAGCGGCCTCTCTGCAGTGAGTTCGAAGGAGGGTGGCTCAGGCGCTGGCCAGCCGGGACCACGTCCCCAGCACAGGCTTCTCTGGGGATGCAGCCCCGAGCTGTGCTCGGCTCTGGGTACGCCCTGACAGTGTTTTACTGCAAACAACAGGCACCAATTATCTGCTGTTCTTCAGCTGCTTTGGGAAGGAAACCTGAATTTGGTTTAAAAAAGCACAAGAGATCTTTTGCACCAAGTAAAACCAACAAAAGCACTTTATCAGCCTATGGTTTGCATTTAAAACTAGCTGATATCTTTGTGGGTAGAGAATGAAACTGCCGGTTCTGACCTCCCTGCCGCTGAAGCTCTGCGGGGGGAACAGAGACCTTTGCTCTCCGGGCTGTCTCCATCAGAGCTGTCTGAAGCAAAAGCTCAGAAGCTTTAGCATCGCCCCTTGGCCAAGAGTATCCCCACCTGGCAGCTTGTGCATGTCAAATCTTCACCTCCCAGGACATTTTCCACCACAAAATGAGCTACTCATCACCCTGGGAGCAATTTCTCAGGCCCCCCTCGTTGCTAGCAACAGACGATCCCCCATAATTAGGAGCAAGCAAACCAGTGTGAAATACAGTGTCCATAAAACATCCCCAAGCCCATTGGTGCCACGGTGGTCTGCAAATATTCAGGTTGTCTCCTGTTCTCCCCTTGCTCATCACCACCTCTCCACAGGTCTCCCTGTTTATTAACCAGCATTTCCTATTGCAGGTCCTTATTAACTGCCTCAAAGTCTCTATTTCTGGCAGGAGCCGAGGCCACAGCTCTCACCCGCCGCTCCTGGGGGTCTCTGCAGCCTGGGGCTGTATTCCCAGCAGCGACTGCCTGCATCACTGCAGGGAATGGATGCAGAAACCTCACCGAGCCCAAGGGCACAGGGGAGGCTCTCAGAGGGTCCCCAGCGAGGAGGGGGCTGCCCCAGCCATGAGGCCAGGGTCAGCAAGGGGCCTTTGCAGCCCTGGTGGACCCCGGGCTGAGCTGGCAGAGCATCCTCCCAGCGAGAGCAGGCAGCGGAGGGAGCCCCGAGATGTCTGTGCACCAAGAGCTGGTGCCACAACCTGAACTGATCTTGTCGCTGCATCCTGGCAGGGCACCTGCCTGCATGCTGCCCAGGTGCCGAGGGATGGAGGGGGTCCCAAATCCTTGGTGAGGGGGACACAAGGAGGCACAGCCCCAGGCAGAAGAGGGTGGCTGTCCCTGGGGATGGGGAGGAGAGGTGTAGGGGAGTGGAGGTGGGTGCTGAGGGGCTCCCAGGGGCCAGAGCTGGAGCAGTGGGGGACCAGACGGGGGTGGCCATCTCAGTGTGTCCCCAAAAAGTTCACAAATGCCTTCACCCAGATGGTGTCAGGGTCAGTGCAGACCTGGTGTTTCTTCCTGGTGATGAAGCTGGGAAGTGGTGATGACTAAGAAACCTTTGTGGTGGGGAAGGGATGCACCGCCGCAGAGCTGCACTGAGTCACACCAGAGCTGGGGAATGTCCTTTTTGTGACCATTGTCTGGTGTGGAGGCAGCCAGCCAAGGGGAGGTGCTGAGAAACTAGAGAAGGTCCCAGGGCCAGACTCCTGGCTCTGCCTCAGCTTGCTGCTGGCACCCACAGGCAGGGAGAAGGACCACAGACCACAGACCCAAGTGGCCACTGCAGGCCGTGTGGTTGGTGTCTCCTGGGGCAGGCACCTCCTGGGTATTTCTCTGCTGCACACCAAACACCTCCCCTGGGAGCACTTTCTCAGCCGTGCTGGGGCGGCTGCACCCCACGCGATACCAGGAACAACCTCTCATCCTCCTTCCACTGGGCTCGTCCCAGCGTCAGCATGGGCAGGTCCTTCTCAGCCATCTCCTTGCAACTGGAAAGCATCTCTCCTTGCCAGGACTGAGTGATGGCCAATCCCAGATAACACCCCAACAAGTCCCACTCTTCATCCCAAGAGGGAGAAAGATTTGTGGGGCTGAGCCAAAGGCTTCCTGCATGGGCAAGGGCCCATACCCACACAACAGCTGGCTGTTGGCAACTGCTGGTGGTATAGAAATAGTCCTTCACATGTTTCCTGGAAAGCTTCTGCCAAGTGCATGTGAAGCAGCACACAGCTGTGTCAGGGATGGCTGGAAGAGATTTGGGGTGCAGGACTGAATCCATATGACCAGGACGATACGTACGACCATCAGACAATATACACTCCCAGCAGGTCACGCTCCAGATCAAGGAGTCAGAGCAGGTCATGCCTGTTCCTCAGGCATTACAGGTCACCATCATGAGCCCTTCTTCCTCCAGGAGAGGAAAAACCAACCCAGAGACAGAGGTGGGTTCACCTGGAGCAGAGCAGGATTGGGAGCAGAGGGCAGCAACAAGGAGAGCAACAAGGTTCAACCAGAGAGACCTTCATGTTCCCATCAGGAGTTAAGCAGACATACAGACCATGTCCAGTCCCCACTTTCCACAGGAAAGCACCAGTGATGGGACATATAAATGGGTGGGTTTAGGAGAAAGGCTTCTTGAGTGACGTGGAGCTGACAGAACATGGCCAGTGTAGGTTAGAAAGACAGAACTCAAAGAGGCTGAGCCATGAGGCCAAGTTCAAACCATCAGCTACCAAAGAGCTGCAGGGAGAGGCCATGTCAGGATGTACATCCCTTAATATAGCAGGTGCTTCAGCAACGTCAGCTAGAAATAGCCACAACCACACTCATTGTGTTGAGAAGAACGGCTGAGAGCAAGAGGAGGTGAGAACTGTCCTGCAGGGGCTGGTGGAGGGGGCAGCTACAGAATCGGCTTAGGAACAGGGGCCAGCAGGGAGCCAATGCAGCCATTGGGTCTGAAGGTCCGCATGGCTCAGCTCCCTTCCCAGGGTTTCTCCCAGCTTCACTGGGAGAAAGGGGACGGCCACAGGGCTCATGCTCTCAAAAAGACCAGAGAGAACTGGGCTATCAGGTGTTTTGCCCATGGCACCATGAGGGTCTTCTGACCTTCTGGGTGCCTTCTGCCACAGCAGGCAGCGAAGGAAAAGCCTGTGGTTCATGGGGTCCAGAAGAGTCAACCTGCCAGGTCCCATGGGAGCAGCTGGCCTTGGCTTTTGTTCACCTCTGTAAGCACACCAGCAGCCTGATGGCTGAGCAATGGTCACCTTCCAGCAGGCAACTGGTGAGCTGAACTCTTCCCTTGCCTCTCCACTGGACTCATTCCTTCGGCTCAGATCTGGCTGGTGAACCACCTGGCCTTGCTGAGTCTTGACTTGTGTCTTGAGACTCGATACCTGGCTCCACGCTTTGTGCCCCATATCCCACGTGCAGTCTCGTGGTGGAGCCCATCCCAACTCACACCCCATTTTGCAGCACAGATGTCCCTGAACTGCTTGCAGAGCAAAGAAACCTGCAGGAAAGGGAATGCCGGGCTGTCAGAGTTGATGTGGGAAAGGGTGTTGGGGCTAGGGACTGAATCATAGCCTAGCCATCCCTTGCAGATTTCTGTGAGGCAGGCAAGAAAGGGCTGGTGCTGCCCCAAGCCTCAAAACAGGACCATCGAGAGCAGTGGATACATCCCCTGGATTCAGCAGTATCTCTTCCCACAGCAGCTCTCCTGGCTTGTCCTAGTGTCCCCTCCTGGCTGCCCTCCCCTGCCCAGAGCTGGCAGCAGGCGAGAGGCTGCGGGCAGGCTGCTCCCTGCATGTTTGACCCCTGGGGCTATGATTCCTCCTCTGCTCTTACAGATCCCCACCAAGGTGCTGCCCTGCACCAGCCCCATCCCCATGGGCCAGCATGGACAGCAGGCAGCCATGGGAGCCCTGGGCTGGGCTGCCACCGTCCCCATGCAGAGGGACCTGCCCTCATGGTGCCTGGCTTGTGCCAGGGATGATGGGTCTGGCTTGGATGCTTCTTTCAGGAAAGAAACTGAAACCAGAAAGGCTGGAGAGGGAAATTCCTACATGTGTCTGGGCTCCCAGCCAGGGACTGTCCGGAGAAGAGCTGGCTGCTGGCTGCAGCGCCAAGTCCTCCTGCCTCTCCAGCCGGTCCCCTGCACCTGCGGCAAGCTTCAGCCCCCCCCCCCCAGCCTTCCCTTTGAGCACAACATCTGTCCTCTGTCCCCTCGCAGCACGTGGAGCCCCAGATCAGGGACTATTTTGGGCTCCTGCAGTTCCTCTGCAGCACCAAACTGAGCTCAGCACAGAAGGCGACTGAGCATGCAGCAGGGGTGGGGTGGGTTGGGGTGCCCTCAGGAGGAGGAGACCCCCAGCACCCCCTTCCCAGGCTCCTCACATGCCTACCCGTGGGCGGCAGCAGCTCCTGTCCATCCACCCCACCATGCAGTGGCCACTCTCTGCTCCGATGTTTCATGGCACAGTGGGGAAGCCCTGCTCAGGATACACCCCTCTGCAGATTTTTGTCTCTCCCCCACGATGGTAAGCCCTGGCCATAGAGTGGGACAAGAGTTTTGCAAATGTGCTGACCCACCTTGTCCCTGCTTGGACCTGACCCTCTCTGCTAGGACCCTGCTGTGCCAGGGGAGCACAGGGACCCTGCCAGGGGCGAGCAAGAGCCTGTGCCTTTCCCAAATCATCCTCCCAGCAGAGCGGTCAGGAGCCATCCCCATGGAGCTGGAGAGGGGCCCTCCGTGTGGTCCTCCATCACCAGCACCATCTCCTGGGACACAACATGGTGCCTGGGCTGGGATGCTGCTCCTTGGGTCACCTTCCTGCCTGCAGCCAGCTTTCCAGCCTGGAAAACACAAGACTAGAGAGAAATCACAAGACAACGTGGAGGTGCTTTCCCAACCTCAGGGCTGCCAAGTGTGATCTATAGCTGCAGGAAAAAATGATGTAATAAAAAGTTTTTTTTGCATTGGGAAGAAGAAATACCGACTGGAACAGGATGGCTGCAGCTGTTGGGGTGATCGTGCTGTTGGGGACATTTCTTCTCAGTGTGCAGAAGCAGAGGAGCGCTGAGCACGATTGCAATGGGCAATCCTCGGGACCTGCTCCCTCCCACTCATGTTCCCATGCAAAGCCACGTCCTGGGAATGACGGCAGCAGGTTTGCTGGTGGCTGTTGTACCCCTGCAGCATAGCTGAACCCTCCCCTTTGTTCTACATGTGGGAACGTGAGGAACAACCCCCATTGGGGTGGTCAGAAAGAAAGCTGGGGTCCTTGCCCCTCTCCAGGCAGCACTGCCGGGCTCAGCAGGACCCAGCTGCACATTGGGGGCTGGCAGGCAGAGATGCGGTGATGTCTCGGAGGAACAGATACGTGTGAGGAGAGACGCTGCAGAGCCGCTGACAAAGTGCATGTGGGTGCCTGTGGGCTCTGTGCTGGGAAACACTGCTGCTTAGCTGGCAGAAATAGTCATCAGGGGTGTGGATGGGAAGAGAATTGGCTCTGCTCTGCGCCCCAGCACCCTCGGCACGAGGGCGGATGAGCAGCTCATGAGCCCCAGGTACCTGCCAGCTCCCAGGGCAGCCCCAGCACCGCAGCAGCTCCAATCCCTCTGCTTCCTCCCATCCGACCATGAGCCGCTCTCCCAGCCCCAAAGCTTCTGGCAGGATTTTACCCCTTACAGCAATGTGTACCATCACCACCCCATGGCACACACAGAGCGCCCATGGACCAGTTTGGGGTGCGGCATGTGGGGCTGGGAGCGGCAAGCAAGCATATGGGACATGCATGGGGTGTGTGGAGAGCATATTCATGTATGTAAAAGGCCCATATGGGCGTACAAACAAGTCTAATTCTGTAGAGGATGTGGTGGGGGAATGAGGTGTCAGAGGATATTCATATGTCTGCAGTATGGAAACTTTATGGTTTTGCCTCAAATCATTTCCTATCATTACATGCCATATAGAGTGTGCAGATAGGCTCAGGGTGAGGTTCTGTCTCTGCGCTGGTGAACACCACACAGGGGTACATAAAGGGAAAAAAGCAGAGGTTTCGTCCAAATTCTTTATTCTCCAGAATCATGATGTCACACGTGTAAGCCAGGGCCACCCATCATCCAACGCTGAGACTCTGAGCCACCCTCCCATAAATACCCTCCCTGCCACCCTCCTATAAATAACATTACTGTCCACAGAAGTACTGCCTATCCCATATGATAATTTCTTAAATAATTTAAAATAATATAAGAACAACAGAGGTGCAGTCCCATGGGTCTTCCCAGGCCACAGGCAGAGGTGTCAGGGCAGAGGGATGAGGTTGCAGACTGATCCGTGCAAGCCGAGGGCAAGTAGCGGCACCCCAACATGAGGTGTCTCGTGGTCCCCTTCCAGCCGTCCCCTGGAGCCACCTGCAGATGACGTGGCCTCGAGCGGCTCCTGTTGCAATGTCCTGCTCCATCTCAGGAGCTCGGGATAACGCGACTTGTGCATGAAAGCAGCTACGCTTGCCATCTTGCTTTGCTCAGTTCTGCTTCAAGTTTTGCAGGTAACTTTGAACCCAGGTGTCACTGGGATTGGCACAGACCTGGCGGCCTTTCTTTGTGATGAACCTGTGGAACAGGCATGAGACATATTAGATCTCTGCTCAAACCTGCATCCCAGGAGAGCCTGGATCCCAGCTTTCGGGCATTGCAAGAGGTTCTCCCCATGCCCTCAGCTGATGCTAAAACCAGCTGCTGGCTGTGATTTCCCCCACTCCCATCCCTTTTCCCACACTGCCTCCTCGACTCCTGCAGGAAAATCCCTAGGCATCCCCACAAGAGCATCCCTGGCAGTCCCTGTGCAAGCCCTTTCCCCGTGGGGTTGCCCTCACCCTGCTCTGGTCCTACAGACCCCCGTGCCCACAGCCACCCTGCAGAGCCGGTCATGCACACACCCCCACCCCACGGCGGCTGTCCCCACACTGCCCCAGCTTGGCTGCACCCAGGAATCAGCGCTGGTACTTACACGATGGCCGGCAGGGTGCAAGTGGTGCTGGTGCTGTAATAACGCAGGATGAGCTTCCGCGGGAGCTTGTGGTTTGCGTAAGAGAAGCAGCAGATTGGGAGGTCAGATCCAACTGGAAGAGGCAAGGAGAGACAACGTGAGCATGTGCTGGGCTGTGCGTCAGGAGCAGCCAGCCCATCATCCCCCGTGCTGGTGGGGAAGGGAGTGGGGAATTAGAGAATAATTAAGGTTGAAATGGACATTGGGGATCACCTGGTCCAATGCCAGGAACAGCATTGTCAGGTACTGGGGGAGATTTCCACCCAGTCATTGCTCAGAGCTTTGTTTCCCCACCTCCCCCAGCTCCAGGGCAGAGACTGAAGTCCCTAAACTATAACCAGGAATAAGTACTCTGAGCCCATGATGGCTGGATGGACAGACGGACGGATGGATGGATGGATGATTTTCTAATTCTGGGGTTCCTACATGTAGCTGATCTCAGTGCAGAGTGGAGAGCAGTACAAATGCTAAAAAATTCCCAGTTATCTGCCAGGGGAGCTCAATGGAGAAATGACAATGAAGGCTCAGAGCTGTTCTTCCTTCACAAATGAAAGAGTAGGACTCACCTGGGCCAGAGAAAGTTTGGGAGCAAGAGGCTGCAATGAGGAGAAGAGCAAAAACAGCTGCAGAGACCTTCATCTTCCCGGCAGTCGGAGCAGGACCAGAAGCTCTGGCAGATGCAGCTCGGAGTGCAGCAGCTGGATTCAGCTCCCTTTTAATAAGGAGTCCTGGAGGCAGCTGGGAGAAACACGAGTGGAAATTCCAGAATGATGACAGAGGATGTCAGGAAAGTGAAATAGCCAAAGGGAATTTGGGGAAAAAAAAAAAAAAAGTCGGAAAGAATGGGATATGGTTCACATTGGAGCCAAGTATGTTGAGCTCTGACTCAGTGCTCATTTTCGATTTCATCAAATCAAAAGGAAACTAAAATGTGCCAAGTGGTACGGCCACAAAGAGAACTATTTATCTGAACTACAGGAGGGATTTTCCCTGTGAGTCTGTATAGCAAGAGACACAATGTTTGCCTAAGTTTATGCAACTCTGGAAAAAAAAACCAGGCAGGCTCCAAAGCACGCTCGTGCTGTTATGTGTTGTGTTTATCAAAGGCTGCTGAACTGCAGCACGCGCAGCCGAGAGGTGGCTGCACTGCGGGCTCTGTGCTACCCAAAGCGCTCTGCCCCCACCACTCCCGCAGAGCTTGGTGTAACGCGGACCAGCGAGGAGCTGAGGCTGGAGGCACCCCCAGACATCATCCAGTCCAGCCCCTGCTCAAAGCAGGGTCGGCTGGGAAGGCTGCCCAGGACCATGTCTGGATGGGCTTCGAGTATCTCCACGGATGGAGACTCCACAACCTCTCTGGGCAATCTGTTTCAGTGTTCAGTAACAAAGTTTTTTCTGTTTTTTAAATAGTTCCCGTTGCCTCTTGTCCTGTCACTGGCCACCACTAAGAGTGGGACTCCATCTGCTTTGCTCCCCACACACATGTCGATAAGATCTCACTGAGCCATCTCTTCTCCAGGATGAACAGTCCCAGCTCCCTCAGCCTCTCCTCCTTGGAGAGATGGTCCTGTCCCTTCATCATCTTCATGGCCCTTCACTGGGCTCTCTCCAGTATGTCCATATGTCTCTCGTACTGGGGAGCCCAGAACTGGACCCAGCACTCCAGGAGTGGCCTCACCAGTGCTGAGCAGAGGGGAAGGGCTCCCTCCCTTGACCTGCTGGCAGTGCTCCTCCTAATGCAGCCCGGGAGCTTGTTGGCCTCTGTGGCAAGGGCACGTCATTGCTGCTTATGTCCAGTTTGGTCTCCACCAGGAGCCCTGGGTCCTTTTATGTATGTAAAAGTGTATAGTGGTGCCTGGGGTTGTTCCTCCCCAGGGGCAGGACTTCGCGCTTCTCCTTGTTGAACTTCATAAGGTCTTTGTCAGCCCATTCCTCCAGCCTGACAAGGTCCCTCTGGTGTGTGAGCCACTCCTCCCAGCATTGCTGAGGGTGCACTTTGTCCCATCATCCAGGTCATTAAGATAATAAACAGTACTGGCCCCAGTATCGATCCCTGGGGTTCCTCACTGGCGACCTATCTCCAGCCTGACTTCATGCCATGGATCACAACCCTCCAAGCCCAGCCGTTCAGCCAGTTCTCAGTCCCTCTCACTGCCATTTATCTCATCCATACTTCATCAGTTTGCCTAAGAGGATGTTATGGGAGCCTTACTAAAGTCAAAATAAACAACATCACTGCTCTGCCCTCATCCACCAAGGCAGCCATCTCATCTTTGCAGGCTGCCCACAGTCACCTTAACAGCCACAGACCTCCACAAAGCAAGCAAACTGCAGGAGCTCACCCTGCTTTGGAGGGTCTTTGCAGGCAGGACAGTCTTTTTCCACCCCAATCCTCAGCCCCCAAGGGAGCGGGGAGTTTGCTGGAAGAGGTTTGCCATACCGGAGACATTTTTCCAGCCTGAACCACTCCCTCCAAAAGCTCCCTTGAGTCCATGATGGATTTTCTGGCCAAAAAGGTGAGAAACGAGTGGTGGAGAACCTGCCTGGCATGGGAGAGACTTTCAAGCCTCAGCAGGTCCCCGGCGCTGGAGCGGTGGCAGCGCGGTGCCGTGGCTCAGGGCAGCTCCTGCCTGGGGAGCAGGGCAGAGCAGCAGCTCTGCAGGGAGAGGGGTGACTGAAGTCCTGCCACAGCCTGGGGGTGCAGCTGGAGTCAGAGCCCCCCTCCACTGCAGAGAGGATGCTCAGGCCTGTGGGTGGGCTCCAGGGCCTGGATTTTCATCCCCAGAAGTAGAAATCCTCTGCTCAGCTACCCTGGAGCTGCAAGGGAGAGCAGCGGAGACACCGTCCTTCACAAATCAGCCCGTCTCTGGCAGAGACAGAAAGACAGTCCAAGGCCCCTGACATAGGTGGTGATCTGCTCCTCCACACATCCCCAGGGAGGATCTCTTTTGTACTCCTGCTTCCCTGCATGGTCTTACCCTGCGTTACAACGCAGGACACTGGTGCTGTTGGCTCTGGCAGGTTGCGGGCTCACCCTGCAGCTGGGCAGAGGCATCACCAGAGTGGTTGAGGGTGTGCTTTTATTGGGGCCAAAAACTCCGTAAGTCCTGACATGGGTATCGGGGAAGGTGTTGGATTTTGCCAGATTCATAGCAAGCCCTGGCAGGACCAGCTCTGCTTTCCCTGGGTAAGTCTGAGCAGCTCTGGGCAGCGGCGCATAGCAGAACAAGAAGTGGCTCCAGCTTTCGGCTGAATTGCTGTAGAGCAAAACCAAATTATGGCTTTTTGCCATGGAAATAAATCATGCAGAAACCAACAGTGGGAGTTTTATGTTCCTCTGTGCTTGCAACTCACATGCTAGCGTGTGCACAGGGAAATGCCGGCTGCCGGCGCTGTATTGCCAGGTGAGAAAGGTTGTGGCTGCAGAAAGACAGCTTTGTGGCTAACGCCAGCCAGAGACAGCTTTGCTCGTGGGAACTTTGCAGCTTCTGCTCTCCAGCCTGCCGCCCGCAAGGAGCAAGCCAGCGGGCCGGTGGCCCATGCGGTGCCATCTCACTCGCTGTGCAGAGCACCCACGGGTGGCGGGGAGGTGGGATGTGATCTGCATCAGGCAGCTCTGTCCTCCACCTGGAAGCCCTGAGATGGTCAACGGAAGGAAAGGAGCCGTCATTTACTGTTAATGAATTTGACAGAGCTGGAAGAAGAGGGTCTACAAAGAGCTGCTGCAGCTGCAGTCACTTGGTTGTGTCATCAGCACAAATGGATTAGCACTTACAAAACTGCCCTTTGTCAGCTGTGGTGTGGTTTCCCCCGGGACGCTGAGCTCCTGGAACGGGGGCACCTCTCCCTCCCCAGCCACTCCTCTGCACCGCTGAGGCCCTGCCACAGGACTCCTGCTTCGAGTCACTGGCTGCAACCCCGGCTGCAACCCCGGCTGCACGCTTTTCCAGGCTGCTCCTGGAGCGATTCACCCTCGCTGGCCTCCAAGGCCAGCTTCTGTTTTCAGTTTTCGGTTTCTGTAAACTGGTTTTCGCTTCTCTGTCAAATCCCAGAGCCCTCTGTTGTTCCTGCTATTTAAGTATTTATAAGCTCATCTCACTCAAGCTTCCTTTATTATTCCTGGAAATGAGCCATTTTTTTATCATTTTAGCCTCACCCAGACTGGGGCATGAGATTTGTTTGGGTGCAGGCAGGGTAGAAAAAGAAAGCTAAAATTATTCAAAGAGGAAGACTGCAGGGAAGGATGTTATAGTGGATGCTGAGCTGTCATCCCCTGGGATAGATGGTGACAAGGATTAGCCCAGAGGCTTCGGGACTCCTTCGGAAATCCTGCCCTCACCAAGAGCCACGGGTCACAAAGCACATACCCCCAGGGCAGAGGTACTTTGCTGGTGGGCGATGGTGAGGGCTGTCCCCAGGCTGATGGGGGAGCCTTGTCCACCTTCCCCTGGGGGCACAGCTCGCCTGTGGGGGCTGCACCATCCCAGCCCTGGCACCTCAGCACCATCAGAAGGACCTTGGAGCATGTAAAGGGATATTATCCCACCCCTGCCACTCCTCCTAGCCATTTGATCCTCTTGCCCGTAAGCCCACAAGTGGGTGCGAGCTCTGGGGTGTGGGGTGCTCCGTTTGGGAGATGCTGGCAGTTTCACCTGGGGCAGAGGTGTGATGCCCCGGGGGTCACAGCCTTGTCCCTCTGCTCACAGCCTGGGGCAAAGGCAATCCCTGACCAAGACCAGCTCCCCTCCGCTCCCACTCACACACCATCCCCAGCAAGTCCCTCCTGCGGCTGCACCTCTCTGCATGGTCCCCAAGGGATGCAGGAGGCCGCATGGGGAGGCTGCGGGGCTGTGGCACGCCGGCGAGCAGTGCCGGAGCTCCCTGAGCCCTCCCCTCTCCCACAGGGGATGCGGGTGCCAGGCAGAGCCCGTGCTGGCCAGGGCGGCCGGACAATGGCCCTTTTGAAGGGCACAAGCACATCTGGGGTGGCAAAAAGTCTCCACATCATGGGGAGCAGGATGGGACCTGCGCTTCACAGAGACACTGCAGAGCACCCTAGCCTATGAACAGCCCCCACACATGGGAAGTGGTTTGCAGCCTTGCAGCAAGCCCAAAATAAATCATGAGGCTCATAAACATCCGAGCTCTGCCGCCAGTCTCCGTGCATGGCCACCACAGCTGGAAAAATCACACCTCACTTTGGGAGCGGGGGCTCACACCTCCCGTGGGGTTTCCTACACGCCATCAGTGCTGGGAGGGGACCGGCAGCAGACACATCCCTGCCAACACACTGCGAAGAGAGGGACCAAGCTGGTGCTGGTGGGCATGGGGTCTTCAGGAGGTCCGAGGGCCATACATTAGGGAAGTCCCCCAGCTGTGGCAATGGCCCTGACACAAGTTTAAAGGTTAACCCTGGTCTCAGCCCCCTCCATGAGCAGAGGAAGGTTGTGATGCTCGGCCATCCCTGAAGCACCCATGGGGTGCAGCCAGCCACCCTGCACCCTGCAGGCCACCTGCAGCCAGCCCACCCAAACCTCCTGGAGAGCTGGGCTCCAGGAGCACTAATGAAAATGAAAACAATCGATTTGTGGCTTGCTTCTTTTCCTTTTTGCTTGATTACGACGAGCACACAAGGCCCAGTGGGTTCATTTATAAACTGGTTTTGGTTTTCATCCTAGCAGATCTCCCAGTTTTCAACCTGGTCTTCCTTGCTCTTTCTGGAGGACTCACCAAAGATCTGAGTGAGGTGGGCTGTTCTCCAGGGCAGAGGATGCAGCCCCAGCAGAGACACTTCGTCTGGTCCTCGCAGGCATTTGCAGGGTTTGAGGGATGCTGAGGGGTGCGGGTCAGGCATGCCCCATTCCCTGGAGCCAGCAGTTGGGGCGAGCCAGGGGCACAGTCCCACAAAAATTGCTAAAACTCAAGTTTTCCCTGTTTTCTTTTCCTTTCATGCCAAGGATGGAGAGGTGTGTGGAGCAAGGAGGGGGTTTATTGCACTTTCATTTGCTTTGAAATACTGTACACTTAATCCTTTTTGTTTTGTTTTGTTTCAAAAGAAAGGCCAAGAAAATTTTGAGGCATCAGCCATTAGAAAATGATAGTATTCCCCGAGGTATTTTTTTCAGAAAATGCCCTTGCTGGAGGAAGATTGAACCTTTAACGAGATGATACATTTTTCTTATCAGCTATGAACACCTTCCTGGCATGACACAATTCTGGAGAAACACAAAGGGGTCTCTTGTGCAATGCAGTCAGCAGTGACCGGCGCTCGCTCACGCTGCCCAGCTGCAATGGCTGTGCTCTCCCCTTCACCCGGTGCGGTGGAGCCAGATGGTTCCTAGTCACTCCCACAGGCACAGGTTCCCACCGGAGCCAGTTCCAGGACATGATGCCATCTCAAAAATTCCAACACTTCTCCAGAAATGTCAAAAACGGTGGGGGTGAAATTTCTGGACACTGATGGAAAGTCACTGGTGCCCGAGCTCTGAGCAGGGCAGGATGGAGACCGCTGCAGGTGGAAGCGGAGCTTATCCTAGAGGCGATTTCTGAACTCAGGAGATTTTTTAGTACTTCCTTTTCTGAGCGAATCCTGACTCCTCAGCATTAAAACCTGCTATAAATAGCAACTCACATCAGCCAGTCTCACCATTTTTTTCACAGTTCCCCTTTCATTCAAGATTGAGAATTTCCCTATTTCTGCTATCACTGAATTTATTTTGGGCATTTGCTTTACTTAGCACTTTCTCCTGGGATTTTTTGGGGGCTTGCAGAAAAGCTCTATCATATCCCTCTATGTAAATTGGTGCAACATCAGCTAGACTGCTTCGGATGGCCTGTCCTGCTGACTCCAGGCACTGCCTGCCGGCGGTGGGGGCAAGGGTAGACCACAGGCTGGGTCATGAATCCTGAAACCACTTGGAGCCATGGTGGGAAAACTTCCATCTTACACCACCATTTTGCTGTGCTATGAACCTAATTCCCCCTGAGATGCTCCAGCCCACTTTGGCCACTCTTCCATGGCCGCCTCTCCATCTCAGAGCACCTCCTGGGTTAGACGGTCCTTCATCTGAGACATGCAGCATCATCTCTTTCTAAAAGGGGGAAGAGCTAGAAGAAATGACTTTCTCATTTCATCATGAATGCAGGGCAGTGAGTAAGGAAACATTTTCTAGGAGCATGTTGCAACATCCCAGGGCATCACTGATATGGCTATAGCCTCCCACCTCCATCCAGTCTGCAAAGAGCTGGCAGAGTGGGGGCTTTTCTCAGATTTCTAGGGAAAAACCAAAGCCCAAGGAAGCAAACACCCTGACTTTGGCGTTATTTTTGTCTTTCAGCAGTAAAAAAGTTTCAGCCCTTACGTGTCTCCTTGTAACAGACATTATCTAGGCTAAACTGAGCCTAAACTGACTCAGCTAAACTAAGGAAATTTTTTTTGATTAATTAAAAAGTGGTCCCTGACAATCCAAAATAATTTGGCATCTGCTTGCCGAGAAAGATACGAAGGCATGGAGGTTTTCAGCTGCCTGAAACGGAAAAATATCTCATCCAAAACATTTGAATAATGAAGATTTCCAACTAATTCTTCTGTTTTAATGAAACTTGGTTTTTATCAGAACATTCCTGCACCATAAAAGGCATTTCTCCCGCCTGCCCTGCCCACACCGTGTGCCTTGGGAGCAGGACAGGTCCAGATGGCTGTAGGTGGCAGATCTCAAGACATGACCCATGAATGCTTGAAGGTACAATCACAGGGAACAGCTCAGAGGCAAACCACGCTCTTACGTACATCTACAAGTTATATTCCCTGAACAACCAGACAGAGGAGCCAAATAAGCCGACGCCAGCTCAGAGCCGATTTCTGGTCCAGCTGGCGTCCGGCTGAACACCGGGTTCCCGCCTCCTGCCTGGCTGGGCGTCCTGCCTGCAGAGGCAGGCTCTCTCCTCATCCTCCCAGGATATTTGGGGACAGGCAAGCTTGACAAGTGGAGGGGGGAGTGGGGTCTGAACTGATGGGTGAGCCTGCAAGGTGCCTCTCGCTGCAGATGGCAAAGGGAAGGATGGAGAGGGGACCAGCTTGGCCATGGTGTGGCCAGGAGGCAGGTGATGCTCAGCTTGGCAAGTGCCACCTTTGCTCTGTGGGGTAGGTCTGCCCTCCCCAGCCAGGGCGAGGGGCAGAGGCACCACAACAGCTCCCAGCAGGAGCCTCCTTGAGGGTGGGCCACCTCGGGGACTTCTGTGCAAGTCCAGGACCATGTTGTCCTCCAGACCCCTCCCTGCCTGCATGGAGCAGAGCAGTTAACCTGCATGGAGCTAACCTGCCGCGGCTGGTAGAAGGGAGGGCAGGGCAGCCCACAGCTGGTGGAGGGCCGTGCACACCATGCGGCGTTGGAGTGATATTTGGAAAACACCAGGTTATTTACAGAAAGCGCCTGGGTTGATAGCTGGGAGCCTTTAATAGAAACATGGTGAGTCAGTGCCCAGCGCTGCGGTAGGGGTGCAGAGGTGCTGGTGGTGTGGTTGGGTTGCTCCGCTATTGGCTTTCCACTGACTTTCAGGCAGCATCACCACTCGGTGATATCTCGAAAATAACAAAATGGAGACATTTCCCAGAAATGCATCTGCTTCCCTGTTGAGATGTCCTTCTAGGAACATCTCGTTACAGCTGGACAGCCCTCAGCTCTTCCCAGAGCATCCATCACCTCCCTGCCAGGCCTTCCCCCTCCTCCTCCTCGGGGACAGAGAGGTGTTTGGTAGACCTCCATGGCAGTCTGTATGTAGGCTGGTGGCTTCTTCACAGTGAACCGTACCTGGTCGCAGCCCTTGCCCAGGCCTCGCCCAGCCCTTGGAGAGCTGTGAGCTCTTACTCTCTCCCATGCAACATGGTCATTCCTCCTTGTCTGTGGTCATTACAATTTTCTCTGTTCTGCTGAGACTGGGTACTCTTTTCTTCCTGGACATCCCAGTTTCTACCCATGCCCTCACCCCACAGTTAAACTGCTCCTGGTCTTCAGAAGCGGTATCTTCTTCCTCACCCTGCTCCTGGAGCCCCTCCTGCCTCATCATCGGGGTCACAGTCAATGTCTCCATACTTCTTTCGGCTCTCTGCATCTCCATGCCTAGCAATGATAGGCCTCACCTATCAGTAGCCCTTGAAATTTAACTGTCTAATCTAAATTGGTTATTTAGGGTCTCCTTTTGGGACCTGGAGTGCAGCAGGCACCTTCAGGACATAATGCCCCATCTCAGCTCTCCCTTCCCTTAAACTGAGGAGGAAACTCAAGTGCTTCAGCTTCTGGGACTCTTATTTCATGCCCACCACTACCTGTGCAGGTGCCTGCAGCGCTGTCACGGCTGCACGACATGCCCTGAGTCCCCTCAAACTATGCGAAGCATGGACAGGACATGGAGCCCACCAGTGACGGCTCCCATCTCCTGCTACTGGGGCAGCACAGGCTGTGCAGATGTGGGAGGGAAACAATCCATGGTAGAGGAGACCTCAGCCCCTTTTTCCCTAACTGGCCTCATCCCATCCATGCTCTATAGCCCATTTGCACAGCTCTTGGAAGGATGCACTCTCACCTCCAAGCTAATTGAGCAGGTTGGGTAATAGGGGTCTGTTGACAAATACAGGAACCTCCACAGGGGAAATTCTTACTAAGGGGCATGCATGAAAGAAGCAGAACTAGCGATGGTGGCTGTTTCATATCATGTGTCACTGGGGAGGCTCTGAATGGAGGGGGGGAGCTTCACCCTTCCGGGGCTGGGGCTGCTGCTCCATTCCACCACGACACCGCACCACGAGCAGCCTCTTCTCTGGGGGAAATTCCACCATGCCTACGCAAGTCACTGCACGGATCTCCTCAGCCCATAAATTGGGGAGCTGCTGACTGTCTCAGCATCAGACAGCAAAGAGGTTTTCAAGCTCCACTTGCCTGCTTCAGCTTCGGCCACCACTTCTCAGCTGACATGAAGGTCTCCGTGGCTGCCCTCGCCGTTCTCATTGCCGCCTTCTGCTACCAGACCTCTGCTGCGCCAAGTAAGTCTGGGCTCTGCCCCTCCTCTCTAAATGGGGACAGGAGAGATGTCGCTCCTGGGACAGGGTCCCTTCTGCCAGGCCTTCCACCCCCTTCCCGTGCCAGACCACCCTCTGGCAGGTGCTCCAGGGCCATTGGGGCTCTCCTGCCATGGGAAAGGCACAGCTCAAAGCACAGCATGGGCTGTGTCAGCACCAGCTCAGAGTGAACCCAGAAGAGAAAGAATCAAAGGAAGATGAAAAAAGACCCTGTCTTTTCTCTTCCTCCTCCATGTCCTCCCCATTCCCCAAACGCGGGGGTCTGTGGTCCCAGCTCCCTGCCCGTGCTCCCCATCCCTTGCCACTGCTGATGACTGTCTTTGCCTTTTGCAGTTGGTTCTGACCCGCCGACCTCTTGCTGCTTCACCTACACCTCCCGGCAGTTGCCCCGCAGCTTCGTGGTGGAGTACTATGAGACCAACAGCCTGTGCTCCCAGCCCGCCGTCGTGTAAGTCCTCTCCTCCAGGGTGGTGGTGGGCTCTCCCTTTGGGCTGAGGATCCAGAGAGGGAAAGACCCCTTTTCAAAAGACAGGGGGTGGAGACTGGCCCTGGGGACAGGAGGGATGGGGGGCCAAGAGGTGCAAGGTGATGCTCCACGGGCTCAGCGCACAGGGGGCTCGCACCGGTCCTGCTCCACCACTGCCAACGTAATGGGCATGGCGTGCTGCACGCCCAAATTCTGCTGATCCTTGGGAGCAGCTGGGTTTGGGGCAGGGTTCCCCTCCATGCATTGCTCCCCCACCAAAAACTTAACCTCTTTGTACCCCACAGGTTTGTCACGAAGAAGGGCCGCGAAGTCTGCGCCAACCCCGAGCAGGACTGGGTCCAGCAGTACGTGAATGACCTGGAGCTGAACTGAGGCCCCCGGACAGACCCTGCCGCCATGCATCGCCCAGCTGCCAGGACGAGCGAGCCACGGCCAGCTGTGGGCTCCACTGGAAATGCTTCAATGTCATTTAAAGCTAGTTAGGAAACTGAAAATGTCCCAGAATCTGACTTTAGTGTTTTGCTATTTAATTTTTTATAGGGGAGGGATCAGGTGCAATAACTCCACTCCAGAAAAATATGAATATTATTTAATAGATATATTTTTTAAATGAAGACTCATGCTCAGGTTATATTTTCTGTATTTAATTAATTGTATTTTTGATGTAATATTTAATTCAAATTTTGAGAAATAAATATTTTTGTAAGAACTTTCTGTCTTTGCCTCTACTACAATTCTTTGCAATGACAATAGCTGAAATTATAATAGTGGCAATGTTCTTTATTCCCTTTTCTATGCTGTCAAAACCCCCACAAGCTTTCCCTATCGAAACGTGCTGTTTTGCAAAATAAGAAGAGAAAAACCATGAAGGAGGAGGTGTGAGAAGGGCATAGATTACAGTCAGGTACCTTGGCTCACTCTTTTTATGAGGTATTTAATCACTACTCATTATGACTACTGGCAGCTAGTTAAATTCCATTGCTGGCCCCATTACAGTCAATTAAAAAGTTACCTTTAGGGGCTGGAATTCAACATACTGGCTGTTTCAGGGAAAGTTTTCTGAGAGCTGCAGCTAAAATGGATCAGCTATTCCCAGAGCTGAGAATGGAAAAAATATGTATCACTACAAGATTTTTAGGACTATTTCATTAAACTCTCATTTAGCTGGGACACGAGGCTCAGCAGATGTGTCCCTCTTATGAGAAAAGGTGCTTTTTCTCCATGCCTCCAAAACTTGCCCATCTCTGGAGATGCCTGCCCAGAGATGCAGTGTCCCCCGGCAATCACCCTGCCAGAGCCCAGCCCCAGGGCAAGATCTGTCCCTGCAAGGAGACATCTCCACTGCAGCCCTGGGGCTGGTCTCCCACCGGAGCTGAAGGAGATGGAGCCCACACCACTGATGGCGTTTCCATTGCTCTGATCAGCTCTGGACATGCACTGTTGGATGAACAACCAGGGTTTGGGTTCCTCCTGCCTGGACCTCTGGTGCAGCCCAAGGGAAAAGGCTCAGGTCAGAGACTCAGCTCACCCCACGGCATTTACATACTGAATTTGGGAGGACAGACATGAACATGAGCGGGACGTGGGGCAGCAAGGCAGGAAGGGGGCTCCTGGGGAGGGGGTGAAGGTGAGAAGACAGGGGGCAGAGGCTGGGTGGGAGCTACGCAGCGAGAGGAGCCTCAGATGGGGCTGGAAGGGGGACGTGGGTGCCTTTGCGGGAGGAAGGAGCGTATCAGGTGTGTCAGGAGCCTCGTCACTTCAGAAACTGCAGCCCCCAGCTCCTCAGCCCACGAGGCGGCATGCACCCCATCAGTCATCCCCCTACAGTGCTGACTGCACCCAGCTTAAAATAGCATCCGAGGAGGAGAGGGGGTGAAATGGAGAGCTGTGCCAGCAAGCAGGACCCGAGCTCCCTTCCCTGAGGAGCTGCTGGGAGCAAGCCCATGGCTGGGTGGTCCGGGTGGGCATCACCATGAAGGCGGCTGTGCCTTGGTGACAAGGAGCTGCTCCTGCATGTGAGGGCAGTGGCTTTGGGCACAGCCCTGACTCCCTGGGCACTGCGTGCTCCAGGGCCAGCACCAGGAGCAGGGCTCATCGTGGCCACGCTGGAGGTGAGGACACCTTGGCCATTGGGTACCAGCTGGCTCTGTATCCGAGTGCCGGAGCCCAGTAGCTTCACCCTGAGGACTGAGATTGGCACAAACCTGAGTGCCCAGAGCTGCCCTCACTCCAGGGAACAGCAGGAGCAGGGGAAGGGTTGGGGGACACCTGCAATGGGGTCATCCCAAAATGGCTTGAGCCTCGACAGTCGCTCTTGGATACAAGCCCCATCTGTCCCTGTGGCACTGGGAGCAGTCCTGCAGCCTTGTGGTTTCTTGTCAAAGGACACAGAGTGCAGGGACATCTGGGGAGCACCATCCATCCCGTGCACTGTTTGAGCCTGTTGCAAACAACCCCGTGCACCAACGTCCTTACCAACCAGGGTCACATTCAAGCCACCCACAGCAGACACCTACCCCGGGTACCTCAGCTAACTCCTCACTGCTATTCTGGGAGCCTGCAGGGAGTCCTGAATTGCTCATGTCTTTCTTGATCTTACACCCACCTACGCGTGACAGCGCAGAGGAGCCCTCAAAGCGCACGCAAGGAATACAGCGTGCTCGTTAATCCACGCCCCCGGGGACAGAGGTGTGAATGAAGCCCGCACGAGCAAGGCAAAGGCAGCCAGCAGCTTTCAGCAAGCTGGCAGCTGCCTCCAAGGCCCACAAGCAGCAGTGTGCCCATGGAGAAAGCGTCCTTGGCGATCTTCAGAGCTGCCACGTTTTGCGAAGGAAGAGGAGGAGGAGTGCAGGAAGGTGGCCCAGAGCAGGGACAGGCAGGCAAGGACTGCGGTACCCTTGTCACCATTCACTCAAATCTGCACCCAGGGATTACTCTGCCCAGAGCAGGGGATATATTTGCCATATATGTTGATGCATTTATTTGGGGCTGACCTTGCTGCTAGAGCTGAGTGATGCAAGAAAACCCTCACACCGTGCAGCCCTTGGAGGAGCCCTGGGATGCACCAGTGCTCATGCATGGGTCTCAGGGGCTAATCATGATGCTCATCCCTCCCAGAAACGGCCTCACAGGGTGCTCAGGGAGCACCCGCTGGAGACGGGGCAGGTGAATGCAAGAAGCAGAGGGCACTAAGCTGGAGGCAGCAGATGAAGAGAAAGGGGAGGGGTGGGATCCAAGAGGAGGGTGGCTTGCAGGGGGTTTCCTCTGGATTCAGACCAAGACAAGAGCAATGATGTCAAGGGCTTCAGGATTTGTAAACTACTAAAAGAGAGACTCATCCTGAAACCAGAGTGTGGTGTTTACCGAATGTTTTGTGCAATGTATATAAACGTAAATATTTTTAATGAAAACTCTGGGAAAGCCTATCTGTGAACAAAAATAAAGTCATTATTATGATAAGAGTAACATCATTATTATGATATGCATGCACATCTCTATATATTTGTTGTTTATATCACCCTGGTGTGTCCGTAGGCATTTTGAGGTATAACAACAGCCAGGGGAGTTGGAGGTCGGAGTCTGGCATTGCACAGAAGGAGGAGCTGGGCTGTGCTGATGGAGATAGGGATTGATGGCAATCAAGGTTCATGGTCTGACAGCTTTTACATCTCTGCTTCTTCAGAGAGGAATTAGACACCCTGAAGGCAAAATGCCTGTGTGCTCAGAAATGCCAGCTCTGCGCCTTCTCACCATCCCAGGGACCAGGGCCCCGGCTCACCACAGGGAGGGGAGGCTCAGTCTTCCACCCAAAACAGCTCTTCCCAGACACACCAAGATGGGGGAGTGTGTCTCTTCTGGGGGGCCAGCACCCAAAAAAGGCATGTAAAAGTGGATGGTTTCACATGCTGCATACAAAAGTAATGGTTTCCCAAAGTACTGCTCGGGTCGGACTGTGCCGTGCCATGCAGCCATCCCTCACGGCTGGGGTGGGTGGCCCGAGCAGGACCTGGTCCCAGACTTCCAGGGCTGAGGAAGACACAGAAGTATTATGCTAGAAATGGTGCCTGGCTATCACCTTCCCCATAACAGCCAACAGAAGGCAGAAGTGGCAATGAAGACCCGAAAGAACATTTCTGCTCAGTTCTTAGAAAAACGCAGACGACTACTCACATCCCCCTAAGATTACGAAGTGTTTTCCACTATACTAGAAGAGAAAGAAAGATGATAACATTTGTTGAGAAAGCACATTTCTAAAACTGCAGGTCTGTAATTTTTGCTGTGGAGAATCTTAACAGGGGACACAGTCAGCGCTTCTGGGTGACCACACTGCCCCAGGAGCTAAAGCCCAAAAACGTGACATTAATCTACTGATTCCTCAGAAAAACATCGCCCTGATCACCCAGCCCCTGGCTGTTCTGCCAGACGTGGTATCCCGAGGGATTACTGCCTTCAGTAAAACCAGACACCTTGAGCAGATCAGTCCTGGGACTCACGACAGCAAGAGACTGTCTCAGCCCAAAATGTCCCTGCAAAATATATGTATATCCATATTTATATGCCCATCTTCCTTCAGAATATGGAAATCAAATGGAAATGGTGTGAGTGTGGTTAGCCTGGCACATACAGGTCAGCCCCTTTGGTAATAAATAACTTTATGATGCTGTGTAAGGGTCACCAGCTTGCTTGGAGCTGGGGAGCAGGAGCGCTGGCGGGAATACCCACGTGCTCGGGTCGGACCGCCCCATGCCATGCAGCCATCCCTCACGGCTGGGGTGGGTGGCCCGAGCAGGACCTGGTCCTTGCTGGGCAGGATCTGCGTGGAGGCCAGAGCCAGGCAATAAATGCATTTCCACCAAGGACAGGGGCAAGCTCGACTTGTCATGACTTAAACGGAAAACCTGCTTGCAAATAGCTTTAGGAACAGCTTTAGCTTTAAGTCAGCAGGGAGCTCTAAAAGCCAGGTCCCAGTGCTGCTGGCTTTCTCTAGCTGCCCATTGCCAACCAGTCAGGGCATCTCAGGGCAGAATGGTATCTGCCCTGAGCGGTTTCTTAGTTGCAGGTGATGTGGAGAGTCCACCAGATGGAAAATCTTATAGCATATTCAGAGCTATCTCATGCCTGCAACCTTTACTCTCCTTCCTGGGAGAGGCAGATTCATGATTTCTAGGAACGCTTTGGATGCTGCATCCGGGTGAGTTCACATCCTTTCTGCTCATTCATTTCTTCCCCCTCTTTGCAAGATCTCTGAACTGTTGCACTTCCTCCTGCCTCTTCTGGAAACGCTCCTCGTCCCTCCAGTGCCACAGCAAGTGCCACTCATCTGTCACCTTGCCATGGTCAGATTGCTCTTGCTTTCTGGACACTTTCCATCCCACCACCTCCTCCTGCCCCTGGTTCAGTGACATTTAGCCTGGTCCCTTTCCAAGTGTCACCCTGCACAACAGGTTTCCCTGGCTGTCCTCACCATTCCCCCCGCTACGTGCCTCTGCTTCCAGGCCTCTGTCAAGATCTCAAAGTTCATGTCCTTTCTTATCTTCTCAGGCTCCATAAACTCCCTCTGTAATATCTCCACGGAGGTCAATGAGCTGCAGAGCCCACCGAGATCCATTGCCCTTCTCCTTCCTGGGACATGGCAAAGCTGGGAATGGGTCTCTTCTCTCTGCCGTGCAGCCTCCAAAAGAAAGAGCCTGAAGCTGAAGGGAGGAGGATGGGACTCCCCAAAACACAACAAAACTCAGCTGAGAGGAACTGCTATCTCAGGCCCAGCATCATTTTTCACTAGGAGACTCCTAAAGCACCATGCAGAACATCCCCAGAGAAATTGTGCTGAGCCTTTAAGACCATGCTTTATCAAATCTCATTTTATTTTAATTGCATCGGTCTTTAAATTAAGCAGCTTCATTATTTTTGTCTGAAGGGCACGCACCGCGGCCGCTCCAGCTGGCAGTCCATGGCTGCTGGCATCGCCTCCGCCCTGTCTGCCCCCAGGGCAGTGTCTCCTTCCTCCCGTCCCTGTGGACCACAGGCACCCTGGTTTAGATGAGTAGGACTGGCTGATGCCACAGCTGAGCTTAAGGCCCTGGTGGGTGCCCAGCATGCCACGGTGTCACACTGAAGCCACAGCGAGATCTCTCAAGGACCCTCCCTGGGCCAGAGACGACCAGGTCCAGCAGCACCCTTTGCCCTCTGAGATGCTGTGGATTAGCTGGGGCTAACGAGCAGTGATGGATGCACCACAAAACCACACTGTTAACTACACAAGGCTCCCCAAATCAACCCTTTATTGCCTCGTTCCAGTACAATTCACACCAAAATCAGCACTACGCAGCAGGCTGGGCGTGTACCCTTCTCCAGCAGCCCGTGAGATGAGCGGCAGGGCAGCGGTGGTCAGCGAGCTCCCGTCCCCATTGGCAGCACAGCGGGTTATGGCATGTCCCCGCTGCAAAGCGCCCTTCCCAGCACGGGCATGGCACATGGTGGGTGTCACACTTGGCGGGTCACCCCCAGCAGCCAGGAGCACATGGGGACCCTGCCGTGATGCACCCAGTTATTTCCCCGGTGCTGCCCCGCTCACAGGAGGAGCTGGTCGAGCTCCCAAGTCTCTGGCCACCGGTGAGAAGCCAGGGCAGCCACTGTCACAGGACGATGCACCCAGTTCCCTGCGTGTCCCTGACCCAGGAGATCACCAAGGGCTCTGCATTTCTGCCCCCCAAAAAGGCACCCAGGAAGAAGAGAGGCCGGAGGTTCCCCGAAAACTTGTCGGTGAATGTGTAAATGTGGGAGCGGTCGCTCACATTGTAGAAGGAGATTTCTCCTGCCTCGTAGTCCAGGAAGATCCCGATGCGCCGGGGTCTCACGCTCAGGGCCAGAGGGGAGACGGGCGAGGTGAGGGCCTCATAGTTGCCCCCGTTTTTCAGCCACAGCACCCAGTAGCCGTTGTTTGGGGAGAAGAGGACGTTGCCTTTCCGGCTGGCAGACTCCCTGCACAGCCCCAAGCCCCACTCGGGCTTGTCTCCCACTTGCACCTCCCAGTAGCAGCGGCCTGAGAAGAAGACCTGACTCCCCAGCACCACCGGAGAGGTGCTGAACTTCTTGGGGTTGTCGAAGAGGGACAGAAGCAGCTTTCTGCTCCCGCGCCGCACGCTCTTGCGGTCCTCGGACAGGGTGAGCTCGGAGTGAGCCGTCTCGGGGTCCAGAGTCACGTCCACTGGAGCGAGAGAAGGGTGGAAAGACAGACTTCAGGGGTCTGCAGGTGCGGACACGAGCGGGTGCCTGCGACCTGGATGCTGGGCTCTTCTAGATCTTCCTACCTCCCACATTTATTTGCTTGTGCCTGTGGTTTTGCACAGCTCCCAGCACTGCCCAGCAGTGGGGAAGTGCGATACAGAAAATGATGCTAACCATAAACCACATCAAATTATTTGTCATCTGGCTGCAGAGCAGGAAGAGAATGAGGGTGGCTCCGCAGCCCCTGGCACAGTTTCAGAAACAGCCAACACTGAAACCAAGAGTTTGTGGGCAACAAGGAGCCTGAAAATCCTGAGTGACCTCCTAGGCTTCGGGGTCACCTCACAACCCATCCAAGACCAGAGCGAGGAAGGTCTCCCCATCACAAAACCAGCCTGATCTCATCAGTACACAAACTGGGACCATCTGCACAAAGCTTGTTGACAAAACCTCCCCATGCCCCAGGGTATGGGGGGGCAGGGACCGGAGCCCACATGTGCCAGGAGCTGGCACAAAAGCAGCCCCCTTACCTTTGAACTTCTTCAGCATGTCCCTCATGCTCAGGCAGTGCTCAGGGATGCTGTAGTTTTCCTTCAGGGTCACGGACACAGCCTTGGGGGACTGGAACTTTACTCCCTCGCACCTGAAAGGAGAGCGATGCCCATGGGCTGTACCCAAAGCCCACAGCACGGCCAGTCTCCTGCCAGGGGGTGGTTAATGCCTTTCTGTTGGCCACACAGATGCATCTCCTCCCTTGAGCTCTTTGGCTGTGAAGCACTAGGGATAACTGCTCACTTATCGGCAAGGCTGGTGGGACCAGAGCTAAACGATGCGGGGAGCGGCAGTGCCAGTCCCTGGGAAGGAAGGAGCAAGGCCAGCCGGGCAGCAGGTCCCTTACGAGGGGACGCATCTCACCCACCACAAGGCCAGGCAAGACCTTGGCTCTGGGGTCCCTGGAAGAAGAGGATGGAGTCTCTTCTCCAGCCTTTGCTGGTCTCAGTCCCTCCTTTGTCAGCGCCAGGGAGGACCCAACCAGACACTGGGCAGGGAGGACAGGGGGTGGCTGGCACAGAGGAGACACGAATGTCTCAGAGCCTGGAGGCAGCCAGGATGGTAGGAGGAATGAGCACGGGTACCTACCTGCTCAGGACGCTTTTCATGTCCTAGAAGGAGAAGAGAAGAATCAATCTGGGTGTGGGGCTCCAGAGCCTCATGCCCACCAGCCAGCCTGGCCCCGGCCACCCGCCCAGACGGCAAAGGCATCGGGGCTGAGTTGGTGGGGCTGGTGGCATCGTCTGACCTTGAGCAGCGCGTCGGCTGGCTGCTGGGTCTTCTCCTTTATCTCCAGGATCAGCTCCTCCAGCAAGGACTTCTGCTCCACAAGCCTGGCCAGGTTTTCATTGATCGTCAGCAGAATCCGCTTCTCCTCCTCCTCCAGCTTCTGGAGCAGCAGCTTCTCCTCGTCAGCCAGCAGCCGATGCAGCTTCCCGAACTCGCTCACAATCCTCTCCCGCTTCTTCTTCACCGTCTCCTTGCAGTAAGAAGATACACAGGGTGAAATGAGGCAACGTTAGCTATGCAGCCGAGACGCAGCCAGATTCTCCAGCATCCGTGCCCGGCGTCAGGCCCTGGGAAACCACCATATTTTTTTGATAAGCGCATTTATTTAAACAAACAGCCAGAGGCTAACTGCTGTGCTTCCACCTTGCCTCGGTTCCCACTCGACATCCTCAGTTTACCAGCAGTAGGACTTTGCCTGGGGCATTTCTGTTCAGCTGGACCTCAGATTTCTCAGTTCAGCACCGGGGGAGTGGGGGGCTGCCAGGAGATGCCATCAGGTGTCGGGGTAGGTTTTTATTAGATGTTCTACAACTCGTCCCTCCAGCTAGATTCAGGCTAACCCGCCACTCGGGCAGCCCGGAGGAAACGCTCCGTGTCTGGAAAAACCCAGGCAATGGGAAAGAGGTGGAAGAAGCCCCGGGGCTGGGGAGGGATGGAAAGGGGGAGCCAGGGAGGACTCCCCGGGTGTCTGGGAGCTCCCACTACAGCCAGCAATAGGCAGGGTCTGCCAGTGCTTTAGGGTTTTTCGCTTGCGCTCTAAAAATCGGCACTTTGCTCGAAACCTGAAGCACCAGGAAAACATGCTGCGGTTAGCTAGGACCATGAAACCTCAAAATGCAGAAGATAAACGAAAGGAAACTGAATTGCATTATTTTTTTGTCCAAGCACATGATTTCTTGGACCTGAGTCATGAAGGCTTGATAAGCCAGGATGGTCACAGCCACTTCCCCCCCCGTAACTGCTCGCAAGGGACATTTTTTCCTTTTAACTAAAAAAGCGCAACCAGCCGCGGGGCCGGGAGGAAGCTGGAAGCAGCTGAGCCCCGGCCCGGGAGCCCTGACTCAGGCGGGCGGGGGGAGAGCGACACAGCTCTTTCACAGCCTCCATCCCCAGCCCTGTCCCAGCCCCGAGGGGGATGGCGGGCACGCGGGGGCACCCCAAAAACCCGCCACCGCACTGCGGCGGGCAGGCAGGGGAGCTGAGCAAATAACTAGGGGAGTCCGGAGAAACCTGTTTTCCCTGCCAAAGCTGATTCATCTAGCTCAGGGCTGGATAACTCAGTCCAGGAGTTTCGTTTCCTTTTCTGCAGTTACTTTTACTTTCCCACTTCCACCCTGGAGGGACATGAAATGCAGCTGTTTTGCTGGCGTCATATCTCCCCGGGACTGCCTGGAGTCAGGCAGAGGTGCAGTAATTCAGCTTTTCTTTTTTTTTAATGAAAACACTTCCAGTTCCTATTGCTGTGAAGCAGAGCTCACCGTATGGCTCACGCCTGGCTTGTAACGCAAGCACACGTTGTAAAAAGGAAGGCAAATAAAAAATATCCAGGGTCTATTTGTTCAACTGGCACACAGGCCCCTGTGGTTTCGGTGGAGCTGGCGTGCTGCTCTTTGCAAAGCATTTCTTTGCAAACCTTTTTATTTTTTTATAGAGCCACACACAGTCACTGAGCCTGGTTTCCAGCACCAGTTCTCCATACAATAGCGGGACACTGGGACATGTCCCATCCCGAGGACTATGCCAAATTCATGGCCCCAGACAAGATCGTAATTGCTGATTTCTCTGAAGCTCATTCTTTAAGAATTAAGCCAGGCACCTGCCTTGCACTCCTGGGTTTTCATCCTTTCCGCTGACTCACGCTTCTTCGCATCCTCCACTTCCTTCAAAAGTTGCTCCAGGGATTTCTGGAGTTTGACCTGAAAAGAGCAGAAACAGGCTCAGCTTGCCCCAGCAGCACCCGCCGAGCAGTGCAGTTTGGCCGGGCCCCCTCTGCCCTGGGACCGCTGGTGCCAGCGGGCAGCCAGGGGACAGTGACCCTGTGCCAGGCGGTGCCAGCCCTGGCACCCGGACCCAGCAGCTGCGCTCTTCACTCCGCTCACAGCGTTAACCCTCTCCGCGCTCCTCGGGTTTTACCCAGATTTTTCTCACTATTTAGGTTTTGGAGAACAAAGTGACTGCTCCCCACAATGCCGGGGCGTGGGGTGGCTGGCGGCGCGCTGCCGGGAGCACCGCTGGGACGTGGGGGTTGGGTGCACCCCTCCACCGAGGCGAAATGTCTCCAGGGCAGGACCCACCACCACCCTTTCTCCGCGTGGGGGTTGTGGAGGGGCAGGGAGCCGGGCTGCCTCCATGCACCTGGACGGACAGGGGTGAGCCTGGGTGCCTCCATAATTTGGGAGCCGGTGGGTCCAGTCTCATCCCTGCAATGAGAGCGGCTGGGTGGGTGCCGCCGTCTCTGCCACCCCCTCCTCTGCTTTCCCAGCAGTGCCGCTGGAGCTGTTGGGAGAGGGGCGGTGAGGTCCTGGCGGCCGATCCCCCCGGTGCCGGCGTGCCCGGGGTGCATCAGGGCAGGATGGGGACCCCCGGCGCCCCAACCTCCCCTACCTTGTACACCTGCGCGGCCTCCTCAATGGGGTAGACAGTGTGCGAGCGGTGGTGCAGGGACTCCCGGCACACCACGCAGATGGCCTCCTCATCCTCCTCGCAGAAGAGCTTGAGGCGCTCGTCGTGCTGGGCGCAGAGTGGGGTCCCCGGCCCCGGCTCCGTCCCTGGGCCACCCCGCAGCCCCAGTTGCCGGATGCTCTCCACGATGTTGGCCAGCTGCCTGTTGGGTCGGAAGCCACTGCGGTGGCAGGAGGCCCTGCACTGCGGGCAGGAGAAGGGCCCATCGGCCCAGAGACCCTTCTCCTGGCAGTGCTTGGCAATGCAGCCCCGGCAGAAGTTGTGCCCGCAGTCGACGCTGACCGGCTCGCTCATGTACTCCAGGCAGATGGGGCAGATGGCCTCCTCCTGCAGCCGCTCCAGGGCACCTGCCAGGGCCATGGTGGCCTCCACGGCCGGGCGGCCTCGCCGGGCGCCTCCTTCCCCCCAGGGTCAACCAGCAAAGGCAGGCTCGCAGGCAGGCACGGTTGCAGTAGCCTCACGGCGAGGCAGAACCGGCAACGCCACGGAAGCCCGGAGGAGATGGCGGCCTCGCCGCTGTGCGGCACCGGCCGTGGGAGCCTCTGCGCCGGCTGGGGGAGGAGCGTGGCGCCGGCCGGGACAGCTGCAGCCAGCCCTGAAGGCTGGGGCTTCCTCCAGCCCCAGTGGTAGAAGCGAAAGAAAAACCGTGTCGGGAGAGCGGGACAAATTAAGAAGCACCAGAAATAATTCGTGCCCATAGATAACGCTGGCACTGGGATGGCAGAGGAGACGGGGTCGTCTCTGGTGTTTGCTGAGCAGAGCAGCCCCTCGTTGCAGCGGGAGACCCGGCGTTGCCTGCCCGCTGCCTGCTCACCAGCTGCCTGAAGGCGCTGGCCGAGCTCAGTGACCCCCGTGCCTTACCACACCGCCACTCGCCAAAACATCCCCCGCGACACCCACCCACCGCAGAGAGCCACAAGCTTGGGTATTGACCGGGGCAGGGCTCAAGCACAGCCTGGCAGGCAAGGGGCAGGAGGTGCAGGCAGCTGCCCAGAGCCCTGCCGGGAGCGGGCAGGACGAGCACCGCTCCGCCGTGCTGGGGGGTGCGCAGCGCGGAGGGGCTGGGGGGCAGCTGGGAGCCACCCCGCCACCCCGCAGACCCATCTAGCGTCACCCTGGACCCCCTCCCAGCCACCGCCGCCCACCACAGCCTCTGTGAAGCATCCCGAGAGCCAGTGGAAGAAGCTGCGGGTTTTGCTGCTTTTTATTACACAAAGGAACTTCAACACAATCAGTACAAATTAGAATGAAATGTTTCACTGAAAATACCAAATAAATTAAAAATACCTTTGCAAAAAACTTAAATAAAAGCACTAAACACTGTATTAAATAGTCTGCCAAATTCACAGGCAATAAGAAAAAAGGGACATGTCGCGGAGGTGCCCACAAGAGAAGGTCCTCACAGAGGTGATGCTTGGAGGGAGTAGGGCGTTGCTCATCCACTGCCTGCCTTGTCCTTTTGGTGATTCACGATGTCCTGGACCCACTTATCATCAGGTTTGCCACAGACCATCTTGCCTGTGACTGTGGTAAATCTGCAAAAGGAAATCCAGTTAAAGGAGCCTGGAGGAGAGGAGAGGAGAGGAGAGGAGAGGAGAGGAGAGGAGAGGAGAGGAGAGGAGAGGAGAGGAGAGGAGAGGAGAGGAGAGGAGAGGAGAGGAGAGGAGAGGAGAGGAGAGGAGAGGAGAGGAGAGGAGAGGAGAGGAGAGGAGAGGAGAGGAGAGGAGAGGAGAGGAGAGGAGAGGAGAGGAGAGGAGAGGAGAGGAGAGGAGAGGAGAGGAGAGGAGAGGACCACCTGCTCCTTGCCACTGGTGAACCCCACCAAACCAGACACCTCTATAGGTGCAGAACAGCCCCAGGGAAATATGGGTTGGGGGGGTGGCTGAATGTCATTACAGGTGTCTTGCTCTCTGCCACTTAAGCCACTCCGTCCCCAGCATGCCTACTGCAGCTGGGACACCGTCCTGCCTGTGTCCCGCTCTCTGGGGATCAGGGGGGTGACCAGCAGAAGCTCTTTTGGCTCAAATCTAATAGGGAGGTCCAGAAACTGGCTGCCTGGGATGTGGGATTGGCCTCTGAGATGTTTCCAGGCTGTTCTCCTACCACAGGAGAGCCCAGCCTGGTGTTTTCCCTTGCCAGGATGGGGTGAGATGTGGGATTTCCTTCAGTGGAGCAGGGCCCCCCCAGGATTTGTGCAGGAGATCTACTCACATCACAGCTGGCTGGAAGCAGTGGCTGCCTGTGTGCTCGTACATCACCACGCGGCTCGAGGGAAACACTTTGGTGCTGTATTGGACACAGCAGGGACCGGAAAGGTTGACAGAAGCTGGAAGAGAAGTTAAGTTTTCTGATTAAACCAGACCAGGAAAGGCACTGGTGGGGAGAAGCAGGGTCAGAAGACCAGAAGGTCCCCGCTGGAGGAGGTGCTGCTCCCACCGTGGGCTCCCACCACAGCCATCCGTCCCTCAAGAAGCCGGAGAGTAGCAAGACAAGCCTCTCCTTTCCCGCAGCAGATGCTCAGAAGGAAGAGCTGCCAAGCACTACTAGACCTTATACGGCCGAAAGAAAGAGGAGAGAGCTCCTCGGAGAGGAGAGCTTGGACTCACCTGGAGAAGAGGAGACCTGGTAGCAGAGGACAGCCACAAAAAGTACAGCAAGGGCAGCTGTGAAGGCCTTCATGCTCCTGTTGGGTGGAGATAAGTTGTAGGAGTCAGGCTAGACTGCTGCAGAGAGCCCCTTGCTGTGCCTGATGTGGGATCCCTGGGTTCAGCCCACTTTATAGAGGGAGACAGACAGCGAGGACGGAAACATGCCGGAAACATTGCTACATGACATGACCCAATGGAAAAAGTGCTGTGTCAAGGGTGCCGCGCAGTCCTGTGGAGGGAAGTGCCCAGAGCCCCAATAAGAGTAGTGCCCTGATGTGGCATATTATATGATGACATGGTACCATGAAATGATAGTGAACAGGATATGACTGCTCTTTTCCTTTCCCCTGACCAAAGGACTCTGTAGAAAACCTAGAAGTAGCAATTCAGAAGATCAGTAGACCTCTTGCCTAGAAGTCACATCATTGCAATGGATGGAGAATGACCATGGCTGCCACGCACTCTCATTTCCTAGAACATCTGCATCACAGACAAATTGGGCACAACTCACTTCTCCCACAGCGACTGGAGCAGGGAGAATCCATGAGTCAGGCAGCCCTCCCCGGATGCCTGCCCAGCGGGTCGGCGAGGCTCACCGCAGCCGTGCCCTGCCCCGCTTGCAGCACTGCCCCAAGGAGCCAGGGGCTTTCTCCATGGGGCCCAGGAGGCCATCAGCACGCAAGCGTGCAGAGCAGAGGGCAGAGCGCAGGGCCACCCCAGCTCTGGGCTCCTCTCCTGTTCTTGACCTTCACTTGCAGTGAGTCGTTAGGACACTGGTGCTTTCACTATGTTGCAGCTTCACAAATACCAGTGACAGCTAAAATAGCGCTATGTTACCCATGGACGTGAGAATTGGCCATCACTGTTTACAAAGAGCTTTAGAAGCTCATGACCGTGTTGGCACAGCAGAGTTGGCTTAGATGATTATTTAGTTCCAGCAGTGTAGAATCGACCTCCTCCTGACATTGCTCTGTCATTGGCCCACCAGCCACAGACACTGGTTTGCTGGTTTAGCTCATATTGTTTGGGAGAGGAACGGTGTCACTGTGCTGGCAGAGAAACTCCTGTTGGAAATGCTGCATCCCTACAGCAGGGCTCTGCTGACTTCCAGGCAAAGGCTTGTGGATGAAGCCTTAGGAGAGTGGAGGAAGAGAGAGGTCTTCATGGTGCTAGCGAACGTGGCCAGGCACTGGACAACCACAGCCACGGTGGGAAAGCCACAAAGCAGGCTGCCTTTCATGATGGTCCAGTGAAGAAACGGACCTAGATCCTCTGTGGAGGAGGATTAAAAAAAAAGAAACCACTGCCCAAAGCGGTGGCCCTGTAGGAACCCGGAGGAGGAACTAGAAGGGAAATGAGGAGATTCCCTGGACCAGCTGAAGGAGAGCTGATTCCAGGTCTGGGGCTCCCAAGTGCTCCAGAGCATGAGGCACACCATCATCATGTCTCAGTAGACTGAACTCTGAAAAGCTGAGCCAGACTTGTTAGAAAGTGTGGGCTAGGTGGCATTGCAGGATTTGCTTTACACAGAGCCTCTTGTTTCACTAAAACACTGTGTTACTAAGCATGAGTAAAACTGAGCCAGGCTGAGACCAACGTGGGTGCCTCGCTGCCGCGGAGGCAGGGAGCCTGCACAAGCCTGGAGAGCGGGCAGCCAGGGAGGGCCTGCCTGCAGAGCCCTGGGACCCCAGGGCACGCGCTGCCGGCGGGGCTTCTGCAAGGACGCTTCCTTGGCAGGGCCAGGCACCTCCCATCACACAGCCCCCATTCAGCCCACAACGCACGGTTCCTCTGCAGCCATCAGAGCTCAGTCCCCAGCTTTGCAGCAGTGAAGGCCTTGGCACATCCTTTCGCTTCTCTGCATCTCTCTTTCCCCACTGATGGGATTGCTGCCATCCCAGATCATGCCAAGGGATTAAACTCCCAGAGAGAGAGTGAATCAAGACAGCCCGAATCAAGGCTGAGGCTTTACCCGCCTGTGGCAGAGAATGACTCACGGTACCCTGCTCTGAACAGCCGAGGATCTCGGGATTCATCTGGGAGCCTGCCTGCTCTATGATCCCCCTTGTCCTGTGCTCCAGGGCCCATTCAGATGCTGGGACGAAGCCTTGCACCTCCTGGGCTGTGAGGTCCCACCACCAACGTCCTGGGTTGGATCCACTCACCCCAACACTGCACAGAGCGGGGCTAGGAAGATGTCAGCCTGCTGCTGGTCCATCCCTTGAGCGGTCAGGAGTTCTCATCTCGCCTGAAGCACCTAGCTTAATCTAGCAGGGAGCCTCGGGAGAGCGGCTCTGCTGGGGAGCTGCCAGGAAGGGGCCAGGTAGGCTGCAGCACACCCAGCACGAGATGTTAGCACCGGCAGCAGCAGGGCCAGCCTGGAAGGAAGGTGTGTGCCGAGCCATGATGCCAAATCCACAGCACCTCTGCACTCCCTCTGCCTCCCTGTTCCAGCTCTTCCTGCAACGTGTGTCCATCTGTGCTCCCAGGACACCTGGGGCAGAGACAGAGCAGCTCCCCGCCATCCCCATGCCCAATTCAGCCATGCTGCACCTCCAGCCTAGCCATAAGCGACTCCCCTCACCCTGCACCCATGCTTCCCCCACCTCCGGGAGTTCTTGGCACCCTTTTTCCCCAGTCACTGCTGAGGGATGCTGGGGAAGGTGCAGGTGAAGCTGGGCTCCTGGGCAGGGAGCAGGGTGTATGGGCAGGAGCTGCCTGGACCGTGCAGGCCCCCTTGCACACCCCTGTCCGCATGGGGCTGGCCACGCATGACTGACAGACAGCCTGAGACAAGAGACGTGACAGCTTGATGTGCCCAAGATAACAGACCAAGACTGACACCCCTGCCTGAGGCAGCAGACGGCAGATTGAGGCTGGGGGTGCTAGAAACAGGCTTGGAGACGGATCTGACCGAGTGGCAGACTGGGAAACCACATGGAGAGACGAGATGGAGATCAGACTGAGATGAGACGAGATGATCATGAGGCACTGATGACCTGCTAACCTAGGTGCCACCAAGATCTACCATTCTGGTAGCCCTGCTCCTGCCATTTCTACCAGGGCTTTCAGACTCAACATTTGCACACATTCCCCATTTTGACCAATCTTAACGTTCCCGTTACACAGCTCCCCACAGGGACTAGAATAAAACTGAGAGGAGGAGAACAGGCTGGGGAATGAGCTGGAGACGTCCTCGCTGATGCAGCTCACACCAACACAGCTCAGCTTGGAGCTGCTTTTAGCTGAATGTTCTGGATGTTCTTGCAATATTCAAATATGGGTTTGATGGAAATGTCAAGATTCATTCTGAAAAAATCAATATTTTCTATCAGGAATATAAATGTGCCTAGACATTTTCAATGAATTCTCTCTTCTTTCAGATATACCGGGCTGTGTTTCCTGCTTCCATTCATCGCAAAAGGAATTCTTGGAGGTTTTGACACCTCTGTTATTCCCCCTATTCACTGTTTTCCTCAACTCTGTTCCTTCTTTGAAGGAAGATTTCGTATTTCAGTCTTGGCTGCTCCTTCCTGCCAAGACAAATAATGCAAATCTCTAAATATTTTGATTTCTAAAACCTCCTCCATATCATACATCCTAAATAGCAGCTACTTATGGAGTCTGCAAAACCTCTGCCTTATGGTGTGTTTCAGCTTTCGATAGAAACCACACATGGTATCTTTGGATCCCTCACCAGAACAGATTTGGGAAGCAGGAGGAAGTCTTTTCTTAGCCCTGAAGGCAGCCTGCTCCACCACGCTGACTCAGGTTGGAGTCGTGTCTGGCCGATCACATTATCACAGTGCCCCTGGGAGCTGCCAGATCACTAAGGTGGGAAACTGGGTTTAACTGGGAGCAAATCAGCTGGAAGCAGAAAGAGAATGACTGGGGGAAGTCAGCGATTGCAGGGTGGTGCGGCTCCAAGAAAGACAAGCAACCTCTCAAATGAGAACAGGTATTTTCGATCGAGACTTTTCAGCATGGGGACTGAAGTCTGCAAAATGATGAGTGGCCTAGAAAGAGGGATAAATAGCGATTATTCACCGTCTCTCCCAGAGCAAGAACCATGGACCATCAAATGAAGCTGGCAAGAGCCAGGTTCAAAATGAACAGAAGGAAGCAGCTCTTCATACGAGGAGCTCCTTGCCAAGGCACATGGTGATCGCAAGGAAATTTCCATGTGTCTGAGTCAGGGCTTGGATTTCAAAGCAATAAGCTCAAGAAGATTTGTAAAATGAGAACGGTTGGACACTGGGAGTGCACTCGAAGGAGGCAGCACAAATATTTGCCTTTCTCTTCAAGGGGTCTGCTGTGGCCACATCTGGAGATATTAAGGCTGGGCTAGATGGACCCTTAGTCTACATCCTCTGGGACCGTTCATATTTGATTCCCTAGGACAACTGGTCTTACAGGACTGTAAGGTCTATAGAGTAGCTTGTGAAACTGCACTGAAATCCCTGGACTGAAATGTATATATCAGGATATGCCTCCAGATGAATATTTTTGGTAAATGTCAGCAGAAAGACACCAACAGACACAGCAAGGCAGAAATATATTGCTGCAGTTTGTGCAATTTTCCAAGATAGATTTGGGGTGCCTAGAAAAGCCTCACTTTTGGACCAAGAGCCTGAAGAGCGGGACGTGTCCGGCTGCCGTGTCAGGATGTGGCCCTCACAGAAATCTGGCAGTATTTCCAAGGACAGACGCAGGCTGCCGTTGCCAAATTACAGCCATGTACCTATGCCTTTGCTTCCCTGATGATGCCCTCAGCGCCGAGCACCAGCCTGCCCGGAGCTGAGCAGGGCTTGCCCAGCAGCATTAGCGCTGCGTGACTGTTTTAGCTACGGCAGCTGAGGTTCGGAGAAACTAAGGGAAAAACATTTGGGTGTTGGCTTTGAGACAGCCAGGACCTGACATTTCTGAGCGCTTGGCCTTAGGTGGTACTTTGTACTTGCAAAGTCTGCCTCCTGTTGTCTTCAGCTGGCGGTACGTCTGCAAGTCAGCCCGCCGGATTTCAGGAATCTAGAAAACAAAGACAATGCTCCACAAGAGCACCGGTGAACGTTGGGTTGTGCCCATATCCTAAAGGGAAGACAGGGATAGACTGGCTCTCCAGATCTACAGCCCATGCCTCGTTCATTACCCACGCTCTTCTGCAGCAAGCACAGGGGTCCTCCACACAACCCTGCACAGAAAACCTTTTCTCAGTGATCACGTCCTGGCAGCCAACGGCTGTCTCATAACACAGAAGCAAAGCAAGCTTGCCATGTCCTATCTTGGGAGAGAGCAGTCTTTCCCACCACCTGCTCCTGGCACAAGTGGCCGGCACGAGGTGGTCACCCCCAGGGCTGCGTGTTGGGCTCGGTGCAATGCTCCAGCTGGACCTGCTGCCCGTGCAACGGGGAAGCTCTCCAGCAGATGGCAAACACTTCCCACCTCCAGGCCCTGCTCCCAAGCAAGTTTCTCACCTAGGCAGCCACTCCTGCAGAACCGCAGCCCAAGGTTGGGTCGGCTCTTCTCCTGTAGATCCAGCTGGAAACCATGCTCAGCTTTGCTTCTGAACTCTTGGACAAGTGGAGGCAGTTGCTGAGGCTTCAGTGCAGAGAACACCCCTGGTGATGTTTTGGGGTTACATCCCTCCTTGTAAGGGAGGCGAGGAGACCTCGCCCAGGACAGAGGTGAGGGCCCCACGGATCCTCACGCTCCTTAGCCAAGCGGTCCTCTCCAAGACCCTCTCCCTGTCCCCTTTCAAGTGGCTGCTCTGCCTGGGCCGCTCTCCCGGGTGGGACCTGGCCCTCCCGCACCAGGGCAGTCCCTTCCCTTCGCCACCCGCCGCCCCACGTAGCAGCCCAGGGGCTCTCTGACAGCACGAGCAGACAAGGACTCAGCAGCAACATCTGGTTTGCCCAAAGCATTCAAAAAATGGGATCAAAAGATGAAACCCCCCCGCCACACACAAGCTCCTCCTGGTGCACTGTGCTCCCCCAAGTGCTCTTTGCTCTCCCAGGGACCCTCCTGCTGGGTCTGGGCCACCACCCTGCACCCACGACCCTGCTCTCTCCCTGCACCAGGTGGGCACTTTGGCTCCTAAGATGTTTTTGTCCCAGGGTCTGAGCAAACAGCCCTGTCACCAGGGCAGGGTCGTATTTGTGGCTGCAGAATCCCATTTGTGGAAGTCTTGTCGTGGCCACTGCCCTCCCGCTGCGTGGCTTTCCAGAAGATGTGCCCTCCAGGGATGGCTCATCTGCTCGGGTGGGCTCAGGAGATCGTGGCTTGGGGTGACTGAAGGGGGCCCATTTGGGAGCTCACCTCTGGCGGGGAAAAGGGAGCAGGATCTTTGCGCAGAGCCCTGTGCCCGCCTGCTCCGGCGCAGCCAGCTGGGTAACAGAGGAAGGACTGTGGTGCTCTCTGTGCCGCTATTTTCCTGCTGGAACAAGGAGGATCTGTGCTCTCCCTGAGCCTGGGCCAGGCCATGGGAGGGTGAGGAGCGTTGCAGCAGCACCCTGGGATTCTCCCGGCTCTGCCTGGGGAGGGGGTTGGAAAGGCAGCCTCTAGCTCCCCACCCCTGGGAAAAGAGCATCCCTCAGCCCCGGGCAGGGCCCACGGCCCCTGCAGCCCATCTGGTCCCTCTCCTGCCACTTCTTCCCCTTTCCTTGCAGGTCCTTTGGGCTGAGACCAAGCTGAGCAGCAACGTCCTGGCAGAGAGGGAACATTTGTTACAGGCGGGAGCCTCAGAGCACGTGCGTAGCAAGGGGAGGCTGCCCTATGGAGCCCTGCAACGGGGGGAAGGACCAGCTCCGGTCCCCCCTGCCCAGCCTGAGCCAGCACTTGGTGGGTGTCACATGCTGCTGAGCATTAGACTGCCCGAAGGGAAGAAGAGAGGGGACACAGCATCCTCTCCATCTCCCAGCAGACACCAGACCCATGGTCTCTATCCTGCAGGAGATACTCGGGTGCAGACAACCCAGGTAGCTACTGAAAGCAAGGAAGGTGACCATGGTCCACAGCCCAAGCCATCTACCAAGGTCTTCTGTGCCAGAAATGTGAAAGCAGCTGCACCGGGGTGGGTGGCACTGGGGAAGCCAGGTCCTGTCCCCCACACAGGCCGGACACCCCCATGACAGGCTCTCCCATCGCCCTTTGCCTCCAGGCTGCAGTCCAGCCTCTTGGGCAGGAATGAGAGGAGCAGAGAGCAACCAAGCAGACGGAACCCAGCCATGGCTTCCGAAAAAGACCTGCTGAGTGAGAGGCGTGGTGCCCAACCCACCTTTCCTCTGCCCTGCACCCTGGCCCTTCTCCATCATCTCCCCATGGAACCTGAGGCAGAGGAACAGAACCCACACAGCAACAGCTCTGAGCCTTCCCCACTCCCAGAGCATCTCTCAACCTGCCTAAAAGCAAGGCACCCTCTCCCACCACAAAGCAGCCCCCCAAATCCCTGCAGAGCAGCCTCAAAACAAAGCACATGGTCCCACCAGAAGGGAGCCTCCCAAACCTCTGCAGAGCAGTCGAGCCTGGGCCAGAGCCCCAAAGCACAATCCAGCAGAGTCACTGGGTGGACTGGGCCAGCCCAGGGTGCTCTGACCACCTCCCATGGGCTGGATCCTGGCTCCATCCTGTTACAGCCCCTGTATGAGAGGAGAAACAGCCCCTTCTGGTGCCCACCCAGCCGCCTTCCTCTGCTCCTGCCCAGCCAGGAGTCTCCCAGTTGGCCAGCCCACGTCCCAAAATGGGCACTCAGCCCTGGCCAGGGAAGAAAAGATGTGACTCTGCTCTTCAGCGAGAGGGAGCAGATAACACCAGCCTCGGGGTCCCTCGCCGTGGGGTCAAGGTCCCAGATCCAGGCCTGCGTGCTGGAGAGGTCGTGTAGGAGCAGGATGCTTTTAGCCAGGCAGAGGGGTGGGAGAGGCAGGCAGATCACAAGGACCTCGCTGTCCTTTGTCGAATGCCCTCCTCTGTTCTGTCTTTCCTTCATCTCTCTTTGGCAATGACTTCATTTCTTCAATTATTAATCACCTAGCTGCAATAGTAGCTGAATTAAACCCATTAAACCTCCGCTGGGACCAGCCCCAAGGAAGGAGGCAGGTTTCCAGAAAGTACATTAGGGAGAAGGCAGACAGGGAGTGGAGACAAGCTGGGGTGGGAGGAGATGGCCTTGCTGCACCGTGCAGGCCATTTCCCATCAGCTGCAAACGTGATATCCGAGGCACAGAGATGCGCAAGAGCTATCGTGCAAACAGAGGGGGCTTGTGGCAATTGTTTCAGCTGGAAAATAAGCCACAGAAGTGAGTTATGCAGGGAGAATCGCTTGCACAAGAGCTCCTGACAACCCACATCCTAAGCAGTTGTTCCCAGATTGCCCCATCGCCCCAGGCAGCTGCAGACAGGATTGGGTTTGCACGGCTACTCCCCACCTGAAGCAAGGACATTGATTTTGTGTGAGCTGCTTTTAAGGACTCAGGAAGCCAGCTGGCACGACCCCAGCGCAGCCCCCTTTGCCATCACTGGGGATAACTGGGAAGCAGCCCTAGAGAGTTTCAGTCTCTGCAAAAATGCTGATTTGTCTCAATTGTGCAGAAATGTTCAAGTTCTGGGAAAGGTCGCAGTGGGAAATTCACTTCCAGAGTGGGATGGGGTTCCTGGTCAAAACCACAGGAGCCAGCCTGTCGTGGTTTAACCCCAGCCAGCAACTAAGCCCCACCCAGCCGCTCGCTCACACCCCCCCTGTTGGGACAGGGGAGAGAATCGGAAGGGTAAAAGTGAGAAAACTCATCGTTGAGATAAAGACAGTTTAATAGGGAAAGCAAAAGCCGCGCGCACAAGCAAAGCAAGGAATTCATTCCCTCCTTCCCATCGGCAGGTGGGTGCTGAGCCAGCCCCAGGAAAGCAGGGCTCCATCACGCCTAACGGTGACTTGGGAAGCCAAACGTCATCGCTCCAAACGTCCCCTCCTTCCTCCTTCTTCCCCCAGTTTCTATACTGGGCATGACGCCATACGGTATGGAATAGCCCTGGGGCCAGTCTGGGCCAGCCCCCCTGGCTGTGTCCTGGCTTCAGCTGGGATAGAGTTAATTTTCTTCCTAGTAGCTGGTATGGTGCTGTGTTTTGGATTTAGGATGAGAATAATGTCGATAACACACTGATGTTTTGGTTCTTGCTGAGTAGAGTTTACACCAGTCAAGGACTTTCCAGCTTCCCATGCTCTGCTGGGTGCACAAGGAGCTGGGAGGGGGCAAAGACCCCCTGGGGAGCAAAGACCAGGCCCCAACACGAGCCTCTGATGAGCCAAGGGACCAGAGATGTGAGCCCGGATCAGGTTATGCAAAGGAGCATCGCAGCCATCAATCCACCACCTCTCCAGGGGAAGTGAAAGCCTTCTCCTGCTTCTCTTTCCTTGTTTTTCAGACACCTGGAACCATTATTGTGCACCTCTGCCAATGCTACCGGACCTATTCTCCTCGCTCCGCTCTGCCAGCTCTGCCTGCAGCTGCCTCCCGCACCTCTCCGGAGCTCTCCATCCACAGCCAGGATGAGACAAAAGCCAAAGGCCCACAGCGCTTTCCCGCAGGCGGCGGTCGCCCTCTCCACGCTGACACCCCGGGGATGCCCTCCCCCGACCTCCCCCGACCTCCCCCGGCCCCAGGCAGGGCTGCCAAGCCCCGAATCCATCAGAATTCGGCCAAGGGCTCCCCGCACCCCGCCACGGGGAGCCGGCAGGGCCCCAGCCTCCATGCTCCCCCGTGGCCTGTTTGGGGCCGAGCTGCAGGGGAGCGCAGAGGCCGCGTCCCGCCGCGGGGCCGGGCCGGGCCGGCAGCCCGGGGCAGGGCCTGGGCACAGCAGGCCACACGCCCGGGCCTGTGGGACCCCGCCGGGCCTGCCCACCCCGGCCGGCTCCCGCCGTATCTCAGAGCCCTTCGGCACCGGGTCCCCCGAGCCCCGGGGGGGGGGGGTCGCTGAGCCCCGGGGCTGGGCCGGGCACCGCGGGGCCCTTCCCGGCCCCGGCCCCAGCGGCCCCGGCCCCAGCCCTCAGCGGCCCCGGCCCCAGCCCTCAGCGGCCCCCCCCATCCCCGCCAGGGGGCGCCACGCCGCGGGGCGGGGCAGCGGGGTGTGAGCTGCAGGCGCGAAGGCCAATCACGACAGGGAGATGGGACGGAGGCGTGACCACGGGGCCGAGGTGGGCGGTGCTAAAAGGGAGGGGCCCTAAGGGCGGGGAGGAGGGCGGGGCTTCGCGGCGGGGCGGGAGCCGGTGTTGAGTGGCGTCCGGCCGGACCAGTGAGCTTGGCGGAGGTCACGTGAGCTGGCCGTCTGAGCCGGCCAAGCGCCCGCCTTCCCAGGGGCTCCTCCCGAGTGGCAGTGAGGCCGACCAATGAGAGCGAAGGGGCGGGCGGGCGGGCGGAGCCGCCGGCGTGGAGGCGGTACCGGCGGGGGCATGCTCACGCGTGAGTGGCAGGTGGGCGGGCCAATGGCGCGGGGTCCGGCCAGCGGCGGCGCCGGAGCGGAGCGGTGGCGAGGGCGCGGCGGGGCCGGAGCGGCGGCGGGCGCGGCGGGGCCATGGACCGCGTGAGCAGCTCCATGAGGCAGGTGTCCAACCCGCTGCCCAAGGTGCTGAGCCGGCGGGCGGGCGGCGGCGGCGGCCTGGAAGCGGAGCGGGAGAGCTTCGAGCGTGCCCAGGTGCGGGGCGGGGCCGCGGGGCGGGGCATGCGGGGGGGGCAGAGGGGGCGTGGCCGGCCCGGGGGGCGGGGCCTGCTGGGGGCGGAGCCCGCCAGGTAGCGGGAGTTGGTTCAATTGGGCGAGACCGGCCCGGGGGGCGGGGCCTGCTGGGGGCGGGGCCTGCCAGGTAGCGGGAGTTGGTTCAATTGGGCGGGGCTGGGTGCGTGGGCGTGGCTATTGTAGCTGGGCGTGGCTTAGTCGAGTAGGCGGGGTCAGCACCGGTGGGCGGGGCTAGCCTCAGTTGGCCGGTAGGGTGGTGGTGGCGCGGGTGGGCGGGGCTTGTGCGGGTGGGCGGGGCTGGGCTGAGTGGGCGGGGCCAGCCCAGGTGTGCTGGGAAGCTCCAGGTAGGTGGGGATTGCTTGAGTGGGCGGGGCGGGGCTGGCTCCGCCCACCCGGCAGGGCGGCGGGGCGCCATGGCGGGCAGGAGACGACGGCCTGTGTCCCCAGGACGCGGCGCGCCTCCGTGGCGAGCAGGGCCGGTGGCCCCTTTGAGTGTCAGCCCCAGGGGTCTCCCGTGCTGCTCAGGGATGGCCGGCACGGGCAGGGCGCGGGACAGGGGCCGCCCCCGCCGGCGGCTCTCGGGACGAGGCACCAACGCCTTGGGAAGTGGCCATGGTTCGGTCCCCAGCAGCACCCAGGGTGTCTGGATGGGGCCTTTCTGCGTCCAGGGGTGGAAAGTAAAGGGGAAGCGGTGCTGTCCTGACCTGCGGTGGGAGAGGAGGGGAAACTGAGGCAGGAGAGGGGCGGCCAGCGGGGTCGGCTGCTCTGGGAGCGGAGCAGGGGGGGGAGCAGGGCCTGGATGAGACCGGAGTGGGAACGGCACGTGGGTGATGGCTTGATAATGAAAATAAAGACCAAGGATCAGCTCTGAGGGGGTTATTTTGCAGAAAAAGAAACATCAGGATTTAGGCTTGGATGTGAGGTTATGCACAGGGAGTCTTCTTACCTCCCTCGCTCAAGTTACCTCACAAATCAATTATTTATAGCACTAGAGGTGGAACTGGGACTAGCTTGTGCATGCAATTGCTTGCCTGGTCCTGCGTGTCAGCAAACGATGCCACGGGACCCCCAAAGCTCCCACGTGCTCCCCGAGAGCCGCTGCTCCCCCGGACAGGGCAGGCCCGGAGAGGGCGGCGGGCTCGGCTGGAGGAGCAGCACACGCGGCACCCAACGCCGCACCGGCTGCCACATCCGTACTGCCTGGATTTAATCTTCCTTCTCCAATTTGCAGCCAAATGCCACAGCATGTGTTTTTAGGAGCTCAGTCCCCCCCTGGCTTTTTGGTTCTTCTGTGTGTTCAGCTCTATGCAATTTCCTTTCTTATTCCTTCCCCCCACCCCCCCCGCTTTTTTTTTTGCATTATTTTTTCTTTCTCTCCAGTTTAGGGAACTTGCCAGGCACCCCTCAGATCTTCCACACATTGGTCATCCACAGTTTTTGTCAAACTTCTTCTTTCTGAGTTTCTTTATAGAAACTTTGTGGGTTTTGGGGTTTTTGGGTTTTTTTTTTTTTTGAAAGTGACTTTTCTTAAGAAAAGTTTAATCTGTTAAATGGCCTTTAAAATGAAGATTTTACCCATGTTTCTGCATGTACAGGCTCATTCCCTCCTCGCCTCCAAACCTGCCTGTCTTGTGACAGCAGCACACTCACCAGAAAGACTATTCAGGGATAAAAGAGCCCAAACAGGCAGAAAGTGTGTCAAAATGGGCCTGAAGAACACCTGCTTGGGCTTGGCACCACCCGATTTATGTGGTTTGAGACTCAGCTTGGAAAAACAAGAGCACCCTACGAAGCTCTGGTGGTGGTGGTGGGACATTCTGGTGGTGGGAAGGTCTGGTGGTGGGACACTCTGGTGGTGGTGGGATATTCTGGTGGTTGGATGCTCTCGTGGTGGTGGGACGTTCTGGTAGTGAGACACTCTCATGGTGGTGGGCAACTCTGGAGGTGGGATGCTTTCGTGGTGGTCATCACATTGCGCAACGGCTCTGCCCTGACTACGTCCGTCTGTTGGCTTGGGGACAAATGGGAATAAATTTCCCGGTGGCCTCTTTTCTTCTCCTACCGTTGGTCAAGTGTCTTGGTTTTCCTGGTGACGCAAATGTGAGAAACCTGAGGACATGCTGAAATACGGCGTCACTGCCGTTGTGCAGCTACACATGTTCTTGCTGCCTGCTGGCGAGAGCTGGTCAGTGAGAACCGCGGAGATTGGGCCGTCTGGTTTGGACACATGCCCATGGGCTCCCCTTTTCTTTGGCCGGCAATGCCGATCATTTTCATGGGAAGCTGAGCAACAGGGACACCAAATCCTGCAGTTGTGCTGTCCTGCAGATGCATGGCCATACGGGGTGCATCAATGCTATGGAGGGGATGAGTGTTGCAACGACTGTCTCCCTTTTGCTGGTGTTTCACTTGCTGTGATTCACCGCTGCTCATTGCCTCATCCTCAGTAGAATAAATCTTTGGACAGAGCAAAGGTCACCAAGGGAGGAGAAAAAACACCAAAAAGGATAATTCTGCCATATGTTGAGATAAATGTTTGTATTTCACATGGTGTCCGAGTCTGACGTTTGCATCCCCTGCAAGTTCTCCTGGTTGTATTGAGGAGCATGGCCTGGTGTCAGAGCTCTGCAGGGAAGGTCTGAAGACCTCCTCGTTTATGTTGGTGCATTGGGATCTTCCCTCCTTGGGTCTCCCTCCCCTTCTCCTCGCCGCAGTTGACCACAGCAGACATCCTTGTGCCAGGATGGTGCCGAGGAGCGAATTTCATCCTGTGCTGACTTGCTTGGCTGGTTTGGCAAAGACCAGATGTTCAGCGGTTGGACGAGCCAAGGTCTTGAGGGTGAAAACAGAGTCAGAAGGATGCAGGACTTCTGCGGGGCACAGAGGATGCACACCGGGGTGAAATGCCAGGCTGTGCTGCTTCTTCACTCGTGTTTTGGACTGCTGTGGGGAATTTCCCTTCGTTCCCAACAAGGACGTGGCCGGTGAGGCCAGGCGCCGCTTGGCATCAGTTGCAAGCTGACGGAGGTGGTGCATGGCATCCCCAAGCACCAGCTGGCCCCTGGAAAGCCGAAGGCATGGGAAGGTCTCCTTCCTGACCCAGCATGATTCTGCTCAGCTGCTCCTGCACCGGCCCCTTTCCTCTTTCGGGAAACCGAATGCTGGACAGGGGCAAATGTGCTCAGAAAGCAAAGACGGGGGAAGTGTCCTTGGAGTCCCAGCAGGACGTGCATTGAGCTCCAGTCCTTGTTCCTGCCCCCGTGGCTTCTGGGCGGAAGGAAAACAGTATATTGTGATTGCTGCTTGTCTTCTGGGCTGCAAAGACGACAACGTAACTCTCCTATATTTCCCCCTGTCCTGAGCATTGCTCCAATGCCCCGGCCGTGCTTTGTCGTGAGCCACCGTGCCCCGCACCACTGCAGGCTGCCCAGTCCAGAGGCGGTGCTGGGTCCCAGTGATGAGGACATCCCACAGCACTGGTGGAGACATGGCCTGGGGTTGTGGAGGGGGACAGAAGTTTTGTGCTTGTCCCCCAGAGCTCGTGTCTGCTGGGGCTTTGTGCCAGGAGACGTGGTGCTGCCTTGTACCAAGGTTACGTTCCCGTCAGGGTCCCTGTGCACTTGTTCACTGGGGACAAGCCCAAGGATGATCCGTCCTGATAGTGGGGAGTGTTGGGAGAAGACACTTCTTGTTTAAAATTCCTCCAGAAAATCTAAAAAAACCTTCACTTTATCTTCTTCGACTGCAATTTTTTTCTGAGAAAGGTCATCGAGTAGCAAAGAGAAACGTGGACCGCTTGGGTTGCCCATGGCCACCGCCTTCTCTGGCACATTTGCAAGCTGGGTCCTTAGGACTGTGTGTTGCTGCTGGACCAGCAAGAAAAGCAATTTATGACTCAGAAATTACCCTGGCAAGACATACTTGCAGCAGAAGGTGATTGCTGATCTGTCTGCATCACTGTTCCTATCATAAGAGGTCCCCGACGTGGTGCAGAGGGGTGTCAAACCCTGCAGCTCGGGGCTTCCCGCTGGGGAGATGCAGCACGTTCCTGGCGCGGAGATGCAGCACGCTGAACACAGCTGATGCCACATCTCCTCAGAAAGGTTTTTAAGGTCCTGAGCATCCATGAGCCATCCCACCACCATTTCAGAGGGGCTGGAAAGCTGTTTTCTTTCCTGCTGTGCTGCTGGAGGAGCCCTCTCAAAAACCAGGCGTGTAAAGATCGTGCGGAAGAAGGAGAAAACATATATGGCACAAAGTGATGTCAAATGAAATGGGTTTGTTTTTTTTTCCTCCCCAGTGTTGGTTAATAAATCCTTTTGATGTGGGAACCAAAATTTTTCACAGCCAAATGCAGGCTGAAAGCAGCTTTGTGCCCATCCTGGTCCCTGTGATGGGCTGGGCCACCTTTGGGCACCATTGCAGCCCGACCGCTGCTACTAATGCAATTAATCCCTTTCCCCCATCATTTACATAATTGGGAATATGGCACCGTATCTCCCATCCACAGCAGCCCCATTGGTTTCAGACCAGACCCGGCTTGGTACGACTCGCAGTCGCAGAGGAAATACCATTTTACTACTGAAAAAAAAACAATTTTTGTGGTTCGGATGCTGCAGCCGCCGGCAGCTTTGCCAAGAACTTCAGTTCTTACACAGGAAATGAGGCTCCTTTCAAAGCACCAGAGTGGGGCTATATATATAGCCTCTCTGAAAAGATATTTAAAGAAACATATTGACACTAGCAAGAACAGGAAAAAATAGCTCCTGGCTGCGGGGAGCGAGGGCTGAAGGCAGCTGAGCCCATCCTGGGGGAGTAGGTGATACAGGGGATTAATTCATGGCTCTTTCATCTCCAGGAAAATGAGCTCCTGTGCTTTGTGCTGTGTGAACCCCCGTGCTCTCGGTCTCCTGTCTTTTAATCGGAATTAGAGGTGCTTGGGATTGAATACAGCTTCAGCAGCGAAGAAATGAGTCATCTCATCTCTTTTCAGCGAGTCCCTCTTAGGAACTTATTTCCATCCCCAGGGAAAGAAAATAGTTTGTCTTTTACCAGATTAGGGGCTGCTTTTCTCTTTAGTGCAATCTGGGATGGAGGGGTTTGGTTTTTTTTTTTAAATATATGCAGAAATAACTGATTTTTTTAATGTGGTGAGGGACTCCAGAAGCAGCTGATGCTCAGAAGGATAAATAGGTTTGGTGCTGAAAGTGGGGGACATCTGCCACCAAGTCCAGGGCGCTGCTCCCGACGGGGACGCGATGTTTTGGGACAAGGGGGGACCTTGCTGCAAATCACGCTGGAGGCTGAGCGAGAAGGCAGGGATGCCAAGGGCTGCGGGACGTTGCTGCCCCAAAAACCATTTGCCCTTGCTCAGCACGCGATGCCCTGATGGTTACAGGAGGCTCTTTAAATTCTGATCTTTAAAATACAGATCAGCATGAGCGATGTGAGCCGGGGTGGTTGTAATTCAGTGGCTCTGCAGTTAGGAGAGGGCTCCCCGCCAAGCGTGTCCTGCGCTAATGAGCGCGGGGGCTCCTGCCCTCTGAACACCAGCCTGTTTAACTCCATCCTCCTGCAAAGCTGGGCAGAAGCAGCCAGCCAGGTGGATTATTTTTACTAAATTCCCCATTGAAGGACTCTGGACTGTGTGGTCCCCTCTGCTGGCACTGGCAGTGACCCTTGAGCCCAGGGAAAATGGTGGGGAAGGGCAGGTGGGAAGCGGGCGCCCGTCACGAGGAGGGGGTGGCTCGTCCCAGCTTTGCTCTTCCAGGGGAAAAAAGCCTCTGGAGAGACCAAAGTGAAGGGGCTGCAGCTGCAGGAGGGACAATTTTGGTTGAGGATTGAGAAACGGAGGATGGGGAGAAGGTGCCTGTTGCAGCTCCCAGCGCATCGTCCCATGGGCGCGAGGCGGGACCAGGCTGAGCATCGCCTGTTCCGGCACCGTCTGGCGCACAGGCACCGAGGCGTGAGCCCCGGCACCCAAACGCCGTGCCCGTGCTCATCCCATCACCCGCCTCCGGCTGTGTAACTCATTCGCTCTTCTGGCTGGTGGGCTAAAACAACTGCCCCAGTCTTTGCACAGGTCCTGAGCTCGACAGACACCCGGGTGCTCGGACACGTGTATTTCTGAGCTGGAAAACTGGATATATTTGTAAGTCAAAGCAAGTAAGAACAGGGGCAGTGGTTAGAGCCAGAGGTTGCCACGTCTTTGCAGGCTTGTTCTTGCACAAATCTGACACTTTCATTTTAAAAAAGTTCTTTTTTCTTAAAAAATTATTTTTAATTAAGAATATTGATAATTATGTTTTAAAAAAAACATACTCGGCACACAGCAAGCAACGCTGGAAGGGCTGATGAGAACTGCCCCAGGATCACTCCAGTGCAGGCAGGAGAGGGGGCTTTGCGGGCAGCCCCATGGCTCAGCCCTGGTGGGCTGGGTGCTGGCGCGGGCTGCGGAGAGTCAACTTAAAACCCCTCTGTCCTAAACAGATTCGGTCCCTCTCCACTTCCCCCTGAGACTGACCCATGCCGGGGCAGTGGGGACGTGGGGCCAGCAACCAGCACGGCAGCATGAGGGCTGGAGGAAGGGCCGGATCCTGGCCCTAATCTCTACCACCAGCTTGGCTGATTTATTTTGCACAGTCACCAAATAAGAAAACTTCCTGGGGACAGGCTGTTCCCCGGGTGACAGCAGAAACCGGCAGCACAGCCAGTATTTTAGCCCGGATGCGCGAGTCCCAGCCCACGGCTGGACTAATTATACATTGTATGCTGTTCCGGGCTAATCACGGTGGAAGGTAAATGATCCCTGGTCTACATGCAAAAGGTGAGTGTTGCTTGCTCAAAGGCACATGCAGACATTTAATATTTTATCATGGACTCAGAGAGTGGGTTGGGTTCAAAGCCCATCCAGTCCAACCCCCTGCCACGGGCAGGGACATCTCCCACCAGACCAGGCTGCTCAAAGCCCCGTCCAACCTGGCCTTGAACACTGCCAGGGATGGGGCATCCACAGCTTCTCTGGGCAACCTGTGCCAGTGCCTCCCCACCCTCCTGGTACAACATTGCTTCCCTACGTCCAACCTAACCCCACCTTGGTTCAGATTAAAACTGTGTCTTAGCACATGGAGCTTCCTTTTGTAACCATAGAATTTCGGTCCGTCCCTTCTTTGGTGGGATGTTTTGGCAGCTTGACAAGTCTCACACCGATGGAGATAGCGTGGTGTAGGTTGGTTGTGGTCATGGTTGGTGTTGTACCACGAGGACGGGCTTAGCCTTGCAGCTGCTGTAGGGTATGGCCCTGGCCATGGCTTCCAACAACATCTTCAGTCTAGCACAGAGATGCTCCCAGATGGTCCCAGTCCCCACCGCAGGCTTTGAGGTGGGTATGTCCATCAGCTGTGTCTTGGAGCCTGTGCCCTCCCGCGGGGCTTGGCACACGCTTGCTGATCCCTTCTTGCCCTGCCTTTAGCCGGCCGTGCCGGTTTGGTGCTTGGACAAGCAGACACCATTGCATTCTCCGTTCCCACCAATGCCAAAAGCATCAGCGTGGTGGCTGCAAAAGCTGTGTTACTGAGAAATCAGGTAGCTCCAGAGCTCATTCAGCTTGATGCAGCTCATAGTGAGGTTGCCAGTCTTTTTTTATGGCTTTGTCTTGAAACTTAGGTTGGGAGGTTGACTTGAGTTGCCCAGATCTGCCATCCTTCGAGTGCTGAGGTGGAGAAGATGGTTTGTTTCTTGGCTGTTGAGCGAACTAACGAAACTCTTCTAAGCATGCTTGCAGATCAGATTGCTGAAGCTGTGATTACTTTATTTCAGGACTTTCATAATTTTACATGCTATTTTTACCTTGTCTGACTGGTAGCCAGCTTGACGTGATTGCAATAAATCCCAATTTAACAGCATCAGCCTGTGTCCTTCCTGGGTGGGTTTTTGGTCCTGCTGCCCCAAACACTCCATCAGAGGCCGTTGGCATCTACGTTCCTTGGGGGTCTCCTGGGGTCTGGTGTTCACCACCCGGCTTTCCACTGCCTTCACTGCCTTGCCGAGGGACCCGATTCCTGCGTGGGACGGCACAGCCCCTCAGCCTGCACCGCTGTGCCGACGGAGCTGGGCTGGCAGCCGAGGCGCTGCCACAGAGGAGGGCACGGTAAATAATTAACATGCAGAAAAGAGGCAAGTTGCAGCAAACAAAGGGACCCTTTGGGAGAAGAGGCTTCTCTCACCAGGGCTGGGTTGGAAACTTGCTATTTATTGTTACCATTTGTCTCTTTTATTCTCTTGGCGCTCTCTAGAGAGTGCATGGCATCGCTTTTTATTTTATTTAGCAGATGCTGGCTGGAAAATAGTGTTTTCCAGTCATTGTGTTCACATGGAAGTGAACAAGAATACAGGGTTTCGTAAGTGCAAATGGGGTTACAAGGTGCTTGTGCCAGGACATAAGGGACACCCAGAGGTTGTCCCTCCTCCTCCTGAGAGCCCAGAAAAGAGGTGATGGCATGAGTGCTGAGACCTCAGCAGCAGACCTCACCGACCTAGTGATGCATGTCCTGAGATTACAGCTCCCACCAAGCAGTGCTCCCCTGGGATTGAGCATCTGGGCACCGGAAGGCTCTGGGTATGGTTGCAAAGAGCAACTTGCATCTTCTGTCCAAGCCAGATGTGGCCCTCAGGTCCCCAACCTGCTGCTGGTGAAGGACAGTGTTCATCCAGGTGTGGACTAAATACAATCTCTGCAATCCACTGAATCCAACACTGACCAGCACTTCTGCATCTCAGTGGGCTTGGCAGCAGGTCACACTGGTGCCGGCCCTTGCCCTTGCTGGTCCGCGGGCATCATGGTTGTCCCTTTCCTCAGTTACTGTGTGCACCAAGTGTGCCGTCTTCAGGTTGCACCTTGTGGGCCACCCAGTCCAGCTCTACAACCCTCTGAACTGCTCACAACGAAAGTCCCACACCACCAGTTAGTGGTGTGTGAAGATTTTCCAAGGTCTTAGGGCAATGCTGAAGTGGAGGCAGGGGAAGACTTTGACTTCTTCTGTGTTGAAGAAGTCAATGTAGACTAGGAATGGCTCCACCAGAAGAGATGATGACTTCTGCACTGAATAAGTCAGTGACATTGAATAAGTCAATGAAGTCATTGAAGAAGTCATCTCTTCTGGTGGAGCCATTCCCAGTCCATGACCTGGTGGAGACCTTGTGTTTTCCCAGCCAGAAACGTTTTGTGCACTTCACAAATGGGAATGAAATGTTCCAACAGAGTCAGCAAGGTTTGACTGCTTCTGTGGAGATAAATACTTGTCTGGAGAGGGCAAAGGTAGGTATTTCTGAGTTTGCTGAATTTTATGGTCTCATTCTGTCACCTGGAACGTGCATGGTCCGTACTGTCCTGCCGGGATGTGTGGAGCGGGTGTCAGGCAAGGTTTTTAACCCCTTTAGCAGCCCACCTGGAGAGCAGGGAGCTGCGTTTTGGTGCGGCTCATTCCTCCCCGTGGTCCCAGCAAAGGCTTTGTGCCCCAGCTCTGCTCACCATGGTACCTGCCACAGATGTCCATGGATGTACCTGTGCCTCCCCCCAAGCACAGAGCACCTCGTTGCTCTGGTGACCCAGGCTTATGTTGGGGTAACAGGTGGGGGGGGTCACACGCAGTATGGCATGAAGCTGGACCTTCACTGCTCCTCCTCGCGCAGGAGGGGTGAGAGGCTGTGGGATGACTCGGGACACGACACAAGCCAATGTTTCGGTGGGTGGGATCCAGCCTGGAGTTTCTGGCGTGCCCCACAGCCCTCCCTCCTTGTGGGCACCTCAAAAGGTGACGTTAGCTGGGGAGCTGGGTTGAGCAAGACCATCTCCTGGCTTTGCTTCTCTCCCAGTGAGATGCTCTTGGCCTCGAAGGGAGGACACGCTCCCTCTTGTTTGTCTTCCTAGCTATTGCAGTCCTGCTCCAGCTCTTTTTATAGCTCGGAAAGAAGTGCCTTGAGTTTCTGAGTTGTCTGGGAGGCCAAGCACACAGGGAGGAGTCGCAGCTAGAAATAGGGCTGCTCTCTGCTTATGCATTCCAGTTTTATTATTTTTTTAGCTGAGATGTCCAAGTTTGAAGAGTCCCACTGCCGCAAGTGCTGAGCTGGGAACCATGTCCTGCATTTTTTCCACTTGGACTGGGTCTTCTTTCTCCTTTAACTTATTCCCAATGCCCTCACCCCAGCCGTTGAGCCTCTGCGAGCCGGCTTTCCCAGGGAATGAGGTCTCTCACCCCTGCCTGTGTTTTCCGTAACCCCCAGATTTTGTGCCTTGGCGTGGCTGGTTTGGCAGAGGAGCTCCCTGTCTGCCGGCGGTGTTGGACGAAGCTGCAGAAATTAATAACGTCTGGGGGGTGGATAAGTGATCAGGTATTTGCTAAAGCTGCTGGGTGGTGAGCAAAGAGCTCAGACAAAATGTTCAGTGATTTCTGCCCGCTGGGAGGGAAGCAAAGCTTCGTCTGCTGCACGGCCGCGAATAAATGGGAGCAAAAAGGAGAAGAGAGTTTGTTTAACAAAACCTGTGGTTTTCAGCCCCTTAAAATTAGCCAGGATTTTGGCTGCGGTGCAAAGCCAGGGCAGGGGCACCCGGGCTCCCCCAGGCATCCCAGCAGGACTGATCCCCCCTCCCATGGGAGAGGGGTATAATTAACTATATCACCTCTAGATTTCTCCATTAGTCCCTTAATAGTTGGATACCATTTTTGGGCATGCCATGGCTGCCATCTCTCCCTCCAAGAGTTTTTATCACATAAGAACCATTTTGGGTCCCTGCTGCCGGTTGATCCCTGCTGGAAATGGGACTTACCTGGGAAAAAATTAATCTGAGGTCAAATCTGAACCAATTCTTTCTTCTAATCAGCCATCGCATGGAAATGGCAATTAGCCAGCCTGTGTCCGTTACATCGTTTATCACTTTAACCCTTTTTCCTCCCTTTCTGCCACATTCACTAGCTCCGGGAGCAATTGCTCTCTAGTTATCCAGCTTCTCTTCCCGTCAGCAGGAAAAAGGGATTTTGCCCATTGTGGCAATGCTAAGAACTGCTGATCCCTATCAGAGGGGATGAAGTCTGCTGGCTCCTTTCTTCTGATGCTAAGCAAATTTTGGGTATCTGATCCCAGCACCTCCAAGGGACTGTGCCTTTCCAGCCTGCGAAGAGAAGCAGCGAGTTTACTGCTCGGTGAAATAACCGGCGTCCTGTGAGCAGCATGCGTGGCTGTGGCAAGAGCTTATTCTTCTTATCCTAGGTATTTCCATCTTTTGCAGCCCTACGGGGTAGGAAGGACCGGTGCTCAGCTCCGTCCACACGACTGCCCCACGTCAGGACCGCAGCACCACAGCAGCGATGCCCGGGCGGTCCCAGCAGCCGGGGTGCTCCTATACGGGAACATCTGCTTCTCACCTGCGTTTTTTCCTAGTCCTGGTGTTTAGTTGCAATATCCTCTTCTCCCAGGTATCAGCATCGTGCAAATTCTCATCAGTTCTCACCACGTGGATTTCTGTTTCTCCGTGCCTCGCTGGTGAGCTCTTGGGTACGGTGTGGGGGACTGGCCACGGCAGCGGGGCTGTGTTCAGGGCTCTTTGGGTCGTTTCTGATAGTATCAGTCAGTAGATTTCTAGCACAATCTTCTTTATTTATCCAAAGATGTAAAAAAAAGTCTTGATTCCCCGAATGCCATAGGAACACAGAGGTTTTTCTCCGCAGAAGCACTGGGTGCGGCTCCCACGGTCCTTGGGCGGGTGCCTCGCTCGGCCATCCATCCACCTTCGCCCAGACGAGTCTGATGCCTGTGGCTTTTGTGTCCCAGAGGCTGGCTGTCACCCGCCGGCTTTCACGGGAGCCCTTGTCCCCGCGTCTGGCTGGCCAGCCCTGTCACCTTCCAGCAGAGCACATCCCTTGCAGGAGGATGCCCGGGGGGCGGTGGGGACCACGGGCCCCTGTGCTGGGCTGGCCTGGCAGCGTCTGACAACCGCTGAATTGCTGAAAAAGACTGAAATTGGGTGTGTTTAGGATGTTTGATTTTAAGTACTTGGAAGACTTCAGGACTTTGCTGCACCAGCCAGACCCCTTATTGCCCATCTCTGGGAGAGCAGGATTGAGTTGCCGCCCGTGGCTCGTTTGCCGACGCAAGTGCTGTATCACAGAGGGGGGTGACCGATGCTGTGGGAAGAGGTGCCTGCTTGCACTGCAGTTCCAGCTCAGCTGTCAAGCCGTAGCCAGGAGCACACACGTCGTCTCTCGGAGCCCATACCTCATCATTTTGGTGTCCTGCGTGCCCCTCTGCCAGCGACGCACGCCCAGCGGTTGGCAGTGATAGCATCGTGCACGCTCCGGATGCTGTGATTTGCTTTCGAGAGCAGAGATTTCCCTCTTGGATTATACCCTACGATTTCCTGCAACAACGTGCAGATGCTGGGGCTGCCCTTCCCTCTGCCCTGTTTAACTCTGGCAGGAGCATCCTCGGGGTGCAGAGCCCTTCAGCTGCCCTGCCTGCCCGTCCTGCACCAGGCTGGGGCTGTGCTGCTGCCTGCAGCTGCAGTGTGCAGGCAGGGCAGCGGTGTGCAGGCAGGGCAGCGGTGTGCAAGCAGGGCAGCAGTGTGCAGGCAGGGCAACGGTGTGCAAGCAGGGCAGCAGTGTGCAGGCAGGGCAGCAGTGTGCAGGCAGGGCAGCGGTGTGCAGGCAGGGCAGCAGTGTGCAGGCAGGGCGGCAGTGTGCAGGCAGGGCAGCAGTGTGCAGGCAGGGCGGCAGTGTGCAGGCAGGGTGGCAGTGTGCAGGCAGGGCAGCGGTGTGCAGGCAGGGTGGCAGTGTGCAGGCAGGGCAGCGGTGTGCAGGCAGGGCGGCGGTGTGCAGGCAGGGCGGCAGTGTGCAGGCAGGGCGGCGGTGTGCAGGCAGGGTGGCAGTGTGCAGGCAGGGCAGCGGTGTGCAGGCAGGGCGGCGGTGTGCAGGCAGGGCTGTGTCCAGGGCTCTCCTGGCTCTGCATCCCCCCTAACTCCATCCTACTGCGGAGGATGCATCACCCCGCTCGCGGGGCTGGAGGAGGCAGGGAGCAGGGTGGTGGGTGCAGCCCCCCGACCCCTGAGCCCAGCCCGTGTCCCTGTGGGATCACACATGCGTGGGCCATGAGGCACCAGTGGCTCCCAGTGCGGGGGCATCACCTCCTGCTGCCGGAGAGGCTCCCGACGGAGCTGCCTCTCGCTGTCTGTGCCCAGTCCAAGTGCCTCTCATCCGTTTTCCCCCTCCTGCCAGGAGGCACGGGCGTGTTTTCCACACCCGGAGCTGGGTTTGACACTCTCAGTTCCTCTCCAGCCGCAGAGCCAGGGCTGGCGGGAGCAGGACAGTGCAACCCTTTCTTCTTGGGCTGGGTAAGCCGAAGGGCGCGCTGGCATGCGCTCAGCCAGCAGTGTTTGTTTTTGAACAAGGAAAATGAGTAAAAAACAATATTTAGATCTCAGGAAGGGATTTCGCAGCCTTTTGCACAGAATCGTGCCTGCGATTCTCCTGTTGGTAAGGCTCAGACAGGCAGCAATAACATATGAAACACAGTTTCCTTTATATGCTGGGGTTTTTTCCACCTCGGGCTCCACCCTGCGTCCCAGCGGAGATCCCTGCCCTGGCTCCATGTGCTCCCCAGGCGCTTTCCACACCCAGCGAGCCGGCGGCGTGCCAGATGCTCGCAGCCCGGCAAAGTCACGCAGCTCCTTGCGGGGAGCATCACCTGCGGTGGGGAGCATCCGCAGGCACAGGAGAGGTGTCCAACACGGGGAGCGTGGCCCGCTAGCGCTTTTAAAAGAGCCTGAGGAAAGCTTGAGCTCGCATACCAGAACGGGACTGGTTTATTTTCTGGTTATACATCCATCAGAGAACATCCCTTGTTCCTCCTCTGTCCCATCCTGCTCCTCTGCACGGGGAGCGGACACCCCGTGTTGCAGGGTGCTGAGCTCCGGTTACAGCCGGCACCGGGGAGGGCTGCTGGGGACCGGGCCTTGGGGACCGCGCTGGTGGCTTAACAAAGCTGGACGCTCGTTTCTAAAGTCCTGGGAGATCCCAGAGGGATGCAGACGGAGCTCCGTCCTCCTCCACTGCTGACAGCCCTCTCCTGCCTTGAGGCTTACATCCTATGTGTTTATTAAATATCTGTAGGCTTAGGTCCTATATATTTATTAAATATCTGTAGGCTTAGGTCCTATGTATTTAGTAAACCAGTATTTATTAATTATAAATACTGGTCAAACCTTCCCAGTGGCAGAGGTTTGGATGCTGGGAGTGAGCTCTGTCCTTGCTGGGAGCAGGTTCAGCCACAGGGTATCATCCCGGCACTGGTAGCCCGCCGCGTGCGGGGGGATGCTGAGCGGTGAATTAAAAATGTCATTTTTATCTGTCATTTGGACATCAGTTCGTTTGCTTCCACCCGGACTGACATGGGCACCTTGATCCCACTGGGGCTGGTGGGAGGGAGACGAGCCCGCTGCCCCCTTGCAAGACCACGGGCTGCAAACCCGCAGCGCTTTGGAGCCCACAGCGTGCCAGCACTTCTGGGAAGCGGCTCTCCGGGAGACAGGGAGATGGACGGAGGTCTCGGTGGCTGGGCTGGGGGGTGAGAGAGCTGAGAAGTGACCTGCAACACGAAAGAAAGCGGAAAAAACTCCGGGAGCACTCGGAGGAGGAGATGGCCTTGCTGCAAGCCGGTGTCACCCGCTTTGCTCCGACCTCTCCCTGCAACCGCGCGGCGCTTAAATACGAACGCACTCAGAGCTGGAAACTTTCCCGGGGCTGTAAATATGTTGCCTGTTTCCTATAAATACTTTTGCCGCTGCCCGTTAGCTAGAGACAGGCTCAGCGTCTGCGGCCTCTGCGTCCCTTCGGCACTGCTTTGCAGACTGCAGGCAGGGTCTGGCAGGGGTCTGGCAGCAACTGGTCCCCGTAGGGTGGGGTCCGGCCGAGGGAAAACGTTTGCTGTGGCATTTCCCAACCTCTTGCATCAGGTGGTTTCATTTCAGACGAGTTTGTTCCTCGTTCGTTATGCAGCTGTGCCGGAGTTGTTAACATTTAGGGCTCGTTGTAGGTGCTGAGGTGTGCGTACGCATCGCGCATCTGCCGGGAGCATCCCCTCAGCCCCCTTCTCCCCCGTCTTTTGGGTTTGCGTGGATGTAATGCTCAGGAGAAGGTGTGAGAAGGCCCCGGGCGGTGGGTGTGCAGGTCTTGGCTGGGCATTGAGCTGAAGCGTCACACGCATGGCGTTGCCACCGGGTCTGCGGGTCTCAGTTTAAGGGACAAACAAAAGCAGATAATGAAAATGATTCATCTAATGGAGCAATTCGAAGCTCACCTACGGCGGAGGTTTGGAGACTACCGAAGGGAAGGGGCTCCGTGCACTTTGGGAGAGGGAGGAAGGCACCCGAGGGCAGATGCTGAAGGTATTTTGGCGTGGCTTCGTCTCCAGCCCCACGGGCACCAGCCGTGCTCTACGTAACGTCTCCAGCTCCCCATACGTGAAGCCTCCAGGGCAGAACTTGGGGGCTTCAAAAGGAAATGGGTGGGAGCCATGTTTTATCAACCATCTTCTGAATCATTGGCGGCACTGGGCCAGATACGGAGGGGCTGCAAAGCGGAGAAGTGCTGACAAAGTTGGGGGCCGTCGATGGGGGTAAATGGCCCCATTGATGGGGGTAGATGCTGGGGGGCATTTGTCCCCGTAGACCTCTGGGGCTTGCAAGGAGGTGGGTGACAGGGGACCTCTGGGCGCTGGCAGCCCAGGGAGCAGCAAGGTGGCAAAAATGGGAGCGGTGAGCACAGCACTGCTGGTTCGGTAGCACGGTTGTGACCTTTGGTAGCCCCGTTTCCTTCTTCTGGGTGTTTTGCTTATCTCGATGGTGTCGGTGTTGGGCTTACAAGAAGGAAGCGACTAACTGCAGCGGTGCGTTGTGTGTGTGTGAAGGAAGACCGAGCCTCGGCTGGGTTTCAAAATAACCTGCACGTACAGATGGGGCTGCAGGGGACACAGAAGAGATCTGCGAGTGATGAGCAAGTGGTCACGCACGTATTAGCTGAGGTTAAGCTTGCAGGTTTACATCCCCCACTGCCATGACTCGCTTACGTGGCTACTGAAGGCTGCCCGCTTGGATCGAGGGCTTCAGGTGGTGCATCTGTCACAGGATCATGGACTCACAGAGTGGTTTGGGCTGGAAGGGACCTTCAAAGCCCATCCAGTCCAACCCCCTGCCATGGGCAGGGACATCTCCCACTAGACCAGGCTGCTCAAAGCCCCGTCCAACCTGGCCTTGAACACTGCCAGGGATGGGGCATCCACAGCTTCTCTGGGCAACCTGTGCCAGTGCCTCCCCACCCTCCTGGTACAACATTGCTGCCTTATGGCCAACCGAACCCCACCCTCGCTCAGCCCCCTTCTCCTGTCACTGCAGGCCCTGGCCAAAAGTCTCCCTCTCTCCTCTCAGCCCCCTTTCAGTACTGAGCGGCCGCAGTGAGGTCTCCCCGCAGCCATCTCTTCTCCAGGCTGCACAGCCCCAACTCTCCCAGCCTTTCTCCACGGCAGAGGTGTCCCAGGCCTCGGAGCACTTTGGTGGCCTCCTCTGGAGCCGCTGTAGCAGGTGCCTGTCTGTGTTGTGCTGGGGAGCCCAGAGGTGGAGGCGGTGCTGCAGGGGGGGTCAGGAGAGCAGAGCAGCGGGGGAGCATCCCCTGCCTCGAGCTGCTGGCCACGCTGCTGGTGCTGCAGCCCAGGAGACGCTTGGCTTTCTGGGCTGCAAGCACCCATTGCCAGCTGATGTCCCATTTGTCACCCACCAGTGTCCCCCAGTCCTTCTCTGCAGGGCTGCTCTCCATCCATCCATCCCGCAGTCTGTGCTGGTCCTGGGGATTGCCCTGACCCAGGTGCAGGACCTTGCCCTTGGCCTGGTTGAACTTCATGAGGTTCTCATGGACCCACTCCTCCAGCCTGCCCAGGTCCCTCTGGACGCCACCCCTTCCCTTCAGCGTACCCACGGCACCACTCAGCCTGGCGTCATCCTTTCTACGGCTTCCCAGCCCTCCACGCCAGCTGGGGAACGGGAGTTTCTTCTGCTCCAGGTTTGGATGGGAGGATCTGCCTGGCTCCTTGCAATGTCAGCAGGAGGGTGAAGCAGCGAGCGAGGAGGATGCTGCTTATCCTGTTTCTCTCTTTCCCTCTTGCATTTTTAATCCCGTTGGCTTTGCAGAGCTGCTCACTGAGCTCCTGCTAACCTTGGACCGGCCCCGTCCGCAGGCGCTGTCTGAGTGATGTTACATGAGGCTCTTGCGGTTGCTGTAACACCGACGGCCATAGATTGAACAAGGAGCTAAAAATAACAAACAATCAATAATGGCAGCATGAACCCTGGCTTTTTTTTTTTTTTTAAAGAAAATCTGTATATTGACAACACAACAAAGCGGCTTCCTGTAAAGGCAGAGGGATAATGGAGCCGGGCTCCCTGCCCGCGCCCTGGCCTGGGGCTGGCAGCGGCGCCGGCTTCGCCCGTGCCCGTCGGTCCCGTGGGGATTGCACGTTCTGCAATGCTCTTCATTTATCTTCTGCTTGGGGTGACACGGGAGGGCCGCTCTCCCCGACACCCCGTGCTGGTCCAGCCCACGGTGAGGAGCTGGGGGAGCTTGGTACCCACCGAAATACCCCCCTCACCGGCAGCCCCCGGCTGCCCGCTCCTGCCCACGCTGCCTGCTCCGTGCCGGCGCAAGCCTTCGCTGCGGCCGCCAGCCCTGGACCCGTGCCCGCTTCAGACTGATCTGCTTTTTCCTCTCGCTTTCACATGCCCAGGAAACTGCGGCATTACAAGGATTTGAAAATGGCCTTGAGCTTTTTAAGCACCGCTCCGGAGCGGATATTTTTCCTAAATCAAGATTTGCAAAGGTATTTGGGCATTAGTCAGCTGGGGGGATTTCCAGAAGTATCAGAGCACCCAAACACCCTTTAAATCTGCCTCCCGTGCGAGTGCAGATTTGGTGCTGAAAAGCAGCTGCTTCACCAGACTGTGACGATTTCGGGGCTGTTGTTTTACATCACTGGTGTTAATGAGTGTAAGGGTTTTCTGAAGGTTGTTCATTGCTGGATGCTGTCTGAAAATCGCAGCGGTGTGGGATCAGCCCGGAGGGGTTTGGCTGTATTGCGGTGTCTGAGTCCAGACAAACTCATCACACCTTCAGCTTCTGCCAATGCAGCTGCTCCATCCCTGCATCCCAAATAACCCGTGGTGTGATGCTGGCCGCGGGGAGGGTGCCCGGGGCAGGCCTCGGCTCTGTTTTGGCAGGACGTGGAGCAGCGCAGGGGATCCCTCAGGAAAGCTGTGCTGGGTTACGATGCTCTGACCTCCCAGCTCAGAGGAAAAAAAACCCGTTGCCACAGCCGGCGATGCCACGGTGGGTTTTTCCTCTAAATCACCCTGTTACAAATACACCCCAGTGCCCGGCATTCGTTCCCTTCTCCTAAAAACCCAAACTCCTTGCACAGCCAGTGATGCTCACCCAGCTCCATGGCCCAGAAACTAAACCCAGCCTAACAAGTCCTCGAAGGCTCATCCTCCGAGCGAGCGCTCCGGATCTGGAGGGATGCTGAAAAGAGCTGAAACCTGCAAAATACAAAAAAAAATAGTTTTCCAAGTGCTCAGTGGTTTTCCCAATGAACCTGCTATTCTGCCTTATACCTAAAACCCTGAGATCCTGGAGATTCTGTACCGGAAAGCTGCTCCAGCAGCATCTCGCGTGGGTAACCCATGGGGCAGGACTGCTTTATCATGAGCTAAGAGAGCTGCTCTGGGGAGGTGAGTTTAAACTGGTCCTACACTGGAGCAGCTGGAAAAAAAATGGCATTCCTTGAGGAAAACGAATTCAAGAGACTGTGAATCCGAGGGATGGTTTGAGAACACGGCTCCCGTTTGGTTCCTTCCCTGGGGGAAGACTTGGGAAATACAGGGAGATCAAGAGGGAGCAACAGATATTATTAGTCATCAAGGAGGGAGGCGGCTGCAGGGGAAGAGGTTTTAAAAAGCTTTGGAATATTTTTAGACCTGGTAAAATGAACAGTGAGGGGGGAGGAAAGAGGCAGGAGACCTTTGAGAGAGACGTAAATGCCTCATGGAGCAGAGCGGCCCGAGCTTTGCGCTCCATCCCGCCCCGAGCGTCAGCTCAGGCGGAGATTCGCTCCGACAGAAGTAGGGGATGTAAAACCAATAAAAGAAAATGCCTCCTAGACCGTAACCCGATGAACCTCATCAAGCTGGCTGTAATGACAAAAGGCCACATTTGCCGAGACATTTTAGCCCTAATTCCCTTCATTTGAGCAGGAGTTGGTTGCCAAAATAGAGTTTAAAAGCTGCTCGCGGAGCCTCCGGTGGGCTCAGGGAAGATGCTGAATGTCTCTCCTCCTTCTTCATCCATCGCGGTCTGGACCGCACGTACTGTCCCGGCAGTTCGCAGGAGAACCACGGAGCTGCAGGAGGGCGGAGGGTGTTTCCAGGGTGGCGTAAAGGCTCTCGGAAAGAAGCACCGGAGGAGATTAAATACAGCTGGGGGGGAGCGGAGGGGGCTGTCCGCCTCGCTGGATCAGCCCGGAGGATGATGAAGGCACTCGGGGGACGGGGTGAAATGAGGGGCTGCCTCCCCCCTGGTTCTCCAGGGAAGCAGCCCTTGCTTTGCCTTCTCTATTCCCTGCCGGGAAAGGTCCCTTCCTACTGCCCGAGGTGGAGGGGTTGGCGGAGGCAATGCCTTTGATGCCTTGCAGTTTTTCCGCAGCCCCTTCGGCCCATCCGCAGCATCCCCCCGCTGCCTTCATTCGCAAGGTCATTCCCTCCATCCCAACTGGAGCTCATCCGCTCCGCAGAGGCTTGCTAGGGCTGGTCCTCCGCGAGCTCATCCCAAACTCCTGGGATGGGCTGCCGCCCTGGAGAGGGTTGCTGGAGCCTGGGATGGAGCGTGTGGGTTCGCACACCCGCCTGGGATGCTCTGTACACCCCCCCCGCTCCTGCCGCAGCGGCACAGAGATTTAGGGCGAGTTCACTTATTGCACAGCCTTCGGTGGGTTTGTACGAGTGAGTTAAGTATAATATATATATATTTGTATCTCTAGCAGTTGAAGGAAGCTGGAAGCAGAGCTGATGCTCCTGCAGCTGCAGAGAGCAGCAGGTCAGCGCCTCGGCAGCTTTACGGGAGCCCCTGGCTTAACCCGGGAGCACCATGCGGGGCAGGAGCAGCACCAGTGTTTCTCCACGGCGATGCGGTGAACCACGTGAGGGAACTCCCCTGGGCTCGGTAAAGCAAGAAGGAGATTCCTTTCACCCCGAGGCATCCCCGTAGCGGTGGGATTTGTCCCCGCAGGTCACACTGGCCCCTCCTGAGCCCCGGTGTGGTCGCAGGTGCTGCCGTCCCTGCTCCCCGCTCGGTGCCTTCAGCTTGGGGAGCACAGCTTTGCTTGCCACTGGGGAATTTGGGTTTCCCTTTGCTCCAGGGACCCTCCTGAAATTGCCTTTAAATTCATGTTCAAGTTTTCTTCCCGAGCTGCTTTGGCTCTTATTTTTGCCCTCTAGCTGAAGACCCCCCCTTGCTGTGAAGCCGCCTGGACTTGGAGCTCTCTCCCTTGGCCCCAAGTGCTTCCTGGTGGCCACCAAAACCTGGCCTTTGCTGGCTGGAGCAGCTCAGCCACCAGGAACCATGGCCGTGGCCGTGCCGCAGCAGCCAGACACTTGCCTGTCCCGGCTCTGCAGCATCCGTAGGAGCCCATCAACAGCAGCAATAACCATCTTCCCTCTGAACCAGCTTTAGCACCAGCTGAGGTGTTTGGTTCAGGGGTGAGCTTGCGTGAGAGCTTGATTTTGAAAAATAAGGTTAATGATGACGAGCTGACGTAATTTGTGGGATTAAGGAGGGATGTTGGGAGCACAAAGCCCATATGCGGGAGGTGGGCAGCTTGGCATGGCTGCTCACGGGTTTCGATGGTGTTACAGGGTGTCGCCGGTAAATCTGGCTGAAGGATGGATCCTGCGTGTTATTTTACAAGCTATCTATTTCCCGTGCAGGTGGCATCATAGGAAAAGTCACATCCATCCTATGCGTGTGGTGGGGGGATTGGGTTTTGCTCCAGAGGAGGCTCTGGTTTTGGCTCTGCCTTGCTTGCAGGGCGTGCTCTTTGCGTACCTGCCTTAAGGTCTCTTCGTGCAAATGAGGCATTAAAACCTGAAGGCCAAGCGCTAATTGCAGGGCTGAGGCCTCTGGAGGCTGTGGCTTCTTGGTGCCTCCGGAGCCGGTGCCCTGGGAAGCGCGGATCGCGTCTGCAGGACATCCCGGGCAGCAAGGCAGCAGCGGTTGCAGCGTTGGGTTCAGCGCAATGCTCAACCCAGCGAAGGGTGAATTAGTGAATTCCAGGATCCCATTAAGCCGGGGGAACCCCAGGCTGGGGGCTGGGCTGCGCAGCGAGGACCCAAGCTCCCGCTTTCCGTGCCGAGAGCACGGCTGGGCATCGCTCGCCGTGGGGAGGGCACAAACCCCCTTGCCCCTTCCCAGCCACGGTGCTCGACTCTGGGTTTGTCCCCGCTGCTTTCGGGGCCTGGGCGCCCTGTCCCAGCGATGCCAGCGTTGGTGCTGGGCCTCCCGTGGCCGGCGCGGCAGAGACCGTTCCTGCCACGCACACGTGCTGTCATGCCTGTCGTGACAGAGGCTGTTGTGCCCTGGCGCGACAGGGGCAGATATCCACGATAGGGGCAGGCACCTGCAGCCGGAGCCTGCTGTGGTCCAGGGAAACACACTCAGTCCAGCCAAAAGCCGTCCAGCAACGCGTCTGTCCGTCCGTCCGTCCGTCCCAGGAATCGCAGCGGGGGCTTTAACAGCCACCTGAGGAAAACACGACCTGGGGCTTGGCCCTAAAAGCTGCCCCCCCAGGGTGGGATTAATTGGGTGGGGTCGCAGAGCTGGGTGCGGGCAGGGCGCGGGGGTGGCAGCGCCGTCCCCGCGGGCCCCCGCAGGGATGTGGCATCCCGTTATCTTATTAAGAGCGGCCAAGTCACCATCCCGGAGTAAGTGGCTGAGCCGTGACTAGACTGGAGTAATCCCGGGGGATTAGCGTGTTCGGCCAGGGCCAGCACCGCAGCAGCCGTTTTTTCTTAGGGCCGTGAAGCTTCTCCTCTGCCTTCGGCCGAGGGGCAGCTGCGATGCTCTGCCTCCTCCCTGCTTTGGGGTGGCTTTTAGGGGATTCGCAGAACGATAGAAAAATTGTTTGGGTTTCTTTCGTGCCTCCCGTCGGAAGATGCTAAAGTGCTTCTTGAGCACTGGGAAAAAACCAAAATATTCCTCCCTGGGAGTTCACCCGTTCCAGGGCTGGTGGCGATCCCTGCGCGGAGCACGGGCAACGCGGGCGGGCGGCATGCTGTGCCTGCCCGAGGGTGGTGGACTGAGGCCGGGGGACTCGTTTACCCCGCCAGTTTAATTAGGTTTTGTTGTTGGAACCGAGGTTGCGACGGCCGAGTGGGCTTCTGTGCAAGGGAAACCCTGTGCGGGTCAGCGGCCGGACCCGCGGGTTTAGCTTCCCCCCCCGGGCGGAGAGATGGGGTGGGGGGCAAGGGATGGGGCAGGGGGTCTGGCAGCAGGGCAGGGGATGGGGCAGGGGGTCAGGCGGTGGGGCAGCAGATGGGGCAGGGGGGTCTGGCAGCAGGGCAGGGGGTCAGGCGGTGGGGCAGCAGATGGGGCAGGGGGGTCTGGCAGCGGGGCAGGGGGTCAGGCGGTGGGGCAGCAGATGGGGCAGGGGGGGTCTGGCAGCAGGGCAGGGGATGGGGCAGCGGGGCAGGGGACGGGGCAGGGGGGCAGGCAGGCCGCACCGGGGGGGCCTCCCCCCGCTCCGCCCCCAAAGCACCCCGGGGCTGCGGGCCCGCTCCCCGGTGGGCGGCCGGGGCTCGGCGTGGGCGGTGCCCCCCCGTTGTCACCCCGCCGGCGCTCACGCCCCCCCCCCCGCCCCGGCTGTGCCGCCCCTCGCGGGAACGCGCCCTGCGCGGGTGCGCGCCCCCCCCCGCCCCGCGCGGCGCCGCCGCCGCCCGCAGAAGCTTCCAGCGCCGCCGCCGCCATGGGCCCCGCCGCGCCGCGCTGAGCCCGCGCCCCCGGCCCCCGCCATGGAGCTGGGCAAGGTGGTAAGTGGCGGCCCCGGGACCCCCCCCGGGGTCTGTCCCTGGGGAAGGGCTCGCTGCAGGGCAGCTCCTTCCCCGGGAAGTTTCGGGTGTTTGGAAGCCCCCCGATGTCGGCGTCTGCCGGTGGAAAATCGGGAGGAAGCCGGGGATGGGGGGGGGAGGCAGCGGGAGCCGTGCGCCCCCTCCCGCCGTTCTCGGGGGGCTCAGCCCCGCCGTTAGGGCTGACCGTGCCCCGGGGCTGCTGCAGCCTGGCTGGGGGCTGCTCCCCCGGCCTTCGCCCCGGCTGGGTTCAGGGGATGCCACCAGCGCCCGTGTCCCCACGTCCCCGCGTCCCCGCGTCCCCGCGTCCCCGTGTCCCCACATCCCCGTGTCCCTGCATCCCTGCATCCCCACATCCCTGCATCCCCACACACGCTGCTGCTGTCACAGCCCCTTCGGCCCGGGGGAGCAGCCCCTCACCCAGGCATAAGGGATGGAAACAAGTTTGGGGTGAAAAGTGGGGTTTTAGGGTCCATTCCAGCAGGGACCCATGTCCATCCCCTGCACTGCTCACCTGCAAAGAGGGATTTTGCTTTTTGCGGTGCTCCGGCGGAGCCGGGTTAGGGATGGGGAAGGTCCCTCGGGTGCAGCGTGGAGCCCGGACGGTCCTGGCTGTTGTTGGCTCCGCTGCAGGATCCGGACATCCCGGAGGGATCACGGGCGAGGGACGCCCCGTCCTGCTCGCGGGAGCTGCCGCTCGGCGGGAGGTGTTGCGAGGAAGGATTTCCACCAAAGCTCCCTTGGCATCGCCGGGCTCCGCATCCCCGGGGCATCCTGGCTCCGCAGGACTCGGGAGCATCCCGCTAGGGCGATACCTACCCCGGGTGTTCCCACTGGGGCGAAACTTCCCAGGGAAGGTTGGTCCTGGGATGGCAGCTGATCACTGAAATGCGTGTCCGGAGATGAGCTCCTGGCGTCTGCTTCCCGCATCCCCCAGCCTCGCTCCTTTATTTCCTCCCATTCCAAAAGATGCCCAAATATTTGCATTTTCTGGGAAGAAGACAACTGCAGTGGGGACCGTTGGGAATGTTTCAGGAATATTTGAAGGTGGTGGAGGACCTTCCTGAACCACCGACCCTGGAAAACACAGCCATCCTCCCTGCCTGGATAGAAATCACCGCTGCTGGAAGAGATTATTTTCGCATATAATCCCCGCTTAAAATTAAAAGCCTGGCTAATGGGGCAGCTCACGGGAAAGGCTCCGGCCGTGGCTGAGCCGGCTGGGCAACGCGGGGCACGAGCGACGGAGCGCCCATATCAATAATTAAGCGAGATGAATAAGGAGTGTTTTTTGCGGAGAGCAGCCGCGGAGGGGTGCCGGGGTCCTGGGGAGCCTCCTGGTTTTCTGCCCCTCCTTGGATCCGGCCACTCGTGCTGGGGTCCGGTGCCAGGGTCTCCGGTTGTGCCGTGTCGGAAGTGCCCAGCAGCGGGAGCCGGGGCCTGTGCTGGAGGTGACCAAAGCACACCCGAAGCTCTTCTGCAGCCTCGGCTGACTTCTCTTTTTATTGTTATTTCAGCTGGAGGCTTCAAAGGGATCCGAGTTTTATGGCGTCAGCTCCCCCGATGGTCGTTGGTGAGGTTGGCTTCTTCTGTAGCCTCACTTTTTGCCAGCTGTTCTCCCCAAAATCAGTTTTCTCACTGGCCTTTTTTTTCCCAAAGTTTTATCTGTGTATTGGAAAAGTCCATGTGCCATCCGTAAACTGGATTTAAAAAACACATGTCCAAGGAATTAATCTGCATGAATTGTTTATGGCGCTGGAGAAATCCAGTGGCCCAACTCTTTGGGTGCTGGTCCCCTGACGGTGGGCAGTGATGTGTTCAACGTAGCAAGCTCTCGTCTCTGGCGTCGGTGGAACCAAACCCTTCCAGCTGCTGGTGACCAGCCTGGCTCCCCCCTCCTGGCATCAGAGTCTCACGCGAGTCCTTGGGACCCACCACAAGTCGGTTGGGTGGTCGTCTTCGTTCTTTCCTTGCCTCGAAGGTGGAGGAGTGATTGGATCACGCTGTCTCATCCTGCCCCAGCTCTCATGAACTCGTTATTTTCCGTGGACGCTCTGGAAAGGCCAGGAGGAGCAGTGGGTTCAGTCCTTGCGCAGGCAGCTTATGGGCACATCACCCTGCGGATCCCAACCTCTGCTTTGATGCCACCTTGCTGCCCTTGGGAGGAGCTGGGAGCTAGTGGGGCGGTCTGTTCAGATACACTCAAAATGTGTATCCTTCAGCTTATTTTCATTTTTTTACCATGATGACGGTACTATAGCTCACGAGGCAAAGGCCTTGGTGGCAGTCAGATGGCAGCTGCCATCCGCTCATGTCTCCTTGTGGTGTGGAGAGCTCTGAACACCACATCACCCCTGCCTGGCCTGGCCCAGGTGGTTTCCCCCCTGGAAGCACCGTGCATGCTGGAAGAGCTCCTCCATAACGCTCACATCAGACTTCACCATGCGCTGGAGAGTGCTGATGGTGGCTAGACCAAGCGTGACGTCGATCTGAAGTCATCATCCTCCCAGCCTCAGGAGAGCAGACCTGGAGGCGGCAATGCTACAGGGTGTAGCGGCAGGTCTTTGCCAAGAAAAGCCTTGTGGCAATGCCATCGGCTTCCAACGTGGCTCATGGAGCCCGTGGCCGTCTTCCTGGTGACTCTGGTTTGGGGTGTCCCATGTGCCAGGGCAGGGTGTGGGGCAAGGTGTCCCCAAACACCCCCTGAGGCCCCCATGCTGGTGTTCCTTGGGGTTCAGGGCTGTCTCTGGTACACCTTGGTCCTCCTTCTGCTGGCATCTGAGCTGGTGGTGTCTACATCTCCTCCTAGAGCGGTACATCTCAAGCCACTGCAGCTGGGAGCAAACCCCGGCAGATGCCATGAGGTTTTGGGGTCTCTAACGCCAGAGGCCAGCATTGCTTTGGGGAAAATGTGGTTGTTTTTATGGCCCAAGCGAAGGGAAATCTCAGACTTGTGTCATTTGGGGGATTATTTCTCATCTGGTGGGAGCAGGAGGCCAGAAGAACCAGCAGCACCTTCAGGGAGATGCTCACACAGCCCTGGTCAAGACGCTTCATCCCTGGAGCAGCTCCGGCACGTGGCCAGGCGGGAGTGGAGTGCTTTCTTTGTAAACTCATGGATCCAGCAGTGGATGCAGCCAAATAGCCCGCATTAAATGATGGGAAGGTATTTTTTTAATGTCTCCTCTCACTCCCTGTTCGAAGGGAGCATTTAGGACTGAGCAGGAACACTACAAGTGACCCCATTTGTGCTGAGCATCCTCTTCTCCTATATGTAGAAATACGTCCACACGCGTACGAGGCCCGGCGCCTGGCCCCGCGCGGCCGGCCAGCCCTGCCGGCGCTGCCTTTCTGCCTTCCTTTCCCTCTGGCCGCCGGCGGGCACAAAGCCAGGCTTCTTCCCTGCTCCTGCCGCTGCCGTCGAAGGCTGTGGGCGCCCAGCAGCCCCACGGAGGGGGGACCACGGCCACCCCGTCTCTCCCCAGGAGCTCTCACCGGTCCCCAGCGGGGCATTAAGCACCCCCAGTGTTATCCAGCCGGCTTTGCTTCGGGATTTTGCTGGAGAAAAACCTTTCCTGAGCCCCGGCAAGGCTGTGATTTGCTTTTGGCTGCTGTTGGCGAATGATATTTAAAGACAGATGTGTGCCCTCTGAAAAGCTTGCCTGCACCCCCGTGTCCTGCACACCTCCGGGGCCAGAGCGAAGCTTTGCTAGGCTGGGATTTGCACTTTAATTAAGCTTATGGATTTTTTTTTCCCCCCAGGCTTGTCTTAGTCAGGTCTCCCTCCTCGCTCGCTTTCCCCGGAGCCCCCGTGCCTGCAGGGCTTGGTTGCAAGCAGTTTTCCAGAGGTATGCTCCATCCCAGCTCTCCATTTATAGAAAGGAATTAAGGAGAAATGAGGGAGCATTACTAAGAGGATTTGCACTGCGACTTACTCAGTTTCTCCAAATAATTTGCAATAACTCTGGATTCTTTAATCAACACTCATTTCCTCTTGGAAATGAAAGGAGAAGCGGGAAGGTGCTGTGCAGCTCCTGAGCAGAGCTCAGCTCTTCACCCCAGAGCGGGAGATTTGCAATTCAGAAGAGGCTGAGAGCATAATTTGGGGAGATCTGGAAGGGGAGTGAGGGTGTGCATATGTGCATGTGAAAGAGAGAAGTGTTTCTCAGTGCTCAGAAAGCCTCTGTCCCTCTGTCCCGGCTCCCTCTGTGCAGTTTTGAGCTCCTCTATCCCTGTCCGGAGCCTGCAGTCGCACGCCCGGAGAGGTGTTTTAGTTGACGTGAGCCAGGGTCGGGGGGGGGATCACCCCGATGTGGAGCTGTTGGTGGCTCCGCTCTGGCGTGGCATCTCCTTGTCAGGGGTCCTGGGGCTCCCACGAGCTGTGGTCCAGCTCGCCCCGAGGGCTGGCAGTGCTGGTTGCCAGCGGGATTCCCGCGGGATAGTGCTAAACTCCCCCCCGGGCAGGGCTGCGGCAGCGTATCAAGCCGAGACAAAAGACCTTGCACGGGTTTCTGGGGACCCCCTGGGTGCTGCGGAGGGAGGAGAAGTGGCTCGGGGAGGTCCCACTGCTCAGGGCAGAGATATGATTGCATAGTCCCTGGTCGGTATTACCTGATTCCACTCGTACCCTAAATGGCCTGAGCCTTTCCGCGCTCCTGCCGGTGGCATTTCCTCGCCCCGCTCCAGGGGTGCTTGAAATGCTAACGGTGCTTGCAGCGGTACCGGTGCTTGCAGCAGTAATGGTGCTGCTCACCCAGCCTTGGCAGAGCACCCATGGCGCAGCCCTGCCCCGGGTGCTGCTCCGCTGCGGTCTGCCCCGTGCCCGGGGACAGAGGCCGGCGTGGCAGTGTCACCCCCTCGCAGCTCTCGTTGTGCGAACGGGGCCCCGCCGACCTCTCCTCTCGCTTCCCTCCCAGCCCCGCTGCCTCGGCGGCGTTGCACAAGAGGAAACACCGGGGTTTCCTTTCCCGGCAGCGGGGAGGGGTGCGGGGCCGGAGGAAGGGCCCAGCTGCCCCATGCAGGCTCCCTGCGCCTGCCGTCGTCCCCTGCCCTGCTCCCAGCGCGGCGGGGGGTGGCAGCAGGACAGGAGCCCTTTGGGCACCCGCGTGGGTACGGGGACCAGGCGCTGATGTCCCTCCATCGGCGAGAAAGTGGAGCCAGGCCAACGGCGCTGCCAAGGACGCACTCGTGGCCTGGCAGGTGGGGAACAGCCCTGGTGGTGTCGAAGCTCGTAATGGTGCTGGACGGTGTTGGGCAGCAGCGCCTGTGGGTCGGGGTGAAAGACTCTCTCCATGGCAAAGAGGTCTGGGCTTTCTTTCAGAGCAGCCCCCAATTTCCCTCCTTAACCCAGTTTCACAGCCAAAACTTGTGGACAGGAGTGTACACCACTGTCGCCCTCCGCGACCCTGCTCATCCCTTGGAGGTGACGCTTGTAGCCTCGGTCCCTCGCTGCTGCCCTGCGCTCCTCCGGTTTGCTTGCGCCGGTGCTGCCGGAGCCGCTGGCCGATGGAGCGGCGGTTTGGGCATCTCCCAAGTCCCAGCGCCTGCTTTGAGTGGCTCCCGCCCCTGGCTGCCAGACCCCTGTCACCTCCCCACCATGTCTCCTCACTCTGGAGGGTCACTGGGGGCCTCTTCGGTTGGAAAAACATGTCCTTGCTTTACCAGGAAAAGCCGTCAGGAAAGAGCAGTTAAACTGGGAGCCCCGTTTCTAGCTTTCCCGGGGATGCGGCGGCCCCCAGCGCTGCTTCCCTCCGGAGACCATCCCTGTGCGGTCTTTCAAGGATGGGGGAGCAGACACGTGCTGCGGTGAAGCCACCAGCTTCAGGAGAGCGATGTCCCCATCCTGCCTCCGGCTACGAGCTTCTACTCGCCAGCTCCGGCTTTGCGGTTCTTATTTGTGGTCCAGGACTCCCATTTCAAGGTGGGACGTGTTTAAATGCTTATCCTGGCGCTCCTCCCTGTGCTGGGTGGCCCATCGTGACTGTCCTGCCTGCCTGGGCCATCGTGGCTGCAGGCTGGGATTTTGGATGAGGACAAGCTGCAGCTGGAGCCGGATCCATGGCTTGTGTCACCGATGGCTGGTGGGACGCGGGCATCGCGCTCCAGGCTTCCAATGCTGGCAGAGAGGCGCCTTCCTGAGGATTTCGTTGGGAATTTTTTAATGCTGAATTTTATTTTATGTTTTCATAAATGGCAAGGGGCTGAGCCGTGGGGCCAGGCAGAGGTGCAGACGTGGCTCCCACCCTTGGTCCTCCTGCGTTGGGAGGCTGCTCGCCTCTACCCAGCCCCTTGGGAAGGGACGCCCGTCGGGGTCAGGTTTCTCCACCACCGGTGTTTCTTTCAGCTCTCCATAAAGCCGGGCTAAGATGCAGGTTCTGGTCCGTGTTCAGCCTGCTGCTGGACCAGGATGTTTGTGCCTTGCAGCTGGTGATCCAGGTCCCCTGCCACCCCAAAATGAGCCTCCTGCATCTTACTGATGATCTCCATGGTCACCTCCATGATCTCCATGGTCACCAGTAAGCAGGGACCTGGTGGTGAGCGCAGTGAGCAGTTCGGTGCGGCTGGAGACGTGCCATGAGCCCTGGCAGAGCCAGTGCCATAGGGATGGGGCTGCAAACCCCACGGGGCTGCATGGACTGGCCCTGCCGAGAGCAGCCAGCGCAGCCGGAGCGAGCAGCTGCATCCCCGCAGCAGAACTGGTTCATACTGGGACATCAGGACCCAGACCCTGTGTTTCAGCTAAAGGGGCACTGGGCCCTGGGATGGGGATGCAGTTGGCAGCTGCGGGTGAGAGCAGAAGCTGTCTCAGCCCTTCAGCACGTTGTCCCCGCTCCAGCTGGTGGATGCTTTGGTGGCAGAGGGACGTTCTGGGGAGGTAGGTTGGGCTCAGCACTTGGGGGGGTTTGGGCCGTGCCCAGCCATTCGTAGGGTGCCCGTGGCTGGTGCCCGTGGCTGGTGCCCATGGGCCCCCAGCCCCGCTCAGCACAGAGTCATCGGGGTCGGTCGTGATGGAGCCATAGCGGGGCCGCCTCAGAGAGGGTGAGCAAGCAGGGGTGCAAGAAGGATTGCAGCGAGGAAGGTGCTGGGATTAATCCCACTGCTTTAATTGGTTTATAGCAGTAATTAGCTACTTTTGGCAGTGCTGAGCCAGCCGGTTTCTTCCCTCGGCAGCGGGATCCTCACGGAGCAGGTGCCAGGCAGGCGCTCGGCAGCGACACGGGAGCCTGGGGAGAGGGCGGCCCCGTGCCGGCATCACCGCGCTCCCACACAGGATCAGCCGCAGCGTCCCCCCGCTGCAGCGCAGCCCCCCGAGGGGCAGAAATGGGGTAGCGTTAAAAATCCTCCCCAGCAAATGCTTCTAGCGGCTGCTGCTGCTTCTCCAGAGGCTAAATGGAGCGCTGGCTCTGCCCAGGCTCCTCGGCATGGGCTTCCCGAGGTCCCCGACATCTGCATTGCAAGTCTTGCCTTTCCTGGCAGGGAGCAAAAGGGCAGCTTGCGGGCAGGGTGGGCAGGGTTGTGCTGGGGAGAGGCTGCCTGCCCCATGGGAGGCTTGTGCCGGCTCCCAGGGGGATCAGAGCGGCCAGGGAGCGCCGGGCGGTGGGGACCATTTGTGCCGGGGCCGAGATGCCGTGGATGCGCCTGTGGCCGAGCTGGGATGTGCCGGTCGGCGGTGGCGTGGGGAGGTGGCACCAGGTGCCAGCCAGGGCAGCTGCCTGCGCCGTGGGCAGCAGATCCATCTCCCGTCCCTCTAATCCCGCAGCTGGGGCCGTGTCCGGCCGCGGGGCGGGTGAACTGTGGCAGAACACCAGCAACTGCAGAGCCGCTCTGCTTCAGTGCCAATGAAGCTGGGACCTGTCCTTTGCTGCCAGACAGCGCGGGCAGCCCGGGTCCTGCTCTGCTCTGCAGCCCATGGCGGATCGCCGTCCTGCTGCCGGATTCCCTGTGCCCCCTGAAATGCCCTCCCTGCTCAGCACCCCCCAAAAGCAGAGCAGGAGCTGCCGGCAGCATGATCCAAGGGCAGGGGAGGGATTTGCCTTCCCTCTGCCCGTCCCACCGCCCCGAGGGCAGGAGAGGGTCCTTTGTAGTCGCTGCTTTAATTGCATCGTTATTATGCTGAGTAAATGAATCCTGGCAGCAGCTGAACCTGGCGGATGCCAACCACATCCCAGAAAGGCATCCGGCAACGGGCAGCATCCAGCTGGCACGAGCAGGGGCTGGGGACCTGGATGGGACCCAGCCACCGACAGGTGCCGGCAGAGCCGGGGGGTCTCAGCGGGTGAGGGGGGACCAGGGGGGAGCCCAAGCTTTTCCCATCTCACCCCCCCCTCCACCGCTTCTCTTTTGCAGACTGTCAGCATCAATAAGGCTATTAATGCGCAGGAAGTGGCTGTCAAGGAGAAACACGCCAGAAATATCCTTCCCAAAGTTGGCTGCGGGACAAGCGAGCGTGGGAGCGGGGCTGGGGCCGCCCGGAAAAGGGGCAGCAGCGAGGCAGCGCCTGGGGAGGGGTGCTGGCACAGCCGGGCCAGCGCCACAAGCCGGCTGCCAGGGTGCTGGGGGTGGCTGGATGGGACCCTGGGGGGCTCTCAATGATGGTTGGGGTTTTTCCGGCACGGCACAGGGTCCCTGCTCCTGCTGGTGCAGCCTTTGCTTGTCGGTGGGTGCCTTGTGCTCCCGGCACTGCCATCCCATGGGAGGGCAGGAGGGGCAGATTCCCACAGCAGGTTGTCTACCCTGGGCCAAGGATGCTTAATCCCCAAAGGTGCTTGTCAGCATGCTGCCACTAAAAGCAGATCCCCAGCATCCCAGCAGGGCAGCCGGGAAGGCTCAGCAGAGGCACAGCCCCAGCCCCAAGCATGCCACAGTGCTCCTGGAGCGGTGGTGTGGGGCTGGAGGAGAGGGGATGGCATGTGTCACCCTTGGGGATGGCTTATGCCCAGGCTTGGCAGCTTATCAGCTCCCCGTGGTGGCCTGGCTCCCCTTGGCTCTGCGGGTACCAGCCGGCTTCGGGGTGGCCGCTGTCCGTCACCACCGAGGGAGAGAGGAGTGTTTCCTTGACGGGCCACCACCATGCATCCTGGGCACGCACCACGAGAAGGGGGCACAGACCTTCTGGTCGGTGGTGAACCGGCTGCCGCTCTCGGGCAACGCCGTGCTCTGCTGGAAGTTCTGCCACGTCTTCCACAAACTCCTCCGGGATGGCCACTCAAACGTGAGTGCCGCGAGCTCGGCAGCCGCCCCGGAGCCAAATCCTTTCTCCCTGGGGCTGCACGGGGTGGTGGGAGATGCTGGCGGGTCGGTGCTCTCCTGGGGGCCAGTCCTGGGTGGGGACTGGCACGGGGACCCCTCCCCGCTCGCTTTGCTGGAGCCTTCCTGGTGCTGCTCTGCCCACAACCCCCCTGCACCACAGCCCCCGGTGCCGACTGCGGCGCCGGTGCCAGAGGAAACCACTCGGCGCAGGGCATCGGCATTGGTGCAGGAGCCATCAGCAAGGATCCTCCTGCCCCGTGTGCGGCTGGGGAAACTGAGGCACCCTGGGGCTGGGGGTAATGAGACCGCCGGTGGGCTGCAGGGTCGGGAACGCATCTGGACCTCCCATTCCTTACCCCAATTGCCGGCTCCGAGTATGGCACGCCTTGCCCCGGTGCTCTGCCTGCTGCCCACGCTGCCTGCTTATTATCATCGTCATTCCTCCAGGTCCTGAAAGACTCCGTGAGATACAAGAATGAGCTGAGCGACATGAGCAGGATGTGGGTAAGCGGCTGACCCCGCCAGGCACTGTGGTGGGGACGCCCCGGGGGTCCCTCAGCAGCACCCGGCGCCGCGGCCGGGCTGGGGGGTGGTGGTGGCTTGGACACTGGACTCACCCAGGCTCCGAGGGCTGAGCAGATGCTCAGCTGTGACTGAGCCGTGGTGGCCGTGACCTCCCCGGGCTGGGTTTGCCAGTCTCGTTCAGTAAAATCAAATGGCTTTTTCCACCAAAATCAAATGGCTTTTTCCTATTTTATGGCAAAGCCCAGTAAAACTCAGCTCTGGCAGTCAAAAGCAGCCTTGAAAACTGCAGAGAAGCTGACAAGAAGGTCCTGACCAAATCACTTCAGCACGTTTGCTCCAAGCCAGCCTGCAGCCAGGGTGTCGGCGAGGGGGGTTTTGGCTGTGGTTTTGGGGGAGATAAGGGAGGGGTCGCTCATGCTGTGAGGGGAGAAGGCTTTTTCACAGCCTGCCCCAGGTCTCAACAGCTTTTTGGTGTCCCCAGGGCCACCTGAGCGAGGGCTACGGGCAGCTCTGCAGCATCTACCTCAAACTGCTGAGAACCAAGATGGAGTTTCACACCAAGGTGAGCATCGTCCCATCCCCACGGCCGCAGCAAGGGGTGGGTGATGGGGCACTGGGCCAAAAGAGGTGGCAATGTTATGGGGCAGGACAAGGGCTGGCAGAGCCATCCTGGTGCTGTCACCTCCGCCCATGGTCTCCTCTGTCGTGCCCGTGCTGCTGCCTCCATGAAACATGGCCCAGGTTGCCAGGGCCCAACGTTAGCCTGGACCAAAAGTGGCCCAAGGACCAGTGCCTCGGAGATGGACGGTTTCGTGGTGGATCCGGGCTCCTTGGAGGCACCTGGGCTGGGCTGGAAGTTGGGGGGCTACAAGAAGCAGTAGGAGACCCCCAAATTGGCGTGTGCATCCCCTCCCAGGTATCTGAGATGGGCAGAGGTGGAAGAGGCCATGGGGTTCTGGGGTGGGGAGGGCTTGTGGGGGCCATGCTGTGCCATGCCATGCCATGCCATGCCGCACCGTAGGAGCAGCTCCTGCCTCTCCCCAGCGCTGCCCTGGCAAGATCGGCAAGGGCTAAAGCAAGCCCAGGCAGCAGGGACGGGCAGGAGGCAGCGCAGGCAGGGCAGGGGCCAGCACCGAGGTGTAAATCCCCTGGAAAACCCTGCGGCGGAGCCTGGCCTTTCTGCGTCACCACGAATGCAGGGAGGGATGCCGGGGGTTTGGGCTGGAGGCTGTCACTGCTGGTGCCTGGAGGATGAGCCTGCTCCAACCGGCGTGCGAGCATGGAGGATTATTTGCCACGGTCAGCAAAGGAGAAATGAAATAGATGTGTATAGAAACGTGCCTTTGATCGGGACCGAAGTTTGGATGTAAGACACTCTAGTGCTTTCTGAAATAAGGTTTTTATGTGGGCTGGAAAAGTGGAGTGGAAGCAACAAGTCAGCCTGGAAATTTCGGAATGATGGAGAAATAATGATTAACTTAACCTAAGCACTGCCGAGTGTGCGCAGCCTGAGTTCTCAGCACAACTTTCAACAGAGTCACAGATTTGCGGTTTCTTTATGAGCACCCAGTTCATCGCAGACCATAAATCTCACCTTAGATTTATCAGATCGGGACAAGGTAGCACAGAACAAACCCTCGGCCCCCAGCTGCCTCGGTGCTCCCAGGGCTCCTGCCCTCCCTCGCCTCCCCCGCTTGAGAAGCATCGCTGCGCACGGGGTTCGGCCCTGCCGGTGTCCATCCTGTCCCACCCAGTGCTGTCCCCAGCTTGAAATAATCAGTGCCAGTCACCAAAATCCATTTTTTCTCTCTCCCCTTTGGGCTCTTGGGCCATGGGTGCTCCTGGGCGCGGGAGCATCCCAGGGGACCATCCCAGGTTGGGTGTTTTCCCCATCATCAGGAGCTGGTTTCCAGCCTCCAGAGCAGCGCTGTGGTGCAGGTCCCTTCTTTGGGCTGGCCTTTGGAGAGGATGCGCTCAGAGTTGGCCATCTTTGGGTCTGCTCCATGCCATGTGCTGGCTGCCGGGGTGATGGGGAGCATGTTTATAGGAAGGGAGAAGTGCCCTGTCACACCTTGGGAAGCTGTGCTTACGTTGATGGAGCTTATTATTTAGGCAGATGCTTTCTTATAGAATAGAATAGAATAGAATAGAATAGAATAGAATAGAATAGAATAGAATAGAATAGACTATGCTTATGGCAAAATAACAGTGTGCTGCCAAGAGGAGAATGGGAAGTCATGGAAACCCTGTGTGGCTTTGAGCGCCCTCATCCTTACAGTAACCGGCTGCGCAGGTTTGGTACCCGTGGTGTTTTCTTCCTTTCCAAGCTCTGCTGGAAAGAGGGGTTTTCTGAAGCCAGGCTGTACCCATCACCCCGATTTGGTTTGGAGACGTGATAGGACCTTCCCCGAAACTTCTGGGCAGCATGGAGAGGCTTTGCCCCCCAAGCAGATATCAGCTCCTTCCCCTCCAGCTCCCAGCGATGCCATGCACAAGCTGGCAGCCCCATCTCCTCCCTGCTTAGCAGGTTTCTAAGCCTGGGGAGAATTGGCTTTTCTTGCTGGGGAGAATACGGGTGCCATGGATTGGGGATGCTGCGGTCACCCGGGGCTCAGCAGACCTCATGTGAGCCCCCTTTCCCCCTGCATCACTCCCTTGGTGCATCCAAAGAGCCGTCCCTGTCTCTTGCACTGAGGCCGCCGGCCAGATCAGCAATGCTGGTGCTCCCAGAGCTGTGGCCGGAGCCAGAGATCCTCCAAAACCCCTTCCTGACTCCTGTTTCCCCATGCAGAATCCCCGCTTCCCCGGCAATCTCCAGATGTCCGACCGGCAGCTTGACGAGGCGGGAGAGAATGACGTCAATAATTTGTGAGCATGGGGCAGGGGTGGGAGGCGAGAGAGGGGGGCAGATGCGGGCAGGGTGGCACCGGCGCTGCCCACCCTCACCGGCAGCGAGACCGAGCTGGGGATGGGACCTTGCACCTTGCCCCCACCCCTGCCACAGGTGCTGGGAGCGGGCAGAGCCCCCGGGCAAGGCTGGCGCATCCACGCCGGAGCACCTGCTCATCCCTCGGGGGTGGCACCTGGCACAGGTTGAGGCCCATGGTGGCCGCGGGGACACTCCCCAACCGTCCTCATCCCTTTTTCCTAGTTTTCAGCTGACAGTGGAGATGTTTGACTACCTGGAGTGTGAGCTGAACCTCTTCCAGACGGGTGAGCCCCTACGCTGCCCTGCCGGGGGTTGGGGTGGGGGGTCCGTGGGGGCTGAGCTGCACTGGGGGGAGGCCCTGGGAAGGACGCTGTCTGAGGGCGTCGCAGCTCATCTCTTTGGGCACTTCACCCAACTTTTTATTAGCTGAAGTCCCTGCGTGCCGTGCCGCCCAGTGGCAGCCCTCTGGCAGTGCTGTGGGGCTGGCCATGTCCCCCCACCCCGCTCCCTGCCACCTGCATCACTTCCACCGCCCAGACTTTGGGCTCTCCCACTCTGGCAGCCTCCCTGGGGCTGAATTTCTTCTTGTCTTACTCGTGGGCTTGTGACAGGTTTTGGTTTTTATTAGTGGTGAACGCAAGCTGCCGTGGGTGTTTGCGGCGGTGCTGGAGCTGGGGGAGGCATGGGGGCACCCTGCCTTCCTCCTGCCCTCCGGCACGAGCAAGCGGAGGGGTAAAAACAAGGCAGTCTCAACCCTCAGGGCTGTCACACACCTCTGCATGCTCGAGCAGGATCAGGTTTGGGGTAAATTGAAGCAATTCTGGGGCAAGCCTTCATCTGCTGCATGCACCAGGCTGTGGGTGCTGGCGGGACAGGGCTGTGTTTCGACGGAACTGGAGCAGCACCCTCATCTTGTGGCCGCACGCTGGCATGGCGGGACGGTGCCGGTGCTGGGGGGCTCATCCATGTGGCACAGCCCCGTCCCGGGAGCTCTCGCTGCTCTGCCTGTTGGAGGGGAGTTGCCGGATGGAGGGAGATGGAGTCCCTGGGTGGGGGGAGATGAAGCCAACATCTTGTCCGACCGCCCTGCTTAGGCTGCCTGCTGCACCGGCCCACTTTGAGGGCAGGCATCCCACGCCTCAGGGGACATCCACAAGGCTGAAGTCACCGGGCACGTCTCCGGCAGCCCGGCGTCCTGTGCCCCAGGCTGGCCTGTCCCCACCACAGCAGAAATACATTCTGCAGCCAGGCTAAATTGTTCCCATGCCTGCGGGGGAGCCCCGAGTGGGAATTTCCCCTCCCGCTGAGCCAACAAACGGCTGTGTGGTGGCAGGCTGGGTCCCCGAGGGCCGCTGGGTCTCTTGCTCCAGGTGACATTGGTGACATAGCACCCCGCGGTGCTGCCGGTGCTGCCAGAGCCTGATGCCGTGCTCCTTCCCCACAGTGTTCAGCTCCCTGGACATGTCGCGCTCAGTGTCGGTGACAGCCGCAGGGCAGTGCCGCCTGGCCCCGCTCATCCAGGTGATCCTGGACTGCAGCCACCTCTACGACTACACCGTCAAGCTGCTCTTCAAGCTCCACTCCTGTGAGTGTCCCCAGCCCCACCACCTCGGGCAGGGGGGGCACGGGGGGGGACACCGGGGGTCACCACCCTGCTCAGGCTGGGCCGTTCGCCCCCCGTCTCCTTCCCAGCCTTTTTGGGGGAGCAGAAGGCGTCAGCAGGGCAAGGGACAAGGAGGTGCAAGCGCTGGGGGACCGAGCTGTCCCAGAAGCCTGCCCTGCTGAACACCCCTCGGCTGCGGGGATGGTGCCCACCAGGAGCCCCCCCCAGCTTTGAATGGGCACCGGCTGCAAAACCCACATCCCCCAGACCTCGAATTGTGGTGGCAGCTGCCTGAACGCCAGCCTGATGACTTCCCTGCCCTGGGGGTGTCTTGGGAAGGATGTGATCCCCTCCTGCCACGGGATGCTGAGCCCGGAGCATTCATACACCGGGGGGAGGGCAGCCATCTCTGGGAAAGACCCATCCCCACGTGGCTGTGCCGATGGGTTGTCCCCTGATCCGTGCTCCTTCCTGGCGTGGAGATGCCTGGTGACATTTCTACTTGCTTCTTCCAGGTCTGCCGGCGGATACGCTGCAGGGCCACCGGGATCGCTTCCTGGAGCAGTTCAGAAAGTAAGTGCCCAGAGCTGGGGTGCTGGCTCTCCCCGCTGCCGGCGATGCTCCGGGGGTGCTCCCAGGGCGGAAGGAGCGCGGAGGGATGCTGGAGCCCCTGTGCCGGGGCTCGGCAGCCGAGCGATGGAGATGGAGCAAGTGCAGGAGTCTGTCTTGCTTGGGGCTCTGAAATCCAGCCCGCTTCGACCTCTCAGCTTTCCCTGGAGCTTCCTCCAAGACAGCCGCTCTGCTTGGCTAATCCACAGCTATTGAATTACCAGATAACAGCGTTATTAATCCTAACGAGGCACTCAGACGCTGACGGCACATCCGACGATTTAAAACGCTCAGACCCTTTAATTGCAGTTTTAAATGCAATTTGCAGTTGACGTGCTGAGATGAAAGTCTGGGCACGGGCTGAGAAGCTGGGGGGGGGGGGGGGGTTGCTGGTGGGGACACCCCAGAGATGCCCTGGGCTGGGTGTTGGCTCAGCAGGGTGCTCAGCACCCTTAGCAGTGTTTTCAGCTTGCAGTGGGTCCGTCAGGAGAGAGATGCAGTGGGGTAGGAGAATGCAGGCAGCATGTGGAGGTGGTTGGAGATGCTGCTGCGGGAAGTGAGGGTCTGCACAAGCCCTGGGGGGACTCATGGTCATGGTGCTGGGGGCGTGGGACAGGGGAAAAGAGATTTTTTTTCCCTCCAATTCTGTTAAATTTTAAAAAAAATGCCAATTGCACTAACCTGAGGGAGCTTGTTAAAAGGGGCAGCCAGAGGATGAAACCTTTGGGTGTTGCAAAGCTGAGGAGCCTTGCAGAGAGCCTGGGTGCCAGGGGTGCTGCTGGGTGGTGCGGTGGAGTGGAGGTGGCTTTTGGGTGGGAAAAGCCATCCCTGCGGGGACACAGCTAGGAAAGGGTAAAGCTCGTGGCACCTGTGTCTGTCCCAAATTAAGATATCAATAAGAGAGAGATTAAAAGCAGCAGATAAAAGGTGGAGGAGGAGAGAGCCAGAACCAAGTCATGGTCACCCAGTTACCCGAGACCTTGGGCATGAGGGTGGCTGGGATGCTGCTGGGGCATTGCCAGTGCCCCGGGGCTGAGGAGCGTCGTGGTGCTGGTTGATAGAAAGGGCTCCAGGGAGAGGGGAGGGAGGCAGCGGAGGGGCTGGCCCGGCGCTTGGCACAGCAGGGAAACGAGGAGTGGGAGAGGGCCTGCGTGAGAAAGACAGCATGGGATGGGGTGGGTGCTGCTGCGTGCGGGAGGTGGGCGTTCGGTTCGTGAGAGGCCGTGAGCTGCTGCAGGGTGATGTGCAGTGGGAGTGAACTTATTTATTTCTAAAAGTTCTGGGAAAAAATGAAACTACCTTTGGAAACGTGGATGACACCGAGCTGAGTGGTGCCATGGGTACGCTGGAGGGGAGGGGTGACATCCAGAGGGGCCTGGGCAGGCTGGAGGAGTGGGTCCATGAGAACCTCATGAAGTTCAACCAGGTCAAGTGCAAGGTCCTCAGGTCAGGGCAGTCCCCCGTACCAGCACAGACTGTGGGATGGATGGATGGATGGATGGATGGATGGATGGAGAGCAGCCCTGCGGAGAAGGACTGGGGGATACTGGTGGGTGACAAATGGGACATTAGTCAGCAATGGGTGCTTGTAGCCCAGAAAGCCAAGCGTCTCCTGGGCTGCAGCACCAGCAGCGTGGCCAGCAGCTCGAGGCAGGGGATGCTCCCCCACTGCTCCGCTCCCCTGACCCCACCCCTGCAGCACCACCTCCACCTCTGGGCTCCCCAGCACAACACAGACAGGCACCTGCTACAGCGGCTCCAGAGGAGGCCACCAAAATGCTCCGAGGCCTGGGACACCTCTGCCGTGGAGAAAGGCTGGGAGAGTTGGGGCTGTGCAGCCTGGAGAAGAGACGGCTGCGGGGAGACCTCACTGCGGCCGCTCAGTACTGAAAGGGGGCTGAGAGGAGAGAGGGAGACTTTTGGCCAGGGCCTGCAGTGACAGGAGAAGGGGGCTGAGCGAGGGTGGGGTTTGGTTGGCCATAAGGCAGCAATGTTGTACCAGGAGGGTGGGGAGGCACTGGCACAGGTTGCCCAGAGAAGCTGTGGATGCCCCATCCCTGGCAGTGTTCAAGGCCAGGTTGGACGGGGCTTTGAGCAACCTGATCCAGTGGGAGATGTCCCTGCCCATGGCAGGGGGTTGGACTGGATGGGCTTTGAAGGTCCCTTCCAACCCAAACCACTCTGTGAGTCCATGATCCGATGAGGTATGAGGGCAAGTCTCCCCTGGATTAGTAACTGCACAAAGAAGAGGAGACAAATGGTTGGATTTTGTACCAGCAAGTGTCTCAAGGTGATCCCCAGCAACGGTGCTGGAGCCGGTCCTCTTGCCGTATTTTAAATGAGATTGACAAAGAGCAAGCGGTGAAGTGCCATGGCCTCTGGTACGTGGTTATTTAGGGCAGTCAAAACGAAAACTGGCCACCGAGAACAGGGGGAGGATGTCATGGCACCGAGGGACAGCTCAATTCAAGGTCACAAACTGCAAGCCAGCGCCCATGGGAAAAAACACCGGGCATGGATGTCAGCAGATAGAAAGGCTGTCCGTGGGCTCTGACCACCCCAGGCAGAGACCTCGGGGCGGGTATCAACAGCACCAAGATACCGACTGGGATGCCGGGGTGGCTGGAAGGGAGGGGAGCCACAAGTGGTGTTGGCCAGGCACTGCTGCTCCTCCCCAAAACTGGAAATCCTGAAGGGAGGTACCCTGCTCCTGGGGGAGATGCTCCTGCGGGGAGCTGAAGGTGATGGTGCAGACATGGCCTCCAGGCAGGAAGCCCCAACCCGCTGGTGGCCGGGGCTGTGGTGGGAGCAGTGGTGGTGTTTCTCAGCTGTCCTTCAAGGTCTGGCTGTGGGGAGGACAGCACAGAGAGGTGGCTGTGCCTCGGTGCGGCCCCGTGCAGCCATTCTGCTGCGGTTCCTGGTTTCATAGACTCACAGAGTGGTTTGGGTTGGAAGGGCCCTTTGAAGATCACCCAGTCCAACCACTCTGCCATGGGCAGGGACATCTTCCACTAGAGCAGGTTGCTCAAGTTTCAGGTCCTCTCTGCTCATCAGGTCCTGGGTTTATGGGAGAAAGCCTCCAGCCGTCAGTTTTTGCTGGAGGTGGGAGGCTGGCGATGGGGTCTTCCCAGGACCTGCCATGGGTTTGGTGGCAGCACACACCACCGTCCCCTCCAGCACAGCACGGTGGCCCGGTGATGCCCTCCTGGAGCCAGGCGAGGGGTTGGAGCTACCCACTTTTGGGGTGGGGTGTCTGGGTTGGGCAAGAGCCATCCCTAACCATTCCCTGCCCCTTGCAGGCTGAAGGACCTCTTCTACCGCTCCAGCAACCTGCAGTACTTCAAGCGGCTGATTCAGATCCCGCAGCTGCCGGAGGTGAGACCCCGTGGTCCCCGGTCCCCACGCTCGCTGTCCCCATGGCCAGGAGCAGCAATGGGACCAGTGGCACTGGGACAGTGCCCAAAAAGGGTCGCCTGCTGCCTTGCCTGGCTTCCTGGGGCTGGTGGCAACGTGGAGCTTGAGACTCATCCTTGCATCCCTCCCTGCGTGGGATCCTGCGGGATGGAGCTGCCCCTCTGGCGGGGGGCTGGGATCCGTCCCCGTGGGTCCTGGCTCCATCCCCACGGGTCCTGGCTCCATTCCCACAAGTCTGGGCACAGCCAGCTCAGCACCAGGGCAGGATTTCAACCAACCGTGCCCAAAGCCCTGCGGCAGTGCCGGTCCTCCCCCACCCAGCCATGCTCCCCTCCCTCCCCAGAACCCCCCCAATTTCCTGCGTGCCTCGGCGCTGTCGGAGCACATCAGCCCCGTGGTGGTCATCCCCGCCGAGGCATCCTCACCCGACAGCGAGCCCATCACAGACCTGGTGGAGATGGACACGGCCTCGCAGGTAAGCTGCCGCAGTGCTGCCCGTGCCCCTCGGCACGAGACCAGGGTTATTTCTCCAAAACCATGCCGTGGTGGGTGCTGAGACAGTGGGGATGGCCTCGGGCGCTGGGGAGCATCACTGCAGGGGGCCATATGGGTGCTGGGTGTCGCACGTGGATGCTGCTAGGTCTGAGTCAGGCTGAATTCATCTCACGGTGCTTCTCTTAGTGGTTTGGTGCCCTCCAGTGATGGCTGGCTGGAGACGCTTGGCTTCCCAGCATCGCCCCGCAGCTCTGTGTGCTTGCGTTAGGTCTTCACGCCCCTCTCCACCAAGGGTTGTCCCCAGGTGCTGAGCATTTCAGGAGGAGAAGGGGCGTGCAGTGACATGGCTTTGGGGATCTTCCCCTGCTGGGAGTTAGGTGGGGATGGACCAGAGATGCTCCATGTTCAACACGTTCAATGCCTGGGAGCAGCGGGGCAGATCCAGGCAGCACGAGCAGGCAGCAGCCCTGCCAGCATGTGGGCTGGCTCGGCGGTGCCACCAGGGACATGGAGGGGACAAGGGCTCCTGGGTGGTGGGTGGGTTCACTCCAGGTCCATGCTGCTCTCCCCGCAGAGCCTGTTTGACAATAAGTTTGACGACATCTTCGGCAGCTCTTTCAGCAGTGACCCCTTCAACTTCAACAGCCAGAACGGGATGAACAAGGATGACAAGTGAGCAGTCCCAGTGATGCCATGGAGGTGGCTGGGATCAGACTGGGAGCTCCCTCCCCGGTCCGGCACCACAGCCACCTGCCAGGCTGCTGCAGACAGCAGCCGTGGTGGCACAGGGGATGCCTCCGCTCCCAGGATGTGTCCCCACGGCACTGGCGCGGCTGGTGGCACTGAGGATGTACCCGGTGTCTCTCCTTCCCAGGGACCGGTTAATCGAGCAGCTCTACGGGGAGATCGCAGCCCTGAAGGAGGAGCTGGAGAACTTCAAGGCTGAGGTGGGTGATGACCATCCGGTGGTGTCACGCAGCGAGCACCCGTGTGGCAGTCCATGATGAGACCCGGTGGCTCACACTGGGAACGGGGCTGCTGGGGTGGTGGCTGTGTCCTGGGGTGGGCAAGGCGGTGACCCTGTCAGTCTGTCCTGCCCTGTCCCTGATGGCTTCTGCATCCCTGGCGCAGCCATCCCTGCCCATACGGGGGGTCCCCAGGTGTGTCGGGGGGGGCTGCATCCCGGCCAGGGGGGCCAGGCTCACCCCCACTGCCCAGCGTCCTCGCTGCTTCCCCTTGCTGCATTCGGGCTCTGCGGGATGCTACCCACGGGGTGGGCGTCGGACGGTGCTGGCAGGCATCAAACGGTGCCGGCAGCCACCGAACGGCACCAGGAGCTGCCCGCCTGCCGTCCCCACAGAGCGCACGGGGAGCGGTGCAGCTGCGCGGTCACGCCAGCGAGCTGGAGGCCGAGCTGGCCGAGCAGCGGCACCTGAAGCAGCAGGCGCAGGACGAGAGTGAGTTCCTGCGGGCAGAGCTGGAGGAGCTGAAGAAGCAGCGGGAGGACACGGAGAAGGCGCAGAGGAGCCTAACGGAGATCGAAAGTGAGCGGGCCGAGCCGGCTCTCAGCTTGGCGTGGGGGTGAGCCCCGGGGTGGGGGTCCTGGGTACTCATCTTGGCGTCCCTGCGTGCATGGCAGGGCGGGCGCAGGCCAATGAGCAGCGCTACAGCAAGCTGAAGGAGAAGTACAGCGAGCTGGTGCAGAACCACGCCGACCTGCTGCGGAAGGTGGGCTCCCTAAACCCCCCCCCGGCATCCCCTTTCCCAGCCGTGCCCCCCGACACCGGGGTTTGCTGAGCTCCCTCTCTGCCGTTGCCAGAATGCGGAGGTGACCAAGCAGGTGACGGCAGCCAGGCAGGCCCAGGGGGATGTGGAGCGGGAAAAGAAGGAGCTGGAGGACTCCTTCCAGCGGGTGAGCGAGCAGGCTCAGAGGAAGGTGAGTAGGAACACGGGGGGACGCGCCACGGATGAGCAGGGGGTTCCCCCATGGGGCACCAGTGCCAGCAACCTCTCTTCTTGCCCGCAGTCTCAGGAGCAGGCAGAGGTGTTGGACACACTGAAGCGGGAGCTGGCAGCCAGCAGGCAGGAGCTGCAGGTCCTCCAGGGCACCCTGGAGTCCAGCACGCAGGTGAGAGCCCATGGGTGGCCCCTGCCAACCCCACCACCGCCCCGGGACGGGCAGCCCGGGCGAAGGGGAGGTCTGCCTGCTCTCGCGGTGCTTGGGCGAGGTGTTACCAATCCAGGAGGTGTTACCCACCATTGGCCTAATAACTCCCTGTCTCCTTCCTCCCCATATCTAGATGGGTGTAATGATCATACAAGGGGGGTTAACGCCCCTGGGTGCAAGAGCAGGGTCAGGCAGGGCGGCTCTGCCTGCCGTAAAACGCAGGCAGGGAACGTGCCATCACGTCACAAGCCTTTGCATGGGCTTGCTGCCATGCCAGAGGGTATTTCATGCCTGCAAAGCTGTGGAGGGCAGCAGGGGTTTCCAGGCTCATTGTAGAAGGCAAAAGCCGGCAGGAAAATGGAGCTGCCCGTCCCTGGGGTGGGCAGACACGCTGCAGCAGGACGGGGATGGGGCAGAGCTGGCTCTGGGGCCGGTAGCCCCCGCTCCTCTATCAGGATGCTGACAGTCATAATAAAAGTGAATTTTCAAGGATAAAAGCGAAAGGGCTCCCCCAGGAGCCTCAGCTGGCTCCAGGTGAGGCCATCAGTGCTGCAAGGGTGCTGCCAGGCAGCGGGTGATGCAGGGCTGTGACCTGCACGGGCTGCGATGCACCGAGCAGGGACAGTCGGGGTGGCCTGAACCTGGCCTGTGAATGAGTCCCCAAACTGGAGGGTTCACCCTCAGCACAGCCCCGACCGCTGTTTTGTGCTCACCCAGGCGGGAGCAGAGCAGAGCACCCGGATCGCCGGCCTGGAGCAGGAGAGGGACAGCCTGAGCCGGGCAGCGGAGCAGCACGGAGAGGAGATGGCCGCCCTGCGGGCCGAGCTGCAGCAGCTGCAGGACACGCTCAGCCGCGAGCAGGAGAGCAGCAAGACGGAGCTGGAGATGTTGCAGACCCAGCTGAGAGACAAGGTACCCCGGGGCACCGCTGGCACGGGGCATCTCGGCACCCCCCTCCCTGCTGAGCTGCGGGGATTCGGCAGAGCTGGAGGCGGCGGTGGGGTGCGGGGGTGATTCGCAGCCGGCGTGGCGGTGGCAGCGGCCCTGACACCCACGCCGGCTCGGCAGGAGAGCGAGGAGCGGGCGCTACAGCAGCGCCTGGCCAAGGAGCAGTTTGCCCTGCTGCAGGGCACCGCGCGGGAGGCAGAGCGGATGGTGCAGGATGCCCTCGGTCGCCTGGAGGATCCCGCTCACATCGGCTGCACCGGCTCGGCAGGCGAGTTCCCTGGTGCTCACCAAACCTGGTGTTATCCCAACCCACCGCCGCGCAAAGTCCCCCTCCCTGCTGTCCTCTGTGCCAGCAGTGGCAAGCAGCCGTGCCGCGCACAGGGATGCCCCACGTTTGAGTCCTGCCTGCTGTCTGCCTGCAGATTGCCTCCTGTCCAGGACGCTGGCAGCCTCCGAGTGCGTGGAGCGGCTGCGGGACGCACACAGCAAATACCTTTCCAACCGCGCAGGTGAGAGCCAGCAGCCCTGGGCAGGGGCTGGGCTGGGGGAAGGGGGCAGCTCCGGCTCTCGTGGGCTGGGTGGGCAGCGCCCGCCGGGGCTGAGGCGTGTGCCTGCTCTCCCGCTGCAGCCGTCGGCTCCCTGCTGCCCTGCCTGGCCCTCTTCGCCCACCTCGTCAGCGACACCCTCCTGCAGGGCAGCGCTACCTCCCACGTGGCACCCATGGAGCCCGCTGACCGTGAGTGCTGCCCGATGGGGCAGGCAGGGGCTGGGGCAGGCAGGGGCCAAGGTAGGCAGGATGCTGGGGTGGGCAGGGGCCATGGCAGGCAGGGGACCGGGTGGGCAGGATGCTGGGGCAAGTAGGATGCTGAAGTGGGCAGGATTCTGGGGTGGGCAGGGGCCAGGGTGGGCAGGGGCCAGCACGGGCAGGATTCTGGGGTGGGCAGGGGCCAGGGTGGGCAGGGGCCAGCACGGGCAGGATGCTGGGGCAGGCAGGGGCCGGGGTGGGCAGGGGCCGGGGCAGGCAGGATGCTGGGGCAGGCAGGGGACCGGGTGCCTCTGTCCCCACGCGTGGCACCCTCAGCCTCTCGTGCTGCCCACGCAGGTCTGCTGGAGATGTGCAAGCAGTGCGGCAGCGAGGCCGTGAGCTACCTCAGCGCCCTGCAAGACCCGGGGACGGTGGAAGGAGCCGACTGCAGCTTGGTGACAACCTGCCTGGGCCGGATCAGTGCCATCGGGGAGGTGGGTGCCCCAGGAGGGCTGGTGGGACGGGGTCAGGCTGTGGCGGGCACCGCCGGAGAGGCTGTGCCACCCCTGGATGGTCCCTTTCCTCCCGTCCCGTCCCCAGGAGCTGCGACCCAGAGGGCTGGACGTCAAGCAGGAGGAGCTGGGTGACCTGGTGGACAAGGAGATGGCGGCGACAGCGGCAGCCATCGAAACAGCATCCGCCCGCATCGAGGTGAGTGTCACTGCATGCTGCGAGGCACCCATGGGCACCGCGCCTGCCGGGACCACTGGCACGAGGCCAGGACGGCGTGCGGGGCTCAGCACGGCCTCTTTCCCCTCTACCAGGAGATGCTGAGCAAAGCACGGGCTGGTGACACTGGGGTCAAACTGGAAGTGAATGAGAGGTGAGCGGTGGCCGGGGCGCTGGAGAGAGCTGGGCAGGCAGGATGGGGCCTGGTACCACAGGCAGAGCGGCTGCCCCACGGCTCTGGGGTCTCCCTGCCCCACAAGTGGGGCTCAGCGGGGTTTGTCTCGCAGGATCCTGGGCTCCTGCACGGGCCTCATGCAGGCCATCCACGTCCTGGTCCTGGCCTCCAAGGACCTCCAGAGAGAGATCGTGGAGAGCGGACGGGTGAGCTGGCGGCAGGGATGCAGGCAGGGGTGCAGGCAGGGAACGGGGCAGCAGGTGCTTGGCCAGCTGGGGGTCACCGTGCGCTTGCTGCTCTGAGCCTTGGCCTGTTGAGGCATCGACACCGGCTGCCCGGAGCTCCTGCCCCAGCCCTGGGCTCACCCTGGCTGTGGTCCCCGGGGTGTCACGGAGGTCCCTGATCTCCCTTCCCACGCAGGAGACTCCGTGACCTCCCGGGCTCGGTGTCTCCCCAGCTCCTGCACACATCCTAAATGAAACCCTGACTTGCTCCCTTCCCCCGAGAGCAGGGGGTTGGGGGTCCCAGGCCCTTCCACCCCCCTGTCCCCAACGCGTGACCATGCTTTTCCCAACGGCAGGGCGCGGCGTCCCCCAAGGAGTTTTACGCCAAGAATTCCCGCTGGACCGAGGGTCTCATCTCCGCCTCCAAGGCCGTGGGCTGGGGTGCCACCGTCATGGTGTAAGTGCCACCGCCACCGGCGCGGGGAGAGGATGGCAGGGTCCTGCTGTCCCCACAGGGAAGGGACAGGGGTGGCAGGAGGATGCTCCAGCCCCTCTCTGCCCTCCCGCAGTGACGCTGCTGACCTGGTGGTGCAAGGCAAGGGGACGTTCGAGGAGCTGATGGTCTGTTCCCGGGAGATCGCAGCCAGCACCGCTCAGCTGGTGGCAGCCTCCAAGGTAGGAGCCCGGTGCCCCAGGAGGCTCCCGCACCGCTGCCATGCCCGCAGCTCTCCCTGCTGCTGCCTGCACTGGGCTCTGGGAGATGCCCCATCCCCGAGCAGGCAGCAGTGAGGCTGCTCCGCTGGCCGTGGTCTGGGGTGACCCTGGGGTACTGCGTGGTCACCCAAAACCTTGGGGCTGGTCTTCTGCTCGCCCGGCGGGGCGTAAGCAGACCCCTCCTCGCTGCCCCGGCAGGTGAAGGCAGACAAAGACAGCGCCAACCTTTGCAAGCTCCAACAAGCCTCCCGGGGTGTCAACCAGGCAACGGCCGGTGTGGTGGCCTCCACCAAGGCTGGGAAGTCACAGGTAGAGGAGAAAGGTAAGCGTGGGACTGCAGGAGCATAGACCTGCCCCGAAACTTCTGCTTTTTGTGCTCACCATCGTCGGTTGGCCGTGCCCCGGTGGTCTCTGCCCATGGCTGCCCCTTGCTGCCCGTGTATCCCATGGCGGCAGATCCTGCCAGTGGTGTGGGAGCTGCCGGGGGGGGTCTGAGCTGGGGAGCAGAGCTCGAGGGGGGCCGGTGGTGTCTTTCTCCACAGACAGCATGGACTTCTCCAGCATGACACTCACCCAGATCAAGCGTCAGGAGATGGACTCACAGGTAGGAGGTTCCCCTGTGCTTTGGGAAACACACCCACTGGTGCCTCCTTTGGGCTAACGAGAGGCCGCCTAGGCTGGAGGAGCAGTGGGTGAGGGCACCAAATGCGGTGGGTGCAGGCACCCTGCCCGGCTGCCTGGCCCCGGGCACCTCCAGCTCGCAGGGAAGGCCCAAGGTGTGAAGGCAACGGCCAGGTTTGGCCAGGAGCTGTGTGCAGTTGGTCCTCAAGCCTTCCCCAACACCGTCCCCATCATGGCACAACACCCAAAGGCCTCTCCCTGCTCCTGGGTGCCGCCGGGCTGCCCCACAGCGCCCACCTCCACCTGGCATGGGGCATCCCGGGGCAATTCCCCTTCCCGGCGTGCCCACTCAAGTCGCTCTGCCTTCCCCTGCCTGCACAGGCAGTGTCCACCTGAGCTTGGTCCCCTCCCCGGGACCATTTGCCATTGGAGCACTCATGGGATGTACCTGGGTGGTCTTTGGGCTTGATATCGGGGAGATAACGGGTGTGAAAGGGGGGTGCCCAGCCCTGCATGGCTCCGTGGCAGCTGGAGCAGCCGGGTGCTGTGCCAGGGCGCAGGGTGGCTATGGGGTGCTCGATGTCCTTCAGGTGCGGGTGCTGGAGCTGGAAAACCAGCTGCAGAAGGAGCGGCAGAAGCTGGGGGAGCTGCGCAAGAAGCACTACGAGCTGGCAGGAGTGGCAGAGGGCTGGGAGGAGGACGGTGAGTGGATCCCGGTCCTGCTCCAGCCGGGAAGCTGCACCGGGAAGGATGGGGAAGCCCTGCCTGCAGTCCAGGCAGCGAGCGGGCATGGGTTTCACTCCAGCTGGCACAAGTGGAGCCCGGGAGTAGTCGGCACACGTGGGCAAAGCCCCAGGGAGCCTGACCTCTGCAAGAGCCTCTGGGACCCACGTCACCCCTGGGCAGGGTGCTGGAGTGCTGCTGGGGCTCTGCCGCCCTGCAAAGCCCTGGTGTCCCAAAGGGATGGAACGGAGGGATGCTGGGGGGCACCGCAACGCTCCGCACCCCCTTACCCTCTCTCCCCTCTCCAGCTGCAGAGTAACGCCCACGGCAGAAGCAGCCCGCAGGGGACACCCCGACGGCGGGCTGGGACCCAGCCTGGCGCAGCCTTTTGGGAAGATCCACAATAAACCGGTGCAGAAGCCACCCCGAAGCACACGTCCTCCGCGTCCCCCTGCCAAGAGCCGCCTCCAGCGCCGGAGCACCGAGAGCTGCCTGGCAAGACCCCGGGGCCGGCAGCGAGGGCTCGCCGGCCTGACGCCAGCCGCAAACCGCACGTGTATTTATTAGAGCTGCTTGGGGTTGGGGGGTCTTCGGGGGGGTCTTTAACCCTTTAGTTTTGTTTTTGCACAGATTTTTCAGAACTCTCTGAGCCGGCTCTGGCTGAGTGAGAGCGGTCGGGTTTCTTTCGTCTCTCACTGCTTCTCCAGCCTTAACCCGGTCCCTGGCTCGGCGCAAACATCCCCCCCCTGCGAAGGAGCCTGCCGCGGTGCTAAGGGCCCCGGGGGTGCTGCCGGGTCAGGAGCCAGCTTTTGGGGTGCTGCTGGGCTTGGTGCTAGGTGTGCTCCCCCCTCCGGCGGGAGCACCGAGTGCCTTTGGCCGCTGCAGGGTGGCGGGGAGCGTTCCCGTGGGATGATGCGGCCAGTGAGACCGGGGTGCCGGCAGCAGCGCCAGCAGCAGCCGGTGGCAAGGAGGGAGTGGGCAGCAGGAGGGGTGCTGCTGTGAGCTCCTGCCCCCCATGCCGGGTCCCCAAAATGCCCCCCCCACCCCCCCGGAGCTGGGCTGCCCTGCCCCAACAGATCACTGTGTTCATGCCAGCAATAAACCCTCCGCAAGGTGCTGGGCACGGGTTTGGGCAATCGTGATGCCACCGCACAAGCCACCAGCTCCTGGGGACGGGGGGTGGCTTTAGGGCAGCGCACAGAGGGTTTGGGGGGCAGCCGGGGTGCCCCAAAACTGGAGCACCCCGAAGCCAGAGTGAGCAGCTCCCCGTGCCTGCTTGCTGTGGGCTGGTGCCACCCGTGTCTTCACCACCCTCTTTGGTGCACAGGGGATTGGTGCCGGTGTTGCCGCGGGCCGGGGTGGCCGTGGGGCTGGCACCGGCCGGGGAACCTTTGTGCCTTGGAGCAGGGGGCTCGGAGGGCAGGGGGGTGTCTGCCAGCTCCGGGCCCCCCAGCTCACCTCGCTGCGGTGGGGGCAGTGGCGTCAGACTGCGCAGCACTGTCCCCGTCCCCCACGGCCACCCCCATGGTCCTGCTGGTGCCCCTTGCAGGGCCAGGGTGTCCTTCCCGGCCTGGCAGCATTGCTGCCTGCACCCTGCCTTCAGGCAGCTGCCGCTTCCTGGGGAGCAGAAGCCAGACCAGCCCCCTCGGGGTGCTGGGGGTGCAGGTTTTGGCCTTTCTCCCTTGAGGAAGGGGTGGCTGGGCTGTCACCGCATGCTTTCCCACTGCCGTCCCTCAGCCCTTGCCTGGCGCTCGGAGCAGTGGGACCCGCCTGCATCCCCCTGCCTGGCCAGGCCACCACCGCGGCCTCGGGGCTGCCACCCCCAACGCGCAGGAGAGCGCAACCGTCCACCGTGCAGGGACCCGTTGTCCCCGCGTCCCCCAGCCAGCCCTGCTGCCAACGCACCCGCTCCACGCCCCCAGCCCGCCCGGGACCCCTCAGGGACCTCGGGGCTTCCCCCCCCCGGTGCTCCCACTGCCGCCCCACGCCCCGCCGCGGCCGTACCCCGACCCGCGCCGGCTCCCCTCCGGATGCAATACCAACCATCCCCTTTCTGCAGGACACAGGGAGCCCCAACACCCTCCCCACTCTTTTGAGGGGGGGGGGGTCTCGCCTGCGCGGGGTACCCCCAACTACCTCAGGCCTCCAGGCCGGGTCAGGGCCGGGGGGCGGCGAGGGGGTCACGGTGGCGGCGGGGGCTCGGGGATGGCGACGCTGCTCTCGGCTGAAACCCCTTCTCCTTTTTGTATCTCGGCCGGGCGGTGGCGGGGATGGCGTGTCCCCCACGCGGTCCCCAGTGCTGGCGGCTGGCGATGGGGACAGCGGGGGTGCCCCTCCACTGCAGGTTGGGTTGATTTTTTTTCATTATATAATAATAACTACTAAGTTGTGTGGTTTCGATTTTTTGATAAAGCCTTCAGCCCAGCCCGGCCGGCTCCGGGGTGGGTGGCAGGGGACCTGTGTCACCATGGGGGCCCTGGGGCTCTGCCCCGCTGGGTGTGCTTGGTGCCCCCCAAAAATATAACTTGGGGAGATGCTGTCAAGGTGACCTGGTGATGTCCTGGTGATGTCCTGGCGATGATGTCCCCCTCCCAGCTCTGTCCCCAGGGCCACCCTGCTCAGCCCTGAGGAGCAGGGGGGGCTTTGGCCTCCCCACCGCCCCGGTCCCTTCCCGGGGGGGGTGATGTGCAGACCCCCCTGCCCCCCCCGCCTGTGCTGCAGGGTCACCCTGGCAGGGCCGTGGCACGGGGGTCCTGCTGCTGGGTGGCCCATGGGGGCCGTGGACAGGGCGATGCTCCGGGGAGGGTCCCCTCCCAGGCGTGATGCTGGGGCCGGACGTCACACTCCCGGGGTGCCATCCCGCCTTGGGCAGCACCCAGTGTCCCCCAGCCCTGGCTGGGGCCACCTGGCCCCCCTGTGCTGCAGAAAGCCTTGTCACAGCCTGTCCCCGCAGCCATGGCCTGTCCCTGCAGCCATGGCATGTCCCCACAGCCGTGGCCTGTCCCCACGGTCCCTGCCATGGTGGCCTTGCTTTGTGGGACACGGCAGGGCTGCAGAATCTGCAGGCAGCTGGCAGGCAGCAGAGCGGGCAGCACCCCCCTGGGTACCCACGTCCCCCCGGTACCCACGTCCCCCGGGGACCCGGTGACGTAGCCAGCCGGAGTGGCCTTGCCACGGTCCCCAACACTGTGTGGGGTGGCTCGTCCCCAGGGACAGGGTCTGGCCACGCAGGGTGGTGACCGGGGACAGGGGCCGTGTGCCCAGGGGTGCCTGCAGCGTTGGGTCGTGTGTGGGGTAAGGATGGGGGCGTGTGGGGACACGCAGGTGACAAGGGGGGGGCACAGGGGCTGGAAGGGGCTGTAGGGGACAGGGTGCGGACATCGGGAGAGGGGGGACACGGGGATTGGGATGGCGCCGAGGGCATGGGTTTTGGAGCGGAGATGGGGAAATGGGAATGTGGGTGGGGGAGATGTGGTGGGGCTGGGGGACACAGTGGCTGGGGTGGGGTTCGCCCGAGGGGACACAAGGGGACACGGGCGCACGGGCTGGGACGGGGCCGTGGGGATGAAGATGGGGGACAGCGGGCGGGGCCGCACGCGGGTGAGGACCGGGGCAGAGGGGCTGGGCTGGGGCAGGGGACAGCGCGGCGGGGACACGGACACGGACACGGACACGGCAGGGGGGCGCCGGGAGGGGTGGCCACGCCCACCCCGGGCAAGCCCCGCCCAAACACGGGGCAAGCCCCGCCCCGCGCAGTGCATGCCGGTCGGCCGCGGCAGGCGCGCGGCTCGGCTCGGCTCGGTTCGGCTGGGCTCGGCTCGGCTCGGCTGAGCTCGGCTGGGCTCGGCTCGGTTCGGCTGGGCTCGGCTCGGCCCGGCTGGGCCCGGCGCGGCGGCGATGGCGGGGGCCGGGCCGGGCGCGGGGCGCTGGGGGCGGCGGGGCGCGGCGGCGGCGGCGGCGGCGCTGGCCCCGGCCCTGGGCTGCCTCTGCCTCCTCCTCCTGCTGCTGCTGCTGCTGCTGCCGCTGCTGCGGGGCGCGCTGCTGGGCGCGGCGGCGCTGGGCGCGGCGGGGGCCTGGTGCGCGATGCGGCCCGGCCCGCCCGCGCCGCGCCCGCCCGGTAAAGCCGCCGCCAACGGCGGCCCGGCCGCCGCCTCGGGCCGGCCCGTTAAGGCCCCGCCGCGCCGCCTCGGCCTCGGGTAAGCGGGGGAGGCGGGAGGGCGGCGGGAGCGGGGGTGGGAGCCCCGCGCCCGGCGGCGCTGACCGCTCTGTCCCCGCAGGGCCCCGCCGCAGGCCCCGCGCCGCCGGTACCCGCTGCCGCAGGCCCGAGGCGCCGCGCCGCTCGGCCTGCCCGCCCTGCCCGCCGCCCGCTGGGAGGGCTGCTCGCCCCGGAGCGCTCCCTGGGCTCGCCGGGCCGCTCCGCTCCGCAGCCCCGTCACCGTGAGGATCGCCCGGCCGGCCGCCGGCCTGGCCCGCTCCCCAGCGTGAGTACACGGGAGCGGGGACCGGGCCCCGCTTGGGCCTCGCCTGGGGTGCAGCCGGATGGGGCCGGACGGGGAGGGGGGAACCGGTTCCCCGGCCCTCAGCCGGTTGCGCTCCCCCCGGGGAGAGCCCACCGCTCCCGGGCCGGCAGCGACCGCTCCGTCCCTGTCCCCTTGCGGGGAGGGCTGCACGTCCCAAACCTCCGGGGGAGGCTTCACGGGAGAGCCCGCGCCCCGCTTCCGTGGGGGCGGCGGGTGGGGGGATCGCGCTGTGGGGATCCCCCCTTGCCTAAGGCTTTGCTTTGCCTCGCAGCCTGGAGCAGCTGATCTCGCCTGTGGCCTTCCCCGCCAACAGCAGCCTGGACCCATGTGCAAAAGAGACGGTGCTGAACGCCATCAAGGAGAGCAGGAAAAGGGCGGTGGAGGAGGAGGAGGAGGACCAGGCTTTTGGGAACGACCAGGAAAGCAAGAGAAGGTAATAAGGCAGCAGTCCAGGTTGCTGCCAGTGTGTAGGGAAGGTCGTAAACTGGACTAGCGCTTCACTGGTGACAAATGGGACATGTCCTGGAGCGCGCCGGGCCCAGCATGACCAGGAGTCCGGGTTGGAAGAGTGCTGTGGGAAGTGAACCGCGGCAAGGAAGCACACCCCATCACCCAGCCCTCTGGGCTGTGGCGGAAAACGCTCTGAGCCTTCGTTTCGTCCTTGAGATCAAAGGGATGTGGTTTAGGTTTTTGTCTGGGCAAGCTCATGGGTCAAGCGTGTTTCCCTGTGTTGCTGGGGTTGGAGGAGGCTGGGATGTGGTTTGGGGAAGCCTGGCAGGGAGGTGGCTTCTGTCATCGCGGGGGTTTCTGTCATCCCTGGGGAAACGTGGTGGGAAGTGCTGGTACCTGCTGTAGGCCCATCGTCTCTGGCCTTCAGTCAGTCCCAGGCTTCCAGGAGAGACGGGATTCCCAGGTCTTACAGCCCCGGGTGGAAGCATCACGCTTTAAAAAATCTGCATGCTTCCTTCGTGCGCTGTAGCTAGCAAAAGGACGTACAAACACAAGGGTAAACAAAAGAGACTATCTTCTGCTTTTGTTAGTCAAGGTCAGCGATTTCCAGTGCTGAGCTCGAAGAAACGAGGGTGCAGTGTCTTTGCCAGCACTATGGGAAGGACAAGGCGTAAATCCTGGGTGCCAAGGTCTGCCGAAGCCTTTCTAACTGCCCGGGCACAGCACTGGGGCCGCTCTCCCCTCCTGGTTTTCATCCTTCCCACTTGTGTACGCGGAGGCCATTCACCTCCTGCCCCTCTGCCCCTCGTGGGCCGGGGCTGCCTGCCTGGACCTGAGCGGGGGAGCTGAGAGACCACGGAGGAGCAGTGTGGGCAGCGCCAGGGCGCTTTGCCCCACGTGCTGCGCTGGGGCTGCTGCTGGAGGCGGCCCTGAGAGCGTGGCGGGGCGAGCGGCGGTTTGCAGGGAGCCGCCGGCTGCCTTCCTGCTGCGGCAGGGCATGCTGTCCTCCATCACTGGATTTCCCTCTACCTTTGAACCTCTACCTCGGCTTGGTGAATCTGAGCCCCGCAAGAGCCGAGCACGATGACAACAGGATGGGTGCGCAGATAGGATCAGCTTGTTTTTTCTCTTTATTCTATTTTTTTAACACGCCACTACCCAGCTCTGCCACAAAAGCCAACTTTGAAGGCATTAAAGCCTGGCAAGCATGAAGAATGCTTGTAGGCAGAAAATCCTGTGACCTTTGAGGGCAGAAAGGAGCCTGCGTCAGCTGGAGAGCGCTGGATCGCCTCTGCGATGGGCTCAGCCTGCTGGAGCTCGAGGGAAGCGCTTGGGCTAAGCAGCAGGGCTGATCATGCACGTCCGGCTCTGCTTCGCAGCAGGGTTTACTTTGAGACTTTCAGACTTCGAATCTTCACTGAATCATTGTGGGAAAGGGCATTCGGTTTCTGACTCAGTGCAGGGCACTGGGTAGGGAGAGGTAGGAGATCTGGCACTGGCGCAGGCTGCCCAGGGCAGTGGTGGAGTCCCCATCCCTGGGGGTATTTAAAAGCTGGGTAGATGTGGTGCTTGAGGACATGGTTTAGTGGTGGCCTTGGCAGTGCTGGGTTAACGGTTGGACTCGATGATCTTAAGGGTCTTTTCCAACCTAAACGATTCCATGATTCTATTCTATGATTCCGTGATCTGAGTTTTGGAGCTCAGGTCCGTTCCAGAAATGAGCTGCTGAGACTCTCTGAAATGTTTTGGCTTAGAATAATGGATTTGAGCAAAGATTTCATTACATCAAAAGTACTCTGCCCAGCAGGCAGCTGCTGGAGCTGCTGGTGCTTAGGAGGAGGCAGCTCAGGGTGAGAGTCAGTGAGGACAGGACCAGGCGGAGAGAAAACCTGCAGCAGGATGGGGATGGGGAAAACCTCTGTCCTTGGGTATTGGGTGACAAGAAAAAAAGCAAGGTTTGGGCTTTCTCAGCGCCGAGCCCGCCTGGAAGGGGTCTTCTCCCCAGGCTGGGAGGGCAGCCCCTGCCTCTGCTGCCTCCACACCACCACAGGCTTCTGCCCTCTCTCCCGCAGGCGCCACGATAGCAGTGGAAGTGGGCAGTCGGCATTTGAGCCGCTGGTAGCCAACGGTGCCCCCGCCTCTCTCATACCCAAGTAAGTGCCCATCGGGCCAAAAGCAACTGCTGTGAGCTGGGAGGGGGTGTCTGAAAGCCTGCGGGCTCTGGAAAAGGTGCTTGGCTTTTGTTTGCGGAGCCCAGCTTTGGGGGAGAGCAAGAGAGGCTGTGGCCGTGCCTTCAGTCTGTCACCCTGAGCGCAGGCCGGTGGCCGTAAGGGCTCTGCCGCTGCTGAGGCCTCTTTCCAAGCCTTGCGCTGTGAGAAAGAGCAGGGTTGCTTTTCTCCACCCGCCCTGCATTTAAAGGACCTGTGGGCAGAGCGGTGGGGAGCTCATAAAATCTTCTTTAACCTCTAGGCCTGGCTCTCTGAAGAGGGGCCTTGTCTCGCACTGCCCGGATGACTGCTCCAACAAGAGGTCACGCACCTCTTCCATGAGCTCCCTCAACAATACGTACGCTGGCGGGATCCCCGGCTCCATCCGCAACGCCATCGCCAGCTCCTACAGCTCCAGCCGGGGCCTCTCCCAGGTAGGAAACACCCTGCCAAAGGCAGCGCCGGAGCCCAGCGCAGAGCGGCTCGACCCTCCTCTGGGATCGCCCTGTCTAACTCAAACCCTGGGCTCGCAAGAAGAGAGCGGTGTTGCTGGGTGCCTCCAGCGAGCGCTGCGGGGAGCCTCCGGCGCAGCTCAGCCGGGCGGTTTCATCTCCTCGTGGGTTAGGCACACTGCTGGGCCGGCAGCAGCAGGCAGCGATGTTACTTGTCCTTCGGTGCCCGCTGCCAGGGGAGTCCCCAGGCTGAGCTGTCCTGCTGCAGTGCTTGTTTTACGCCGAAGCAAGAAGGAGGCTGTTTTTCCCCCTCCCTGCTCAGCCTTGGCCAGTCTGCTAGGGTGGATGGATCCAGGTGAAAGGAAAAAAAAATTCACTTTGCTGCGCTGCGCTTTTTCAGCTGGAGTCAGCAAGTATTGGAGCCATGCGCTCCCACTTTGACCCAGGTCCCCTCAGCAGCTGCTGAGCTATAATAAAACCCTGCTTATCTCCTCGATCAGGCTTGCAGATGTGACAGTGGGACGTAGCCATGGCTAATGGAGCTCTGCAGTCTGTGTGGGGAAGGGTTTCCTCCAGGATATATTGGTAGGGCAAGGTTTCCTCTGGCTGGGGCGAGTCTAAAATCCTTGAGGTGGGATCTGTCTGCTCTGAGCTCCTGGTGAGGAGGTGGCCTGCTCCTGCCAGAGCAGCCCCGCGCACGTGAGGCCGTCTGAGGCAGCCGGGCAGCCTCTGCCTGTGCCGCACGCAGGCAAGAGCCGGCATCTGGCCAGCAGCGTCCTCCCTCCCCGTCCTCATGGCCAGGCTGTAACGAGCCTGGGGGCCGCTTGCTCCCAGAGCGGATTCAGTTTGGGGTGGCCAGACTTTGCACTCCAGGGAATGTGGAGGGGAGTTAAGCGGTGGTGAAGCAAGAGAGGCTCTGGACTTGTTAGCCACAGCCCTGGGAGATGGGATTTAATCTGTGGGCAAGCAGGAGGATGGGAGGCCGTGCTCCCTGTTAGCCCCTGTACTGAGTTACTGCTGGTCTTTCTCTGCGTTCCAGCTGTTGAAGAGAAGTGGTGTGAGCATGTCCCCGCTGTCCAGCCCAGCATCCTCCCGCTCCCAGACGCCGGAGTGGCCTCTCAAGAAAGCCAGGTAACCAGCCACTCGCTCGGCGAGCGCCTGCTCGTCGATGCCAGCCGGGAAGAGAGCAGTCGCCTTCCCAGCCATCCTGGTGCCCGAGTCCCGCTCTCCACCAGAGCCAGGACAGTCCAGGCCCCTTTCTGAGACATGGCTGCTGGGTCACCCCCCAGCGTGGAAACCCCCTTGTTGTGTCGATTGGGGTCCCTGCCGCCTTGTTACACTGCGGTCCCGGCGGCAGCACTGAGCTGTACCATCCCTGCCCTGCTCCCAGGCCGGGTTAGAGATTTAAGGGCTCAGATTGCCGCAGAGGCGACGTTGCCTTGTGGCGTTGGTGTGGCCTGGGTTGCTGGTTGCTGAAACGTTGGGAAGAGACAGGCCCCAATTTTTGCCATCTCCTCAAAATCAGTTCACAGGAGCTGCTGTAGGGTTGTATTTTAGCGCCTGCCTCGGAGCGCAGGCCCTTGTTCTCCTGTCTCCTGGCTCAGAGAAGTTCCTTATGTCGGAACTAAAACCGACACAACCCGCCCGCCCTAGTGACAGGGTGGGTGCAAGCCAAGGACCTGCGAGGGGCAGTGGCTCTTGTCCAGGACCCCCGGCTGCTGCCCTGAGGCTGACTTGTCCTGCAGAGGGTGCGCAGGCTCGGCGGCCTGACCGAGCTAGGGTCCCGGGGAGGGGAGCAGCTCCTCTGCCTGAAGCTGGTGAGGGCAAGGCTGTTGTCCTGAGGTCTGTCGTTTGGCGGAGGCAAAGAAACGCACCAGGGCTGCTGGTGGGAGTCCTTAGTGTGTTCGGTCTCATCCTGCTCCCTGGGGATGGGGCCAAGCCTGGGATTGACCCTAACTGGCGCTCTCCCGCTTGCGCAGGGAAGAGGAGTCGCATCGCTCCAATGCTTCCACTCCAGTGAAATCGGACAAGGAGCTGCAGACAGAGAAAGGTGAGCGTAGGTGGGCCCCAGCTCTGTGCCCGGGTTGGATGGGCCACCGATGCGAGCAAGCAGCGGGACAGGAGGTGGCTGAGGTCTGCAGGTGGGATTGGCTTGAGATGTCACCTGGAGACTAGGAACGTGCTGGTCCCAAGGCAGTGGCACTTCTGCTGGCCTCAGTGACTGCCCTGAAGGGATTTCCCGGTGATAAGCAAGGGATGCTGATGGCATCGGTGTGCTAGCAGGTGCCTGGGAGCTGGCTTGCAAGGGAGAACAGCAGCCCCCAAGCCAGTGTGGGTCCACGTGTCAGCCGTGGGGCAAGATCTGCTGTGGTACAAACAGCACCCTGATCAAATTCTAGGCTGAGCTTATTCCAACGCTTCCTCAGCTAAAATGGAGAGGAAAACCGTTGTGCCCATTGCAGATAGGGTCCCGTGGCACAGCGCTAGATGTGGCTCACGCAGTTTGCGTGGTTTACGGTTCGGGCAGGCAGTGTGCAACGACCCTCCGTGGAGGTGGGAAGGGGCTGCTGCCCTCCGGAGCCCCAGCAGGCTCTTGTAACAGACTGCCCCGGGATGTGTTGGGGCCAGCTGCTCTTCCAGGGCATCGCAGCCTTGTCCTCAGCTTAAAGCCGTGCCCCTGGCTCTGCCCTCTGCGATGGGTCATCTAGAGAGGAGTTGGAAGGGACAACCCTGTTGGTACAAGCCAAACGCTACCTCTGTCCGCAGCTGGTCCTGACTTGTCTCCTTCTGTAGCAGCGGAGACGCCGGTGCGGAAGAAGCAGAATTCCCTGAGCCCGCCATCCATGTCGGGAAGCAGCGGGAAGCGCAAGCGAAAGATCCAGTTGCTGTCGTCTCGTCGGGGGGACCAGCTGGCGCTGGTACGTCGCTGTCTCGCAGCCCCTTTTGCCCTCCTCTGGCGATAGAATGTGCTCACTGCAATTTCTGCAGGGCTGGGGGGAGACTGACCTGCCTGCCCTCAGGAAGGAGGCCCCGTCCTTGGCCGAGTGGGAAGTGACGCTATCCCCAGCCCCAGTGTCTGGTGGGCTGTGCGTGATTGTGCTGCCTGCTGCCGGACCAGGTAATGGCCTGGGGAAGGCCTGCCGTGCCCTCAGCGCCAAGCCGGGGGCCAAAATGAATGGGGATCGGAGCTCCGCGGTAGCGTGCTGTGGCAGAACCACCTGCTTCACGGGTCTTGCGACGGCCAACCTTCACCACACGTTCAGAGAGGCTCTGCTGGCTTCCCTGAGAAGGAGCTAAGCTGCTGCTCTCTCTTGGCAGCCCCCGCCGCCTCAGCTGGGCTACTCCATCACGTCGGAGGACCTGGACGCAGAGAAGAAGGCAGCGTTGCAGTGGTTCAACAAAGTCTTGGAGGATAAGGCTGGTAAGGGCGGACTGGGAACGCGGAGGGGATGGCAAGGAGTAGAAACCCAGGGCCAGGGCTTCCAGGGCAGTGGGGTGTCTGTGTAGCGCAGGCTGGGGAAGCTCCTGGGCCAGTCCTGCCTGGTCCTTGGGTCTGGGGATGCTCTTAGTGTCTTCAGACTCAGGAGAGCTCGTGGCCCAGAGTCCCCAGGGTGATGGGTGAGGTTCCCCAGGGGTGGAGCTGTGGGATGTTCATGCAGTTTTCTTACCTGCTGGGGAAGCTCTGCTAAGGGGTCGTCCCCTACAGCGAGTTGCGGGTCCTGATTTCTTGCTCCTTCCCAGTAGATGCAGTCCCCAGCACCACTGCAGAGACTACGCCCGTGTCCAGGCCGCTGGCGTTCACCGTGACCTCCCCGGGGCCTGCGCCTGCCTCGACAGCTCCTGCCCCGGCCAGCACCAACTCGCTCTTGGACAGCCTGAAGAAGATGCAGAGCAGCCAGGCTGCGCCCGCGCCAGCAGGTGAGGAGGAGGAGGAGGAGGAGGGTCGGCAGAGCGGGACTTCAGCAGAGCAAGGCAGGCGCAGTGGGAGCTCTGCATTGCCTCTGTGGGAGGCAGGTGGCAAAACTCCCTGTTCCAATGCTCTGCTGGCAGCGGATCTGGCAGGCAGGTCTGGGGGGGGCAAGTTTGGGGAAACTGAGCCCGTGGTCCCACTGGGGGCTGCGGAGGGCTGGGTCTGTCTGGTACGGGCGGGTGCTGGTCCGGGAGCCTTTGCAGCAGCGGGGTGGGTGCCTGGCAGGAGGGCAGGCTGTCTGTAGGTGACCCCCTGTCCCTAACTAAGCTCTCCACTTTCCAGACTCCACCGGAGCTGCGGTAGCATCCCAGCCGCCTTCATCAGCTGCGCAGCCGCCCGCTCCTGCTGTATCGCTGGAGTCAAGTTCTCTGCCCGCCACCTCTGCTGACACCAAGCCTGTGCCCGTGTTGAGCACGCCTGCCCCTGCTGCCCCCGCTGCCTTGGGGGTGCAGGCCCCCAGCAGCCTGGCACCTCCTGCCTTCACAGAGCTGGGCCCGACCCCCAGCAAGCCTCCCTCCTTCCCAAAGCCAAGCATCCTTTTCGGGATGCCGAACACCCCTCCTGCTAGCCAGCCGGCAACGACCGCGGCTGCTGCTGTGCCCACCACGACCACCGCTGCGCCCACCACGACCCCTGTCTTCAAACCCATCTTTGGCGCTTTGCCGAAAAGCGAGAGCGCAGCACCCTGTACGGCTGCTGTCTCCACCACAGTCCCTGTGCCTGCGAGCTCAGGCCCTTCCTCGACATCCTCCACCACCACCATGTTCAAGCCTATCTTCGGCAGCGTCACCGCAGCTTCATCTCCAGAGAAGGCCTCTCCTTTCGCCTTCAAACCAACGTCACAGCCGGCCTCAGCTGCAGATCTGCCAGCAGCCTCCACAACGACCCTGGCAGGATTCACAGGTCTCCCTAACGTCATCTTCACCACCGCAGCTACGACTGCCACCACGCAGAGTTCCTCCACAGATGCCACCATTAAACCCGTCTTCAGCTTCGGACTCAACCCGCCCGCCTCCACCGGCCCCGCCGCCAGCCTGACCGTCACCGCTGCCACGTCCACCAGCACATCACAGCCCTTCCTGTTCGGGGGCCCAGCCAGCTCGGCTCCCAGCACAGAAGCCAGCTTTGCCACCCCAGGGCCCGTGTTCCAGTTTGGAAAGCCACCTCCAGCCACAGTCACTGCCACCACCAGTGTCCCAGGAGGCCCTGCCTTTGGCCAAGCACCTTCAAACTCGACGGCTCCTACCACCACTGTGGGCTTTAGCATATTTGGGAGCACCACGCTGACCTCTGCTACGCCAGCCACCACAACTCAAGCGACGCTGACGTTTGGCTCCTCCGTTTCAGCTTTTGGCAGTTCCTTCAGCACAAGCGCAAAGCCGCCGCCGCCATATCCCAGCGCAGCCGGTCAGCCCGCCTTCAGCACCGGTGCTGCGGAGAGCCAGCCGCCCGCCAGCAAACCCGCTGCTGGCCCCGTCAGCTTTGGCCCCCCGTTCAGTTTTGGAGCTCCCACGGCCCAGTCCGCTGCTCAGCCGGCGTTCGGCAGCGGTGCTCAGCCAGCCTTTGGCACAACCAGCGCCCAGGGCTCCTTCGGCACCAGCAGCACCCAGGCAGCGTTTGGGACCACCACATCGGTCTTCTCTTTCGGGACAGCCACCTCCACCACCGCCAGCTTCGGTTCCACCACCCAGACCACGAGCAGCAGCACTGGCACCGCCGTCTTCGGCACCACCCCTTCTCCTTTCACCTTTGGGGCGACCGCCCAGCCGGGCCCTTCTGCCAGCGCCTTTGCGATCGGCACGCCCACCCTGAGCAGTGGCTCTCCCGCCGTGGCGTTCAGCTTCGGGGCAGGGCAGAGTGGGGCAGCCCCGGCGGCAACGCCGTTTGGCTCTTCCCTGACGCCGAGCGCGCTGGGTGCGCAGAATCAGAGCACGCCCTTCGCCTTCACCGTGCCCAGCACGCCCAACAAGCCCGCCTTCGGAGGTGAGTCAGGGTGGACGGGCCTTCTCGGGGGGTGAAGGGCAGGGCTAGATTTAGGCAGCAGCTCTCCTGCTGGACCTTGCTGAGGTCCCCAGCTCAGCAGCCCTAGCGCTGGTGCTCGTGCTGTGCAGAGCCTCGCCGTGCCAAGGGAAGGCGCTTCCGTCACTCGCTGTCTGGGTCCCCAGCCCTCGGTGGTGGAGGGGAATCCTTAAATTCTGCTCCGTGGCCCCTCTGAACGCACCAGCTCCCTGGCTCCGCACCAGTGCTGAGCCCAGCCAGGCGCCCTGCAGAAGCCAAGGTCTTGCCAGTGCTTAGAAGCAATCTGGAGCTTCTTGGCGAGTAGAAACCCTGCCAGCCAGTGATTGCTATCGCTTCTTGCTCGCTCCCTGAGCTTTTGCCTACCACTTTGCACCCTCGCTGGGCCATCTCGCCTCCCACAGAGCTGAAACCCACGTGCTGAGCAGCTACTTGATCTAGAAAGACAGAGGCCTTTGTTCCTCCCTGGCCTGCAAATCCTGTGCTGCCCTGCTGGCAGGAGAGCCCAGGGGTTACCAGGAGAGCACAACTTCTTGCATTGAAAGGGCTTCTCATGTGAAGAGGGTGGTCCCGGGGGACTGTGGGGCTTCAGTCCCCGGAGGGAGATCTGTGCCGGCTCCCAGAGGCCAGGCTCTTCCTCCTTTGCTGACCCCAGCTCATAGTGGCGTGTTGCTTTCCAGGAACTCCTGCACCCACCTTCGGGCAAAGCACGCCCGTCCCGGGAGCGGTGGGGAGCGGAAGCAGTAGCCTTTCCTTTGGGACGCCCAGCACTCCTGCCTCGGGCTTCGGAGGAGTCGGCACTTCCTTCGGTAAGGAAGGAGTTGGTGCTTTGGCCTTGGGGAGCTGAGGGGTCACATTGTCCCCTCGGGCTGGGGACGGTGGAAGGGCCAGGCTGTGCTCTGGGAGCCAGCTCGGGTGGAACCTGCTGGGCTCCAGGGGATGCAAAACCTCCCATTCCCCCCGGGACGGGGATTACGCTACCCCCTGTGCCAGCTCCGAGACCTGAGCAACCTTTCTGCTTCCAGGTTCGTCCACCCCTGCCTTTTCCATCGGGGCGGGATCCAAGACAGGTGCTCGCCAGCGGCTGCAGGCACGGAGACAGCACACCCGCAAAAAGTAACCTCCGGTGCCACCGGGCCCCCGCCTCCGGCCTGCGCGAGGAGCCCCCGTGCGCCCATGGGGGCTCCGGTCTCGAGCCGTCCCCGTGGCGGGACCGGCGGTGATGGGGCCAGGCCCCCTCCATCTCTGATGCCAGCCGGAGACGGTGCTGGGTGGCAGCGACCGGGGTGGGATGGGATAAACCAAACTCTTCTTACTTGAACAGTTCCTCAGCCAAGGCTGGATGAACCTCTGTACATATCTGCAGCGTTTCCTCCCTTACTTTATTTTGCCATGTTTCATGACGTGTAAATTTTTCCCCATTTGCTTCTTCTAGCTGTTCCCGTGCCCTCCTCCCCAGCCCCCCCGACAGTCAGCCCCCTGCCCCGCGGCACGGCAGCTGGCAGGGCCGCACGTCCCCGCTCGGAGCCTGGCTGGAGATGCGCTGCGTTCCTGCCGGCCGCGGTTCCAGGCTGCTGAGGGACGCCGTCTTCACCAGGTCCCAAAACCTTTCCCCGTTGTTTCATCCCGTGGCCTGGTGAACACGCTCCCTCCGGAGGGCTCTGCTTTGTTGCCGTCCCTGCAGAACACGAGCCGGGGTTAGCGCCGGCCTGGCGTGGGAGCCGGGGTTAGCGCCGGCCTGGCGTGGGCATCTCGGTGCCGTGGGTGACCGCCCCGGCTCCTGCAGCTGGGTGACGACCCCCTCGCTCTGACTTCATCTCCCGTCAGACCTCCAGCCGAGGTCCCAGGCTACGGCGCATCCTCGGCTGGAGGCGTGGGGTGGGGACGGGGGTCCCTCCACCCCTCTCCCGGCCGCCGAGCAGCCCCCCGGCCCTTGCCGCTCCCCCCGCCCCGCTCGTGTGAAGCCCCCTCTGTTTTGCTTTATTCGTGCTCCCGTTGCGATGCGCTCATTGAATCGAGTTTGGAGGAAGAACTGAACCGTGTGCGTGGCGGCATGTTGGTTATGCCGGATTTGCTGTTTGGAGTTTCTTTTTGTTTTGGGGGGGCGCCCGTCCCTTTGCGGGGGACGCGCCCCGGCTAATTGGGTGTTGACAGTAGCATCACTGCGTGGCTACTCGCGCTGGGGGAGTTGTCCCTTTGTCGTGGGGACTGAAAGGCAGGCAGCCGGGGTGGGGGGCTCCAGCCCGGGCAGTCTCTCCCCTCCCTTCCCCTCTCCTGGTGCCCCCTCCCCACCTCGGGGTGCTCTGGAGCCGCTAACGGAAGGAGTCCAGAGCGGATGGGGTTTCTCCCCTCCCTCCCCAAATCCAAATTGGTTTTCATTTTTAGCTCATCCCCAGCTTTTTGGGTTTTACCAGCTCCTAGGAGCTACGGTGCTGCCTCCCCTCTTCCCATCCAGCCAGGAGCGGGGTCCTTCCCCTGCGTGGGAGCTCCGACGGGAAGAGGCTGCCGAGCCGGGGGTGGCCCCGGAGCTGCCCCCCACCCTGCCCCGGGGCGAGGGCTGGGCACCCCTGCCCGCGGGCTCCCCACCACTTCCAGGAGTGCTTTGCTGCCGGGTTTTTTACTCTCCGAGCCGTGTGAGTGTGTGTGTCTGCCGAAGTCTAAATTAAAAAAAAAAAAAAAAAAAAAGGAAAAAAAAATCACAAACAAATATTTAAACGTTTTTTAACAAAATAAAAATTTATTTTTATATTTAAGCTAAATTGCCTTTGAATTCCTTCAAGCTTGGTTCAGTGAGTTTGCCAGACCCCGCAGCGCTGTCGGTAGTGTTTCGCTGTGCCGTCGCAGCCCGGTGAGGAGCCGGCCCGGGCCCGGCTCTGCCCGCAGGAACGAGCTGTGCTGGGGAAAGGCAGCTATGTCCCGCGGGCTCTGCCGCGCACACTCCTCCCGGCCTGTGACAACATCCCCTTAATTTTAAAATGTGATGTACGTGGATGTGACTAAACCTTTTTTCTTTTTTTTTTTTTTTTTTAAATCCTTTCTCCGAGGATGAGGAGCAGGAGCTCTCGCGCGTTACGGTGACGAGTGGTTTTTCTTGTCTGCCAGGATCAAGGCGTCTCTCCCAGCAGGCGGAAGAAGGGCAGGTGACGGGGCTCTGTGCGGCGCAGAGGGGACGCGGCCCCTCGGCGAGCGAGGGCAGTGGCCGTGCCGGGGCAGACGCCAGCGCTGGCAGCAGGGTTTTTATCCCCCCACAGCGTGGCCGAGGGGGCAGAGGGCTGCTCCAGCAGGGCAGACCCGTGCGGGAGGAGCCGGCCTGGGCCAACGCGTCCCTGGGGTCAGAAAGCGGCTGAAAAGGGGTGAGCGGCCGTTACCGGTGGAACCCCGGTGGTTTCTCGCTCTGCCCCGGGCAGGGCGCTGAGCCCGGAGGGCGCCCGCGGGCGGCGGTGGCACGGGGCAGGACGGCGGCGCCGGGGTTCGGCCGGGTCAGCTCCAGCAAGACCCAGGTGGCAGAGGGAGATGGGGAGGAGCAGGGTGGGAGGTGAGGGCACCCTGGGGAGCAGCAGCTCTTGGCGCTGCCCCGTTTTGGGTCCTAAGTGCCCCGCGAGGAGCTGGGCTCCATCCCGTCCCCGCCGCGCAGACCCTGCTGGGAGAGACCCTCGCGCCTGGGCCGCCACGCGCGGCCGGGGGAGGCTGGGTTTTAACTCCAACTGAAGACTTGGATCATTCCTGGTGTGGCTGATGAGGATTTTTAGTGTGAATGTGCAATTTTTTTCCTTGCTTCTTCTGTCCCTGGTTTAAAATAAAAAAAAAAGACTCGGTTCACATCGGCCGTGCCCGTGTTTGATTCCGGGGCCTGAGCAGGGGCAGGCGTGGTACAGGGTGCCGCTTTCCAACACGCTCTGGCTCGTGTGTCCTTGCTCCCCTGCTCAAAGGCAGGTGCATGTACAGGATTATTATTATTAATAATTATTATTTCACTTTTTTCACCTTTTTTTCCCCTCCCACTCCACCTCTGCTATGAGCAGCGGCAGTTTCAGGGCAAGGCTGCACAAACACGCTGGAAAAGACAGCGAAGAGAGAAAAACTTTAATGTTTCATCCCTACAGCCAACCGCTTTTCGGAAACCCCCCATCAGACTGGGGTAAGGATTTTTTGGGGGGGGGGGAAACATGGTAAAAACACCACCCTGAATCGAGCTGGAGCCCCGTGGGGTGCAGAAACGGGGGCTGTGCTGAGCACTGGTGCTGGCTGCAGCCTTCCAAGGCTGCCCCAGCCCAGGTCTGGCTTTGGGGGCAAACCTGGCACTAGGGCAGCCCCGGGGGTTGGCACTTGGGAGCGGGGCGGCACAAATTCCACCGCAGCTGCAGCTGGCACAAAGCTTTACTTGTGTTCAGAGGCCCCACTGTCGGCCAGGCAGCAGTGGCAGCGGAGGAGCGTTCCCTGGCAGGCACTGCGCAGTCCTAAAAACGTTATTTCACTCCTTCACTCGCTGCTTTTTCCTCTTCCTCTTCTTGGGAGCTGCTCCTGGCTCCGTTCCCTCTCCGTGCTGCGGCTTCTCCTCAGCCACCGAGGGCAGGGAGCTGCGGAGGAGAGCGAACAGCCTGAGCCGCGCACCCAAGGTACCGCGGCTCCTGCCCGCTCCTCCCGCGCCCGCTGCAGCCAGACCGCTCCATCTTCCCTCCTCCTCGCGCCAGGAAGGCGACACCCACCCACCCCCGGGTGCCCCGGCAGCCCTGAGCCCGGCCACGGCCCCCCAAAGCTGCCGGAGGCAGGCAGAGCCCCCCGGGCCCCCTCTCACCTGGGGGCAGCCGCCCCTTCCTCACGCCGCTCCAGGACAGCCACGAAGAAGCCGTGGGTGAGGGTGTCTGCAGGCGAGGCGCGGAGGCAGCTCTCCGCCCCGGGGAAGGCAGCGAGGCCTCGGCAGGGCCAGGAAGGGAAGGCGTTCACCAGCCTGCAGCATGGGACGAGGGTCAGGACCCAGCCCCACAGCGCCCCGCGCCGCGTCCCCCGCCCGGCGCACCTGAAGGCTGAGCCCCGCTCCTGCAGCGCGGCCTGCACCACGTCCTCGTTCTCCTCCCGGTGCAGCGAGCAGGTGGAATAGACCAAGCGGCGGAGAGCCGGGAAGCTGAGGGCATGGCTCAAGACCTTGCGCTGGAAACCGGCCAGCGCCTGCAGCCGCTGGGCGCTCGGGGCGGCCTCCTCCCCCGGCAGTCGGTTCACCATCCCTGCGCAGAGAGCGGCCGTCACCCGGGGCTCCGCACGCCCAGAGCCTGGCTGCGGGTGGGGCGGCCGTTGCCCCGTGCCTTACCTGAGCCGCTGCAGGAGGGATCCAGGAGGATGTGGGTCACCTTGCCGTACTTGGGGTCTCCGGGGTCCACCGTCAGGAAATCCTGCTGGGCCAGCTGGAAGCCGGTGACCCCAGCCCGCATCAGCATGGTGTTCATGGTGGCCAGGCGCTTGGTGTCCACATCAAAGGCAAAGATCTGGCTGCGGGCAGAACCCGGCACCCACAAGAGGCGTCAACATCCCTGCCGGGCCCCGGGAGCCACGCTGACGGCGGCGGGCGTCCCCAATGCCAGTGGGCAGAGCTCAGGCGCTGCTCCCCCGGGCAGGAGCGCTGAGCGGGGCCGGTGTCGGGCAGAGAGCGGGGTCAGGGGCTGGGAAGTGAACCCCTACGTGATTTCACGTCCCCTCAGGCCCTTGCGATGGCCCAGCACTCCGCCTAGGGATCCGCAGGGCAGGGTGACGGGCTGCAGCTCTTCCTGCCACCTTCTCCTGGTGCTCCCGGGGGGACCAGGGCCACCGCCCCCCTTCCCTCGCCCCCAGCACGCAAACCCACACCCACCCCTTGTTCTTCAGGATGGCAGCCAGGTGGCTGGTCTTGTTCCCAGGGGCAGCGCAGGCATCGATGACGTGGGAGCCGGCGGGGGGGCCGAGGAGGAAGGCAGGGAGGCAGCTGGCCTGCAGGAGAGTAAACCCCTGTGAGAGGCGCGGGCAGCAAGGACCCCCGGCCCCTCCTCGGGGCAGGGCTGACGCTGTGGGGTCGCAGGCAGCCGCAGCAACACGGGGACAAGTCCTCCACCACCACCAGCCGCCACTGGAAGCCTCTGCCCAGCCCACAGCCCCACGCTCCTCCCAGCTGCTGCTCCCCAGCTCCTACGGGGTGTTTTTACAGCTCAGTTCAGAGCGATTCACCCCGCTACCTGCAGCGAAGCCGCGGGGGAACCCCACAGCTGCGCTCACAATTTCTGCTTAGACTTCAAGAGCCGCAGCCCAAAGCCAGCCCCTGGCATGGGGGAAGGGGCCGACCCTCCACCCCGGCAGTGGTTTTCCCGCCCCTGCAGCCTCCCGCTCTCCAGCTCCCCCACCTTGTCCTGCAGAATTATGTGGCCTGACGTGTACAGCAGGTTGTCGTGGAAGTCCGTCTGCGGAGGGAAAACCAGCAGCTCCGGGAGATGAAGATCCAACAAGAATTTCTTCCCGGAGAGGGCCCTCAGATCCTCCACGCTGCCCAGGAGGCACAGGGAGGATGAACACAGAGTCCTGCTTCACTGTGCCCACGCTAGAGAACCCCCTTCGCCCCACGCCTCCTCGCCACTTCGGCACCAGGCAGCACCCGGAGAGGCAGACAGTAAGAGAGACCCCAACCCGGACCACGTGAGCACCAAGACCAACAACGCTTCAGCCACAGGACCTCGTCCCAGGTCCCTGCCGCCCACTGACGCCCCAGATAAGGTGGGCTGGCAGAAAGAAAGGCTCACCTGGCTGCCTTGCCCAGGTAGGAGTAGCTCTGGCGCTTGAAGAAGTCAATCACGTCATCCACGCAAGTCTTCAGGGTGTTGACTCGGACGTAGCGCGGTACCTGGGAGGCTGGGGGAGGTGGTCGGCTCAGACACAACCCACCGCCGCCGCCGGCACAGGGAGACCACCCGGCCCCGAGGCCCACTCACCTGTGGGGCTCGCTGCCTGCGCCGGGGCCAGCAGGTCCTCGTTGCGGCTCACCTTCTGCTGCACCTTCAGGCGGGCCAGCTCGGCCTCCAGCCGGGCCCGGTGTCGCCGGGCCAGTGCCTTCCAGCGGCCCCCGCACTTCAGCCCCTTGCCGAAGAGCAGGTCGTACACCAGCACCTGCAGGGAGAGGGGGGTGAGCCTGGCCCCACTGCCCTGGGGCCCTGCCGCCGAGGGGTCCCCCCCCGGCCCCCCCTTACCTTCGCCAGCGGCGGGGGCAGCTTCTTCTCGGCCTGCAGCAGCGCAGCGCCAGCCAGCAGCTTCTCCAGCACCGGGGCGTAGCGGAGGGTCTCGGACACCAGGGCATACAGCTGCCGGACATGCTGCGGGGCAGTCAGGGGCTGCCTGCCGTCAGGGGCTACCTGCGACAGGGCCCAAGCCCAGCACCCACCCCCGGGCCTCCCCGCCTTGGGCCTAAGTCCCCCGTGGGCCTACCCTGCTTTGGGCCTAACCCCCCTCGGGCCTAACCCCCCCCTCGGGCCTAACTCCCCCCCCCTCGGGCCTGACACACCACCACCACCACCCCCCGGGCCTAACTCCTGCTCGGGCCTAACTCCCCCCTCAGGCCTTATGCCCCCCTCGGGGCCGACCCCCCCGCCTCGGGCCTAACACCCCCCCCCTCGGGCCTAACACCCCCCTTGGGCCTTACCCCCTCCTCGGGCCTAACCCCCCCCCTCGGGCCTAACACCCCCCCTCGGGCCTAACCACCCCCCATCGGGCCTAACCCCCTCCTTGAGCCTCACCCCCCCTCGGGCCTACCCTGCTTCGGACCTAACCCCCCCCTCGGGCCTACCCTGCTTCGGACCTAACCCCCCCCTCGGGCCTAACCCCCCCCCCCTCGGGCCTAACACCCCCCTTGGGCCTTACCCCCTCCTCGGGCCTAACCCCCCCCCTCGGGCCTAACACCCCCCTCGGGCCTTACCCCCTCCTCGGGCCTAACCCCCCCCCTCGGGCCTAACACCCCCCTTGGGCCTTACCCCCTCCTCGGGCCTAACCCCCCCCCTCGGGCCTAACACCCCCCTCGGGCCTTACCCCCTCCTCGGGCCTAACCACCCCCCATCGGGCCTAACCCCCCCCTCGGGCCTAACCCCCTCCTTGAGCCTCACCCCCCCTCGGGCCTACCCTGCTTCGGACCTAACCCCCCCCTCGGGCCTACCCTGCTTCGGACCTAACCCCCCCCTCGGGCCTAACCCCACCTCGGGCCTAACCCCACCTCGGGCCCAACCGTCCCCCTCGGCCTATCCCCCCCCCCGGCCCGACCCCCCTCGGGCCTCCCCCGCTCCCGGCCCCGCACCGGGAAGCCGCTGTTGTACACCAGGCTCTTGATCCCGCCGTCGCCGCGCTCCAGCCCCTGCAGGACGGCGGCGGCCGCGCTGTACAGCGCCATGGCCCTGCCCGCCGCCCCTCCCGGCGGGGCCTCCGGGCCGCCAGGGGGCGGCCGCGCCCCGGCGCCGCGGCGGGCCCGGGCCCGGTGGCACCGCCGGGGGTGGCCCCTGGCCCCGCCGCCCCCCCCGCCGAAACCGGCTGCTCAGGGCTCGGCCGCCCGCTCCGGCGGGTGGAGAACGGCCCGAAGAGCTGCGGTGAATGGAGCCGACTGCGGAGGCGGGCGGTGACCCGGGGGCTCGGCGCTGCTCGCTGTCGGTGCCGGTGGAGGAGGGGACCGAGCGCAGCCCCGGTCAGTCCGCAGGTGACACCGGAGGCTCTGCGGGGGGACCTGGCCAGGCTGGAGCCATGGGCCCGGGCCACTGAGTGAGGGGCAGCAAGGCTGAGGGCCGGGGCCTGCACTGGGGGCACGACAGCCCCAGGCAGCGCTGCAGGCGTGGGGAGGAGCGGCTGGGAGCTGCCCGGCGGGAAAGGACCTGGGGTGGTGGTCAACAGCCGCTGAACATGAGCCAGCAGCGTGCCCAGGTGGCCAAGAGGGCCAGTGGCATCCTGGCTTGTATCAGGAATGGTGTGGCCAGCAGGACCAGGGCAGGGATCGTCCCCCTGTGCTGGGCACTGGTGAGGCCGCCCCTCGAATCCTGTGCTCAGCGCTGGGCCCCTCACCCCCAGAAGGAGCTGGAGGGGCTGGAGCGTGGGCAGAGCAGGGCAGCGAGGCTGGGGAAGGGGCTGGAGCACAAGGGTGGGGAGGGGCGGCTGGGGGAGCTGGGGGTGCTCAGCCTGGAGAAGAGGAGGCTGAGGGGAGCCCTCATCGCTCTCTGCAACTGCCTGAAAGGAGGCTGGAGCCGGGGGGGGGGGTCGGTCTCTTCTCCCCAGTAACAAGCGATGGGACGAGAGGGAACGGCCTCAAGCTGCGCCAGGGCAGGGTTAGGTTGGATATTGGGAAATATTTCTTCACGGAAAGGGCTGTCAGGCCCTGGCACAGGCTCAACACAGTGGTTGAGTCCCCATCCCTGGAGGTATTTAAAAGCTGGGTAGATGTGGTGCTTTGGGACATGGTTTAGTGGTGGCCTTGGCAGTGCTGGGTTAACGGTTGGACTCGGTGATTTTAAGGGTCTTTTCCATCCTAAACAATTCTGTGATTCTATGATAAAGGACAGCCCAGCCCTGGAAAGAAAGACTTTGCATCTGGGAAGGTTAGAGCTGTCCATGAAGGGTAAAGGATACCCCGGTCAGCCAGGAGAACACCGGCGTCCCAGCCCCTCTGACACAGCTTTGAAACCCTCCCGGCGTTATCTGGCGTCATAGACCAGTGACACCAGCAAGTCTGGCTCTGGGGACGTCTGGATCGATAGACAAGCAGCAGGGATGCTGCAGGATACGGTGGCTTTGCAGAGTTTTACTGTGATTAGCAATGGGTGGGGTGGGTGTTGGTGATCAGTCCAACTGTGTTGTGCCTGGGTGTCTGAAGGGTGTAAGAACCCCGTGTAGAGCCACATTCGGGTGCCCCAGTTTGCCAGGGACACCTGATGCACAGGAATAAACATTTTCCCTTGTAATGATATATTTTGTGCCTTAGCCTCTCCGCAGTTGGCGTGGGCTGGTTATGAATTATGGTGACCCTGCTGCCTGGCAAACAGCTCTCTGCAGCTGCTTTTTCAGCTCCCGTTTTCCCCTCCCAGCAGCCCCTCGTGCCTCTGCAGAGCACTCAGCTGCCCGCTGTACTGGGATTGCCTGGCAAGGTTTTGGTAGCGGGGAGGCTACAGGGGTGGCTTCTGTGAGAAGCTGCCAGAAGCTTCCCCTGTGTCTGACAGAGCCAACGCCAGTCGGCTCCAAGACGGACCCACCGCTGGCCAAGGCTGAGCCCGTCAGTGACGGTGGTACCACCTCTGGGATAACAGATTTAGGAAGGGGGGAAAAAAAACACCTGCTGCAGAAGAGCAGCTGAAGAGAGGAGTGAGAAGATGTGAGAGGAACAGCCCTGCAGACACCAAGGTCAGTGAAGAAGGAGGGGGAGGAGGTGCTCCAGGCACTGGAGCAGGGATTCCCCTGCAGCCCCTGGTGCAGGCCATGGTGATACAGGCTGTCCCCCTGCGGCCCCTGGAGGACCCCACGCTGGAGCAGGGGGATGCCCGAAGGAGGCTGTGCCCCGTGGGAAGCCCGCGCTGGAGCAGGCTCCTGGCAGGAGCTGTGGCCCCGTGGAGCCCAGGCTGGAGCAGGTTTGCTGGCAGGACTGGTGACCCCACGGGGGACCCACGCTGGAGCAGGCTGCTCCTGAAGGACTGCACCCCATGGAAGGGACCCACGCTGGAGCAGGGGCAGAGTGTGAGGAGGAGGAAGGAGTGGCAGAAACAATGTGATGAACTGACCCCAACCCCCATTCCCCGTCCCCCTGCGCTGCTCAGGGGGAGGAAGTGGAGAAAATCGGGAGCGAAGTTAAGCCTGGGAAGAAGGGAGGGGTGGGGGGAAGGCGCTTTAAGATTTAGTTTTTATTTTCTCATTGCCCTACTCTGATTTGATTGGTAATAAATTAAACTAATTTCCTCAAGCCGAGTCTGTTTTGCCCGTGACGGTAATTGCTGAGTGATCTCTCCCTGCCCTTGTCTCGCCCCAGGAGCCTTTCGTTGTATCTCCTCTCCCCTGCCCAGCTGAGGAGGGCAGCGTTAGAGTAGCTTTAGGGGCACCCGGCGCCCGGCCAGGGCCAGCCCACCACACCCGCGCAGCTCTGGCTGCTGCGTAGTTCCTCAGAGACGGCACTGGTGTTAGCCAGCAACCAGCTCACCTAACGCAAACTCTATTTATTCAGAAGAAAGACGTGCCAGCAAAGACCCCGGACGCTCACGGCTCGCGCTTTTCAGGCAGGCGCTCCTTTCCATAGGGAGATCTTCGCAGGCCAGCTTTTGGGTCAGCCTCCTAGATTTTAGGGATGGGGATTCACAGGTCAAGGCTGAGATTTTATGCTCTTAGAGGAGAGGGGAAGGACCCTCCTGTGCTGCCCAAGCTCACTCTGCGCTACCACAGCTTCCATGGGAGGACAAGCGGGCGCGCAGCCTGACTCTCCTCTGCTGCGGGCCCTCAGGACTCAGCCGCTGGCCGGGCTACGGCTTCGTGGGTTCCTCCGGGGCAGGATGGTTGTACAGCGCCCGGGGGTGCCGGCTCGCGGTGGGCGCGGGCAGGATGATGGGGGGGGAGTAGGGCCCTCGCTCCGGCCAGCACAGGTCCACGATGGGGTAGAGCTGGCCCTGGAATTCTGCCTGGAAGGTGTAGATGGGGCTGAGCTCGTCGGGGTTGTCAGCATTGTAGAAGGTCAGCTCGCCCTTCTCATAGTGCAGGTAGATGCCGATGCGCTGGGGCCGGGCGGTCAGCGGCAGGGCAGCCCGCGGGGTGCTGAAGGCCTCGTAGACCTTCCCTTCCTTCAGGCCGATGAGCCACACGCCGTTCTCGGGAGACTTGCTGAGCTTCCCTTTGCGGTTGACCGTGCCCTTGATGATGCCCACGCGCCAGTGGTTCCTGGTGCCCACGATCACCTCCCAGTAGTGCTGGCCACAGGAGAAGCCCTTGCAGGTGAGGATGCAGTTGCTGGAGTTGAAACGCTTGGGGTTGCTGTCCCGGCGCTGGTAGAGCCCGCACTGCACCACTGTGTCACCCTTGAAGAGCTCCAGGAGGGGATGCGCCGTCACTGGGTCCAGCTTCAGCATCTCCGGAGCTAGAAGGAAAGCACGCGGGCTCCAGGCACGCTGGCGGGCAGGGGTCCGGCTCTGGGCGACCCCGGCACAGCCAGACAAGCTGGCACTGCTGAGCTTTAAGCAGCTGGAGCGTTACGCCAGAGCAGGCTGCTACCAGCACGAGACAGGGCCAGCCGCTGCTCCAGGAGCTCTCCTGGGGGTGAGGAGGGCAGAAGCAGAGAGCAAGAGAGAGGCCGGGGCAGTGCGACGCCGGCTGGGCAGCCTGTCCCACGCACCAGCGGTCAGTACCTGGCAGGACGCGGCGGTGCAGGCGCTTCCACACGGTCATCTTGATGTCGTCTTGGTGGAAACACGGCTTGAAGGACACGGGGCTAAAGATGCCGTCACCAGGGTGCAGGCTGGGGAGCTCTGACCTGGAAAGACACCGGCAGCCATGACGCAGGTGACGGGGACGGTGTGTGAAATTTTCTCACCTGGCTGCTGTGTGATGGAGCCACTGGTGTCTCGCCAGCTGCTCTTGCCCTCTTCTGGGGCTGAGTGTGTGGCTCGGGCCGTGGCTATCCATCACAACAGCAGTGTCCATGCGAGGCTGCCCCAGCAACGCTGAGATGCCCACTGGCCTGGGACCTCTAGCCCTGGTGCAGAGGCGCTACCATCCCCGTTGACGCTGTTTGCTGCTGGGTCCCACCACTCACCTGAACTGGGAGGAGCCATATTTCTGGAAAACACAAGAGAAAAGAGAGTCGGTGGTGGGAGCCTGACAGAATGGCAGCTCCTCTGCGTGGTCACAGCTGCACACGTCCGTGCCCTGGGCTGGAGAGGCCAGGGCTCTCCTTTCCTGGGAGAGCTAAGGGCATCACCTCTCGTGAAGGGGAGGACTGTCCCATCAGGGGAAGCCCTCGCTGGACAGAGGGCACCTACATCTCACTTCTCGTGGTGTCCCGGCTGCGCTTGGTGAGCATTCCCACTGCCCAGGGCTATGAGCAGCGGGCTGAGGGCTGGAGAGCCTGCCTGCCTGTCACTGCCTTCGCTAGCAAGCGCACTCACCCGGATGAAATCAAGCTGGCTTTCGTTGCTGAGTGCCTCCAGAGCGCTCTGCATCTCCTTAAGCCTCTGCAGGGCGTCTGATGTCTGCTTGACCTGGGACTCGATGGAGGTGATGAGCTGGGCTGCCTTCCCCTCAATGCTCTCCAGGAAGGTGGCCTTCTCCTCGTCAATGTACCTGTGCAGCTCCTGGAACTCCTTCCGGATCACCCACTTGAAGACATCAGCTTCGTTCTGCCGGGAGACAGCAAGTGGCTGTGCAGGGCTGCCTTGCTCCATCCCCTTCACCCGGTTTTTGGTTTCCCAGATGCCACCAGCAATGTCAGCGTGTCCCACCAAGCCACCCTCCACCGGCTTTCCAAATAAAGAGCAGCTCTGTACAGCAGGCCAGATGTTGTTTCATCCTGCTGTCCTCAGCAGCTCACCACCAGGGCACCCCTGTCTTACACCTCTCCTCCCCCAGGTTTTGATTTCCTGATGTCCCAACCAGCTTCATCAGAGAAGCTGGGAATGGCCTGTGTCCTGGGCTAATGGGGAGAAAGTGCAGCTCTGGTTGGATTTGGGTTGAGCCCTTCTGAGGAGCCCCACTGGGAAGCGTTAGCCTCAGAGGGGATGCCAGGAGGTCCCTTGGAGACATCAACTGCGTGGGAAACGGACACGCAGCTAAACCAGGGGTGAACTCAATGTGAAACCAGCGGCGTTGCTGTGAGTGGGAAGCCTGCTCCCGAGCGGGGTCCTTTCCACCCGTTATCTCCCCACCGCCAAGGACGTTCGGTCAAACCAGCTCTGACTGCTGCTCCCACCAGGACGCTCGGTGAGGGTTACCTCACCCTTTCCGAAAACAGGGCTGTGCCACCAGAGAGGGCTACGTCACCCTTCCCCAAAACAGGTCTATCCTTAATCCCTGAGTTTCGTGGAGAACACGAACCTCAGGGAACAGGGTGGAAGATAAGCCCTGTCTGCTATCCCAAGGAAGGGGGAAGAGAAGAAGTAGAGGAGGAGAGCTGGGGAGACCCAGGAGCAGAGGTTGCTCCAGGGGCTGTGTGGGACACAGGCTGCCTTGGCACATGACACTCACCGCGATGCGGCTTTTGTTGTTGATGAGCTTGCTGAAGTGTTCATCCAGGTTCCTCTTGCACTGGTGGACGTCGGTCAGCAGCACAGACAGCTCCTCCTGAAAAGAGAGCACCTCTGTAGGAGGGACCTCTGGGGCAGCCTCCTTGATGGCAGGCAGCGCTTGTCAGCCCCTCGAGGAGCACGTGGCCCTGAGAAGCCACGTTCTCCTATGCTTCCTCTAAGCTTTCTGGGGCCCTGCATGTCCTGCTGATCTTTCCTCTCTTGATCTAGAGGATTTGGGGTTGCCAGAGGCAGGAGAGCGCTCAGAGCGTGGCCCCGATCTGGATGCTGCTGACCAAGCACCCTTGCCAGGAGCACCATGTCTCCGCTCCCATTCCCAGCCCTCCGTATCTCACACCCCGTGGCGGCTCCGCATTGGGCAAGTGGGTGGCAAGTAGGTGGTGAGCAGCCACAAGACAGCACCAGGCCGGCAGCACCCTCCCAGTGCCGGTGCTGGGAGCCTGGCTGGGGCAGGAGCATTTCTGGTGCCTCCTGCTCTTATCTCCCCGGTGCCGGGAGCGGAGGGGACGGGTGGCCCTGTGCTTTTCCATTCCTGGGGCTTTCATGTGATGCTGGGCAGGCGACGCCAGCTGTTTACTCTGCCTGGCTGGGGCTCCTGTTTTCCTGCCTCCCTGCTCTCCCGTGGCACCTCGCCTCAGCCCTTATCTCCAGGCTCTTTTTGATGGTGTTTGGAAACAGCCTTGAAAGGCCCCGCTGACACTGCCCGACCGCCGGCTCTCTCCACCACGGTTCAGCCACCAAAACCCTGAGCCCTCTCAGCCGGGGACGTGCTCAGCCTGAGAAACGGCTGCCCCCCAGCCCAGGAACCCTGCCCCACATCTGGCTGTGCCGTGGGACCGTGCTCCCTGCACTGGTGTCATTTCCAGCCTGTCCCTCGAAGGAGAGGGGACATTTGGCCAGCAAGCGCTGCGGGTGCCCTAACCCCCACCCAGGAGCCCCAGCCGGCTCTGCCTGCCAACCTTCATCCGGCAGTACGCTGTAGAGATGGGGGTGATCTTGTGCTGGCGGTGGTTGCCGATGGTGCCGCACAGCCCGCAGATCACCTCTTGGTCGGCCTCGCAGAAGAGGCTGAGAGGGTTGTGGTGCATTGGGCAGGACTCTGGGGTGGGCTCTGCCTCGCCCCGGCTCTGCAGCGCCTCGATGACGCGGGCCAGCGTGACGTTGGGTGGCGAGGCGCTGCAGTCCACGGTTTGACGGCACACGGGGCACAGGAACTGCCCGTCCAGCTCTCCAGAGAGTGACACCACGCAGGACTTGCAGTACGAATGCCCGCACTGCAGCATCAGGGGCTCCTTGAAGACCTCCAAGCAGATGGGACAGAGGAGCTGGTCCTCCAGCTCATCGATGCTCATCCTCCGAGCCATCCTGCCACCTTCCCACGCAGACGCGGCCAGGGAAATGCGGGTGGGAGATCAGTCCTGTTCCAAGAGCGAGATAAGCAGAGATGAGTGAAGACGGGAGCTCAGCACCTGGGGAAGGTGAAACAGAGAGACACCTCCACCCCCCTGGCAGCAGCACAGACAGTTGGAAATTCATCATGAGGCTCCATGCAAAGTCTGAGGTGTTTCATAGAATCATAGAATCGTTAAGGTTGGAAAGGACCTCTGAGATCATCGAGCCCAACCGTTAAACTAACTGCCTGGTCCACCTCTAAACCATGTCCCTAAGCACCACATCCACGCGTTTTTTGAACGCTTCCAGGGACTGTGATTGCACCACTGCCCTGGGCAGCCTGTGCCAGGGCCTGACAGCCCTTTCAGTGAAGAAATATTTCCTAATACCCAACCTAAACCTGCCCTGGCGCAGCTTGAGGCCGTTCCCTCTCGTCCCATCGCTTGTTCCTGGGGAGAAGAGGCCGACCCCCCCCCCCCGGCTCCAGCCTCCTTTCAGGCAGTTGCAGAGAGCGATGAGGGCTCCCCTCAGCCTCCTCTTCTCCAGGCTGAGCCCCCCCCCAGCTCCCCCAGCCGCCCCTCCCCAGCCTTGTGCTCCAGCCCCTTCCCCAGCCTCGCTGCCCTGCTCTGGCCACGCTCCAGCACCTAGTTTGTTTTAACCCGCGATGTTTTTGGGCTCTGGAGACGTGAGACCACCCCTGGCTGTGTCTGCTGGATCTGCCTAAGGTGTCAGAAGTCACCACTGAGCTGTTCCCATCCGGGGCCTTCGCCTGGCCAGCGTGTCAGCCTGCAGCCCACCTCAGGGCAGACCTGCCGGTGTGTCAGGGCTGGAGACACAGCTGAGAGGGATTTTCTGCTGAAAAATTCCAGTATTGACCCTGGCCTGTATGAATTCCTACAGATCTCTTTGGGCTCATTGTCTCAGTCAGGGACATCCTCAGGATTGGCATTAGCTCAAGTGATGCAGCTAAGCAAAAGCAGAAGGAAATCATAAAGAGCACGTTTATCTAGGAGACAGGGACAACCACCACACAGTAAACACCTGTGAGGCTGCATTCGACCGATATGAGAGCTGGGAAACTGAGGCAGGGCTGTGACCGCAGCTCACCCCCTTGAAACACTGCGTCTCAGGTCCCCACAGCGCTCGACACTCCGGGCCAGCACCCCCAAGAGACATGAGCCCAAATCCCTGCCTCTCCCACCGGCCCTGGGGCTGCCTGTGGCCAGCCTCGTGAACTGTAAGGTTCATGCAGCATTGCCTCCCCTGCTGTTCGCAGCACTGCAATATAACTGCCAAGATCCTGGGCAAGTCAAAGACATGATCTGAAGTCGAAGACAATAAACCTGAAGTCAGAGATTTGGGAATTTCCCTGGGGACAGGGGAGGCTGTGACCTGAGCTCGACTTTTATCATACATTGCTATAGGAGCTTGCTGAATCAAGGAAAGGTTGAACGTCAGCCTGTGACCCCTCAGACACCGCAGGACCCCCTATGGGGAACCAGCTTCAGCTGTTCCCTCTGCTCACACAGAAACACCTCCCAGAGACCCGAATAACAGCTTCCTGCTCGCCGCACCACTCACTGCTTCGTCCTGGGCTTGGGCTCCGCTCGTCCCTGCACACCGAGCCGGACGGACGTCACTCGACTTCTCCTGATCAAGCTGAAGATTTTGACCCCGTCGGAGGGGCAGAGGAGGCAGGCAGCGGGACCAGCAGCCCCTCGGCAGGACGGGGAGCCGAGCCGCTCCCCTCCTGCAGCCTCAGCCCCACCAGGGATGTCCGTGCTCACCGGGGAGAGGCCAGGCTCTTGTCCCCCTCTCCTGCTCCGAGGAGGGTGACACACCCCCGCCAGGGGCTGCCCACCGCCGCGCAGGTACGGGCACACACATCATATGATTGCGTGGGCAGGAGCCTTGATAAGAGCCGGTGGTGTTTGCCTCCCTGAGCGGCCAGTCTCCCCGAGTCCCGCTGGGGTTTCACTCATCCGCACTGCTTGGGTCAGTGGAAACGTTCTCACCAAAACACTTTATCAACTAAAGCTCTTTTTTTGGTTGAAACAGGGATTTTTGTTGTTTGGTGAACCTTTCATTCTTTTGGAGAAGACCAGAAGGAAGCCCAAAGCGTCGCTCCTCCCATGTGAGGCACGCGTTTTTGTCTGACTGTGCAAAAAATGCTTTCTCGTGTAATTCCTTTTGGTTCTTGACTCACGGCTGGCCCGCAGCTTCCCTGTCAGCATCGCCCAGGGGAAGCTGGGGGTGAGGAAGGCTTCTCAATCGCGAGGGTCCAGCCTGGGGGCAACCCTCTGGGGGCTGTGGGGCGGGGAAGCGGAGGCAGAGGTTAAGGGATTATCCCGGGGCTCCCACCTCTGCCTCACGCTGACGGCGCTGGGTCTTTGGGCCGCAGTAACCCAGGCGGGTCAGCACCCGGGGGCTGGCGGGCGAGGACAGGCTGCGGGGACGACCCTCCCTCGAAGGGGCCTTCCCTGCAGCCACGGGAGCACCCGAGCCGGGGTCTCCCAGCCCACGGGTTCGGCTCAGGGCAGCGGGCCCAGGGCCCGCGGGGGCGGTGCTGGGGCTGCTGCCGGCGCCCTGAGGGGAGAACGAGATGAGACACCCGGCGGGACCGCCCGGGTCTCCCTGAGGGAAGCAACGCCCGGAGGAGGCTGCTCTCCCCCGCAGGCCCGGAGGGGACGGCGGGGAGCCAGGGCGAGGCAGCGGCAGCCGGGCCCGGGAGGTGGCGCAGGCCGCGGTTCCCGCCGCGCCCCACAGGCCGGGGCTGCGCGGACTACATCCCCCAGCGTGCACTGCGCGACGCCGCCACCGCCCATTGGCCGATAGCCGCGGGGAGGCGTGTCCTCCCCAGAGGCGCCGACGCGTGGTGCTTCGGCAGCGTGCTGGGACGCCGGTGGCTCCTCGGAGCGTGATTGGCTGGAGGCGCAGGGCGTGGTGGGCAGCGATTGGTGGAGAGGGCGAGGGGCGGGGCGCGGCGCGGCGGGCGATGGCGGGCAGCGGCGAGGCCGCGGGCGAGGCCCGGGCCGGGGCCGAGGGGAGGCCGCGCCCGGCGGGGCTGGCCCCGGCCGCCTCCCCCTTCCCGTGCCTGCTGCGGGCCCGGGGCCTGCAGGACCTGAGCGGCGACGGAGGGGTGCGCAAGGAGGAGCTGCGCCCCGGCAGTGGGCAGGCCGTGCCCCCGGGCGCCTCCGTGGCAGGTACCGCCGGGGCCTGCGGTGCTGGGCAGGCCGAGGGGCCCCTGCGCCTTCTGCCGGCGGTGGGAGGCCGTGTGGCAGCGGCCGGGCACCCCCCTGGCACTGGGCCCAGCCTGCCTTTCACGCCTTCCCCAGGGCCCTGTGCTGTGCCACCGGCCAGGCCTCCCGCCATGAGTTAGCGGTTGGACTGGGTGGCCCTAAACGTCTTTTCCAACCTGAGCGGTTCTGTGATTCCGTGAGGGCTGCGTGAGCTCACAGCTCGGCTCCCCGGGGGTTTTGGTGCGCTCTGCAGGAACACTGTGCCTTGCTTCGTGGGTACAAGCCTGCAGGATCCACCGACCATCTCCTGAGCGTCTGTCTTTATAAATGTCAGTTCTGAAATTTAAGGTGTGGTCAGCAGGACTTAGTAAACCTAAAATCCTTGGAATCCTCTGGCTGAAGTCGGGGGCTCGTGCTCCTCCTCTATGTCATTTATGTCTCAGTGCAAGGTTCTTGCTCTGGCCTGCGTGGCTGGGCCTGAAGTGTGCGCTGGGGGAGACGGAGAGGACAGAACCTGTTGTAAAAGATACCCTGAGCCGCTAACGTGCTTGTGGCTGGCAGATCTGAGTGCTTTGGACTTCACCGTGAGATTAGAACAAGAACTTAAAAGTACTTATATTGTACAGTAGTATGGCTCTCTGAAACAGAGACTGCTCTCCCTTATCAGTATTTTAGCACTTGGGATACTCTGTTTAACTTCTTGTGGCTGACAGATTAAATGAAAGGGCATCCCGACCTTGAGAAAAGCAGAGTTTCCAGGTCCCACCTGTGGTCACAGCACAGAGAAGAAGTTTGAAGCTGAAAGTGGTTCCTGAAGTGCGAGGGCCTGGCACTGTGTCAAGGGAAGCCCGTTACAGTGGGTTTTCTCACTGAGTGAGAAGTGGAGTTACCATACAGCTCCCCGGGGAGCGGCCGAGCTTGGAGGCGTCCATTCCCGCCTTGTTTCCCTTTCTAGGGCTCCAGCTTTGGTTGGGAAAGGCTTTATTGTGTATTTCTGCAGATAACTGGGGCATTTGAATTTCTACAGCTGAAGTTTCCATTCCAGTTCTTAGAAACACAAAATCACAACTCTTGATTAGAAAGGCATCAAGACCGTGAAGCAGCTGTTTTATTTGGTGTCGATGTTAAAACACAATTGACACCATTTGGCTGCTTGGATGTGACCAGGTTTTTGGTATAAAGACAAGGTAGTGTGTGCTGCCTCTGCTGTTCTACAGCAGAAGGAAGGAAGAAAAGCAGGATAAAAGGGTGATGTTGCAAAACCAACTCGCGGTGTGCTTCCGATGGCGCTGTTACTGGGTATGAAATCAAACTCTTTGTTTTTCTCTTCTCCCCGCTCCTCGCTTTGGGCTGCGCAGTGAAGTACTCCGGGTACCTGGAACACTGCGATGAGCCCTTCTGCACAAACTGCTACAGCAAGTCTCCTGGGCTGATGAAACTTGGAAAAGGTAGGTTTGAGGTGAAAAGTTTGTCCTGGGACTGGGGGTTATAAAGAGCAGCCCATTAAGACGTGTCAATTTGAATGCTGTTTAGTTTCTTTAGGTTATTTAAAAACTTTAAAACTTGTTAATAGAGTCCAAAAGCCTCCTGCTTCACCCAGGTGATGGTCAATCTGGAACTGATCAGCCTCTGCCCCTCTTGACGGTGGGAGTGAGCAGCAGTGCCCGTGCTGGTCATGGCAGCGGGGGTGCTTGCCTCCTGCCCCGAAGCAGCTGCTCGTCTTGGTGTTTTTAAATCACCTGAGAGGAGATGTTGCTGTTTACTGTGCGCTTAGTCCCGCCGCAGACTGCCTTGATAAGCCATAACAGGGGGCTGTTGGCCATTGTAGTTGCTGAGATGTGAGCTACTGAGGATTTTTTCCCGCCAGGCTTTAGGAGAAATTGTTGTTTGGAGTCTGAGGGGGTTTCCAGGTTTGCGATTCTCATGACCTTCCATTGCTTGTGACAGACATTACGCTGGGGGGCCTGGAAATCGGCCTGCTGACGATGAAGAAGGGAGAGGTGGCAAGATTTGTCTTCACGCCATATTACGCCTATGGGCAGCAGGGCTGTCCTCCTCTCATCCCCCCGAATGCCACGGTCATGTTCGAAGTGGAGGTGCTGGACTTCCTAGACTCGGAGGAATGCGATGCATTCTTTGAGTTGACTGCTGTGAGTTGCCTTAATAAGGTTTGAGACCTAAATCTCGAGGCTAAACCTTTGTTGTCTTTCCTTCCAGTTGCTGTTGCTCGTGTATTACATACGTTTAGCTTAGTTGCAGGTGCAGTGATCCAGACCCTGTGCTTCTTGCTCTGCTCTAACAGAAACACCTGCCCTCTAACGCGGCCCCTGCACGCCTTGCTCTGTTTGCACTCCTGTGCGGAGGGATAAGCTGGGTGCTGCCTTTGTTTGCTCCCCGTGTGCTGGAGTCAGTGGAACGACTTCCAGTTATTTTTAGCTTTGCAAGAAACCTGATGGTTTCACTAGAGGGCACCCACTTCCAGGAATTTCTCGGAAGGAACAGTAACGAGCTGTTTGTAAAAATCCTGTTCAGTCTCCAGCATTCAAGTGCCCCCTCCCAGCCCCCACCCTTTGTCTCTGCTTCTTGGCTGCTCTCCCAAGTGCTCCTTCACTGTTCGCTTTCCTCCCTCGTGAGTTACGGTGCTATTGTTAATTCCCCCTTTTCATGTCGAGGGCTTTGGGCTGTGGTTGTGGGTCAGTGAGTGGGGCAGAGGCAGCAGTGCTGGCGGGGGAGGCCCTCCTCGTTTCCTCCTGCTGCTGCACAGGCCACTTTGTCCGCACGTAGCCCTGCGAGCAAGCCACGCTTGTTGCAAGAGAGCTTACCCCCCTTCTTGCCGGTTGCCCACCCTTTCTGGCTACCTGACCTCTCTCTGTGAGCTGGTTCAAACTTGGAAACCCAGGAGAAAACCTGTCCTTTGGTTTTTATCTTTTTTTATTATTGTTGAAGCTTCACCTTTTGTGCCAGCAATAGTATTTGCGTTAACTGCCTGCTCTGTGCTAAGCAGGTGAGAGAATTGGGCAGGATTTAAGGACAAATTCCTGCTTTTTTTTCCCCGTCCTGGAGTCCCTTTGGTCCTGGTGAGCTTCCTGGCCTGGTTGGTAGCACTCTTCACCAGAAAAAGCAGCCTGGCGAAGGGAAATGCCGCGTGGTGGTGGCCTGGCTGGACACCGCAGGGGCCTTGGCACCGGCCTGGCTCCTGCTCTGTGAATAGAAGGGGACTGTGCAGGACTCTCCTGTCTGAGCTCTCTGCTTGTTTTCTTCCGTTTGAGCTGAAATTCAGGTATTTCTTTATACAGGAGCAGCAGGGTACATTTCCGCTACAAAAGGTGTTGAAAGTGGCAGACACGGAGAGAGAGTTTGGCAACTACCTCTACTGTAAGCGGCACTTTGAGGGAGCCAAAGACAGATACAAAAGGGTACGACACCAGAAAAAATGTGTTTTCCATTGTGAAAAGCTGTGAAAGCAGCGATTATTAAGTGCTAGCTCACCATAACAGGTACAATTTAGAGATCAAATACCTTCATTCTATTTTCCAGGCATAGTTTGTTATTTAAGAACAGATCTTAGACACCCGCTTTTGTGTGAGCGGCAGTGGTAAACGAAGGAGGAGGAGGGTTGGCAGAAATAGGCAGAACCCTTTTCCTTCAGGCTTGCTTGCTCTAGCCAAGACAGAAGAGTACATCTCAGTGGCAGTGTGAGCCCCGAGCGGTTTGCATGGCTGACGACTGAACTGGAGCCTTTTTTCAGGTCAGCTTCTGCTGGGGGATGTTATAATGCAGCACGGCCTCGTATTGCAGCAGCGTGTTGGTTAATGCTTTGAGAAGCAGTCTAGAGTCCCCGCGGTCTGGAAACAGAGATATCGCTGGCAGCCCGGGCACTCTACTTTTAGCCTTCCAGTTGGGAATCATGCAGTACTTGAGGCTGGTGAGAACCTCTGGAGGTTGTCTTGTCCAGCCCCCTGCTGAAGGAAGGTCAGCCACAGCAGGAGGCTTCCCAGGACTGTGTCCGTTCAGGTGTTGAACATCTCCTGGGATGGAGACTCCACCACCTCTCTGGGCAGGAAAATGCTCAGTTGTTCCCAAACTGGAATGCATCTGCCGTTGTTTCGGAGGCAGTGAGGTTTTGTGAGATTTTTCTTCCCTCCGTTTAGAGTTGCTTTTTCTTGGTATTTCTTAGTAATAAAAATAATTCAAATTGCCTTTCTCCCTGTAGGATTTATCTTCTCTCTTTGGCCTTAAAATCTTGGCGTAATATTTTTATTCTGCTGCTTTCAAGTTCTTTGGTAGGTTCCTAAACCTGCAGTCTTATGGCTGAGCTGGCTAGTCATGCTGACAATGCCGTGCAGTGTATTTAGAGTTTTGATTATTATTATTTTTAACTGACCTAGGTAAACAGAAACATGGGTGTAGCTGGCTGATGAGATGGATTTCTCACTTTCCGGTGAGATTTGTTGTGCACTAGTTCTTTTTCCCTGTCTGCCCAGGCGTTTTCCGTCCTCGCTCGCAGCCTTTCCAGCGAGGCAGAGCAGCGTCAGATCAATGCTTCCAAGCTGCTGGTGCTCCTGAATCTCTCACTTACTTACCTGAAACTGGAACGTCCTGCCCAAGCTTTGGCGTACGGGCAGAAGGCCTTGGAGATTGACCAAAGAAACGCCAAAGCGCTGTTCAGGTGTGGCCAGGTGGGCAAAAATAAATTCCTCCAGTAGCCACATCAAGGAATACCCCGGTCTGACTGGCTGTGGAGAGAACCTCGAATGAACCGAGGAGAACCACTAAATTCTGGGCCAGGCCGCCTAAGCTGCTGCAGCAGTCGAGGTGGTTTTTCTGCATCTGACCTTTTGGAAAATCTGGCGCTCTGTAAATCTGTCACACAGATCTTTTCATGGGGGGATTCCTGAGCTACCTGGATCTGTCTCAGAAATATTTGTGGCTGCACATGTTTCACTCCTGAAGAATGGCAGTGAGTCTATATTTATCTTGCGACGCATCTGTCTTCTTTCAATGGCAGGCTTGTCTCTGCATGACAGAATACGAAAAAGCACGGGATTTCCTGGTCAGAGCTCAGCATATACAGCCGTTTAACCACGATATTAACAACGAGCTGAAAAAGTTGGCAAGGTGAGAGAACTCCTTTCCATCCCTGTGGAAGAGGGAGCGCTTAGGCAGGCTGGAACACCCACTCCAAAATATTTAAAATGTTTAAAAAACAAAACACAAAACTATTGGGTTATTAAGTGACTTGGGAAAATGCAGAAGGTTTCTCTTAGCGTGGCGACAGCTGATTCAAACGTTTTGCAGACATAGTGGTTACAGGTGATAGGTGAGAAGCTGAGAGCACCCGCTCTTTCCATACGGTTTCTCTGGGGGTGCATGTGTTGCACTCCTCCTGAGCAGGTAGGTCAGGGTGATGACAGCAAGACAGGGGCTGCTGAAATGCCTCAAACCCGATGAAACGCAGTAGGCTAGCGCTCAAGCCGATAGTGTTCTGGATTAATAAGTATGATTTTCGTTCCCTTTAAGGTGCGTTGGTTAATTACAGCAGCTCTTCTGCACTGCAAGTGCTGCAGTGTACAATGCTACAAATACTAATGTTTGTTAAAAGTGACTTTCTTGCTGTCTTGGAGGTAATAAGTGAGCAATCCTGAAGGCAAACTTTCCCTTTGCCCACAGGCTGAGTACAGCACAATCCTGCCAGCTTTAGTCATGCCCTAGCCCCACCAAAACATGACTAACGCTGGTCTCTGCCCTCATTCTGCTCTTCCCTTTGAAACTGGCAAAAGCACTAGCTGGTTCCCAAAAGTGTGTGCTGTTCTTCTGGTGCTGTTCACAGTCGCAGAAGGCGATGCCGTCCCCAGCTTCGGAGATCACAGAGCAGTCCCTGAATACGAGCCCTCTGCTTTTGTGTGTCGCTGCTAGGCATTTGCAAAAAGGTTCGTAGGCAGCAGTAACATCTCTTATTAGAGTAGTTGGTGCGGCTGGAAAAGCCAGTCCCGTGGGCCAAGCGCCTTCACCAGGTAATGTTTTGGTAGAGGGCTGTCCTTGCACATCGCTGTCCTATATATCCACGTTGTATTTAATAGTCTGTGATAACACCAAGTCTCTAAACTTGTTCTGTTACTTCTGAAGTACAAAGAACTTGAAGGCAGTGTTAGCTGCTGGTCTGGAAATCTGAAATAAACCTCCTCTGTTCATCCCGATCTGCCTCTGGGTATGTAGCTACCAAATTGCTAGATGAGCGCAAGCAGTTGTAAAATAGATCTGGAGGGCTGGCTAGCTGCTCTTGGAGGCTTGGCACGTGGGTAGTGTCAAAGGCCCGTGGTGCAGTGCTAGAAGTCCCAATTCTAGAAGCCTCACGTATTCCCTTAGACTCGTTTGAAATATGTTGGCAGGTAAAAGAGAAATCTTGTAATAATGTTGAGGTTGTGCTGCCAGGAAGCACCATGCCTTCGGGGAAGCAGCGGGCAGGCTTGTCGGCTCTGACTCTGGGGACAGCAGCACGTACAGCTAACGCGTGTGTCGGTAAGCTGAGCACACGTTAAACCACTGCTATCTTGGAGCTTCTGCTTCAGTGTCAGTTAAAATTGGTGTATTTTTTGCTTTTACTATGCCAAAGAGTGGCATTAGTATAAAATAGATGAAGACAATGTTATCGGGTGTTGTTAATTATGCGACACCTCAGTCTAGATCCTGTAATGTTGCCAGACTGTCTTTCCTGAGAAAACTCGTGCTGTGATCTGGCAAATGCTTCAGAAATGGAATACGAATCAAAATCTTGTTCTTAGAAGCTTTTCCCTTCCTTACCGAGTACATTTGTACTTTGCAAAAAGGAATGTTGTGTGTTAACCAACAGGTACCTTTTGCTGTCGAAAACAAAACTTTGAAAAGCCTCTGTTTCACAGCAGAACCAGGTTCTTGGCAACATTCACTTCACTGGAGAAAAACAGGCAGAATGCAGGGTGAGGGTTTTGTGGAATGCGTGTCTGGTACCAGCTGTAGTGGTCTTGTTGGTGCAAATTCTGCTGCTGGATTTGGCAGTTCTATTGGAAGGCTTGTGTTGCATCAAATCCAGAACAAAATGGGGTTGTTCCGATATCTGGCATGAATCTGCACCTCCGAATGAGGGGCTCTCGGATTTCCCGCTGTGGCAGGCTTGTGAGCCATCCACAGCCTAGGTGGGCATCCTCGATCTACTCAGTGTGGGCAGTTGTGGCAGCATCTGTCTGAAACTTAACAGAAGAGACTTGCTGTGCTGGGATTTCCCTGAACGAAACACTTTGAGGCTCTGGACCCAGGGGTGCTGATGGTAGGGGGCTGAGGGAGCGTTAGCCAATGTCACGCTTGTTGCAACACATCAGAAATAGCACAAAAACCTTTGCTTTTCACCTTATATGGTAGCAGATGCAGGAAAGCTGACCATGTGGGCAGCCATTTGTCCCTGGGACGGTGCCCAAACTGAGTCACCCTCTGGCTCAGGGATTCCTCACCAGTGAGACCTCGTTGCCGGTGAGGTGAGAGCACAGGGTGCAGAGGACGCTGTGCTTGGAGAAGCAGCGATTAAAATGGAGCCTGGGAAGCTTTTGCCATGCTAATGTGACACTGGCAGGGAAGTGAGAATGGAGGAGGAAGCATCTGCCCCGTCATCCACTTAGTTCGGACACAAATCCCTGCTGTCTCCTGCCTGTCCTCTGCCCAGATTCGGTGTCAATGGTCGATATCCTGGAGTAGGGCGCTTGGACGATGTCTCCTGCTAGGTGCTGAGGGAGCTTGCACGAGGAGTGGCACAAATGAGGAGACACGAACCTAGACCACAGGATACAGGTGGGGGTTCCTCTGCATCCTCACGTGCTTGCAAAACTGGTGCAGAAAGCATCTGGCTACCAAAAGTCAAATGATCTACTTAGCTAATAGCCACCAGCGAAGCAGAGACTCAAGGTCTGGGGATGAGGCACAGTGTTTCCAGCACTCTTTCCCTCACATGGCAGAAAGAAGGGCTTGGGGGAGCTGTGTCTTTGCTACCAGCATGCTCTTTCATTAAGCTAATTTATCTATATGGAAAAAATACTGTGTTTTCTGGTTGTGGCACTGAAGGTTGGGCAGTCAGTCCGCAGCCCGTGATGCCATGCTGTGCTCTGCTTTGCAGCTGCTACAGGAACTACATGGAAAAGGAGAAAGAAATGTGCTGCCGAATGTTTGCCCCTCTCAACTCTTCTTCTGGCTGACCAGAAATAAAGGTAATCAAGTTGTGAAAAAGGCTGAGGTCTCCCAAAACCTCTGTTGTGTCTGAACCGTTTTCAGGTGGGGAACCTGCTTCTCTTCTCCCTGGGAGGATTTTGGAGGCAAAATGTAAAGTAATGGGAGCGTGTGGAGGGGAAGGGGCAGGATGGTGGGGTGAAACGCTGCTACGTCGTCGGCTTGGGGAATCTTTCCTGCGAGGCAAGCTGGCGTGGGACAGGAGCCTGAAACTGGTTCAGTAAGTAAGTTTGGTTTTGTTGTTTCCTGTGCTGCTCATCCCAGTTATTCCTTGTCAGAGCCAGGGGGAAAAATAGCTGTGCAGTCTTGTTTCTCTGCCAATTAAAAGAAACCAAAAAAATTGTTCCTGTCAAACTTAAGAATTGGATTTCCTCCTCCCCTCCAGCGCTCCTGTCTGGAGCTGTTGGAATGCCTCACTTCAGAAAAATCTAAATATTTTATTTCTGTTTTTTTTTAAATATTAAAAAACCTGTTTGTATAGAAAATTTCAAATAGATGTTTTGGACTCTTTAAAGCCTTAAATCTTCTAGCAAAATTGACGGGTTTATAAATGCACAAAGGCTCTTTGATCATTCTTTTTTTTGTCAAAACCTTTGGGGGGGGTGTAAGGGGGAGTGAAAAATCTTCGCTGGTCTCTTGCCTCGGGGTAAACCCTAGGGAAAGAGTTGCAGAAAGTGACAGCAGCCTTCTGTCAGAAAACATCACCAGCTCAGGGCCGTCAGAGTTTGCTGCCGTTCTCTCTCATGCCATACAGGCAGTACCTCTTCTGCTTGTAGAAAATGAGTATTGGCAGCCTTTCCATCAGTAGCAGCGCGAGTGCAGGGTGCAGGTCTGGTATTTTAAGGTTGGCTCTTTTGTCTGTGCTTGTGAGGAAGCTAAAGTGGTATTTGAGGAAGAGGTTCGACTGAACGACTGCTTCCTAAGGCAACACAACCCTCCTCTGGCTGGACGTGCCTCCCTGCTGGAGTCTTCACCCCTCTGGCTGTCCCTGTGCCCCAGTCTGAGCTGGGCATGTTGCTAAACTGCCTCGGAGCACAGGTTCTTCTGCCTGGGTTCAAGATGAGACTGATCACATCTGTTAGCAGGTACCTACCCCCAGGCAAGTAGCCATGAAAGGGGATTTAAGACTGATGGATTTAAGACCAATGAGCAGTCTTGCCAGCACGTGCAGAAGTCCATGGTTCTGGACTTGACTCTGATTCTCCACTTGCTGAATTTCAGAGACTTGCAGTTTGGAAGCCTGTAGGACTTGGGTCACGTGTGTGATGGTGGTACGTAGCGGTGCCTGACCCGGGAAGCTTCTTGGGTCGATCTGTGCACCAGCTGGCCCTGCTTTGTGGTGGGAACTCTGAATGAATGTGGTGATCTGCTGGGTCACCAGGCAGGTCCTCCATTGGTAAGGCTGTGTGGCCTCTTGTCTCCCAAAAAGCAGCTTGCAAAGATGCTGATTGCCACACAGTTGGTGTAACGGCACATAGCTGTTGTTGTAAGTAAAGCAGTGTCTTCAGTTAGTGGAGACTGAGATGGGCAAAGGGGAAGGGAAAACGAGAAACCTCTTTTCAACCTCTTTTTGCCCCTTTAAGGCAAGCTTGAAGATTGGGCTGAACCATTCATCAGCCAGAGTTTCTCCACTGACTCCTACCGATGCACATGTACAGCGCTTCCCTGGAGTTCTCCTGCCTGACACAGCTGATGGGCAGCTGTCAGTCAAAAAGATTTCTAACCTACTTTGAGGTTGATTTTAGTTACAGTATTAAAAATAAACTAAGTCTTCCAGACAAACATAAATCACCTACACAGGAATCTACTGTTAATTCATCGCAAGAAAAACCCCTTGCTGGAGGAGGTTCTTGCAGAGCAGGACCCTGTGCTGGCTGGAGGTTGGTTTGCTGCTGCATCTTGCTTAAAAACTTCATTACGTATTCAGAGAGGAGCGAAGCAGTCCAGCTGGAGCTCCTGCTCTCCATCAAAGGCACCGCTAATTAGTCAGAGGCAGAACATTCTTTGGTGTTTTCTGACAACTCTGAACAAGTTCAGTTTAGGGCACAAGCTGTACTTGGTCGGTCTGGCAGGCATGCTTCGTCCTTTCCGTCTGCGTTGGGTGAGTAGATGGCCTGTGAGCACTGCCTGTACCTCGTGTTTAATGATCCAGCGGAATCACAACAGTTACGGAAAACTTTCCTATATACCAGCTGGCAGGAGCTTGTTAAGCGTTGACCTGACCCGTTGTCCCGCTTACCAGCTAAATGACTCGAAGCTGTAGTTGTGGCGTTTTCTCCCTCCTGAAACACTGCTACATCCATCCCCCTGCTTCAGGGCTCCTTCCCAGGTGGGTTTGCTCTGCCTTTTGGTGAGTTCTGCAGCCGTTGCTCTGTTACAGGGACAAAGGCTTCATTGCTCTGTACAGAATAATCCAGAGCTGTGGTGTGTTTTGCATAATGACGCTCAAACCCAGACACACTTGAGTATCTCCATTCTGCCTGGTATTTCTGTATCCCTCTCGCTGTAGAGCCCAGTTCCTCTAATTGCCACAAACATCTTGCTCAGAACCCAGTCTTCCTTTTTTAATGGAGTTTCAGGTCAGAATAAATCTTCTCTTTGGTGAAATGCAAGGCCACTTGTGATGCTTCATGGAGGAATTCAGAGGGAGAAATAGAAGCATGAACAGTTTCTTAAATCCATCCTGCTGCTCTGGCTTGGGTCTCGTGCTTGCCCCTCTTTGGGTTTGGGTTATTTGCCTGTCTCTGTACGCTTTGTGTGGTGCAGATGTGTCGAGCCAGGTTACCTGGGATGTGCATAGCTGAAAGTCCTCCTCGGTGTTCCCTAAATTGCAGGATGGATGGGCTGAGGACCATGGGCTTATTGGAGCTTTTTGTTCTTGTTTGAAAGATCCGGCAGAAAAAAAAAGGAATTTCTTATTGTTGCATTGCTGTGGTCCTTCATGATAAGAGAACTTAATCATGAGGAGTGGGGACAAGTTCCCTAGAAATGTCTGCATTCTAGTAGAGGGTCCTTGGGGATGGTTTCATCCCAGGAAGATGAGTCTCTGAGCTTCTGTTTATTATAGGTGGGCCAAAGTTGAAAGCTTGCTTCTAATGGGTATCTCAGCTCAATACACGGGAGAAGTGGTCTCAGTAGTGGAGAGCACCCAGGGAAGTGTTCCAGTGAAAACAAACAGTGCTGAAATTACAGCAGGAAACTGTGACTCTGAGGTCGAACTCGAGATTGCTACGAATAGCAGGGTCTAGCAATTCTGAAGCCGTTAATCGGTGAGAATTGGCTGCAGAACTGGGGCTGTGTCACCTGGTAGAAGTGACTATAATTGGGCTTAAAATCAGCAGCAGTTGCCAGTTAAACTGACCTAATAAGCTGAAAGAGGCTTGCAAATAAACTGAGAAGTATGTGCATAACGCAGTCAAAACTCCTGCCTTGGGAAGGCTCCAGACTTTGAGTAAACAGCAACTTGCTCCTTCCCCTCCTGCTCTCCCTTATTACTGAGAAGATCTAAAGTGTGCCTCCTGCTGATGCTGTCCCTACCCACCGCGTAAAGCTGAGCAACACAGAACCGGCAATTTCATTTCTCCTTTAGAATATGCAAATTATTGTACCACCGAGATGTCCTGTGCTGCGAAGGAAATTGTTAAATATCTGCTTTATGCTGAGCATTGCTGGAGCGAGTGGGAAGGCTTGAAGGATGACTTAATTAAGCATTCTCCTTGCTAAGCAGAGGAAGGAGAAAAGCTTTAATAAGGTTGTTGCATTGGGTTTGGTTTTTTTTCTTTTCCCTCCAGCTCTCTCCTCTTCTAGCATCTTTCTTTTTTTCAGAGGAGTTCTGCAGTTCATGCCTGCGGTAGTACCTGTAATACCTCTCGAAGGTTGGTGGCTCTTGTCTCTTCTAGAAACTGTCACAGGAGAAATGACTGCCCTGCCTCTGCCTCAGGATGCCATGGCACGTGTGCTTCCCAGGCAGGTGTACTGGACATGGATCCCTGGTTTGAATGCGCTAGGGCTGGCTTTGCCCGGACCGGGAGGTCCGGCCTGGGCTTAGAAATGAAAAGATGATGTGAAATGGAAGGGAGGGAGACCCATGCAGTATTACAGGGCCTTACCGTGCCCATCTTCCACGGCATCGGTGAAATGCTGGTTCTCCAGCCTCATCGGAGGGCTGCCTTGGGGCCAGCCCAGGGCCATCCCCTCTAAGACTTAGCAAGTGCCTAAAGCCCAGGGTTCCCCTTTGTGTGCTCAAACATGAAGCTCCCAGGTGAGGTGGGAGCAAGTTCCCGGCTGTGTTTCTCCTCAAGCTCCTGTCTGCCTGCCTCAGGCCACCCAGCACGCCCTCCCTGGAAAGGACGGGCTGGGCCCCCAGTGAATACCCCTGTGCGGGCTTTTATTGCTCAGAGCTTTTGCCAGCAGCTGGAAGATAAAATATGCTGCCGTTACAAATCAGTAGAGAGTGAAAAAGATGCTGGGCTCTTTTTATTCTCATGATAATACTTGTTTTATCATGTAGGTAGATTTTAAAGAGAATGGTCTGTGTGTAAGATGTGAATTTCTTTACGAAGAAAGTTGTAGTTTTGCAGAGCATTCAGAGTTACTGGCCTTCACTCCCAGCAGCAAGGAGACGCGTGGTTATTTTAAGGTTTTCTCTGAAGTTTCTACAACTCATGCCTGGGTTCAGGTTACAACTTAGTCGTGCTGGTAGCTGAGGCACAGAAGTGCCCAGTGCTGCTTTTGGTCCTTGTGGCATTGCGGACAGTGGGAAGCGGCTCTCCCCGGGCTCTCACCCACCCAGGCAGAACTGGCCCACCTGGCCACCGGTCCTGCTCACCTGGAGTGCTCCAGACTTTCTCTCTGAACTAGCAGAAGAAATATCTTTATCCTATGTATTTCTCTTAGTCATAAATATGGGGATTTTGAAAGACCATGCCTTACACAGCAAAACAAAGTGCCCTTTTCCATACTTTACTGTTGTGTGCTTGTTCTTCTAGTCCGGTTTCTCGAAGGAGCATTGAGTGTGGAGAACTGTAACCACGCCTATATGAAGAATCACGTATCCTCTTGGGCTTGGAGGACATTGCCACCTCCAAAGAGTGAAGGATGTTTTTCACTGCCTGATTTTAGAGACATCTCATCCTGAGCACACGCTCAGTGATCTAAATCACTGCATGGCCGTGGGCCAGCTGTGGCCTGAGCGGTGTACCCACGTGTCCTACCCACGTGTCCTGCCCATGTGTCCTACCCACGCTGGGGTCAGTGTCACTGAATGTGGGTGTCCTTGTGTCTTGCTGCTTCAGCGTGGCACTGCACTGAGGGCTCTGCTGCTGGGACTGGGTGTCAGAGCCGATAGCAGCATTCAGAGCAGAGGGGAGCTGGCGCGCAGCAGAAGGTAACTTTGCACGGTTGGGATGAAAAAAACTTCAGGTGATGGTGGTGTGAACCATGCCCTCATGGCTGATTTTTTTGGGGACCTTCCATGGGTTTCTTTTTGCTTATTCCACAGTCTCTGCTTTGTTCAAATGAAACTGCAAACTTTTAATGACCTGATACCCTAGACTTCAGGTGAGATGCTCTCCTGATTACAAGAGGGTGCTGGTGCTGGTCAGGGTCCTGTGAGACCTGCCATCTTTCTGCTCCAGCAGAGTGAGCAGTGAAACACTGACAATCTTTGGAAGAGTTTAAAATGCTCTAACTGAGCATTGGTAGTAGCTGTGATGATACAGAGACAGCTGAGGTTAACAAAAAAAGTGCTAAGTGCCCTCAAAATTGTTCATTGTGGTTTTGGGGAATACTTCTCTGCTCTGTGAGCTACCAAGCACTGTTCACCAAGTGCAGCCCCGTACGGGGTGCCCTCTCCATCAGCAGCGACACAGAGCAGCTGGCAGGGGGTCGGGGGCTGCAGCACTGCTTGGACAGCACCGCGGCATTGGTTGCTGTGTCTGACGTGGTGGCAATGGCACTTTGCAAAAAAGACAACATTTATGGCTGTCCGCACCAAGAGGCAGGAGACATCTAACGAGGGCTTCAGATCTGGGGAATGTTGCTTTCAGAAAGGCTTTTGCTTAAGATGCAGGGAGTGACTTGGCACTGCTGTGAGTTGGTTTGCAGAACTGCGGAGTTATTTCCAGTAACGGTAGACATGACCTTCATGTGCCTCTCCCACTACGCACCCCGCTTTATCAGGGACCTGTTGATTTGACAGAATGCTGAGCATTATTGACGTGAAAGTTATCTGAGCTCTTGAAGGACTGGGAGCTGCTGTAAGGATCGGTTTCAGCCCAGACTTGCTGGATGAAGTCCTTTCTGAGCCAGAAGTGTGTGTTGAAGAGTTCATCCCTTCTTTCACCTTCCCATAATTGTCCCTCTTGTGAGACCTCTTGTTCCCTGAACAAGTTGTTTTGTTGCTTTGTTTGGGTGACGTTTTAAGGGACTTTTTTTAGAAATGCTTGGGAAACAGCTCCGCTTTCTGCTTTTCCTTTTTGCTTTAGGTATCCTTGTCCCATCACAGATCTGAGCAGACTTGACAGATCCTTCTTCCATCACCTCACGTTCAGGATGGTAGCGCATGTCATCAGCATTCAGGGTCTTTGGAGTCGAGACTTGTTAAAGATCTCTGGAGAATTCATCCTGCCACTGAGCTGTCTGTCGAGTGTACAGGCAGTGCTTGAAACTCACTGTGGATCCTTTGCAGAGCTGAGGATCATGACAAATTGACTTGCAAAAAAAAAAAAAAAACCCAAAGAAATCCTGAGAGAAAAGCGTGTAAGCGCAGATCTTCAGATGGCAAGGGAGGTTCATATGGCTTGGTTATATAAAGGAGGAGTAGCGCATCTGCTCCTTACACCTTCATGTGTGAATTTGGACATCTGGTGCACCTGTGGTGGGGTAGTCAGAGCCTGCTGAAGCCTTCAGACGTGGGGAGTCGGAGCGTCTGCGTGCTCGTGTGCTACCGCTCTCTGAAGGCAGGCTTCACGGCCATCTTGGCCATAAAAGTGGGTCCACTTGAAGCACTAGCAGCTGGACGTCCCCAAAAAACATGTCACACAGAGCAATGAGGGCATGGCTGTCTGCAGGATCACTTCTGTAGACAGCAGAGAGGTGGTACCCTAATTAGGTAATTTTCTGAAGGCACGGCAATACATCGTGTTCCCTCTAATAATTGTCCAGATAAAACCGTGATAGCCTGGTGTTGTAAATAGCTGTTTCTTCTCCTCGTATCAGGGTGGATTGCCCAGCACATCTTGTTATCGGCTAGCTGATAGCACCCGAGCTGTCGCTGGGCTTTCTTCTTGCCATTCAGGAGAGCCGCCGCCTGTCAGTCACCGCTCCCGGGGTCCCCGCGATGCGTTTCAGCAGGAGCTTGTTCACCTCCCGCTAGCGGTGGTTTTTCTCTAGGCTGTCATTCCCGAGTGGCTGTTCCTTTTGGACTCATCAGGGTTTGAGTGAAGAGCACTTCTCGGGCAATTGCCGTTCAAGAAGGTTTTAGTTCCTTTGCTGATCTATGCTCCAAAAGTGTTCACATAACATCTGCTTTTCCAGTGTGCTCATGTGGAGCTGAGGTGTAAGACGTACCCTGTCCTTCTGACCACCAAGTCAAAACTTTCCTTCCTTCTCCGTGGTCAGCAAGGATCCTATTTGGATTGGAAGTGTTGAAAAGAAGGCGTTCTGTCTCCCATAACAGACATGTGGAGGCTACGTTTCTCTGAATGTCCTTTAAAGTCGCTTCTCTGGGATGTAAAAGCCATGAAGCCACAAGAGTGCTCTTCTCACCGAGGGTTATCTCCGTGCAACGCTGTTGGGAGCTGCTGCTTCAAAGCGTGGGTGTAACGAGGGCTGAACTGGCAGGAGTGCGCTTTAAGTGCGTACTTCTTACTTTCCGGTTGCCTCGTGCTTTGACGAAAATTTTATCTGCCGCGTTTGGTGCCTACACAACACTTCCCCACAGCCCTGCTAGAGATGGAGACGGGAAAGGGGGAGCTGGGGAAGAGGCAGCAACGGTTCCTTAGGCAAGAAAGCAGCTTAAACAAATTTTAAAGCCTTAGTTAAAGATTAACTGTTAATTATGGCTTTAATGCAGAGTAAAGGTGATTAGAAATGACCTGTGACCTGGCATGTTGCTTACTGTAAATTGATGATCAACTGCCTTGTCTTTCTGAAGCATGAATTAAAATAGCTGGTACCACCAGACTTGTGTTCGAACTTCAAAGCGAGCGTGTGCCGTGCTGGTTTGCGTGGCTGAGCTGCAGCCAACCTGCTGTTAAGGGAAGGAGACAAATATCGGAGCAGAGTCCTGGTTGGAGCGCGTCGTCCTCCGACGCGCAGGAGCAGCAAAGGCTTTGAATGCCATCCAGCTCTCTGCGTCTTCAGGGCCGTGCGTTTCCCCTCCGCTTCTCTTTTGATTGTGTAGCCATTAGGTGGAAATGAAAGAGATGAACTGATCAAACACTCCTTGAAATGGCTTTAGGGTTTCAGTTTGAATATTTTTTTAATTAGCTTCATGTAAAGACTTTATTACTTCAAATAGCAGTCATGAAACCAGAAGACTCACAGTTTGATCCTTTGTTTTTTATGGTGCCCAAGAAGTCTCAGTAGCTGTAGGTTTTATACCCAGCTAGACACCCCAAACCACAACTAACAGCCCGTGGAAACATCAAGTGATTATCTTTTTAAATATGCCTATCAGGGACATATTAAAGGAAGTGCTGTGTGGGGATAATACTAGACTGACAAGTAGCAGAGTAGAAGTCAGTTGCATTTTAACAGGAGCAAAGACGCTTTTCTCTAATAACACACAGAACACTACAGCACATCAAGTAAATGATTTTTTTTTTTCCCCACTGTAAAAACCTTTTTTTCCTTGTCCTCGTTGCTCGAACTTTATGCTGTGAACTAGATAAATGATGTAAGCATCTCTACCTCTGATTCATTTTCAAAGAGAAGAGACCAGCTGAAGTGTCCTCCGGTAGTTTTCCTTCTTTAGAAACTACTTCTCCCCCTTCTCCTGGTTGGGGTAGGTACTAGAAAGCGCTTCCAGCCTGAAGCTGACTGTGAATATCTTGCGTTACAATGAACCTCGTTAACCCCCAGCTTTGGAAGGTTTGGCAATAAAAGGTGGCCTTGTTAAATGAGACTGTAACGCGGGATTTAGCGAGTCTGGGTGAACCAGGACTGACGTGTTACCGTGAATCCTGGTTTGTGCTAGGCTGGAAGTCGTTACTCGTGTCTTTCTGGCAATCTTGAGAGTTACTGGACTGTTTTGTGCTTTTATTATCCCAAACTTTACAGTGGGGGCAGCCCTTGAGAGAGGCACGCTGTCCTGATTCAGACTCATGGTTTTCTGGCAGGGTGGCATTTGAGTCACGGGCTTCGGGTGGCTCTGGGCATACAGACAGACCGAAACCCGGCTTCTTCAGGGTCATCGGAGGAAGATGAGTAATTTGGTTGACCTCACAGCTAACCCTGCTCTGAGCAGGAGGTTGGACTGGAGACCTACTGATGTTCCTTGCAGCCCTAATTATCCTGCGATCCTGTGGTGCCTTTCAAGGATATATAATGAATGAGGTGTGGATTTTGAGCATCATGTGATGCTTCATCTTCTCATCTTTTAGTCTCTAAAGCATCTATTTTCCTTACAATTACTGCTTTTTTTGCCTTCTGGTTAGCAGTCTGTAAGCTGATAGCCTCTAAGGAACAGGCTTCCCCATTTTGCTACTAGTAATTTGATTTACATTTGCAGAGATCACCGCTGCAGCCGAGCCGGCTGAGCAAGCCATGGTGGCTACGGCTGCTCAAAGAGTATCAAAAATTGGGTTGGGCTCCTGGTATTCTTGAGCTGAGAGAAGATAGGACATCTTTTGAACGTACCTCCTTTGATCCTCAGAACTTCTGTAGGAGCCAGATAATGGGTTATCTTATGGAAAGGTTTCCAAGGATTTTTCTGATTCTTTTTTTTTTTCTCTTCTGCTGTTCATCCTATGGATGATGGAGGGACAGGGCTGAGTTTTCAGCAGTGTTTCGGTACCATCTGCGCTCTGACAAATCAGGGAAATACCCTCTGTATCAGTATTCCTCCGCGAGTATCTCGGAGGCGCCAGTTGCAGCAACGTCGTGAGCAGCAGGATGCTGAAATACATTAACAGGCACATCAGAAAGCAGCGTGAATATGCGTGCTGAGTGTTTTACCCCAGGTGCTTAATGGCTTTGGGGACAAGAGGGAAGCCCCTGTTACGCTTGCACGCACCACAACTCCACCGCAGATCTCGCCGTGTTAGACCAGCGCTTGAAAACCACCTCGGAGAGCTTGCGAGGGCCGGGGAGGAGAAGGTGCTGGTTTTGTCCACGGGTGGGGAGGCACTGAAGCAGGCAAGCTTTTGGCAGCAAGGTCAGTGTAGTTCCCCTTTGAAATACAGAGGGCGGGGGGAAATCGCAGCTTAGAAACAGTTCTGACCCTATGCCTAGATACTGGTTTCCTTCTGGTGAAGCTTTCATGACCGTAAAGAGAGAGAGGGATGGGGTGGGGGCTGCAGATGAGAGACAGGCTTTGCTGGGTATGGAGTCTGTCACCTTCTCAGTGTGTGCCAGGACGCCAAGACTGGTGAGGACCCAGCTGCAAGGGAGAGTGATGGGGCAGGGGAGCTAACAAAGACCGAAGTGCTGGGAGTGCCGTGACCCATCACCGGTGTCGCAGCGGTGCGGCTCTCGGTGGTCGTGCCCTACGAACAGAGAGGGGGTGTGGGCAAAGGGGGAGATGGGAGCAAGTAAATATGGTGAGAAGGAATAGAAATCTCAGATGAGGAGGTGAATCTTCTAGGAGGCACCGGCCTGTCTCCCAAAGGCAAAGAGTAAGTATCCAGGCACTGGGTTTCCTAGAAGAGGGCTGGAAAAGCACAAGTGATGGGTGGCATGGATGACCCCGTCCCGGAAGGGAGGTGACCTGAAGGGTGTTGTCAGGGTTTCTCTGAGGTGGACTTGCTCCTTTTGAGTTCTTATCACTTAATACTCAGTTTCCTCCAAGTTCTGTGTGAGGAAGTTGAATGAATTTTATGGGGATTTCACCGTGCCTGTTCCACTTGAGCTAATCCACAAAATTCTGGGTGTTTCTGTCAGGGCCACTGTAGACGTGTGCTAGTGATGATTGACCATTTAATGCTAAAATGGAATAAAATGTACAGGTGATCCCTGTGGGACACTGACCGTGGTATTTTGTTATCCTAGGACCTCGCCAGCTGACAAAAGAGCGGTTTTCGGATGGGAAGGAGACCTACCTCTGGGCACAAGGAGATCTCGGCATCGCATCTATGTTTTGGGAAAAGGGGCAAGGGCAGCGTCTTGTTTTGAGAGTGTGAAGTTCTGTGTTTATACACAACCTGATTTTCCTGAAGTTGGTTTTGTTTGCCATATTCTGAGGCTGTTTCCAGAAGAACCAAGTCCTGCTGTCGGAGAGGAAGGCGTTCCCTCTCTTTGCGTGCTCTTTGAAGAAAACTCTTCCCTGACGTCCGACCTCTTGCAGGTTCTGGGCTGCTTTTAGGGAATCTGTAAATGGGAGTAGGATGCCATGAAGTTTTGTATTGTTTATACAGGTTGTTCTTTAAAAAAAATATGTTGGATATTTTTGTTCTGAGAAAATAAACCAACCTGAGAACTAGCGCTGGCAGGACTTGTGCCAGTTTATTGTGCAAGAGTGATTAATGTCTCCCTTTCAGTGTAAGGAGCCGGAATTTGGAAATCGGGTCTGGGTTGTTGCTGTATAGCTAGCTCCCTTCTTGGGCAAGAGCATGTTATGCTCTTTGTTTTGGCTGAATGTCCCTGTGAATGTTGATGCTAAATTTCAAATTGCTTAAGAATACCGCTTTATCCCCGACAAATATTGCTGACTCCTCTAGCTTCGATCAAGTTGGTTTTCTTTTGGAGCAAAATCTGCTGTGTGCTCCCTGCATCTCTCAACGTACGCCTTCATGGCGTGGCTGAGATTTAATAAATGGAAAATCAAATGCTTCTTAGTGAGATGGTAGCAGGTAGATGCAAAACTAGCAAGAAGCCATGGAGGGGGAGGAACCCGGTAACATGAAACGATGTTTTCATCGTATTTGTCCTGTCCGTGTTTGACTAGGATGGATAATGTCTTCTAAACATGATTCAGTGCCTTGTTGTTGACTTGCCGGGCAGGGAGGGTTGCCTGTGGTCGCTGTGCGATCCAAGGCGGCCCCGTGCCAGGAGAGAAATGTCTGAAGCGTTCTTGTTCTGCCAGCGTCTTTATGGCTTTTGGATTCCTTACCACCACGCTCTGACGGTGTCTTAAAATAAAATGTCCTCTTGGTAGGATGTCCTAAAGAGGAGGGGGGAAAAAAAAAAAAGGTTAGGAAAGCTTTGGGTTGGCAGCACCTTGCAGGCACGCTTCTGGACCCTGCTGCTTGTCGTCGTCTTCTGGGCCTCTGTGCTTTTGGGGAAAGGATGGCTGGGTCTCCGAGAGCAGGTCAAATCCTGCTGTGCTGCTTAGTTTGAAGAAAAGAGACCTAAGGGGGGAGTGCAGGGTTTGGGTTTTGTCATCTGTCCCCTAAGAACAACCCAGTGATTGGTTTTTTTTCCCAGATCTGCTTTTTTCCAGAAGACTCCAAGAGCATTCCTGATGATCAGAAGGGAAGAAATGGAGTTACATGACACTAATTCTCAATCATAGACTGCAGTGCTTTGTCCTGATGAATAGCATGCAGCAGTAATACGCACCTGAAAAGCAAGTGTTGTGTGGAAGGTTGTCGGTGAGGCTTTTAACTGAGCTGGCAACTCAAATTGCTTGCTCTGATTTAAAAGACCACAAGCCTGGGCTCTTGCTTGCCCAACGGCTGGCTTCTTGGGTCTGGGCTCCCGCAGCCATTGCGGCCGGGGCTTCCCAGCTGTCCTCCTGTCCTCCTCCCGTCTGCTTGGCCTTGCTCTTTGCCAGGAGGGCGTTCAAACTCTCCCCCCAGGTAAGGGGAGGTGGATGTCTCACCGAGTCCTTTCTCCTGGGTCGACACTAGATGGCAATGCCTCCCTCGTAATGCTGTGCCAAAGGCAAGTGGGGCAGGGTTTCTTTCTGACGGGCTTTAAATCTGGATATTGGGCTTTTTCTGTACAAATTGTTCCGATAACTTCCTTTGATCGGAACCAGATGCCTCTTCCCTACAAGAAGCGGAGAACGTTGTGCTTCCTGACTGTTGGGATAACATAGGTCTGAAGACATAAACGTGGCCGAGTTTTCCGGCAGGAGCCGGCTGCGCCTTTCACGGAGCTGCCTCGGCCTCTGCTCTGACATGGGGCGCGCTGGCGTTTCTCTGACAGCCTTTGGGTGCTTGGGTTGAGCGAGCACGGGCAGCTGGATCTGCAAATGGAAACTTGGCACATCCTTGTCCATCGGTGACCTTGCAAAGGCAGGACCTTCTGCTCTCCAGACCGTAGGGACGCCTTCCTTCATTGTGGAAGGCGTCGCGCGCCTGCGAAATGTAGAAATACGTCAGTGAGGTGGCTCACTGTGGCACAGCGAGGAGCTTTGCAAGTCGCTGGAAGGTTTGCTCCCGGTGTCGGCTGCCAGTGGCGCACGCTGCAGGAACGGCAACCGCCCAGCCCAGGCCGGTGGCTTGTGTTTCACCTAGAGGCTGTCTCCAGGTTGATGGCCAGTTTGCTGCTGTGTGAGAGACTTCCCGTGGTTAACTGGACTTTGCTGAAGTGCATTTTTCCTTTTTTTTTAACCAAATAATGGCCAAAAATTACTTTCCTGATTTTTTTTTTTTTTTTTTTTAAATTAAAGGAAGAAATACAAACTTTGAGCCTCTGGGCAAAAATCAAAGCTGTGTTTGGATCTTGACTTGGCATTAAAACAGAACTACATGTCCTTGAGCAAAACAGACAAAAATCTCTACAGCAAACCACACTTTCTGAGTGTTAATCAAAAAAACACGGGCCTTTGAGAAGTTTGCTACTGGAATTTTTATTTTTGGCCAAAATGCCTCTTCCCCTACCCCCTCCCCCCCATTAAATAATTTGACAAACATCTTCAGCGTGTTCCCTGGAGAAACTGTTCAAAGGTTGGTTACAGCTCAAAAGTCGTCTTGTATTTCCAGTTTGGATTTATCAAATGTCACCTTGCAGCTCCTGGGCTTTGCCAAGGGTTTGCTCCAATAAAATATTATCTGATATCATATGATGTTTTCCCGGCGTGGGTGTTTAACCAAAACCTGCGATGTTGTCTACCCTCAACCCATTGATTCAGGTCCTTGGGCTGCAAGACAAAGACAAAGCCTACGTGAAGTGGGCACCGCAACCCCCGTGTGTCACCCGTGGGCCAGGTCTCCCAGCTTGTTGCCCCCCCCTTGCAGCCCTCCTCCGTGCCGGCGAGCCCCCAGGGGCCATGGCGAGGGCAACGAGACCCCCCCTCGGTGGCAGCTGACGCAGAAACCCTGGAGAGCGTTGATGGGTGTTGTATCCCCACCACGCTGTGCGTTCAAGCACATGGGCTGTGCTCTGCTGGCGGTGAGGGTAGGCTGAGATCGCTGGCAGGTAACCAAAACACGTGGGACGGCAGACCTACAGACAGGGTGAGACAGCCCGGGCGCACGGGAACGCGCCGGTGGGGATGCTGGGGAGTGCCCCAGGTTTTGGCACCTCCTGTTACGGCCTGAGCTCAGCCCTGCGGGCTGGTCGCAGGTCTCCTCCCCACACCACGGGGGGTCGGGGTGGGAGATGCAGCTTCCACCCCTCTCAACCTTCATGCGATGCGTGGGGCAGCCGAGCCCGGGCTGCTCCCATCGGCTCAGCCTGGGCGGGTGGCTCAGCACCCTCCACCACAGCCCGGAGCAATCCTGCTGGTCCCCTGGGCTGGGTGCTGGGGGGCTCCTGCTACCCGCCGGGTCCCCTCCGCTGCTGGCAGTGCCCCGGCGCAGACCAGAGGAGAGGCAGAACCAGTCGCCATGGGCAGGGACCGAGGACCCCCATAGCGCGGGAGCCCCTCGCCTCCGCTGGGCACCCCATGCCCCCGTGCAGGGACAGCCCGGGACAGGGACAGGGGACTTGCGCCTTTTTATCTCGATGGCTGGCTCTGAAAGTCAGCAGAGTGGAAACCCCTCGGTGCCGCCAGCCACGGCCGAGCCCAACCGGGCACTGAACGCGCCGGCTCTGGCGTGCTCCGCTCCCCTGCCCCCTCGTTTGTGTTGGCACGGGCCGGTGAACGAAGCCGGTTTAATTGGCAGTTGTGTTTGTGGCCAGGGTGTTATGAAAAGGTTTTCTGTCTCCCTCTGTAAGTTACCCTGAATATGTTTTCACTCTTAATATAATATTCACTTCATTATTAGCTGAAAGAGGCTCTTTTCAGAGAGGGGATTTTTTTTTCCCCCTTTTTCCAAAAATATATTAAACAGCCCCTTCATGCAGTGCTGCGCTGAGGGCCGGGATTGTCTGCCGGAGGGGAAGTGAGAAACCCGACGGTAAATGGGATTTACACAGAAATTCCTTTCTTCCCCAGCGCCCCAGCGTGCCGGCAGTGCTGGCTGCGGCGGCCTGGCAGCGCCCGGTGCGAGCGGCTGCGGGTGACAGAGGAGGCGTCCATTGCTTATGGGGCAATTGCGGTACATGCGCCTTCCCCCCCTTGCGGTGCGGTCACTAAGGGGGTTCCCCCACCCCGGCAGAGCAGAGGCTCCCCAGGGGCTCCGGGCACCCCGGGCTGGTGTTTCCAGATGCAAACCCATCCAGCGGAGTTGGGGCCCGGCCGCGGGGAACCCCGCGTGCGTTGTGCCGCTGCTCAGCTCACGCCGGCGTTCGGTGGCGAAGGTGTTTCCAGCATCTGCAAGGTTTCGGGAGCTTGTTCTCTGCTGGGTGGGTTTCGGGGCATCGGGTGCAGCTGGACCCCCACATCGTCATCTCGCTGTGCCACTGCTCTTCTGGGCTTTGCAAAATCCATAAGGTTTTGTCTGCAGCTTTGGGGAAAAACCCCGTGAGCTGCAGGAGCAGGGAGCTGCTCCTGGGGATGGCATTGCCTGCAGAGCATCCCGCCGGGCCGCGAAGGCTGCTTCGTGGTCCTGGGGAAACAGCTCTGTTTCCCTCTTGCCTGCACTCCTCAAAGGGCATCCCCAGCCCAGGCGAGCGAGTTTTTTTGGTTGAATTTGACACATTCGGGTGGTTTTGCACGGCCGCAGCCCCCGAGCCATGCAGGGGCGTGGGGCGGCAGCGAGCGGCCGTGCAGCCCCCGGTGCCCTCACTCGGGTGTCCTCAGCCCAGCACGGCCGGGGCGATCCCGTGGCTGGGTCCGGCTGGTGCTGCCCTCGGGCCTGTGCCCTCCCCGCAGCCCCGGCTCCAGGAGCTGCTGGCTTTTGGGGCTGCCCAAAGGGGTCGGGGGGGACAGAAGGGAGCCCTGGGCTGGTGCTTGCGCTGCTGCAGGGGGTGCTGGGATCCCCCGGATCCCTGCTCCATCCCTCGAGCAGCTGCCGTGAAAGCCTGGAGGAGCCCGGAGCACATTTTCCTTTTCCCTGAAAGCAGCGTAAACATGAATCCCCCACCTCAGCAGGGCAGGCGCCGGCGGCGGGACGCCTTCCCCCTGCTCCGCTGCCACCATTCCTCGCCATCCTGTGAAACACATTAGGGCTGGTGCCACGTGCTGATGAGTATTCAAGACCTGGCCCTAATTGGGAACAATTAGCAGTTGTTTCAGCGAACGTAGGTCTGTTTGCCGTGACTCCCGGGGCCGAGCGCTGTCTGACGGCTGACATGAGCATCCCCATCCCGAGCAGGGACCGCAGCCAAGGGAGCTCCCTCTGGATGATGCAGCTCTCAGTTAAAGATGCTCTTGGGAGGCATCCGGCTTGTGTAAAACCGAGCAATCCCAACCCCTCAACGGGCCCTGCTTGTCCTTCTCCAGCGTGGTGGCCGTCCCTGCTGCAGATGCGAGCAGGTCCCTGCTCCATGGCTTGCTCGGGTCAGGCTGTGGAGAGAGGTCATGGAAACGCGGCTGGAACCGGACCCGGCTGATGCCATGCCAGGCCCTTGGCACCTCTCCTCCCTCCCAAGTTCCCGTTACGGCTCTGCCGTGTGGGAGTTTAAGCCACACAAGATGCTGCTCTGAGTCAACCAGATGCCGAGGACCAGTCCCTTAACTGGGGGGGACAACGGGGGGAGAGAGCGTGGTGGGAGAGGGTCTCGCTGGTCTGTCCCCCCTTCCCACGCACACCTCGCATCCAGTGTACCCCAGCGTCTCCCCTGCCTCTCCTCCAGTAAGGAGCATCCTCTTGCATAAAGCCAGACAGGAACCATGCCTGGCAGGGCAAGGGGTCCAGAGAAGATAGTAGAGAAGGTTGTGGAGGGATGTGAGCAAAAGGAGACTCCAAATTTGCTTCAAAATAGGGCTGAAAGCTGAGGGTGGGATCCTGCCCCAGCTGGGGAATGAGAAGTGCTGGGTGCGCTGCCCAGCGTGGCGGGGAAAGGGCAATTCCCAGCTCTGCTCCCCGCAGCGAGGCCGGAGGGGAGAGATGCTGGCGCTTCCCTGGCCTCGTGTGCATGGGGGACGCTGCGTGCTGGCGGGACCACTCCTGACTGGAGAGGCCACGAAGGCTGGAGCCGAGGTACCTACGTAGGACCCGGGCTTGGAGAAATGCAGGGAAGGGTGGATGGAGAAACCACAGGGGCTTCGCCGCCAGTGCTGACCCTTCGTTCCTGAGCGCTCTCGCCCTTGGAGCTCTGGCTGCTCCACAAAACCCTCAGCGAGCCCCAAAACCGGCTCTTTGCGGCTTGGGGTCCTGCTGGGGGGTGGTGAGCTGCAGCGCGGGGGGCGCAGGCAGCCCGGCTGGGGTGAGACACCAGAAGTGCCAGGAGCCGGGCAACCTGTGGTCTGCGAGACGAAGGGGCTGAGGAGGAGGAAGGTGGCTCGGCTGCCGGGGACCGGCTTGGTTTTCCATGGCCTCACATTTTCCTGTGCTGGTGAGTTTGCAGTGAGGGCGGAAAATGCGGCGGCCAAGGAGGGGAGAGAGGGCGGGAGGGGAGGCGAGCGGGGCCGGCGGGGAAGGGTTTGCTTTGCCAGGGTGTTTGGGATGTTCCACGCCTGCTAGGGCAGAGCCCCTGCTCTGCTGAATGGTGGGGAGGGGACATGGACGTGGTCCGCACCAAGCCCCCATGGCTTTGGGGAGCGTCCCCTCCCAGGGCGGATCAGGGACGGGGGTTTGGGGGGAGGCAGGGCAGCACCACAGGCAGAGCGCTGCCTTGCCTTCCCGGCTCCCACGGGATGGGCTGGCAGCCCCGCGGGGCTCACGCGGGCTGGGGACGCTCGGAGGGTGCCGGGGGACCCGCCAGGCCAGGGAGCACGGGGCTGGGCTCAGGTTTGCTGCCGTGCTGCAGCTCCCTGCCGTGCATCTCCGCGAGGACAAGCCGGGGCAGCAGCCCTTTTGCCACCCGAGGCCATCTGTCTTGTCATGCAAACATCCAAAATCCCACTTGGGCACCTCATCGCTGCTCCTGGGGGGTTTGCAGCAAACCCGGCTTTACCAGGAGCCGTGAGCTCAGTGCAGAGTGGCTCGAACCCATCTGAGCGGGCAGCTGGCTTCTGCCCTCGGCGCTGCCGGCACGACTTGCGGGCAGCCACGGCGGTGCGATGGGACGTGGCGTTCCCTCGGGCCAGTCTCTGCTGCGTACCTGGAGGCACGTTTGTTTTCCAGTCCTGGTTTTTGGAAGTATCGAGGGCTGCCGGGGCCTGCCAGCTCTGCTTGCCATCACCAGCTCCCTGCCCTTGGTTCTTTGCCCATTGGACAGGGCAAAAGGATTAGGAATGGAGAGGGGGGAAAGATAACATGGGGGTACCCCGGGACAAGGCAGAGGGCAGGAACACGCAGGCTGAACATCAGGGGAAGGACGCAGCTCAGTTTTCATCCTCTGCAAATACTTTGATGGACTCCTCTTGCCACCATCTTTCAGCAGCACGAGGGATCGCCGTGTCTTTAACCCTTTTGTTCTTTCCTCTTCTCTCCTGTCCCATCCCCGCAGCCGTCTCCATCTCTTCCCTCCCGTGGAGCTGTGGTCCCGGCTGGGCAGCAGCTCTCCTGCCTTTGCCGTGTCCGGCAGAAGCAAGCATTTCACGCTGCCTTGGGGCGATCCACCAGCACCCAGGGAGCTGGGACCCGTGGTCTGGCACCGCTCTGGGATGAGATGTCATCTCCAGATGTTGACCTCCCCAATAACAGCGAGTGAGCCTTTGCCCTTCCCCAGCTCCTCCAGCGACCCGGCACGTGCCCGGAGGGCTGGTGCCATTCGCAGGGGCAGGAGAGGGGCTGGCTGGGGCTGGAGACAGGGCTGGGGACGGGGACAGAGCTGTCCCGCAGCCCGGCACCGCTGGAGGAGCCCGGGGGGTGGGTGACCCACCTCACAGACTTGGTGACACAGCAAAAAAGCACCTTTTCTTAGCTCAGGATTCATGCCCACGTGGCAGGGGTTGCCAGCTGGGGCGAGAGCCTTCGCCGTGGCCGCCTGACCTTTAAAGAAAGGTGGTTGGAGAGATGGAGGGAGCAGAAATCCCTGAAAGATTATTTGTTTCTCACGAAATATATTTAGCCGCCATCGGCAAAACCCAAAAGTGCTGAGTTCTGCTAAATAAATATGGGAGCTTTGTGTTTTTTTCCCCCGGAGGAGACCAGGATTAGTAAGTGAACGGTAAATAGTATTTTTGTTTGACATACCTGAGGGTTTCCATTCCAAGTTGCTGTCTTGAGCTCTCGATGCCGTGATGCCGATGATGGACCTAAAGCGGCACTGCCCCATCTTGTGAAAATATTTTTTGGAAAAGAAAAGGAGGCAGCCGGCTTACCCACCATGGCACTGCTCTTTTTCGGTTAAACTTTGCGTTCCTGAGTATTTTCATAAATGTTTGGCTATTAGGATGTTTTTAAGCTAGAAGTAGGTCGCACTGGTGCCACTCCAGTAGCAAAGCCCTCCCCCGGTGGGATGCAAACCCCGGGCTCCCTGCACCCACCGGTGCTGCCCCGGACGGACGGAGCGCCCAGGCGGCCATGGGGGTCGGGGTGGTCCTTGGCTGGTCCAAGCGGGGCTGCGGGGCACGGCCAGGAGGTCACCTCGCTCGTCTGGAACACGCTTGGGTTGTCTTGGGTTTAATTCTTTGCTGGTTTGGATTCCCCATGCCTGAACCCCGTCTCCCCCAGGGGTCCCACTGGGATCAGGTCCGGACTTCCCAGTGGAGTGTTTGTGGGTGGGGTGTGGGGCTGCGGGAGGGGGCTGGGCAGGCGAGGGGTGTTTGCCGATCACTCAGGGGTGTAAGAGCCCCTCTGCCCAGCCGGGCGCGATGAGGAGCAGGGTGATCAATCAGCAAACACCCGTTTGGACGTGAAGGCCAAAGCCCACAGGCGGTGGGAGGCAGCGGGACAGAAGGGCTCTGGGTTCGTCTTGAGCAGAGCAGAAAATCTGTTGCCCCAAAGTCATCAAAATTCAGTGTCCCTTGAGCTGGCTCTGCCAGGACATCGCTGTCTGTCCCTTGTAGAAATAAGGCACTGGGGTAATTCGGGTCCTTACTGCAGCAGCTCGTCTGCAGTAGCTCTTCTCCAGAGAGGGCCAAGGGGAGGCTGCGAGGGAAATTGGTGCACAACAGCGGTGCCCTGGTAAGCAGATTAGAGACACGGCTGAAGAACTTCCCCCTGGAGCTGCTCCTCTGGCCAGGTTAGAGATGATGGTCTCATAGCATGCTCCACGTGGAGAGGAGAAGATGAGGACAGTACTCAAGGAGGAACCAGGTCAGGGAGGAGGATGCTGGTACCAGATGGTTTGTCAAGAGCAAGAAGTGACCCAACCTTGGGTAGAACCATCAGAAAGAGGGCTGTGACCTGAACATGGACTGATTTGGGGCCTGGGAAGAGAAGAAGAAATGCAATACGGTGTTTCCCAGCGCTGATGAACTCTGTCCAGTAACAGGGAGGAGGACAGAGAGAGCTCAGGTATGGGCAAATACTCAACCAGAGGCTGCAAGGATGGGAGAGCTTCAGTCTGGGCTGCTCCAGCCTGCTCACTACTCTTGGTCCCAGCCTTGCTGGAGAAGTTGAAACCAACCCAACCCAAAAGAACTGGAAGTGCCGAAATTCTTCCCGGCCCACCCCAATGAGTCCATGAAGCTTGGCAGAAGGTGTCTGCATCCAGCTGCCACGGCTGTGCTGAAGCTTGCAGCGAGCACAAGGAGGACTTTGACCGCAGCACCGACGGCGTTGCCAGCAAGTGAGGGCCAGCAAAAGGCCACCCGTGGTTATGGGGCACCCAAGGGAGGTTGCAGGGTGGCAGTGCCTTGAGGTTGCACTGGAGACCTTTGGGTTGACTTAGCAACCAAACAGGCAGCTTGGCCTATTCAACGGTATGCTAAAACCATTTCCAGCAAGTTCAAGTCCTCGCAGCCACCTCCGTGGCTGGGGCAGCACAGCGTGAGCCTGGGCTTGGCTCTGCAGGGGTGCTCCTCCTTCCCAGGGGTGTTTTGGTCGTGTCCCTGCCAAGGTCCAGCCTGCGAGCCCACACCAGCTTGAACTGGTGCAGATGTGCTTGGCCCATGGCACCGTTCAGAGGTGGCAGAGCAACACATGAGCTGTGCACAAGAGCGGGCTGGGGATGCAGGAGCTTTCTGCCGGGCCATGAGCATGTGCAGCTCTGGCTTTGGGGGGTGGCAGGGCCTGAGGGTGCTCCCACGCTTCCCAGATTGCCTGGGAGAAGGTTTCTCTTCCAGCCAAGGAGCGGTGCTGGTGTCCAGGGCCCGTGCCCGGCATGGCAAGCCCCTTGCCAGGCACTTGCAGCGGCCCTGGGGCTGCGGAGCTGCCACCTGGATTGCGTTTGCTGGGATTTCGGCTCCTCCTGGGAGAGACACGAGGGACTTTTGGCACAGACCCGGGGAGCTTGGATGTCCCGGGGGGCACAGCCGCCGTGGGGCATCCCGGGACCCCCCTACCCCATCCCGGAGTGCTCCCAGCCCCGGTGCTGTGGGGCTCAGCCCCAGCCCACGTCCTGCCTGGCTCCAGGCTGCCCCATGGTTCTCCCCTTCTCCTCCGGATCGTATTTATTTATTTATACGGTGAATGTAATAAAACTCCAGCAGGAAACGGAGGCGATTCCCTGCCATTCCCCGCAAGCCGGCCCTGGGCCGGGGCGAACAAGGAGGCGCATTGTGCGGCGCAGACCTGCCTGCCAGCGCTGAGCCGTGCGCGGGGCCGAGGGGCGAAGAAAGGGCCGTGTGTGTCTGCGCCTGCACCGGGATCCGGTGCCGACACCCACCTGGGGAAGAAGCTTCAGTTCGGGGGGCAAGCGGGGCTGGGGATGAAAGGGCTTGTCTGCTGGCTTGGGGCGTCGTCAGGGAGCACCACAGCGCCCGCTCCCAGCACAAGGCACCTCCTCTGCCTGTCCTTGGGCTGCCAGGAAACAGGGGTGGGCACTGAAGGTCGGCTGGGGGGCAGACAGTCGCCCCATGGCCCGGTCTGGCATCTGTATGACCTGTTCTTCCCAGGGCTGAGCCAGCTGGGAGGGAGCTCCAGCCCTTCACCTGCCTCCATCAGGCAGCTGCTGCAAACTGAAGATGCTGCCATCAGTAGGGTTCAGAGTGAACGCCTGCTGCCGAGGCTCACCTGGGTCCTGTCCTCCCCCCCCAAGAGGGGTCTGTAGGGATGAGCGAGGTGGCTGGGGGCAGGACATGGCTCAATCCAGCTCCCCCTGTAAGCAGCCTGCTGTGCTGCCAGCCGCGTTCCCAGCCACACTCACGGCTAAAATACTGCGGGGGAGGTGGCAGGGGTCTGCCCAATGTCCCCTCTCATCCCCTCCTAGCCAGCTCCCCACCCTGCTCCCAGCCGGGGCTCCCCCGGGGCTCCCCGCTGCCCTCCTGCCCCGTCCCCTGAGGCCCACGGCTGCACGTGGTCCCCATCCGTGTGCCGGTCCCTCGGGCTCCCAGGGCTCCTGGGGGGGTGGGGACATGCCCTGCACCGCGTGTCTCCTGCCTGCTTCATGTCAATGCTGCATTGATGGGGGTGTCGTGGCCCGGGGACCCTGTGGCCACAGCCAGGGAGGTGGGCTGGCCAGCAGCGGGACTGTCCCTCCCTGCCACCCCCAGTTTGCGGTGGCTGCAGGGTGCCAACAGCTCCCCAGTGACCATGCCTGGGGACTTCGTGTCACCCTGTGTCCCTGAGCCCTGGCCACGGTGTCCTTGCACCATGGGCTGGGGTTGTCACTGTGAACACACGCAGGGGACCCAAGACCAGGAGGTGACTGGGGAGCTCAGGACACGGCGTTGCCCGGGGACGCTGGTGTCACCCAGCTGCCTGCCACTGCCCCGGGATGGCCGGGGGACCCCGCTGGGAGGGTGGAGGCCGCAGCGGGTGACGATGGGATGGTGGGGGGGTGGGTGTTGAGCACAGCATCTCCCGCACTGCGGCCCCGTCACCTTGCCCCCGCGCCTGCAGCACCTTCCACTGCCGGCAGCCGCACAGCTGCCCGTTCAGGCAGGGAAGGCAGATACAGGCAGCGGCTCTCGTGGCTCCTCCAGTTACTGAAACTGCACACCCGGGGGGGAAAGGGGTAAAAAACTCCCGGCTCCTGCAGGAAATATCTCTGCAACCCCCTCGGTGGTGGTGCAGAGGCGCGGGCGCTGCTGCCCTTGAGCGGGCAGGTTGTGCCGGGGACTGCGGGCAGGCAGGGATCTCATCCCCCTGCCCTGAGGGGCACCGGGGGGTTTGGGAAGACGTTTCCATCCCTGGGATCGGGGGATCAGGTTGGGCCCTGACCTGGATAGGAGGGGACCCTGCAGAAGCTTTGGCATGGCTGGGGAGCGTGCCAGCCTGTGCTGTGCCCGCCGGGACACTGGGAGTGCAGATGGCAGCGGGGTGAGAGAAGGAGGGGACAGTCCTGTCCTTCAGGGGACACATGCCAGGGTCCGGGTGTCTCAGCAGCAAGTGATGGAGTGTCAGCGCCCGGCTGGGGGCCAGTGGGACCCCCAGGATGTGGGGCTGGGGTGCTCAGCGCTCCCTGCCTTGCCTGATGCCGCTGGCACTGCCGCCGTGCCCACGGTGCCCTTCCAGGAGTGGGGTGCCTGCCCCGTGAAGCCACTAAAACAGCTGCAGTCGGGCGTACAGCGAGTGGGGCTGGCGCTTCCCCCCCGCCGGGGTTCTCACTGCTATAATTAATGCCGGAATCAGGGAAGAAATGGCTTTTCCCTTCCGTTGGTGCTGGCTGGGGCTGGGCAGGATCCCTGCCGCACGTTCACCCATCTCCTCCTGCCGGTGCCGGGTTCCTCCATCCGTTTGTTTGGGGACTGTCCCCCAAAATCCCCATCTTCCCACCCTGCTGCCGCCTGCCCGCGGCAGGGAGCCTGGCAGGTCGCTCATGGAGGCCGCGGGGCACGGAGCATCCCTTGTTCCATGGCGTGCATGGGCTGGTGCACACGCGTGTGCATCTGCATCGCACAGGGCCGTGCCCGGGGGTAGGAAGGGTTCGGGCTGGAGGTTTGCTGCACAGGAGGGTGTCCTCAGGGAGATGGTGGCCGGGGCAGGGGGCAGCTGCCCCTCCGGCTGGGTGGGTGCCAGCCTGTGGCCCTGCGGGGTGCCCAGTGTGGGGTGCTCCCAGGATGGACCCCTCCACCTGCTTGCCAGCCCATCCGGCCCCAGCACCGGCATCCCTTTGAAATCGAAGCTGCTGGCCTTTCACACCAGCTATTCCTGTGAAATTCTTCAGGAAGGGAAAATTATCCCCCTCCGGATCCCTGTGGGGCTGTGCCATCGCCCTCCCTCCGGGCTGGCGGGGAGAGCATGGGGTGGTGCGGAGCCCGGGTTCGCCCCTGGGCACGGCCAGTGGCCTGTCCTTGCTATTCGGGCTTTCCCTCCCCGCCCCATCCCCTGCCCTCTTGCCCCCTCCCCACCTCCATTGCCCCGTCCCCAGCTCCACAGCCCCTCCCCACCTTCGTCACCTCCTCTGCTCCATCACCCCCTCCCCAGCTCCATCACCCCCTCCCCAGCTCCATCACCTCCTCGCTGGCTCCATCACCTCCTCTACTCCATCACCCCCCCTCCAGCCCCATCACCCCCTCCTCTACTCCACGGCTCCCTCCCCACCTCCATCGCCCCCTCCCCTGCTCCATCGCCCCCTCCCCAGCTCCATCACCCTCTCCCCAGCTCCATCACCCTCTCCCCAGCTCCATCGCCCCCTCCCCAGCTCCATCACCCCCTCCCCAGCTCCATCACCCTCTCCCCAGCTCCATCGTTCCCTCCCCAGCTCCATCACCCCCTCCCCGGCTCCATCACCCCCTCCCCAGCTCCATCACCCTCTCCCCAGCTCCATCGTTCCCTCCCCAGCTCCATCACCCCCTCCCCAGCTCCATCACCCCCTCCCCAGCTCCATCGCCCCCTCCCCAGCTCCATCATTCCCTCCCCAGCTCCATCACCCCCTCCCCGGCTCCATCACCCTCTCCCCAGCTCCATCGCCCCCTCCCTGGCTCCCAGCGGGGCTGTCCCCAGCACTGGTGCCAAGAGGGATCCCCCAAACCCTTTGACCCAGGGAGGATCCATCCATGGCTGGGCACGAGGGGCATTGTGGCAGCAGGGGGGATTTTTCTCCACCCGTGGCCCTTCCCGCTCTCCTTCCCCCTCTCCTCGCTGAGGCTCTTGCACAGGTTTGCAAGCGCTGTTGACGGGAAGAAAGGAAATGGGGCAAAGCTGCTGCCAGGAACCACAGGCTCCCGGGCTCCTGCGATACGGCCCCGCTTCGTCGGGCTGGCCGCTTCCCGGGCAGGATTTCTGTGCAGCCTCTGTGAGCCCTTTCTTCCAGCTGTTGATATTGGATTCCCAGCCCAGGGCCACTTCCAAACCCATAAATCTGCTGTGTTGCTCTACCTGGTGTTCTTGTTTTCACTGCGAGGCTTCCAGACCTGCTGGAGATCTCGGCTTCTGTGCATGGCCGTGGTGTCCCCATCCCGGTGGCGAACATCGTGCTGTCCCCTCCCCGCTGTCCCGGCGTACCCCAGGGGTGCGGGCACGGGCGGGCAGGTCGCTCCCTGGCAGGCGCAGGCAGCGGTGCAATGGAAGGACAAGACTTGGCCAAGGGCTGGGATGCTGGTGGCACCCCGGTACCCCCCTGCCCACCACTGCGGGCGGGATGGAGCTCCGGGAAGGGCTCCACGGGTCCTTTGCTGTCCCCACCGCAGGTCTCCGAGGCTTGGCCAGGGCTTGGGCATCCCAGGAGCACCCAAGGAGGGTAGCGGGGTGGGGAAGGAGCACCCCGGGGTGCCACCCCAGGGTGCGGGGCGGAGGCGAGGAGCGGCTGCTCCTCTACGTTAAAAGGAGCCCCTTGACTCTGAAAATCCACGTGTTGCTCTTGGCTGGGCTGCGGCGCCTCCTGCCAAGAGCAACAGTTTTACATATTAAAGGAAAATTAAATTAAAAGACATTTAGTTGTGCGTTCCCCCCCCTCCATTAACCCTTCGCAGCCCAGGCGGCAGGGTTGGGCTCGTCCCACGGGGGCGAGCCGGGACGGTGGGGCTGGCACCCCGGGGTCCCAGCCAGCCCCTGCCCGTGGGCCCTGCTGCTCGCCCAGAGCCCTCGCTGGGCGGCCAGGGCTGGGTGCTGAGACGTTTGGGTGTCTCCAGGTGATGTTTCCAAGCTTCCCTTAGCAAACAGCTCCCTAAAGGGAAGCCTTGGTGGCAGGAGCTGGGCTTTCGGGTGCCCCGGAGCGGTGGCAGTGCCACCCTCGGGTCCCTCACCCCCCGCAGGACACACGTCCTGGGGCTGGGGGTGGATGGGATGAGGGGCCCCAGGGACAGGTCCCAGCACCCCGCGGGTGCCACCTCCATCCCAGCCACGGCAGACACAGCTGTGGCCACCAGCCCACCTGTGGGTGACGCTTTGCCCCCTAACCTGCACCGCAGCACAAAATACCCGCAAGCCACCCATTTCGTAGAGCGCACGAGGAGGAGCGTGGCCTTAACCCGGGGCGCGAAGCCCCCTGAAGCTGCTGCTCCGGGCACACGGGATGGTGCTTTCACCCCGAGCTGGTGACCAAGGGGACAAAGTCCCCTCCGGCACCCCAAATAACCCCAAACAACCCTTTTCCCAGGGCCCCGGAGCCAGGCAAGCAGTTTCCCCGTGCTAGAGGGAAATTCCAGGGCGACGGCTTATCTCCTGCACCGTTACAATAACCGATAAGCGGCTCCCATGGAATTTCCTTATAGCGCCGGATCGGGGATGTTTAAATAATGTATGGCCAGGGTGTCAGTACGCGGCTGGCGATTAGGAGCCGCGTTGACAGGTTGTTATGTTGTTACTAAAGAAATCGCAGGGCTGTGGGAATGGCTGGGAACGGCAGCCGGACCCTCGGGCGCCAGCCTGTGCCCACACCCACCGCCGGCATGGGCAGGCACCGGGTGCCGGGGCCCTGGGCAGGGAACCCCGGGGACCCTGCCCGAATTGCCCCGGGAGGGCCGAGCCGCTGGGCTCCCTGTCACAAATGGGTGCTGGGGTGGCACTGAGCACCCTGCGCCGGCACCCCAGGGCCAAACGTGGCATCGGCAGCTCCCGGACATGGGGCAGCTGGTGGCGCCTTGTGAAGGTGGCATGGGTGGCAAAGCCCGTCCCCAGGGGTGCTGCCACCCCAGCACGTTTTTAACGCCCTTGGCTCCTCCAGCTGGGCACCCTCAGCCTCCCCTTGCCCCTGGCACGGGTGATCGGTCACCCCGCGAGCGGGCCACTGGATTTCGGGGGCTGGCAGCCCCAGCTCGGCCACGCTGCCTTGTGTCACCACCCGGGAGCTGCCCTGGCCTCGCCGGGTGGCACCACCGTCCCCTGCCCTGGGTGACACCCGGGGACAGAGGGTGCTGGGCAGGGACGCGGCTCCCCCCCTCCCCGCCGTGGGCGCTGGGGCTGAGCCACCTCCCACGGTCCCCAATGTCCCCCCACGGCCCCCAAACCCCATGGGTGTGGGCCCCCTCTCTGCTCCACGTGGGGCGCAGCTGCAGCGCGGCGACGCGAGTTTCCCAGTTCTCAGCGGCAGGACCGAAGCGGCGCTTTCTGTCCCCAAGCTGAGGCATGTCACCCCGCCAGCCTGCGGGGAACGGGCGGCCCAGGGGGCTGCCCCCCCCCGCCGTGGCAGCGCCGGCCCGGTGGCTATCGCGCGTCCGTGAGCCCCGGTGCGCGCACCCCGTGCCGGTGTGTCCCCACGCGCCATGGTCTGGTGTGCCCCCACACGCCCCGTGCCGGTGTGTCCCCACGCGCCATGGCCCGGTGTGCCCCCACGCGCCCCGCGCCGGTGTGTCCCCACGCGCCATGGCCCGGCTGCACACAGCCGCTCACCCCGCAACGCCACCGTGCCACCGCGGCCCCCAGGAGCGGGTCGGGGTCCCGGCAGCACCCCGGTGGGTTCGGGGCCCCGGTGAGGCCACGTGTGTCTGGGCCCACGGGTGTGCGGGGCCGCAGGGCGGGCTGTGCCTGGCTGGGGGGGTGCACATGCGTGGGTCTGCGTGTGTGCATACGTGTGTGCGTGTATGCGCATGTGTACCTGCGTTCCTGTGTGCACACGTGTGTGTGCATGTACGGGTGTTTGTGTGTGCATATGTGAATGTGTGTACGTGCATATGTGTGTGTGTACGTGTGTGAGCCTATGTGCATGTGTATGTGTGTTTGTGCGTGCAGATGTGTGTACATGCATGCGTGCGCGTGTACGGGTGTGCATGTGTACGTTTGTGTGTGCATATGTGAATGTGTGTGCACGCGTGTGTGTACGTGCATGTGTGTGTGTGTACATGTGTGTGCCTATGTGCATGTGTACGTGTGTGCGTGCAGATGTGTGGACATGCATGCATGTGCGTGTACGCGTGTGTGGACGTGCATGTGTGCGTTTGTGTGTGTGTATGTGAATGTGTGTGCACACCTGTATGTACGTGCATCTGTACACGTGTGTGCTTATGTGCATGTGTACGTGTGTTCGTGTGTGCACACGTGTGTGTATGTGCATGTGCATGTGTGTGCGTGTGCGCGTGTGTGTGCGTATGTGCACGTGCGTGCACACGTGTGCACGTGCATGTGTGTGCGTGTACGTGTCTGTGTGTACGTGCACGCGCACGCGCACACGTGTGTGTTTGCGTGTGCGTACGCGAATGTGTGTGCACACGCGTGTGTGCACGTGTGTGCGCGCGGACACGCGCGTGTGCACGTGTGTGTGTGTGTGCACGCGCATGTGTGCCTGCGGGTGCGCGTGTGCAGCGGGGCGGGGGGCGGGGCAGGCGCGCGCCGTGACGGGGCCCCGCGGCGGTGCCGGACGGGGGGGGGCGCTCGCCCGTGGGTGCCCCCCGCCCCCCAGTGGCCCCGCCCCGGGGGCGTGGCCAGAGGCGGGTCTGGGTGGGCGTGTCCGGGGCGTGGCGTGGCCCGGGGCGGGGCGTGTCCGGGGGCGGGGCCGTCCGGGCCGGCGGCGCGGCGCTGCCGGGGCTCGGCGGGCGCGGGGCGGCGCGGGGCGCTCGGCGGGGCCGCCGCCGCATGGCGGGGGGGGGCGGCGCGGGCCGGGGCCGGGGCCGGGGCCGGGGCCGGGGGGAGCCGCCCCGGCGCGGCGCCGCCGCCGCAGCAGCCTCCGCAGCAGCAGCCGCAGGAGCAGCGAGCGGCCCCGGGGGCGCGGGGGCGGCGGGGCCGGGCGATGGCGGCGCTGTAGCCGCCGGGCCGGGGCCGGGGCCGGGGCCGGGCGATGGCGGCCCTGCGGCTGCGGCTCGCCCTCTCGGTGCTGTGGCAGCTGGCGGCGGCCGGGCGAGGGCTGGAGCTGGGGGGACTGGAGGGGCCGCGGGGGCGGGCGGCGCGGTGCCAGCCCGTCGACATCCCCATGTGCCGGGGCATCGGGTACAACCTGACCCGCATGCCCAACCTGCTGGGCCACGAGAGCCAGCGCGAAGCCGCCCTGAAGCTGCACGAGTTCGCCCCGTTGGTGGAGTACGGCTGCCACGTCCACCTGCGCTTCTTCCTCTGCTCCCTCTACGCGCCCATGTGCACCGACCAGGTGAGCGCCAGCATCCCCGCCTGCCGCCCCATGTGCGAGCAGGCCCGCCACAAGTGCGTCCCCATCATGGAGCAGTTCAATTTCGGCTGGCCCGAGTCGCTCGACTGCGGTAAGCTGCCCACCAAGAATGACCCCAACGCCCTCTGCATGGAGGCCCCCGAGAACGCCTCGGCCGCCGAGCCCCACAAGGGCCAGGGCATGCTGCCCGTGGCCCCCCGGCCCTGGCCGCCGGGCACCGCTGAGGGCCGGGCACCCAACGGCCTGGGGGCCTGCGACAACCCCGAGAAGTTCCAGTACGTGGAGAAGAGCCTCTCCTGCGCGCCCCGGTGCTCCCCTGGGGTGGACGTCTACTGGTCCCGGGAGGACAAGGACTTTGCCTTCATCTGGATGGCCGTCTGGTCCACCCTCTGCTTCGTCTCCACCGCCTTCACCGTCCTCACCTTCCTGCTCGACCCCCACCGCTTCCAGTACCCCGAGAGGCCCATCATCTTCCTCTCCATGTGCTATAACGTCTACTCCGTGGCCTTCATCATCCGCTCAGTGGCGGGGGCCGAGAACATCGCCTGCGACCGGGAGAACGGCGAGCTCTACATCATCCAGGAGGGGCTGGAGAGCACGGGCTGCACCATCGTCTTCCTCATCCTCTACTACTTCGGCATGGCCAGCTCGCTCTGGTGGGTTGTCCTCACCCTGACCTGGTTCCTGGCCGCTGGGAAGAAGTGGGGACATGAGGCCATCGAGGCCCACAGCAGCTACTTCCACATGGCCGCCTGGGGCATCCCAGCCATGAAGACCATCGTCATCCTCACCATGCGGAAGGTGGCAGGGGACGAGCTCACGGGGCTGTGCTACGTGGGGAGCATGGACGTCAGCGCCCTGACCGGCTTCGTCCTCATCCCCCTCTCCTGCTACCTGGTCATCGGCACCTCCTTCATCCTCACGGGCTTCGTCGCCCTCTTCCACATCCGGAAGATCATGAAGACAGGTGGCACCAACACGGAGAAGCTGGAGAAGCTGATGGTGAAGATCGGGGTCTTCTCTATCCTCTACACCGTCCCGGCCACCTGCGTCATTGTCTGCTACTTCTACGAGCGGCTGAACGTGGATTACTGGAACCTCAGGGCCCTGGAGCGTGGCTGCCTGCACCTCCCCGGCCGGCGTGCCGCCAACTGCTCCTTGGAGGCCTCGGTGCCCACCGTGGCTGTCTTTATGCTAAAGATTTTCATGTCGCTGGTGGTGGGCATCACCAGCGGGGTGTGGGTCTGGAGCTCCAAGACGCTGCAGACCTGGCAGAGCCTGTGCAACAGAAAGCTGGGCGTGAGGACGAGGGGCAAGCCCTGCAGCGGGGTGAGCTGCGGCGGGGTGCACTGCCACTACAAAGCCCCCACGGTCATGCTGCACATGACCAAGACGGACCCGTATCTGGACAACCCGACGCACGTCTAGAGCGGGGGCTGCCCGCTCCCCGGGGACGGCGCGCCGGGGGAAGCCGGCCTCACGGGTAAGGGGCGAGGGGACACCGCTGGGGGCGAGGGCAGAGGCTGAGTGGCGGCAGGAGGGGGGGACGCGCACTGGTTTGGGGTGGTGAGGCCCGCGGGACCCCCCCCGGCACCGCTCAACCCTGACAAGTAGCTGCTTTTTCCTAGAGGTTGTTTTGTTGTTGTTGCTGTTGCCAAATCCAGTGACTCTTCTAACGCTTTCTTTGGGGGGGGACGGCGGGGACGGGGCAGGGAGGGGAATAATCCAGTCCGTGTTTATTTAATTCTGTAATTTATTTTAGATTTTTTTTTTTTAATCATTAGCTGCAAGGAATGGAAAAAACAATAAACCCTGGATGTGTTATTTCAACCGAGCCTGGTGCTGTTTGGAGGAATTGGAGGGGGTCGAGAGCGGCCCCGCGGGAGCCCCCCCAGCCCAGCGGGCTGCGGTCCCCGTGGCGGGTGCGTGCCGGGCCCGGGGGGCTCCCGTGCTGGTGGGAAGCGGAGGAGCACGCCGTGCCGGGGTGCCGCCGGCGATGGCGGGAGCGTGGTACTGGGGGGCTCCCCGTGTCCAGCTCCCCCCGTGGCTTCCCTGGGGCCGGGTCTGGCGCCCGCTGCCTCCCGGCCACGGCGCAGGGTGTTCCTGCGCTGTCACGCTAACGAATCATCTTTTCCACTCCGTGCTCTGTAGGTGATTTGTGTTCGCGCCAACCGGGGCCTCGGTGCCAGGCGAGGGGGCTCGGTGCTCCGGCACCCGGGGCACGGCAGGCCAGGAGCCGGGGTGATGGGCTGGGGGCACGGGACTTTGGGGCAGCTTTGATGTCCCACGCAGAAGTGCGAGGTGTGGGTAATGGAAACTTCTGGGCAGCTTTATTTATCCCCCACTCCGGTTACAATCCCAGCTTGCCTTCCCCATTGTCCGGAGGGAAATTCAAGCCTCAGCTGGTGTCGCTGGCGGGGGGAGCCGGGGCCGTCCTCGCCGCAGGCTGGCCGGGGTGCGAAGCGGGCAGTGGCTCGTTGCTGCGGCGGGCTCATGGGGCTGATTTGTCCGGCTGCCCCCGGGGATGGGCGGTGGGAGAGAGGCGCTCTGCCCCGGCCCCAGGGTGGGCAGGGGGCTGTGGGCAGGGACGCAGGCAGCATGGGACCTGCGGCAGGCAGGGGGCTGGAGCGGGGACGCCGGCAGCCCTGGTGATGCTCAGACTTGTCCATCATCTAATTACCTGTTAATTAGGCAGCGTGCAGGCTGGGGCAGTGCTGGGCCCCAATGGGGGTCTGGGAGCCACCGTCCCTCCTGCCCAGGGAGCAATAAGCCAGCGAGGGACCCTCCTTTCAGCACCCAAATTAGCACCCACCGCCTGCCCGCACCAACAGCCCTCGGCCCCCGCCCCAGCGAAGCCCTCGTAGCTCAGAGCCCCCCGTCAGGGCTGCAGCCGAAGGAGAGGTGCGAGACCCCCCGCCCTGAGGCAGAGGCGGCAGCAGGGGCTGGGTTCGGCGGCCCCCTTGCCCGCCGCCGCGCTGCACCGGGGCTTTGTGCTGCGGTGATTGATGCGGCGAAGCGCCTTTCATCCACCACCCCTGGGGGTGCCGGGACGGTGGGAGAAGGCGAGCGACTGATCTGAGAAAAAGCCTTCGCCTCCCCCGGGAGCCGGTGCGGCAGCCGAGGTGTGAAGGAGCCCCCCCCCGCCTGCATGGTGCCGGCGGGGGGACGCCGAGGGGCTCGCGCCTGAGTTGGGGTGCTGGGGGGCAGGCGTGCCGCTGGCTGGGCACCCAGCCCCTTCCCCGGGCTGGTGACGGTGGTGCCAGGGCAGGGACCCCACCTGGCCCCCACTGCTGGGGGGGTGGCAGCCCCATTGGCTCCCCCGGCTGCCGCGGGAGGGTTTGTTTGGGCAGAGAAAAGGGCCGTGACCTGGGACAGGAGAGTCAATAGTGGCTGCGGGACAGGCTCCAAAGTCCGGCCCGGGGAGGGGGCGCAGCAGCCCCGTGGCGCTGAGCCCTGAGCCAGCTCGGCGCACCTTTGGCTCGCCCGCCCAGACACAGCGACGGTGCCGGGGCGTGCGCGCGTCCCGGCTCGCAGTGCCCCGCGGGGACAGCCTGCCCTTGAGCACCCCAGCTCTTGCCAAGTAACTCGCTGCCTCTCCAGCGCTCGCCCAGATAACCGCTCCCGCCGGGCCCCAGCTATCGGCAGCGGTGGGGCCGCCGGCGCCCGACCACCACCCGCTATCAGCCCCGGCGGCCCGGCCGGCTCCGCCGGAGGCAGCCAGCCCCGAGACGCTGGGCATGGCTGGCTCCAATGGGGAGACAGAACTTTTCCAAAGCGGAGCGGCCCTTTGGAAGGGCTCTGTGCTGGGACACCGGCTGTCCCCATGTCACAGCCACTTTCAACCCCGTGCTGGGGAGGCTCGGCTGCCATAGAGGCCCGTCCCCGGTGCCAGCAGGGGCGATGGCTGCAGAGGCTGAGCCGGGGCTGCCATGGGGCGCGAGCGGGCTCGGGCCACCCCAAGGTCCTGGAGCCCCCCGCACCCGCCGAGCTGTGGGCGTTATCCCCTCCCACCAGGTTTTGGGTAGAAGGAAAGTCGCCGTGCTCTGGGAATGTGCTCAAAATCCTGAGTTATCCCGGCTATTAATTGGTTAATATTAACGATTACCGAGGGGGCACCAAGCTCAAGGCTCCTCGCCCCCGCTGCGCCCCCGTGGCCTCCTCCTGAGGCCGTGCCGGCACCCCAGCAAACACGGGTGCCCCACAGGGTTTCTCACAGGCCAGCCCCGGGGAGATGGTGGGTGCTGCCGGGCCGGTGACCGGCCCCCGGTGCCACGGCTGCCCGCCAGCCCCGCACGCTCCCCTGCCAGGCGTGGGGACAGCTATTTATAGCCCCTGCACAGGACACTAATGCCATGCAGGGGCTTCTATAAAAAGCAAGTCTCCGAAAAGGTCTCGGAGCAGATGCTGGTGTGAGGTCTCCATGCTGAGGCCTGGAAACAGCCCAGCTTGAGTCACACTCTGATTCACCCAGGCCCTGTTGCGTGCCCAGCAAGCCAAACCGCCTCCTGGGGAGAGGGGATGAGGCTTCTCGGGGGAAAGCAGCATCTGTCCATCGCCGGGAGCCTTCGAGCCCTCAAACCCACAAGGGATTTCCTCTGCCCAGCAGAGCTGGACCTTGCAAGGGGGATAACACCCACAGCTCAGCGAGCGCTGGGGCGCTCCCACCTCGGCTCCTGAGCAAGGCGGGTGACGAAGGCACCCAGGAAAGCAGCACCCTCCTGGCAGCGCAGCGCCGGCAGAAGCGCAGACACCACTTTGTTTCACGGATAAGGGGCTGTACCTCAGCACCGGCCCGTCACCTCCCCAGCCCGCGCTGCCTTTGAAGCTCAGTAGGTCAGCAAGCCCCACGTGCCCCAGTTTGGCTGCCAGACTGGGACGGTGGGCTGGGAGTCGTGCTCTCAGCGGGAACGGTCCTTGCTGGTCTCCGAACCGCAGCCCACACACGTTAACCGACCGAGGGAGGCCGTTCTGATGGCCAGCCAGGCAACGCTGGGGTGAAAGAGCAGGGACTCCACTCCCCCTCACCCTCTCGTGTTCCCCTCAGAGAGCCACCAGTGCCACCCCGCGCACTGTGGCAGCAGGACAAGTGTCACACTGGCAGCCCGCAGGAGACAAGGGCCCAAAAAGGACTGCTCCTGCGTCCTGGTGACCTCCCCCGTCCATCGTCCCCTGGGGAGGACAACCGGCAGGGCCAGCTCACAGCACACACGTCCACACCACCGCATTATTTTGTGCCCAGCAAAGCTTAAGCAAGGTGGCGTGTGACGGTGGCCCTGCCGCAGAGGGCATGGCCCGACCCGGCTGCCACAGCAGGAACCAGGGGCTGGTATAACCAGACCTGGGCCTGGAAGAGGGTTCCCCAGAGCCGTGAGCTGACCTGACCCAGACTCGCTGTTCCCTGGATCCCGTGCTCTGCGGCTCCGTTTTCCCTCCAGAAGGCAGAGACATCGTGTGCGATGGGGGCTTCGGGGAAGGCAGAGGTGAGACAGCCCCGAGGGTCGCGCAGGAAGGCAGGGCGCCCGCAAAGGACTCGCTGCAAGCCGGTTTTACAAACACAAGTACATAATGTTTATTTTTAAGTTTCCAATTTATTACAAGTAGAGCCCTTAGCAGAAACCCCCTCCCCCCCAAATGACATTTATTTTTAAAAAACATACAGTTCCAAAGGTTTCACTGTGTAGGACCTGCAGAAAATGTTCTCTATGAACAGGACGAAACAAAGGCTCTGAAGGGGACGTGCGAAATACAAATGTCAGTGCTATTCTGTGGGGCAGGGAGCTGAGGCTGGGGAGAGGGGGAGAGGGAAGTGGCTGGAAACCTGCCTCGTCTGCAGCCATCGGCAGCCCAGAACTGAAGTGAATACCTGTTAAAAAACCAAAATAAAACAAAACAAACCCCCGAAGTTCACAAAACTAGGCCGCAATTTTTAATCGATGATTCTTTTCTTCTCAAATCACAGGAGCTGCAACAGCCACTTTTGCTTTTCTGTTACGAAACCAGTATAAGGCAGCCCTGGGGCTGGTTTGTTCCAAACTGAAGACTTCTATAATAAAAAGTTCAAGCCCTGATTGCATGATCAAAACCTGTCACGATGGAGAGGGAGAGGTGATGAAAAAAAACACGCACCCTTTTCTTAGAGAGAAGTCCATCTCTCGGGCGGCAGGACCCGCCGCCGGGGCCGCGGCAGAGCAGCCTCCCGGCAGGATCGGGCCGGTCCTCGCTGCGCGGGGGGAGCGCGAGGGAGGCGAGCGAGGGAAGGTATTACTATAAAACATGGTGAGAGCGTGGCCAGAGAGGGACTGGGAGATCCCCCGCCAACAAGTCCCCCGGTGTAACTCCAGCTACTGGTAGGAAAATGAGTTTTAAGAGGGGGGGAAAATATAAAGCAAACACGATTTCATATAAACTGTACATGTGCCAAAGCAAGACAACGGTATCTTACAGGTGTTCTTTGTACAAGATCACAGCTAGAAACAAGCCACTTTTAACTAGAAAATTAATTTAAAAAGTTACACAGGACATGTTTCTGCTGCTCCCCTTGTCCTGGAGCTCCCTACAGGGCATGCAGAAACCCACGCTCTCCGGTATGCTTCTGGCACTGGGTTCACCCAGAGGGCTACATGATTGCGTGCTGTTCAAGGTGAGCAGGGAAGCCGACTGCCTCCTCTTTGCCGCGTACGTGCAAAGAGCTGAGCTCAGAAGAACCCTCTTCGGAGCGCAACCTCCGGCCATCGCTCCCCGAGAAGAGAGAGAAGGGGAAAGCAAGAGCACCTCGAAGCCAATTGTGTTAGGATGCTGGTGAAAGCCGTGTCTCCATAAATGTAAGTGCTTGCTTGCCCTATGCAGCCCTTCGTTGGGGGCTCAGAATTAACACCATATAAATATATACATACAAGAACTAGCAGCCCATTGGCCTGATCGCACCCAGTCCTTCCGTGAAGCAATATGATCCCTCCCTGCACCAGCTCAAGGCTGGTTTCACATCACAGGCAGCAGATGGCAGAGGTCCCGCCGCGCTCCGGCGCCGGCTGCTCGCGGAGGGGAGGAAGCGGCTCGTCCCAAGGAAGCTAACAGCGCCCGAGCTGGAGTAGGCTTCGTGCCCCCCTGCCCGGCCAGACTTTGGCCAGGCCTTCCCCTTGCCCTCCCACCTTCCCCTCCTAGCAGGACAGACTCGTTCAGAGCTTTGTGGATTTTGCAGGAAGCAGTAAGTCATCTCTGCTCTCTCAGCAGATGACCAAATACTTGAGGAAATTGCAGAAAAATTAAAACTAGGACGGGCCAAAGGGAAGGCTGGATTAATAGAGAAGGGTCTGCTGCTTCCCAGCTCCCTCCAGACAACCCATCCTGCTGCCCGGCAGCACCAGAAGGCCTGCTCCAGCTCTGGCTCTCCCCCTAGTCTCCCCATCCCTCATTTCTTCCTTTTCCGCCCCCGGGAATGTTCAAGGGGCTCTGACTCACTGTCCCCTTCCTGCTCCTCCAGTCCCTGGCACCTGGCAGAGAGCTTCTTGCGTTTCCTGCGTGCATACGTGTGGCCAGGCAGGTGTTTGTGCACCATGTCAATCAAACACTGTTCCGTCTTCTCCAGGCAGGACAGTACGTGACTCCCGTTCTGGTTGTAGCGCTCGGCGTTGGAGAACACCTGCTTGATGTCGGCGAGGAACTCCTGCACCGAACGGTAATTGCCACAAGAGCACTTGCTCTGCATAGTCTGGAAGTCCATAGGGTTGCTGATGACCTCAAAGTAATCTTCGGCTTCCTCCGTGGTCACTGGCTCCCTGCCGAACGAAGAGCCACAAAGATAGGAGGAAAATGATGGCCCCGGCCACAGGCAGTGCGGAGCTGTAGAGGAGCGAGAGTCACCCCCGCCCTCTTCGCTCGAGCGGTAGCCCTGACCTGTACCCCCCAGCACCATAACGAACCCAAGCAGCACCTCGACAGTGCTACAGACGTGTCAGCCCCATGGCGGCCACGGCACGGCGACGGGAGGGACAGCAGCTTGCCCTTCTGCCCAGAGAGCTGGCCCAGGCAGGGGACTGGCATGTGGCAGGTACGGCTGCCTTCTCAGTCACGCTGCATACAGGGTGCCCTGCAAATCCTGGGAGCTGCAGAAAGCACCCACCCCGGCCTCCCCAATTTGGCCCACAGCCTACCACCCTCTCTGACACCACCTCAGAAGGGCCCCGCGTCTTCAGCCCAGCAGAGGACTGAGAGCGCGGTGGTTTCTTCTGGAGCGGCTTCACTCCCCTTTCTTCCCATCTGCAACTTGCTTTCGAAACCCCAGTCTCGCAGCCAGCGGATCTGGCAGGACCGCGGCACGGCCAACCCACACCTACGCCCTGCCTGCGGGCAGTCCTGCGCCCACGGAGGAGGCCACCTGCCCTCACCTGAAGGGCCAGCTAAAGCGGTACTTGATCAGCTTGCTGAGGATCTCCTCACACTTCTGCAACTCGAGGTTTTGGCGACGTGCCGTCTTCTTTGTTTGAAGGACCTGCCCACACAAAGGACACTGTTAAAAGGAGGGGAACCACTATGGGCTTCAGCGTTCAGCAAACATTTCTGAGGCCAAAGAAGCTGGTTCTTAGCAGAGCTTTTCTTTTCAATCCTCTCACTTACGAGCTAGGGTCTCAAGGGGTGGGGATATGTAGCACTGCTGCAGAAACAAAGTTCAAGTCTTTCAAATGCAGCCATCTTCCACAATTATCAAGAGGCAAACTGCTCTGCTGCGGGATGTTTGATGGTAACAGCCGAGACATGTAGTGGCAGCTTGAGTTACAGAACAGGAGCCCCATCCAGAAGCTCTGGTGGGAATAGCTCACAAGCAGCCCGTCTCTTCTCTGGGGGCAGCAAGCTTTTTCAAGATAGGTTCAAAGACAACATGGTCAAAACAAGCAGCCAAAGAATAACCGACAGCAAACGGAGAGTGTGAATTCCCTCTCCCTGCCTTCTCCGAGCCCCTGGTGGAGAGCACGTGAGAGGCAGAGGGAAAAAGCACTTGTGCTGCTGTACTGACATTGCAGAGCCGACCGTGCCATTTTAAATACCAAAGAGCAGCTGATGCCTCAAAGCACTGCTGTCCCGTACGCAGGCTGAACACAAGGTCAGCCATTTGCCCGGGGATCCGCAGCAGGTCAGCCACCAGCACAGGGACATCCCCGGGGCTCTGAACGCAGCCCACGAGGCATCGCTGCTTAGGGTACGTCGGATGACGGGAAGGCTCCACCACACAGGGCGCTATTCCTGGGCCAGCTTCGGTCTCTTCCCAGGACAAGCAGTCAGTGAAAGAGCCCTAGCAGAGTCCTCTTCCCCAAGACAGTGTTTTGTCAGAGACCCTGACCCAGCTGTTCCAGTAAGATTTTCCCCACTTGAACATCCCTCTGTGCTGGCTGTGGCAGCCCATGCTGGGCTTGCTGGTTTGCTTGCTCTCCAATCTGTAACACACAGCAGCTAAAAGGACACTGCAGATCCAGTAGCCAGCCCACCCATAGCCAGCACAAGAAGCAGCGAGCCCGAAGACCGTTATGAGGGCTGCTCCAGAGGAGTGACAGGATACACCAGCACTACTAGCGCTGGCCAGCAGAGAGATGGCAGATCTAGTAGAGGCTTGTGACATGGCCCGTGGGGCTAGAGTATCCTCACGTATCCCCTGTGGGGTGTCCCTCCCCAGGACAAACAGCACAGCACGCTGCAGCTCCACCCCGCCTCGCATGCACGCGTACACAAGATTGCTCTGTTCAGGAGCATAAGGTTTTATTCTTTAAATGTCAAGTGAAACCTAAACCAGCCAAATTATGTCCTGGAGGTTGGGGAGTGACCATACGGACAACAACTGTCACAAAACGGCCAAGGCTGGGGAGCAAGGGTCCAACATTGCTGGCATTCTCTGACCATCCAGGACCCCCTCAGTCCCCCCACCTCTCTGCAGAGACATATGGATACTATTTAAAACCCTTTAACAAGCTGCAGGCTGCCTGCTACTCAAGGGGGACAATGTGTGAAAGCGGCTGGGGAAAGATGCCTGGCATATCTGTGCTCCGTTTGTAGCGGGCCCTTAAGGATATGCCTCCTTTGTTAACCCACCCGGGTTTCACAGTATGATCCAGGGTATTTGTTTGGGAAGGGGAGGAAGCGTGACACCTGTTTCGTTTATAACTCATGATGTGAGCAGCCTCTGGGGAGCAATTTGGCTCTTACCAGCTCATCAATGTCTGCGCCGTTGACAGGTGCAGCCCGCTGCCGGGGTCCCCTGGCAGGGTGCAGCGACTGCTTCTTCCTTTGGTGCCTTCCCTGCCTCGAGGAGTACATGGCTGTGTTCTGCTTGCCCCGGGCTGCCTTTCTGGGTCTCACTGAAACAGATAAACCATGGGCTTAGAGGAATGGGTTAAGCTGGAAGCAGAGATCACAAGCCCTTTGCCCAGCCCTACACACCAGGCAGACCCTCGCTTGCAGTGCAGAGGAGCTGGCAAACCCATGGACGACTGCAACGACCCAGCTTCTTGTCAGCCTGTCCTCACTCAGCACATGCTTGCGTCAGCTGTGCTCTCGATACCCTCTCCAGATGAGATCCGTGGGTCATCGCCTCCGGTCCAAAAAGAGGCCATTGCTGTCTGGCAACAGCCTTCTGCTAAAGGGTGGTCACACATGCCAGCCAACAGCGCTGGCAGACCCTCGAGCTCTGAGGGCGACCTGGGAGCTTCCAGCTCCTCTGCTGCAGGTAAGGCTCGCCCAGGGCTGTGACAGCAAGCCCCTCCGCCTGCAGAGCCAAGTGTGGAGACCCTGATGCACTGCGACTTGAGGGAGGGCAGAGGAAGCAATGCAAGGACAGACAGTTGTCTCAAATATAACCGCGCCATCCTTTCTGAAGGCACCGGGAGCAGAAACTTGCAGTTTCCCCCGTTTCCTGCTGCCCCCTTGCTCCTCACTGGTTTGGGGATGGGTGCTTTTCCAAGCATTTACAAGTGGCCCACACAGTGGGATAAGCCAGTTGCTAAGCCCCCCTGAAAAGTGAACTGTGTGCAGGCCGAGTGTCGAGTTACTGCAGCCGGGAGCTGCTCCACGTGCTGCAAGTGGGAAACAATGGGATTTTATTCCCCAAGACCGGGGCTGCTGCATTATATCCCACAGAAAGGCACTTGACCGTTTGTTAGTCTGCCTGTCAGAGCTTCGCACTGATGGAAATGCAAGCGTGCTGACGCACTCCCTTGTCTTAAGTTTCTCCCATGACCCCTCTGTATCAGGAGAATGTGTTAGTCGTCTTCCCCAGCCAAGCTCCTTCCACCTGGTCACAAGTGCTTGAGCAAGCTGTATCCAGCGCGATGTAGCACTTCATCTGCGGCCTCTAATCCAGCCCTGTCCAATAAATCATCTTGCCGGGCCCCCCGCACGAGAAGCGTGTGTCAGGGCAGTGGGACGTCTGCCTGCTGTCGCTCTGCTTGTGTGTCAAGCGTGCGGCACGTGTTAAATGTCTGACAATCCAACATTCTAGGTTATATCCCTCAGGATAAACGCCACGAGGATTAATGGGACTTCTCTATTAAAACAAAAGTTTTCCACAGTGACCTTTCCATGTTAATGCTCTTTAAAACCAGGGGTTGCATTTAGCGCTTTATTTTTAGTGACTGTAACCCTCTTTTGCTATTGTTTGGAAACCTTGGCTCAGCTCCCGACTTGGCCATGCAACATAGGCTGAACATGCTCCAAGTGTGGACATGGATACACCGCAGAACAACAAGCAGTGTCCATAGCCAGGGGATCAGTGAACATCCCTGAAACCAGAATAAAGCAGGGGAATCAAGACTGATAGACCTGGATGGAAACCCTTGAAAGAACACGGGATAATCCTTCGGGTCCCAGCCTCCAGATTCCACCATCTGCCCTGGTTAAGACACTCTGAAGTTAATTTTGTGTCAGTCAAGGGCATTTTGACAGAAAGCAAATGCTGGCGGCGTGCCATTCCGAGATTGATCTTTTCAGTGCATCAAGTTGCCCGAACAAGACTGAGCCAAATTCCTCTAAAAACAAAGTGGATACACATACTAAAAAGTGGTTAAGCAGAGAAGCAGTCATTGAGAAGTCTAGAAAATGCTACTTTATTCTACTCAGCTGCCCAGGAATGAGCCAGTTATGCATCCCGAGTGCAACCAAAGGGTGCTGGCGGTCCAGGCCACACCGCACCTCGAGCACTGTGCCTTCCCACAGGAATGGGCAGAGGAAGTGCTAGTCCTACTATTTGAAAATGCCTCCTTGCCAAATCACTAGAAATCCTGCATTTAAGAGCTTATGAGCTGGTGGGAAGGAAAGAAGCGAGGAGAGGGGGTTGTGGTCAAAGCTCCGTAAGCATCTATTAACAGCATCCAGTTTACCAACAAACCCTGTAGGCACAGAGACTGCCAATACCAGTAGCTGATAATGCTGTTGCCTCCCCCTGCCCTGCTGCAGCCTCTGCTGACCGCCTCCCAGCGCTCTTAACAGTCTCAGCAGCGTTCCCAGGGGAGTGACTGGGCAGCGAGAGCTCGCTGCAGTTTCAATCTTTGCTAGCGCTGACCCTATCACAAAGGGACGAGAGTTCACTCCAGCTCCCCTGGTAACGTATAGCACCACCACAGCCTTCCCCTGTGACATCTCCCAAGTAAGAACCTGTTCTGTGTGAAGAAAAGCAAAAGTCCCAGATGGGATAAAAATTCTGGACACTGAAGGCAGAATCTTAATATTTTCTGTTACTTTCCTGCATGGTCAAAGCCTTACATTTCAGTCCAGCAACTTCATAATCTTCTTCCTCTTCTTCTTCCTCCTCAGCATCTGGTTCATCAGAGGCTTCCTCACCTTCTTCACCTTCATCTTCAGCAGAATCCTCTGCATAGTTCCTAGAGTAAGGCAGGTAAACACATCTGTTGGAGCAGAGCCTGGGCATCAGAGGCCCCGGGCCCTCTGCACTGTTTGTTCACAGGCAGAGACTTGCTGACCACCCCAATGTAAAATAAACACCCAGTCTCTCACTGAGGCAGTCTATTTCAGAGAGTATCAAGTTGTAGCTACAGCTAAAAGGGCACTTCCCAGGCTATCGGCTGAACATCTGGGCTGAAAATCCCCAACAGCTGAATCTGTATATTTTTTGCTGTTCTAGGCACCTTGACCACGTGATAACGGATTTTAAGATTGTGATTGCTGTGCAATTACTGCTCCCCGAGAGGACGTGCTGCTGTTTTACCCAGGTCTTCAGGCCTGGCCTAGTTTCAAAAGGGGGGCTTTTCTGTTTCTGCTGGAATATTTTCCCATTATCTCCTTCCACTGTCATGCCACTTGCATGTGCACTATAGGAAACAGACCTCCTTTAGTATTATTATTCACAGCTAAGCTTGTGTTTATTAGTGAGCAGAGCATCAGGCTTCTTAGGTGCCAATGTCAGAAGCCACAGAGACTCCCTGCCCAGGACAGTTGCGACTTCTTGCATGTGCCTGTTACAGCATTCAAACCGTTAGAAAAAAAACCAGGAGAACAAAACAGCATGCATAGGCAAAAGGGGACAAAGGCAAAGCTGTTGTGGGAGTCTCAGTCCTCTGGAGAAAGAGGATCTTGAGCAGTAAAAGGAATAAGAATAAGGCCCCACAGTACGGGGGGGCAAAAATGCTCCCAGGCCAGCATTTTTTTCCTGCCTCAGCTAGGAAGGCAAGAGCAGAGAGCAGATAACAGGACAGGTGTTACCCCACCGGATGGCTCTCATCCAGCAGCCAAGCAGCTTGCAGGTGACTCTGCCACATCAAAGTAACTATGATCTCGGGCTAGAACAGCTGCACTGAAGCTCTGTCATTTTTGTACCAGCCCAATGAACTCTTAAATGGTGCCTAGGGAGTAAGTAATACTCTTAAGGCCATGCAGCACCTGCCCGTTACAAGCCAGTACACCTCTTATTGTGCTGCCGCTCTGCAAGGGAGGATCTGGTTGTGGACTGCTTATGCCTCAGATGCCATTTGATAACCTCCCCTTGCTGACGAGCAGGTAGGTGCAGCACAGTCACAATCAGCAGAGGACATATATTGTAAACAGAAAAATACACCTTGCATACATTTAGCTTCCAGCTTGCAAGTCAAAAAACCAATTCATCCCCGTGCTGTCAGGAGGCAAGTACTAATTTCTGCTGCACAGAACAACTTTGATTCCTCCCCAGATCACGTTCCCTCTATAGCCCTATGAGGACTCCTGCCTTGTTAAGGTTTATCAGGTCCAGGAAACCATCAGAGTGGCATTCTGTAGCCTGATTTTTAGTAGCGCAGTAGGGGCTGAGCTGCAGCCTGGAGTAACGTCTGCTCTAGCTTGACAAGAACACAACAATAACAGCCCAGTGGACTACAGACTGCAGTGCTACCAGCTACGCTCCCATGAAAAAGCAACCCAACTAGCTGTCAGTCAGAGAAAACAACAGCTCTTAATGCATCCAACTTTGGTTGATGTTTTGTGCATGTTTTCACTGCCACACATAAGTTATTTATTAAAAGTCCTGAAGTTGTCATGGGTCAGTACAACACAGGTGTGCTAAAGTTACAGCCTGAAAAAATTGCTTTTCTGTTGTGCCAGTGCCATTGAGTTAACTGGGCTACGTCAGACCTTTTAAAGGGGCCCCGTGTCAGGCTGTTTTGGTCATCTTGTGACAGCACGGCTAGAACTGTGCGTCGGTGGCAACGCAAAGGAAAGGAGGGTCACTCACCTGCCCCGTGAGCTGCGCCTGGCAGTAGAAGGCTGACACGCAGGGCACTGCCATTCGCCATCTGGTATCTCGTAGAGCGCCGGTCTCAGACAAAACAGGTGGAAGGCTTTGTTACACTCGTCACACAGGATCAGCTTGTCATCCTCACCTAGGAGAGTGCAGCTTACTTGTAACCGAGCGCCGCAGCCTTGCTCAACCTGAGAAGCAGAAGCTGCTGCAGTGCTGGAGGTCAGGACGAAGCAAGAGAAAGATGCAAAGTACCCTCTGATGGCAGGGACCCTTCCTTCTCAGTTCCCCCACTGCAGTGGAAACCAGCAGCATTTAAAAACAAAGAAAACAATGCAAAGTCCCTCGCCCTGCAAAGATTTCATTTGAGGCAAAGGTAGAAACCTGCCGAATAGGTTCCACCCAGGCTAAATCTCAAGCCAAACACAGGGAAAGAGAAGTTCACTGCAGAGATGCCCAAGAGCCTAGCAAGTAGAGCAAATGCAGCTATTCTTATTCTAGCCTCAACCTGGTCAACCTGCACAGCATCTTCTTTCTACTTAAGGTAGCAAGCCTACAAAGAAAATCAGTATGCAGCAGAACTAGTCTCTCTGTGCTTCTCACTGATGCAGGGAAACGGGGAGACAGTTCTGAGCCAGCTATTTCCTTTACTGAAGAGGAAAAAAAGAAAGCGCAGAGAGCTTGCCAGCATGTGTCTGTCTCTAACATCCCAGTTCTTAAGTTCTGTGAAACTATAATCTGTCAGTCTCAGGTGAGCCCCCTCTTACATCTGCCTAGAACCCCCTCTCAACAGGAGACAGGACAAGGTTTTGCATTGGTGTGGAATATCCCCGAGGCTCCACAGTGAAGGAGGATGTTGCACCAATTCAGCCCTTATTTCTTTGAAGAGGCAGATGGCATAGCCTCCTGGTAAACAAAAGCGGCCCAGCATTCCCCCAGAGGTCTGTCTGCCCTCATTTCCCACTAGTGTTTCGGCAAATAGAAAGTGAGACAAAAAGCACATGATGAGGCAGAATGTACTACCAAGCTTTTTCCTCCAGGCTTCCATCCAAAAGGAGAGGTTATGGCAGAACAAATACTAGCACTCCGGCACTGGTGACGCGCCTTCGACCTCCCCCTCCACCTGCAAGACTCTAAAGCCCTTCATCCTATGGTGCATACAGAGAAGGTGGCCTCTTGTCACCTTTTTGGTTACCTCCCCAGCCTTAGCAGAGCAGCAGCCAAAGGCACATAGCTTAATTTCTCTGCTCTCACACAAGAGGCAAAGAGTTTGCTTCTTCCAGCTCATCAAGCAGTTCTACTCCCACTCCGGCCTCAAAGTAGCATCATCCCACCTCGCTCTCTCCCATTCGGCTACAGAGGATAATAACCTTCCCACCCTCTCCTTGCTCGTTCCTTCTGTAAGGGATGGGATTAACTGACAAGGCTCAGAGACCCAAAGACCATTCCAACTCAAAAATGAAACCAGGGAATGGACAGTGGCACAAGTGCTCCCAGAAGGATTTGTTGATGCCTTGTGTCCAAGTACCCTAAATATCCAGGGGGTAGCAGCTCTGCAATGTTCTGCAAGACCGTGTCCTGGTTTCGTAAGAATGGTTTATTGGAGTCAGGGTCAAATGCTTCTGTGAGATCAATGCTTCTGACTGTAAATCCTGACGTTCAAAACTCAAAATACAGCCAAAGACAGAGTGACAGACTACAAGGGCATGTTGCCTAAGCAGGGCATGGAGAGGTGACAGCGTCCGACTGTTACGCAGGCGTGGGGCAGGAATGCATACCTTTCTTGCGACACACTTTGCATCTGGCATTCTCTGCCGACATATCCCACTTGATACAGGCATCCAGCATCCCGAGCAGCACGTGCATACGGGAGAAGGTCTGGGCCTCACGGATTGCTGTCTTCCACTTCTCCATGGCTGAAGCAACCTGCAGACAGACCTAACAACTTACAACGAAGCACACAGACACAGCTCGCTACAGTCTGAAGATGTTTTTATATCCTTTAGCTGGGGCCCTTAATAACCAAAGCTCAACTCTGTATTTCTTTGCTTCTATATAGCCTCAGCAGTCCTATTTGTGGTTTATCCATAACCAGCCTCACTGGATCAGAGAGTTTGTTCGTAACAGTAGAGCCCTTTTGCATTTCACGGCCAGGCTGAAACAACCTACGTGAACTCCACTAAATTCTTGTTCTGAAAGTCTAACCCAAATAATCATCAGGCTAAGAAAATAAAAGGCAGAAATCTAGCACTGTAAAATGCGGGATGAAAGTCAGGCGACAGCTGGCAACACCACTGGAGCGTGGTGGATCGGAGCAGCCTGTGCTGCCCTCCAGTGGGTACTGCAGACACTCGAGACCATCAGCAAGACCCGCCACACGCTCGTCCTCCCAGTCCTCCGAGCTGCTCCGCTGGCAGAGGGGGACTGAGCTGCTCCGCTGGCAGAGGGGGACCGTGACATCAGGGACGATCAGATTTGCCAGGCAAAGCGTTTGGAGCCCCAACTATGAAACCAGCCGCTTTCCTGAGACAAGATGACCTCAGCGCATGTGAAATCCCAGAATTAGCTGCAAGTGAGGATGAAAGCATTAAACCTGAGATTTGCAACTGCTGGAGTCTGCACATAGCAAGCTGCATGTGAAATCTCAAACTCAGCTCTGGAGGTTTAGAAACAACGTTGTAGTAAATCGGAAATGCACCAGAACAGAGAAGTAATCCAGAGCCACCGCATGTTCGACTCCAATGTTAATCCTCTGCTTTACAACAATGAGGTGATGGCCTAGACATGACAGGGACATAATAGGACTCAAGTTAATGTTCTTCTACCCCAGGAGAATGAAAAAACAAACAGTGAAGCGTCAGATGGGAAAATCTAAACTCTGCAGCTGACAGCAATTTGGGAGCCAAACAAAACCCAGGATTTTTGCAGAGTTGCACATTCTCCTCCCACCGAATTTGAGGAAGCACAGCATATATTAGATGCTTGGAAAAACACACAAACTGTTCCAAAATGCCAACATCCTTGCTGCCATTGCTAGTGTGGAACCTGGAGCCCAAGACATTCAAGACAAACGGAAACCTGCGCAGCCTACTGTGGCAGATTATGCAGCGCTGGGCTATTGCTTTGCAGAACATTGTTGAGGTGCTTCACATACTGTGTAATTGATTTTCCAAGTAACTGTTCCATGGGTTTTGCTGTTAACATACTGGGTAGCTGCTGGGCCAAGATAAATCTGCAAAAGCTGTTGGCAAGTTTTGCTTAGATTTTTCTCCCCAAGCCTGTGGAATTTAACAGATTTTTTAGCTTTGCTTCCCAAGCATCATGAGACTATGGCATTTTAGCAGTACCATTATCAAGGGAGTTCAGACTGCCAACTAGGCAAAACAGGAGACTGAAAAACGTTACTTAAATACCCTCCTGACTGGAGGGGAGCAATCTAGTAGGGAAAACAAAAAAAAACCCCCACAAAAATACTAAAGGAGAAGCCCTCGGTTACATTTCAACTTCAGAGTGACAGAAAATGCCTGCTTTGGTAAAGGTGGACAAACCTCCAGCTAGAAAGGCTCTCGTCTGGTATCCCAAGGTGACAGAAATCCCTCTGAACAGCTGAAACGGTAATTGCGTGGTTGTGAAGCTGCTCTTTGAAGTATTGTCTGCAGGTGAAGACTGACAGCAAGGAGCAGGGGTGCATAACCTACCCGTGGTCTTCACTATGCTCAGGCAGTTGTGCTGCAATATCCAGCTGCAAAGAGGTCACGTATTCCCTGTCCTATTCTGGGACAGTCCAGAGCGCTACTGCCACTGGGAACGTTTGCATAAACACAGAGGCACAAGACTGATTTTCAGAAACAGCCATAAGCCAGGCCTACATTGCAATCTTTCACCACTCAGCAGCGTGATCTCCAGCTATGCAGCTGAGCCAGCAGGAACCCTCAGTATAGACAATTATGTCAGCAAACGGGTGCCTATTAAGCCATAACTTGTTTCTCACAGGAAAAATGAGACATAACCATACCGCAGGACTGCAATTTCGCTCGTGTAGTCTGTAAGTACATTAAGTGTGTTTTTCCAGTACGGCTATGCTGTATTTTACCTGCTATGTACGCTCAGTGCAGTTCTGGCTCTAGAAGACTTCATAAATCTTGGCCAATGCAGGAGATTTGTCTTTAAAAACCTAACAGTCAGGTTTTTTTTAATTGGATAACTATATCTAAGATCTGGGCTGCTTTTTCAAGGTCATCTATAAAGGTTTTCTGCTTTGGCAAAAAGTTAATTCCAGATAAACTGAGGCAAAAAAAAAAAAAAACCAACCACCAAACAAAACCCCAACCCCAAACAAATCCAAAAACCCAACGAAAAAGCTGAACATTGCTTGTACTACCACAAATGTCTAGAAAACTCGAGCCAGATAAAGAAGGCACTGCATAAATATATGCTCCAGAGACATCGGCACTACACAGAAGCCAGTGCTCCGGACAGAGACCTGCACGACCACACACTCAGACTGGCAATATTGAAATCTGTGCCCGCACACCTATCAGGCTGAGCTCTATAGCTAAGTATGCAGTCACATTAGACAAATCAGGCAATACTGGGGGACAGGAATCAAAGTAACTTATGATTACAAGTCCAGCAATATTCCGAAATCCTACTGTTCCAGCTGGTTTACAGGAGAAAGTACAAATTGGGATGTTTCAGTCACACAGAGCACTTCGTCTAACCAGGATGCTGTAGCTGAAAGTTCTACAATTGCTAGAATGAAGCACGCTACAGAAGCCTGGCCTTGCTGTCACGAACGATGCTCCGTAACCACGTCAGTAAGAGAGCAATGCTCTAAGGTAGAATGGAGAAACTAATCATGATCAAAATGGCTCTCTTTTCAGGCAAATAAAAGCTTGGGTTTTAAATCTGATATAGCTTTAGCAATAGTAGAGAAGTGACCAGGGTTCAAATACAGAGCTCACGCTGCTGAATTACTATCCAGATATTGTAGTAAATCTGATGTTACCCTTCAAGTATGCCCTACAGGTATAACCCTTATGGTTAGAGCTGTAAGATACACAAGAGTAAGGCACGATATGGGTTGCTGTAGATACAGGAAATGTGATGATCCAGGTCCTTTTTGTCCCAGACATAACTGATTTTTACAGCTCTGTATTCTGCTGACAGCTTTTAGGATAAGGTAGCCTTCTATTCCCTTTGCACTGGAAGATTCAAAGTTAGCAAAAAGTTAAATACTTCAGGACAACTGAGGAATGTGAAAGTTTCTAGTGCCTACCCAAATATCCTGCTAACACGGCAATGCCGCAGCACAGCAAAGACCTGATGTTCAAACAAGGGTTCAGCATACACTGACAGGACCTTTAAACAAAAAAAAAAAACCCAAAAAACCCAACCCAAAACCCCCACACCCCAGCACCAGTCAAGCATCTAGTATTTCTTTTTTAAGTCGGGAATTTCAAATGCTTCTGTTGATCCAATTCTGATCTTGCTACTTCTGCTGAAGTCAGTGATCAATCAGGGCAGAGAACTTTGAAGGGGGCAGTGGGGAAACTCTTGTCATGGGGCACTAATGTCCCATCCAACTCATCCAACTCCCATATGAACTACCCCTGAGCACTAGTATCCCTCTTAGGATGAAACACTGGTACAGCTCAACTGCCCGTAGGACCCTACCAAACCCTCCGCAGCTCTTCTCCACCCCTTCTGAGTTTTGATTTGGAAGGCTATGCAGTTACAATAGCACTTTTCTACTGCAGGCACATATGGCTTGTTTGCCCAGATGTCCAGACAACCTGTGTGCAACCCCCAGTTTGGCATCTTCCTTGGCTGTTCCACGCATACAATGATATTTACCTGAACCTAACTCCCTTGCAGTCACCAAAGCCTCATCATGTCTCTCCTCCTCTTAACTGATCAAAGGCATTAAGCCACCATCAGTCCTCTCTGATGGACACAACTCCTGTTAAGTACTCTAAAAATGCTCCCTAACATGCTTTTATTAAAGTACCAAACTTGTGTGAGGAACTGCATGAAGGAAGGCAAATATTTGACTTGACCCATTTCTTGTTCATAGAGAGAAAATTAACTGCGATTACACAGTATGATTCTCATTTTGCCCATACCTTTACTCTTCAAGATAACCAGGGAACACCCGGCCCCATAAACAACAAAAACCCATTGCGCTCTAAACTTGGAATGGGGAGAAGCTGCTCAGGATTTAGTACCCGATGAAATGTTTTGTCCCTGCTCAAAGAGTTATGAGACTGATACAGAGCCCTGAAGTGAACAATACCTTAGCTTCTTCTGCCATTTTCTTATCTTCATCTATCTCCTCAGCCTTGGCAACGTAGTCTTCTCCTTGATGTTTCCTTCTCTTCTGCTTGGGGGCCATGAAACCTTGCAGAAACTTCTTAACAACACCAGCTTGGAGTGCAATCACACACTCTCCAAAATCCTTCAAGCTCTCTAGTGAGTATACCTGTTAGGAAGAGCATATGATCACACAACAGTTGGACATTACTCTCTGTGCTGCTTTAGGTGGGTCTGTCCTGCAAATGGATACATGCGATACTTAATGCAGTGTTGTTATCTGCCATATTTAGTTATGGAATCAGCGTATTGCTGCTGCCTGTGCTAGAGTTCATACATAGCTGATGATCATGTATAGCACTGTTCAGAAAAAAGCATCATGCCTGGGAAAAAAACCACCCAACCCCCCAAAACCCCAAATCCATGATGACCAAGCACTAAGCCATTCTTCCACTCCTTTAGTGACTTCACTTTTCCCCTCCTCCTAACACTTATGGTCTCATCTACACGGGGAAGTCTCTGCAGTGACTCAGGATGCAGCTTAAACAGAGCTTTAACCATTGCAAGCCAGACAATACCGTCCTTTGGTAGGAGGAGCTGCACTAGTCACAGGTTACTCTACCCACACCAGGCAGATTTATCCCCTCCTAAGGACACTCAGTGCACCAGTAATGCTCATATGAGTTAGGCTGAACTAGCCAGAGCACTAAAAAAAAAAAATAAATAATCATACTTTAGTTCAATACACAGTAACTTCCTTGTGCTGACATACCCACGAACAGAACTGGAACACAATCATTACCCCAAGCCTAAAGTGGTCTGAATTTGGGGGGGGGGGGGGAACAACTCCCCAAAAAAACAAACCCCAAAAAAACCTCCAAAATGGAAAACTGCTGTCTCAACAAGACGTGCTGGCTTTGACGCAGAAGCTTAATATCAGCTACAAAGAGTTCTGCTAATGCTCTATAAAGAAGTCCACCACCAGATGAAGGAAATAGGACAATTTAACAGCTGTGCAGAACACCTAGCTCCAACATTATGACCCACCTACACCAAAAGGACCTCAAGCCAGCAGCTGTGTAATCTTGAAGTAATAGTTTAGAAAGAGAGAAGATATGAGAAAACTGATTTTCCTGATCCTCTTGTCTGAGGAGAACAGAAGACTCAAGATCTTCCACAGAAAGTATCAGCTCGCGCTTGTCTTAGTACTATCTTGCCTGTTCACTCACTTTTGCTTCATATTCGGGTGTCACATCAACATATCCCAGGCCTCCTTTTTGCAGCCGAGTTGCGACCTCAATCAGGTCACTTCGGAGGTAGTTCAGCAGTTCCTGGTTGCCATCACAGGATTTGAGGCCCAAGTTCTGTTTCCGAGCCAAATGGATAGAATGCGTGATGTCCTGATACCTGGAAAAAAAAAATCAAACCCAACCTTTGAATGCAGGCAGGCTACAGCCCTGCGAGCTGTGCGGGCACTGGGGCAACAACGGTATCCACCGTTATCTACGTGCCCCACCAGTGCAGGATGTTCTTTGAAAGATGCTTGAAAGCACACGGTAGTTCTGGCTCTGCGAGTGAAACAGCACTGCCTTTGTTTCCAGTTGCAAGGAGCAATTTAAAGATTGACAGAACCTCTTCACAGTTCCGATCGTTACTTATCAAGAACCTGCAGTTACTGTCCAAGAAAACCAGCAATTTCTCGTCCTCAATATCCTCCCCTCTTCAGCACAGGCACGATCAAAGCAAAGTGCAGAATGCTGCCCCAGGAATGGAGAGGCTTGCTGTGACAAGGATATGCTTTGACTTTGAGAAGGCACACACGGGGGGGGGGGGGAACCACAACAAAAAACCACCAAAACAAAGAGCAGGCTCACCTTTTCTCCAAACGCTCCTTTAGCTGGCTCTCTCTTACTCCTTGTGGGTGCAGGCAATCTAGCAGCTCATCCAAATCCTTCTGGCTGTCGCAGAGAAACCTGAAAGATATAACACGCACCAACATCAGCTAATGTATCTCTGTGGCAAGACAATTCCTTCTTCTAAATAGTTCACAAGTATTAGTAGGCAGGGATGACAAGTAACCTATATCCCAACCCCATGGAGCAAGGTGAAACACTTCCAGTAGTGCTGCCATAAGCATTCTGATTCAGACTGGCCTCGTTTCAAGGTCCCCAAATGTAGCCAATTCCAGGGTAAGAAAAATAAAAACAAAATAAACACAGAACTGATTTATAGATTTTTCCCCATTAAGTTTATTAAAACATTGGCATTTGAATTTAGTCATCTACCCCAGGGATTAGATTCACTAAGTTGCAGTCAGTTTAAGTAATCTGAATGTCAGTTTAGATGCACTAGAAAAGATTAACATGCTATGCACTGCATAGCATGGCAATTTAATCATTCTTTCTGCAGAGCCTTCGACTTCTTTCATTAACCCAAGAAGTCCCCAGATTAACAAAGGCTATGGTCCCAGCTTATACCACAGTGGCTGATGAGGTAGATTTGTGACTGTGAAGGCTAAGCCCTCTGCAAGTGCAGAGGTCCTCCTTTCTAAGAAGCTCACCTTAACTTGAAAGCTCAAATGCAGTATGTGAAAACCATTTTCATTAGCTTTAAACCTTTCTGCTCAGAAAGTCCTTCAGGATAGCAATGGTAACCGGCAGTTAGCTGAATCTAAAAGGGGAAAACTTTTGCAGAGTTCTCTACACAAGACATTCTCTCTGCAATTCCAGAGTACAATCAAGTTTTAATGCTGGGTTGTAGATTTAAACTAGCTTTAAGACAGCCTGAAATTCTGCTCTTTTCCTCTTTTCTCCCCCAACTCTATTCTAGGATGCCATGGAGCCTCCTCACCTGATGGGGGCGGGGATTCAATCTGAGCTTCAGAGCTCATCTACAGCAAATAAGACTAATTACGTATCTTCTGGAAGAGGATTGCTCCTTAGAAGAGGGAAGTGAGGGAATAGCAAAATCAACCTTATATGGAAACAACTGCAAAGGACCACTGTGTGATCCTTACCAGCCACAGAGAAGACTCCAGATCTAATTTTTCTTCTTGGGCACAAGCTCAGATGAGCCAAGCAACAACTAGAGAAAGATGCTGTTCTGGCTCCTCTTGGAATAACAGTATCCACAATGCTTATTTTTCTGGCAGAAATACTTACTAAATATCATATCCGAAAAGAAAATATTTCAGAGTTCTAGTATGCTCATATTAGGGGAATGGCCTCACAATTTGCATTCAGTTAGTAAATTAATTAATAAAACATAGGATTGATTGTTTAAAAATGGAAGAAAAATAGTTTCTTGCTGGTCACCTGCTTCAGTATACTCCAACCCTGCAGAGCATCCCCACTTTGCACACTGAGATCAAATCTTTGGGCCACCGCTATCCCCTGCACACCCTCCCTGCGAGAAACAGGACAGAGCAGCTCCAGGTGTCTTTCACTCGCTAGAGCCTAGCACGGGCACTTCAAAAGTAGTAGCGACTAAGGGCTGGCCATGGGATCCAACAGGCATTCATACAAACCTATGACAATATAACTTGTGTCTTTTTCTTGTAGATGCCACTGACAGTGACTAATTAGCATTCCTACATTCACTGGAAGGTCTACAGACAGCCCACTGCAAGGACGAGCACTTCTAAGTCTACTGGACTTCTGCTAAATAAAGAGAAATTTCTCTAGAATATTTGGTACCAAATTGCTTCCAAACCCTTGGGGCAAATCTTGGGATTGGTCCTAAGCCGTATTTCAGCATGAAGAATCTATCACAGTATGGGAATGGCGTAAACCAAGCTTCACAACAGTTGCCCTGCAGATACCCAGCAGAGGACTATTTCTCAGGCACGTTGAGAAGGGTGCCTAAGTCATGAGGAAACATCCCTCACTGCTGGCAACACACCACAGGATCCAGTTGGAAAAAATATCTGAGAAGACCATGCCCGAGCTTTCTCAGCTTTCCCCCACGGCTGCAAATCTAAGGGGGGAATTCCCCGCACAGTTTTGTCTTACTGTAAAAATGACCGGGCACTGGAAACAGTTAGCATATGGCGCTTGGATTCTCCAGTGTTATGTAGTTTGGGGAAAGACAACACAGGCTGCTGGCCAGCATGAGAAAGCAGGTATCATCCTTTTAAGAAAGTTAGGGATAAGCCCTGGCACAACGTTGTTCCTGCTGAAAAGGAAATGGGACAGGGAAGGGAGAACATCTGCAACAGGTACTTGAGTCTTCCCAATTTGCCCTGAGAGTAAGAACTGGGATTTCTGGGAGAGGGAACCATTCTACATCAGCTTGAACTAAAATGTGCAAATTATAAACATATCAAAGAGGCCCCTGTGTTAGTTTGATTAGTCACACCTTGCTGCTCTGCGCAGCCAGAGCTCCTGCTTCTCAGCCTAGCTCCAGGCACTCCCTGCTACCTGAAGGAACCACCTGCACCTCCCACTAGGGCTCACCCAGCACGAGGTTGGGAGCATGGATACGATAAGACAGGGCTGGCGTTTTAAACGGGGGAGGCAACAGGGCTATGAGCTTGTGGGTCTTGATAAGAGGGAGGGGAAGGCAACTGGTGCCCTTCATGTGGCCTGACAGAGCTTAATAACAATCCAGAGTGATGGGAAAGATGCCTTTGGGAGAGTCAAGACCAGATGGAGGTCTTCAAACTGATCTGAAAGGGGGAAATCCTGACTGGGGTAAGGGCTTCCCGCATCCCTAAATAACAGCCTAGATTCTTTTCTTACATTTCTGGCAGCACAAGCCAGCAGACAGGTCAGCAATCAAAACAGAAGGACAAATGGCACAAGCAGCAAGTCAAAAGGAGCTTTCAGTATTCACTCAGGCTGAATATTCCTACCTGTTCTCAGGCTACAGGCTGCAAGGGACAGAGAAAGGTATAAAACCTGGACTGCAGACTAGGGAATGAAGAAATCAAGAGGACAACATCTAGAGGAGCCCAGGATCAGTACCTGCTCTGGAGGGTTGGTGGAAACAGGGGAACTCCATCTGTAGAATATAGGCGTGAGAATGGAGTCTGTCAGCACCCACTCATGGTTAACTCAAATTGTCTGCTGAGGGGACCCGCCATATCATGGTGTATTCCTAATAGATGAAGAACAACGGGAGTTACTCTGCAGAGATGCCACTGTTTCCAAAATTCAACTGCTTTCTGACTAGGATGAGCAAGAAGTCTCCTGCATACTAATATACCGCAAAGGCTGTGATTAACCCGTGGTTCTTGCGGGAAGGACCCTTATGTACACAGCTTGCACAGCACTAAGGTACGGACAAAAGACTTTTTCAGGGACCGTGTGCCCAGAAGCTTTAAACAGGGAGATTTTTTTAATAAGCATCAACATCAGTGAAAGTGGTGCACAATGTTAGAAATGGGGCTGGGCCATCTGTCTGGAGAAGACAGAAGTAACCAAGCATTTATGGTTCTGAATGAGAACAATGATTCAGCCTCTGCGCTTTTAGGACAGAACACCAGGCCCTCTTCTTTTTGGGGACAAAGTACTGGAAGCAGAAACCACTTCTGTGAGATACTGTTTCCATAGCTCTTGGCAGAAGTATGGAATCTATTTCTCCCTTTATCAATGTCCTACCAGCTCCCATCCTGAAGGAGGAAAGGGGCAGGACTGTGAAATACAACCATTCACAAAGTTAATTTGCTGTTCATTTCAAAGTCTCATCGCTCTAGAGTATAAAAGGGTAAAGCTAAAGATGTTCTATGTGCACTGTGAGGCTACTCTCAATCCCATGTTAGATGTACTACTAGGAAAAAAAGAGACAGATGGCAGGAGTTAAAGCAGAACACAAAGAAATGAAACTTCCTATGCACCACGTGCTAACGTTATGAGTTATAGCTGAACAAATCCTTGTATCCAAGCAACAGGGGGTGTAGATATCCAAGGACTTTCCTGTGTTCTCAGGGCTTCTCAGGGTGTGCAAGGACAATGTGCAAAAAGCAGCCAAGGAGGAGACTCTTCCATAACCATCTATGCTCATGGGAATCCTTGAGACTGGAGAGATCAATGGCAACAGCCACAGAGGAAAATACAGGAATAGGAATATGGATTTCCTCAGAGGGAAGCTCTAGTTACTGGCTATCCCCTGAAATAACAGCTCTCAGGTTGTCACTTGTCTTTTTGTGGGAGCTTACCTGTAAATGGTGACAGCTGTCAGATAGGTACTTAGCAAACAGGCTCTTTGCAGTTCTAGAGCTTTAAAGAAAAGTCTTTCAGCTGAGGGAGCTTACTGCTTATCTGCAGAAATGGCTTTAGGTGGCCCTGTCAGTTAGGAGAAAGTCATGCAGACAGCACAGAAGAATGCTATGTTAGAAGTGGTTACGTTTTCTTTGAAAAGCTGCCATTGTGCCCCCTGCTCGCTTTAAGGGCATGAAGGCCTACATCTGGCTCAGATCTTCCATTTGCATTGCTTTACCTCGACATCCTGACACCGCCAACCTGCTTGGCAGCACAATGCACACAGGCACGACACTCTCAGTAAAAAATCAGCAAGTGCTGTGATTGTTAGCAGTCTTTCCTCGCAGGTACCAGAAAGGACAGAAGTCAAAGACGCTGTGGAATAAGAGCCAGACAAAAAAAAAAAATATCCCACCCAGCTCAGTATCTTATTTCTGCGTGGCAAAAGGGCAGAGCAGGCATGCAGTGATATTTCTTCAACCCGCCCCTCCAGATTTTAGCATCTGCTGGTTTGAAGACTTCCTTGTGTGCCAGGACAAGGATCTTTGTGCTCAATACTCCTCAATGAACTCCTCTTTCAGCGATTTGTCCAACTGGTGCTTTGAACGGGCACAAGTCTGAAGACCTAGAGCAGCTGGTAGCAGTGAGTTGCATACATCAGCTGCATGAGCTGAAGTAGTACTTGCCTCTCTGTTTCAAAGCTGCCATTTGCTAGTTTAATTTCCCGATCCCTTCTTTCTGGATCAAAAGAAAATCCTCTTTCTTTAGGAGACTTCCCCATTCTCCTCTAGCATTACTCTCCATCTCCCTGCTGAACGTACACATTAGAGTATTTCTGTAATTTGTTTCATATTTCTTAGCCAATTATTCACTCATGAGAAAAGCTTCCCTCTTTTCAGGCCCTGTGACAACAGATCTTGTGAGACAAGATTGTTCCCCAAGGAAAAAAAAAATTGTTTCGCCTTTCGTCTGTATTTCGGTTTATCATCCTTTTTATTTCCTTCATTTAGGCTCAACCACAGTTTCTAAGCAGGCCTTCTTACTTTTAATAGCTTCCTTATCCTGATGTGAACCATACCGAGAATGTTTTGTTACATTGCTGCTGCTTTGTTTCCGAGTTTCCTCAAACCTTGTTTTCAAAGGTAAGAGGCAGCACTTGCTTTGACCACCTAGCATGGAAACTTTAAGACAATATCTTTGAATGCATTTTAGGATTTTGGCTGCCACTTTAAGCTTTTTTTTTTTTTAAAACAAGCTTCTTAATTCTTTTTGTTGGTCTATTTTTTAAAAAAACCAGAATACCGCATATTACAGTCACTTCATACAAAGCGGCTCTTAGTAACAGAATATAATTCAGTCCTGAGAGCGTACAGCACCTGGTTCAAGGAGCTGCTTCTGGGCTGTATGACAGTTACTCTATCGAGCACTCCTACCTTGGTAACCACTCTCATCTCTCTCAGCATGGTGTTGAGAGTTGCCAACCTGATTGAGCAATTCAACACTGTAATAACAATTACTATGCTTTTTCAAGCTCGGCCTGGAATGACAAGTTGCAGGGATTCAGTGCTACTTAACTCCTCCGATTTGGCTCTATGTTGTCTTCCCTTTGTAGCAATATGCGCTATTAATTGAAGCTACTGTTTTCCTTATATAATTTGTCCTTCTACTAGAACGCATCTTGCCATCTCTGCTAAATGAAGATCCAAGTATTAGAAGAGGCAGTTAGAAAGAGCAGAGAGGACTTCCCCGTGGATCATACTGTCCTCTACAACCTCCTGTTTCACACCCATTCCCTAGGAAAGCCCAATTGCTTGAATTTTGGCCATGTGACAAGACGTGCAAAGGACTAGACTGAGAAAGGGGTGGAGATTTGTCATGGCGACGTTGGACAGAGTGAAGGCATGCAGAGGAAACTCTGCTGTCTCCTATGACCTGCTAGTAATGAAAGAGAAGGGGTGGAGCAATACAAAGAGTCAGCACTCGACGTTGATGGTTTAGATGAATCAAGACACCCCCAGATTTCAGTCTCTTTGACAGTGCCTGGTGGGGGAGCAGGAACATCTTTAGTAAAGTAGTTCTGACTTGCAGCAGTACAACTACACTTCGGAGCTAAGCTTCCAACTGGGGATATTTATCAAAGACCAAGTGACCCCACTTCGTGGGTCAGCAGTGGAAAACTCTGGGGAAAAGCCACTGCTAAGAGGGGAGCTGCAGGAGCAAGTACTTTGTGACAGTTACTTCTCAGGGTTATCTAAGAAATGCAGAGTCCTTCACAGGCAGTTTAGTAGGCAAAGCTGTAGCTGGTATTTTCTGGCACAGGGACACTGCTGATCACTCCTCACCACACAGGGCAACAGCTGACATAGGAGATTTTCTTTAAAGATAAAAGCCATTGGTAGGGCCAATTACTGGAGCAAGTCACAATCCAACATGCTCAAAGGTAGAGAGTTTAGATTTGATTCACTTAGAAGACACGTTGGTGGCTAGGCATTGGGAAGCATTAAAGGGATAACAGGCTGTCCACATGGGAGAGTAATTTTGCTAAGCTATAATTATCAGTAGCAACAAAAATCAATTCCGTGATATGGTGCTATAGGAGAACAAATGGACGCCACCAGCGTCTGCTGTGAAGCCTAGGAAGGAGACACTGACAAGGAGCCGGGGGTGGCTCTGCACATCTCACATAGTGCAAGAACACGCAGGATATAGGCCTGCCTCCAAAGATCTCAGTGAAGACGTTAACGTCCTGTGCTCAAGGACCCGATGTGCCACAACTCAGGTCTGCTGAGATGAACCATGAAAGAAAACCTGGACACACTGAGCTAGGTCACTGCTCCCCTCCTCTTTTTTTTTTTTTTTATAGTAATGCTTACCAATACTGAAAAAAGCACACAGCAATTCTTTTAAATTAACAATTCTTCCGAGTATAAAATATTTAAAAAGCAATACATCAAAGTAGCATTTTACCAGCTTAATTTATACTGGCCTTAAGTCTGATTGATTAGGTTGATTATAATGGTTCCACTGGCTCTTAGACTGGCTGCCCTACTAGCCATTCGCTACTAGTAACGAGATCAGTAACAGAGGCCTGGAGAGCTGCTAAACTAATCCAACTGTTAAGTACTGAAAGAATAACAGGTATACATTAGGGTCTATCAGAAGAAATCTGTCTAGTTTCCTTGACCTCTATGCTCTGAGTACTCTGCAGCTATAAAAGCACGTGTTACCATAAGTTCTGTCCCTGCTTGGGTGCCGTGGTCTCTGCGGGAAGGTCTGCAGCATGCACAGACCGGTGCAGCTTGCTCACTCTGCCATCGGTGGCTGCGCTCTTCCGCTTGTCTGTAAAAGAAAAGCATAAGCTCAAGTGTATTCGCATTCATCTTCCTCCTCAGCGAGTATTTTTATCTTGCAAAAACTAACCTATCTCCAGCTAAGTGTTTATATTCAGCATCTAGGCCAGCAATACATTTGTCAGGGAAAACTAATCCAGCATTAGTTTGCTAAAGCTCACGGTATACGCATTTACAGAAATACAAAAAAATAACATATTTTTAAAGAAATTACTGCATCATAAAGCACATCCATAAAATTAAGAAAAGCATTCCTACTATTTCAAATACATAGAACTAGTTTCACTTTTTAGCTATATGCTGACGAAGTACTTTTAGAACTGAATAAGTTATAAATAGGATGTATTTGTATTTCCGAGCATCTTAGACAACAGTCTGACATGAATTTAAACCTCTGCTTATTTAAGCCTTTGCTTGTTAAGTTTCAAAAGGAACGTGCTGAAACCTTGCACACTAGCTGGGTAAACACACAGGCAGGAGCTGAGAAATGAATACAGCTGGAAGCAAGCTGGTGTACAGGAACATGGCGGGTCAATATTTGAAAAAGTTCACAGAAGAAAATATACCCATCGAGGGCCACGGAATGATACCAGCTCCAGCTCAACAAGTCACCAAGACACAGATGGCTGGAACGTTAAGTGCTGGATGAAGTGTCCAAAGAAGGGCAATCGTGTCCAAAGAAGGGCAAAGTTGTTGAAGGGTCTAGAGCACAAGTCTTATGAGGAGCATCTGAGGGAGCTGGGGGGGCTCAGCCTGGAGAAGAGGAGGCTGAGGGGAGCCCTCATCGCTCTCTGCAACTGCCTGAAAGGAGGCTGGAGCCGGGGCGGGGGGGGGGGGGGGGGGTGGGTCTCTTCTCCCCAGTAACAAGCGATGGGACGAGAGGGAACGGCCTCAAGCTGCGCCAGGGCAGGGTTAGGTTGGGTATTAGGATAAACTTCTTCACGGAAAGGGCTGTCAGGCCCTGGCACAGGCTGCCCAGGGCAGGGGCTGAGTCCCCCTCCCTGGAGGGATTTAAAAGCTGGGTAGATGTGGTGCTTGAGGACATGGTTTAGTGGTGGACTTGGCAGTGATAGGTTAACGGTTGGACTCGGTGATCTTAAGGGTCTTTTCCAACCTTAACGATTCTATGATTCTAAGTATCTCACTGTAGGTTTGCCCTCTTCCATTCTTCTACAGATGCCTACTCTGCCCATTGTCTAAGACTGAACGCCACCAGGTGAGGGCTCTCTGATTTAACTCAATACAGCCCCTAGCATGCAGCATTGCTGTAGATGGACTCAGTGTCAGCCTATGATGCTTCAAAAGCAAGAAATGATCAGCAGTGACACTGCAACTGGAGCCAGATTATAGCATGCTCTTCTGTACCAAGAACTATTTCCACATAGAGGTGTTAAGTTTCCCTCCCTACAGACTGATTTTTGTGCGTGTCCAAGTTCTGCCTGCAAGGCTCCCCCACCCAGGCTCCAAGTCAGCCAGGCAAAATTACAGAGGAAGCACTAGAACTTCAGCTAGTTGTTGCACCTCACCTGCACGTTCAGTAGAAGGGGAACAGCAGGCTGAGAGGACATGTGCAAGAGGGCTGTTTGCCAAAACGGCCTCAATCAGCAAAGCTACAGGTATCGAGAAGACTGTCTGGCTTGATACTATTTCACAGGTTAATCTGGGACTCTTGCCACGGGTGGGACGTTGGCATTGCGATGGATACCCTCACTCTCTGCTGCACACAACTGACTGCTTGTCCAAGTCTGGCACGCTGCAACTCAGCAGGTTCAGAGTAAACCAGAGGGATTAGTCCACGATTGATATCAATCTCACTGCTTTTAAGAGAAGGGTGATTGTATCCCATGGTCCTTCTGCGGTACACTGCAGGCAGCCTCAAGACCTGCAGCAGCAGGAGGGAGATCATCATGAGCATCAGACTCTCCCACATGCAGGCTTCTAGGGTTTAAAGAAGGCTTAAATCAGAGTATCCCCATGAAAACTCTCAGACTAGACAGTTCTCTGACAGTCACAAATCCATTCTAACAGTCGGACAGCAACAAAGGAAACACCCGCAGAGAAGAAGGCTGACCGTACCTCCTGGGCTGTAGTCCTTCTTAAAATCTTCTTTTTTCTGATGGGGAAGGATGAATCTGTAGTCTATGCTGTCATGTACCCAGCCTTTCTCAATGAACAAGCCAGGAACCTCATCCGAAAACAGCCAATACCTGTAGGAAACATATATGTTAATGGGTACCTGTCTCCTCTTCTGGCTAGTTACAGACACCTGCCTTTATTTGCATAGAGGGGAGAAGCATCTGTGTGCTCGACTCAATAAAAACTGAATGCATGTATATCTTTATATTAGCATAGTGGAGAAATATGAAAAGCTTTTATTAGAATCCATTCTAAGAGCATTCCTGTGCAATAAACATGAAAAAAAGATGGTAATTAGGCTCTTGAGCACTGATGCAAGCACTTGAAGCTCCACTGACTAGTGGATCCTGACCTCCGCGGGATGGCCTCAAAAAGCTGGCCATGTAAATCAGCGAGGGCCGTTACACTTCGTATACACAAAAAACCTCACTTCTGCTCTGCTCCACAGTTCAGTACACAGGGAGTCCTCCCAACACCCTCCCTATCAATCACTTCTCAGGGGCTGCTATCTGATAAAGCTCCTCTCAGATGGGAGAGCTGGCAGCTCGGGATCATCTCCTTTCCTACCTGTTATGATTACGATCGGTGCCAATTGGGGTCCTGCGCATCACCAGCTTCGCTTTGGCAATTCCATCCTGGAAAGTTTTCTCAGCTGCAGCTTTATGCTTCCGGATTCTTTCTTCCTCTGCTTCTTTCTCCATCCTCACTGTTGGAATTAGCACAGAGAAGTATTAGCTTTCTTTTATGGTATCCAGACATCAGCATTCTCTTTTATTTTACTACTCCATGGCGGGGGGGAGAGAGAAAAATAGGTGACTTTGGTTGATATTCTTTCAGCACAGCCATCCACCCTTCATCTTTCTTTCCACCCACCATTCTAGAGAAAACTCAAGAATTATTAAGAAGTCAAGGCGTAAGGATGAACTGGGCTGAAGAAAGAGGAAAGTCTGGATAAAAATTTTCTGGAGAAATTAGTCCTCCTTATTATTTCTCATTCTAGATCAAAGTGGCATCCATTGAATCCCATATAACAACAGGGTCAAAGATCTTTAACTACAGCACAATATACGACCAGGACTCCTGCTCTGGCCAGCTCAAGTGTTGGGAGTGGTCCAGCCGTGACGCCACAGAGGTCAGCGTGGCTAATGGACACCTGCATTTCTACAACTGCAGCTATGGGGAACGCTCTCCCCACCACCTCACCTACCGAAAAAACACATCTGGCACAACAGAGGCCTCTTCCAGGAACAACTATCTCACAACAGCGACCAAGTCACACCTCCTAACGCCTCATGCTTTCCCATCTATGCTATGATATGGAAGAGCATTAAAATAGAAACCTCAGGTTTCCCACTCATGACAGAAGCATTGGAATTTCAGTAGCTCTCAATATCCATGGCTGTTGACAAAAAAAAGGGGGAAAGAAAAATACGAAGTGGCCTAAATCCTGGCATCACAGGCTCCTTGGCAAGTCTTACAGAACAAGACATGTCATTTCACATCTCTAGGTAAGGAGCAAGAAGCAAGGCAGCTTCTGCCAAGAGACAAATCATTAAGGTCAACGGGATTTACGCTTCTCATGATGGTTCAAGAGTCTCTCTCTACACTTTTGCCTGTCGCTGAAGAATAGGTGCACTTTCACCAAGAACTGCCTGAGGAAAAAGGAACAAAACGTCAAATTGAGTCACACTGGCTCTTCAGAGCCTGATCTCAGTCTAACAAAAACATCACCCCATCACGACTTGCACAAAAGGTTATGGGCAACATTCTTCTGTGTCCTGAGAAAACTTGAGGAAAAAAATAAAAAGGACGAAGAAATGAAGACCTGTCTCTTTGCTTCACAAAGGAAGGTTTGAAGCAGATGGAATGAGACCACATGGAAGGGGTGAGGTGGAGCGGGGCAGGTAAAAGCGAGCATATAGAGGTCGTATGCTGGCTGCTGTCCCAGGGAGAAAGCTAACTTCTTGCTAGGACTTTTCCCAGGGCTACTACCTGCTCGGTCTGTTGCAGCCATTTTCTGTATCAAGACAGGTTTGATAACAGCTGATTAGTAAATACCTGGTTAAGTCTCTGAAGTCCTGCCAATGTAATCAATCCTGACTGATTAGAGGAGACACGCTGAAAAACATACCCTTGCATTTGTTACACCAACTCGATACATCAGCTTTTATAGAATCACATACCAACAATATACCAACTTACAGTAATTGCAGCATGGCAGAATTGTCCTGTTAATCCACACCTGCCAGACACGAGCAGCCAAACAACTCATGTCTGTAAACATCAACTCCTCCTGAAACCTTGTGTCCTCTCCCTGTGTCAAAGCACTGAAATCAGAACAAGCAGCAACAGCCACTCTCACAGTGTCAAATGCCTCGCGTTGCCTAAATCTGAGTCTCGCAAACCGCATCAGGAGACCCATACTACAGGAAGAACTGTTCTCACCTTCCACTAGGAGACAGAGGTGATAGGATTCTCCCGGATTTCTCTCCTTGGCACCTTCTCAAGACTTGCTGCCATCACCCGATGCTAGCACAAGGTACACTTCCCTCCTCCTCCATACCCTCCCCTCAAGAGCCAAGGCTCCAACCAAAACAAGCCATACTGCCAGTAAACTCTTCACTGCTTACAACATGGGATATCATGGGCAGACATGACAGGTATTTTTTCTATCCAACTGTAAAGACCAGTTGCAGCAGGTACCATCAAGTGCCAGAATAAGGAAGAGGCAAGGAAAGAACAGAAACTTAAATTTACTCTTATGCCAAAACTGTTCAAACAAAATGAGAACAAAGACACCAAACTAAAGAGTTCCTCCCCGCATCTCATTTTCAGTTGTGATTCCAAACCAGCCTCAGTTGGTACTTTCCTCTCTAGCAGGCTTCATTAGCTGTATAAGCTTCCAGCTCTCCATTCTCCTCCAACAGACCATATGGGAGCTACTGCTTCGTGGAGGGATAAGGCAAAGAACAATCAGTAAGTGCTGCAGTAACATGGAAATGGAAGTGACTTGAGTTCTACTATCAAGAAAATACAGATATTAATCATGTTATGTCAACAGGAAGTTCTGTACTGACTTCTTTTGAAGTCAAGAAAGAACAAAAAAAAATACATTTATGCCTTCTTACACTAGAATCTTTTTTGAGCTGAGATTAGCTTGGTAGCACTGGCCGCAATCTTGATAGGTTTAACTTGAAAGAGGTTAGTGCTCCCAGTGTTACAGATGCTACCAGAATGGTGAAAAAGAAACCTCTGACTGTGAGATATATATCTATATGTATGTAAAAGTAGTTGCTGACAAAACACCTATCGTGCAGTGACTTATATATATGAATATTGAACCACTGCACAATAGGTGTTTTGTCAGCAACTACTCTTTCACTTCCCCAGAGACACTAACATTATTAAAAGCAAATGAAGCTGAAGTGGTGTGAAAGCCAGTATGCTGAAAAAGCCCACAGAAAACCTGTGTGATGCTAGGAGCACACTGATGCAGTACTCATTGTGGTTATCCAGAACTATTTTTCACGTACTGACACCACACCAGCCCCCAGTCTGAAGTCCTGACCAGATTAGGGCTGCAGGGTTAGCTTGGTGCTAACTACTGCACCATCACTGTTAACCAAGATCTTTGGTACTTCGAGGGTACCTTTACACCTGGTAGCAACTGCTTAACAGGTAAAAGAAGCCCTGGATGCCTGAAATGTGGAAAGAAAGCAACATGAATTCAAATCTTAATGAAAGGCTTAATCCTTCCTTCCCTGCCTGAGAGACCTAGTTTTCCTTGTGGAGTCCAAAAGAATGAATTAAACTTCCTCAGCACGCAAGCCAAACAACTCTTATCTCCTTCAATGTAATACTGCTTTTCTTCATATATATAACTAGTACAAACTATCAAGTGAGAACAAGAAGTATCCCAAGGAGCAGTGTCCAAACTATTTAATTTTGCAGTAAAATCTTATCGTGAACTCGAACTTGCTGTCAAACAACTGGAACACTACAAGAATTGGGGCCAAGAGGCCATTCAGCTCCAGCACATTAGATAGGGGCCACAAAAACGATCAGAGGGATGGAGCACCTCTCTTCCGAGGACAGGGTGAAAGAGCTGGGGGTGTTCAGCCTGAAGAAGAGGAGGCTGTGGGGAGACCTCATTGCAGCCTTTCAGTGCTTAAAGGGGGCTGATAAGAAAGCTGGGGACAGGCTTTTTAGCAGGGCCTGTAGCGATAGGACAGGGGGTGATGGTTTTAAACTAAAAGAGGGGAGATTCAGACTGGATATAAGGAAGAAGTTTTTTTACAGTGAGAGTGGTGAGACACTGGCAGGGGTTGCCCAGAGAGGTGGTGGATGCCCCATCCTTGGAAACATCCAAGGCCAGGCTGGATGGGGCTGTGAGCACCCTGACCTGGTTGGAGATGTCCCTGCCCATGGCAGGGGGATGGACTGGGTGGGCTTTAAAGGTCCCTTCCAGCCCAAAGCCATACCATGTGATTCTATATTCGGTATTTTGTTTTTCTGGAGAAGTAGGACAGAACTCCAGATCTTCAGCAGTTTATTGATAATTCTGAGACTCACAGTTCTTAACAGAAGATCTGAAAGGTCTCTTTACTTTCAGTGGGAGGCATGGTTGTATCCAGGCTACCTCCTTAGGAGCCTCCTTAGACCACCTATTTGTGGTCTCCTAGAACAGCTACTCCCAGATTCCAGCTAAGGCACCTAAGCCAGGCTCCATGCGGGATGCTGGGCCCTCAACTGTTTCAGAAGGGAAACAACAACCTAGATGAGCTATGCTGTCCGCTTCCATCTGCCCACGACCCACATTTACCACCAAAAAAACCCCTGAAGTGTAATTCCAAAGTATTTTGCTCTTCATAGTCCATATTCATTAGCAAAAAGCGCTGCTTACACAGAGGCATACAAAGCTTGGTATTGCAACTCGTGATTTATAGAGGTTTGAGTGGACCATTTATATTTATACGACTCCATAGCTAATTCTTTAAAGAGAGAAACTGTAAACTGAAATTTGTTGCCTAAGTCCTTATCCGGGAGAAGGGCTGCCAGCACCAGCCTGACAATGTGCACGGCCACAGTAGGAGCTAGCTTCTGGCCAGGAAATATCTCCTCTGAACGTAACAGCCAGAAGATGTTTGGACGTAAACAAATATTTTTTTTGTTTTCTGTCCCCCAGCCTTCCTGGGCCTGACAGAATTAGAAAGGTACTGAACAAAAGATGCCCACAGATAAAAATCTAGAAGCAGTTATTGCTTTTTCTTAACATTCCAGATTTTGAGCTGCCATAGGAACCATAGCAGCTGAATTGCACTTTTCCAGTGAGTAAACCCCTTAAAACCAGGTAATCCTTTTGAAAATAGGCTGTCAATTTTGCCATTAACTTATTCCCCTCTACTCCACAACACACAAACACTTAGTCTCCTGGTATTTTTCTTACCTCTCATTTGTATTTCTTGTTGCTCTCTCTCTTTCTTGGCTTGGATGGCAAGAAGGCGCCTGCTCTTCACAGCACTGATCATATCATCGGCTTCTATTTCAACCCGGTGCTCTATTTTCATCATCTCATTTTTTTTCTTTTCATTTCTTCCCATCATATTCTCATCTTTCCCGTTCTCCTTGTTCTTGGCCACCATTTCTTTTCGCTTCTGTTTTTCTGCTCTCTTCTTGTCATTTTCTTCCTTCAAGATAGCTAGGCGCTCCTTCCACAGCTCAGCTGACGTCTGCTGCTTGGCCTCCACGTGGTCCTGCACCGAGTACGTCATTAGGATCCGGTGGCACAGCGCTCCGAGTATCCGCAATTTCTCTTCAGGAGTCAACTCAAAGAACTCCGATGTCTCCAGTTTCTCCAAAAACTCATCCTGTACTTCGTTATCCTCAAAAGCTGCTGAATCCTTGCTTTCGTCTACATTATCTGAGACCTCACTTTCCTCTTGCACGTCCGACTTGCGTAGGCATAGGCGAACCAACTCGGAAGCAGAATGCAAAGTAAGTGGTATTTCAGAAAGCTTCATTCCCAGCTCAGCATAATCTTCGGCAATTTCATCCTGCAGCAGGGTCTGCAAGAGAATGACCAGTACTCGGTTCAAATAAAGGAAGCCTCCCTTTTCTGCGCAAAGTGCTTCCATCAGGGAAACCGCCGTAATGGGATATTGAGCATCTGGCATCAATAACCCTGAGTAACAGCTCAGGAACTCCACCACCATGGCGACGTCCCCGAAGAGCGTATTAGGGAGTCCTTCGGGAGTATCGACCAGTTTAAAAGTAGGCAAGGTCTTCCCTTTAAGATCTTGGTCCTCAAATCTTTTCTGTTTTTCCAGTTTTTCCTTCATCTCCTTCTCCTTCCGCTCCTTTGCTCTTTCCTTCAGTTTCTCTTTCAGCTTCTCCCTTTTCTTCTTCATGTACTCCTTTCGCTGCTCCTCTGTCATGGTGGCCCATTTCTTCCTGTGCTCTAGAAGCTCGTAGCGTTTCTGTACCAACCCTCGCAAATCCTCGGGGAGACGGGCACGATCCTCATTTGAGAGTAACCTAGCTGTTTTGGAGATGATGCAGGAAAGAGCACTTTTTTTGTCTTCCCGGTCTTTGTTTTCTTTGTAATAGGCAATGAGATGGAGTGCTGCAGGAGGCAGATGTTTCTGGGGTTTGCTGGAAGACCTAGGGGTGCCTCCAGAATTCCTGGGAGCCCTGGACACCTTAGGGGTACCTTTAGCCATGTCTAGTAGTGTCATTTGTTTCATTTTCATCTTGGGGGTCTTCAAGCCTTTCCTAGGAGACTTTGATTTCCCTGATGACTTCTGCCCGTTCAGAACCCTTTTGCCTCTTTGCTTTTTGTCCAAGGATTTGTTGCTGCCCTTCCCCAGTCGGCTCCTCTTTGGAATGTGAAAGTTAGAACCAAGTTTAGCAGGTGACACGATTTTCATCACCTCTTCCAGCTCCTCTTTAGGACATTTTGAATTCTTAGAGTTTTTCACCTTCAGTGGAGAGCCAATAATGGATTTCTCCAAATGCACGTGGCACCACAGAGTAGGGCTCAGTGGCTGGCCCAGAGATGATCCATCAGCTTTGGACTTCTTACAAGGCTTTCTGTCAGGTGATCGAGAGCTCTTCCTCTTGGTTGAGGGGTTGAGAGTCATATACTAAAATTAAAGAAAGAATGATTTTATGCTAATATTTAAAGGTAAATAAAGGTTATCTAGATAATTTTCTGTCAATTATTTTTGCCTATGTTTTTTTTTTTAACGTATTTTTCCAGTGAACAAGTAGTACTCAATACGTTAACGGTAAGGGGCTTCTGCAATAGCTTTCAATATTCTGCATTGTAGTCACTACGTTGGTTATGAGATCATTAGCTCATTCCAGAAAGTTCACATTTAACTTTATAAATTGAAACACTACCAATAATTTTAAGTGTTTCCTACTACGTTACATAAAACCACTTTGTTTCTACTTTAAAGGTTGTGGGGAGGGGTTTGCCTGGAAAATGCTGACATGAATTTCAAAAACTATTCTTCTGCTGAGAGATTTCTTAGTGAGTCATGTAGGGATCAGTGCTGGACCCCACCCAGAGGGAAACTGAAGGAGCACAGAAGCGATGGGTGACAGGAGTTCAGAGACGGGTTTCTGAAAGCGTCTGGCAGGAAGGTGAGACAGGGTTCAATCCTGAAGTAAGGTGATTGAATATCTGACTGTTTTCAAGCTGCTGAAACAACCTACCTGACAGCATACTTTTGGCACAGAATAGTTTAACCCAGAGCCAAAGAGAGACTGATTTCAGGACTACCTCAGCATCTCAAATTCCGTTTCAGGATGCACCCAGAATACTAATATATTTCAAGTAGTTAAAAAAAAAAAAAACCACCAAGGATATAACCTTTAGGTTATGGATAAAATTACCAGAAAACAGGGGCTGAAAATTTGAGATTCCTTAGCAATAAAAAAATTCCACAGTGGTAAGCACAGCAAAAGGTGCAAGCATCTAAGCAGCATTTATTTAAGAACAGACATACACAAATGTGATCCAGTTAAGACTGCCATAGGAATATTCAGATTTTCTGGCTCATGAATGTTCACCCTTGAAGGCTTTAGTTTAAGAGCCCTCATTAGCCCGTTAGAGAAATTTTTACTGAAGATTGCACAATCACCAAATCCAATGTCTGCATAACTTAATTCCACAAAAATTCTGTGTTGACATCTTTGCTGAAGAGAATTACCTAAGCCGAAAGCATCCAGCATTGATATGAATCATGATAACTACAAATTCACAAATATTAGGTCTACAACTTATACTGTATTTCCAACTGTCACTTATACGAAGTTATTTTGTCAGAACACTAATTCTGGATTAATAAATTCTCCAGCCGCTTCTCAAAATTTAAAAACTCAACACAAAATCAATCCCTATGCCAAGTGGGAAACATGCTATGGAAAGCACCACCCTTAAACATAAAGCTAAGGACTTCTCTAAGTCAAACCAAAGATGTTACAGTTGTGTATTTTCTCTTACACTAAGGGTACGCCTCCATCTACCAATGTGCTGAATAAAAGAATTTGTACACCACCAGCAAATACTTTAATTTCTATTAAGGCAGCAATCCCAAATACTACAGCAAGGGTAAACACAGCTCAAATATGAAGAATTTATTTTTCCCTTTAAGCAAATTTACAAGCATCCAGAAGAGTCCCTAGAAACTTGCTAGAAAAGGATGTTCTCCTCCTGATGAGGAAAAAGGGACATAGCAAATATTTCTCTTCTAGTTTTAGAACGATGCTTGACAAAGACCGAGTCCGTGAAAAAGTCAGTTTACTCAATGAACAAAATAGTGCTTTCTACAGCCAAAGATGGATTTTAAAAGAGCGTATTTCACGACATGGTATTTACTTGGTTAACGCTATACTTGGCTGGTCATTACAAAGGGCTGGGGGGAAAAAAAAAAAAAATCCCTGCTACTTAAGAGTATTCAGTACAACATTTGTGGTATCTGCCATCTCTCAATCCAGCACCATACAAGAACCAAGCATCATGAAGTCAAACACATTCAGCTCTTGCATTGCAACCATGAAAAGGGCCCAATAACTGACATTACCAGGTAAGGACTATAGCTCTTCTATTTGTCTTACACCAGGAAATCATGTCTTTACTTGCAGACAAGTAATGCAAGCTATTGAAAAAAAATCAAGAAAAGGCAGTTACACCTCAAATTTTCAAAGCAGACCACTGTTTCAGACATTCAAGCTGTGCCACCTCACAAAGGATGATCTTCAGAAGAGTGGGCCTTCCTGCTCTGCATCTCTCGAAGCTGATGTAAGCTTGGGAGCACCAAAAGCCAACTGCCACACTGAAGTCTCTGCCAAGACTGCTTAAGGGTGGGGAATGGGCAAGAAAGCAAAGGAGGTACTTTTAGGAATCCTTACCTTATGTGGGTCAAGCAAGAAGTCACTAAATTTACTGGGGAGAGAGTATTTCTTCACTAGCTCATCCTCCACTACCCACGGGGCATTCTCACAGGTGCCAGCCCGTAGCGCGTTATGACGGATGAAGTACCTCAGGATCTCCTTGTTGGGAGGCCGCTCTGTACGGACTAAGCTATCTGCTGGTACGTTGCTGATGATCTTGGAGATAACAAACAGGCATACTGTTAACATTTAACTTCTAACCACATTACAAATACCTATGGTTTAAGGAGCAAGGACCATTGTACTGCTTCATGTCCACAAACTCTCTGCTCTTTCAAAGCTCTCTTGCAAAGACTCAAAACAATGCAAACAGAACTTGCAGAGCTGAGATGCAGAACAGAGATTGGTAGGAGATTCAGTTAGCCAAAAAAATAAAAAACATTAGTTTATGTTGCAGATTTCTTGCCAAAGCCCACTGCTTTATCTCTGACCTCCCTCTGGGCTTGTGCTTGCTACTAACTTAAAAGCTTTTACATATTAACGTTTATTTTGGTTTGATTTTTTTTTCCTGAGACTAGAGGAGTAACTCTGCAAGTGGTACTCATTAAATTGAGGTCAGCACTGCCTCTCTTGTCAAATTAGCAAACAGATAACAAAAAGCACGCAGCAGTGCTGCAGCTACATGGAGCTTCCCGAAGCGCAGCTACCTACGACTCAGAGAAGCTCAGTTAGAATGAGAGCAGCAACTGCCGCTCATGATTTAACTAGTCCACCTCTGACCAATTTTCATTAACTGCCTGACCGGAGATTAGCCAGATAACAGCAACCACTCTAAAGCTACTGTAGCACCGTGATTCTGTGTGTGGTACCAGGGAATTGTCAGGTGTCTCCATGCACAAAACCCAATTATATATAGAAACAGCCAGGCTAGTCAGCCTCACAGGCAGCTACAGCCATCCTGCTTCCAATACCACGACTCCGGCAGAAAGTACTACATTGTGCTATATAGACGCACTGATAGTGATTATTCAATTAAACTTATATATTCAAGTTATAACAGAAAGGATTCAAGTAGATAGCTCACCTTATCTTCATTTTTCAGCTTGACATCATATTTGTGTGGCAGGAATTTAGGTGGAACCCACTTCCTTTCTTCCTTCTTCAAAGAAGTGGGAAGCTTCCGAGGAGACCTACGTGCTCGATCGTCTGATAAAGCAAGGTAAGACATCGAGTGTCTCAGTATTAGAGTCAAAAAAAAAAAAGGTTAAAGAATCCAGTCCATTGCTGGACCAGGCACCCCACCCCTTGCTATCTGTACAGTGTTCGGTTAAACTGGAACATCAGGAAAAAAATCCCAAATCGGGTTTTGGAAATATCCTGAAGATGCAGGCTGGGAATGGAGTCCCTAAACAGCTCTGAAGTAGGAGGTAACACCTATCTTCAAGGAGCGTAAAGGACCACTTGCAGTATTTAAGCCTATCTCTCTACAGACAGTATGCTGCAACTACCTATGCAAAGGAAGAAAATGTCTATAAAACTCATGAAGGGGAGACAGGTTTCATAACCGAACCAGTAACCTGCTTAGGGAGCTCCTGCCGAGAGCCCTAGCTGTCTCTGCCATGCCATATTTGAAATCATTCTACTGCAGGAATTACTGACTCTAAATTAAAGTAACTTTTAAAATCATTTCACTTGGGTGGCCATTAAGTGTTTTACAGCTATGAGCCCTGCGTGCATGGGCTACTTTAGCTGGAGATTTTAAGCACACTTATACAACCAGTCTTTTTATTCTCAAGAGAGATGTAACTGAAAGAGTACAAAGGCATCACATCTTCTTGCCAGCTGGTGTTGAGTCTATTATTTCTATATTCCAGTTGCAAATGTTAATCATTTAAGACAAAATCCAAGCTTACTGAAGAAAGAGATCCCTGAATGTTTTTATGTTTGCGGCTACGACTCAAAGAAAACACTACAGTGAGCATGACAGATGAGAATAATTATCTACTAAGTATACGCAGAATATAATGCTAGACCTAAGTCAGACTTCTAAATATATATATCTATCATTGTCACATTGTAAGCCCTATAGCATTATAGCTTGCATGGTATAAAACTGAGCTCTGCCAGCCCCCGCCTTCCAAAATCAGTCACCTGGGTTCGGGAACAGATCACAGATGCTACGGGCTCACTGCACCACACGCATAAATGCGCGGCTACTTCCCACATTAGCGCTACATCTCAGGTAATGCAACGCAGAATCCTCTGCTCCAAGCATCACTCATTATAGAAGTTTTTCTTTAAAATACCCCCCCGAATTTTGTAACAGCAATAGTATGTGCGAAAGGAAATGAATCCTCTCATCACAAATCATGCTGAGACGTAAATTTTGCCTGCTTTGGTTCCACATTTGTATTAAAAAAATCTTGATAAGCTCACAAATACTGAACTATGTTTTTCTGCTCAACAGCACAATGGAAGTCGCATACAAGACACCTCAAGCTCTGCAAGAGATCTGCTTTCAGAGATCTGCCTCAATGCCTTTTAAGCAGCTGAATGTTATCTTTGCTGGATGTGCGTACCACACATAGCAAGTTTATATTTAAGAAATAACAATGTGTTGCTTAGGCCTGGCTCTGACTTTGAAGGACTCAGTTACACTGCGGCCTCTGCAGGTCTGTGCGCGACCTCTCCTGTTGTGATTTACTTTCTAGACTCCAGAAATAGGGATGAGTACATTGAATTCCATCAAACAGCACCTGGATACTCAGGGGTGGGGAAGAAGAAATCACTATATATTCCTTCCTAAAGTTACTTTACAAAAAGCATACTTCATTTGCTGTTACGTTGCACTGTAATAAAACTTACATTCACGACACTACTGGAAGCTCGCAAAGCATCCGTATGCTGTTGTCTCCTTCTATTCTCCACTGATTTGGATTTTCCAAAGCAGTATTAGTTCCAAGTACAGCTCAAGCTACAGAACCTGCCTGCAGTAGCTCACTATCCATTTTCAGGGAAAAAAACCAGCCTTTCCTCACTCCTGCAGATTTTCCAGAGTTCACTCCCTAAGCAACTAAAAATACAAAGCCACTTCAGGCTGCACATATGATGCAATAAAGCTGGTATAAAGCCTTATTTTTAGCTTCTGAAGCACAGTAGACTCCTAATCAGCGAGACTGAAGCTCTCTTTCTCTGCCTCTTTTTTCCTCCAACAAAATCAGCAAGTTTGACAGAAGTCTTAGTGAAAATGCTAAGGTTAACTCTGCCCCCTCGTGTGTGCACAGAAAGATACAGCTCTTACGTCACGCGCTGTTATGCGGAGCCTGTTATTGCTTCTAAATGCTTGCTCTTGTGCGGCGACCTCAACCTGTATTACCAGTGGTCAAGTATGCGAATTATTAGAAAGAATAAGTCAAAATAAGTGTGGCTAGGTACCTCCAGATACTGCGCACAGCCTCCTGCAGGTGCAATTCAGGGCCTGAACCCACTAAATGAAAGCAAGTCTTTACTACTTCTGTAGTATGCTGCATAAATGTAACAAATGCTATCGAATTATTTTAATGGACCCTGGAATATAGATTCAGTAATGAGTGTACTATGCACCTATGTTCTATTATAACCCAGAATATAAAAGCACTAGCAATAAAATAACCTTTTAATAAACGCATATGTACAAGGAGGAGAGTTAAGAGCAAGTGCTTACTGCTTTTACCAATTATGTTATGACTCTGCTAGCATCTTTGATTTGAAAATGTTGAGGTTCATCTTTTGCAGAAAGGGTAGGGCAGTCCAGAACTACCACTCAATATAAAAAAAAGCAGCATGCATTAGCCCCTCTCCAAGCGCTGCTACTGTTTCAAAGGATGAGTACAAGGCCAGACCATTTCTGCAACATTTTTTTTTTCCTTCCCAGTTATACAGAGCACTGCAATGAAATCAAAACAGCTCGTAACTTTTTCCAGTACCAATCAGAAACAGTTGACAATTATTAAGCTTGGGACCAGAGCTTGGTAGAACTTATTTTCCACTCCTGACTTTGCTATTAGCTTGTTGGGCTGTTTTCTGAGCTTCCTCTTCTCCATATCAGAGGAGGTTATATACACCTTCCCCAGGTGCTGGAGTGGCTATTTACAAATGCAAACAGTTTATTACATTTATGTGCCTTTAAAATTAAGCTATCTAGATTAGAGCTACACTGTAGGGTTGGCTTTTTTGCTTGTTTGAAAACACTTTTTGAAATTTCTTTTAAAGAATCTTATAACTCGATTTTTAAAGAAGTTACACAGGACATGAAACTGATTTTTTTTTCCTCTTTCAACAGTACCTTCTCAGAGTCAAGAAAAGCCTTGGACATCCACTGTTTAGTTCTGCAGCAAGGAGGAACAGATATGAAAGAGGGGAACAATGTTTCAAAGCATGCTTTATTTTGAAACCTTAGAAAAAAATTAATATGCATTTTTCTGCATTAATTTTGTCTCGGCATTTGAAAATTGGAAAGGGGATAAATGAAACTAAAACCACCCTTATTTTTTATGTCAACTGGGGACACAAAAGAGAATTAGAGCTTGTCTCTGACTGCAGAACAGGCTTTAGAAGTAGAGATGTTTGTTCTGAGGACAAACATCACAGCAGAACTTTATGATTCTGCATGAACCTTTGCTACTTCCCCTCTCCCCCCGCTTTTCTTTAAATACACTTGTTATACTTTCGAAGCTTATACCTTTCATGCCTAGCTTTCGGTATTACGCCTTAGAATGACAGCCCATTTTCTGCTTTAAAACAGGCAAGAACATTTGAAAGCCAGCTGCGCTGATGCCACCAGAGCTGCACCACTAACAACGACAATGTCAGGGTTTTCATCGCCCAGGCCCAAGACGTACATAAATTCAAATACTCGCTTCCAGGTGCTTCCTACTCGCATGCTGTCTTATTACTTACTCATGCTTTCCCTCCTGTTGTCATCCTCCTTCAGGATAGCTTCCTTCTGGTTGTCCTGGGCTGCCTGGCTGGAGTTCTCCTTGTCACTGGATGGGGAATCACAGGCTCCGTCAGATTTCTTTTCTGAGGCCTCTTCGTCAACCTTCTCCAGAGGATGTATTTTCACAACTTTCACAGGCAACACTTTGTTCTTACCAACCTGCACGGAAATATTGATGAAAACTGACCCTGAGCAAGACGTGTGAACTAATGAGCTTTAACACCACGAGGATGGAAAAAAAAAAGCAGCTAAGACAACCTACAAACTGTGATTTGGCAAAACACTTAATTGACATCCTCCTTGAGAGGAGCTCATGATCCTTCTCATTAAACAATTACAGGGTTTCTTTTTACTACTCCTACCTGGAAGTTCTGTACAAATTGCTAAGAAAGAGAGAACTGCCAACCCACAAGTTTTTCCTGTGTTTAATAATGCTGCTTTCTCAGCCCGAGGAAAGAACGTGTGTGCAAGGGGCAAGCGTGCTCTCTCAGGAGCCCCAGTTGAGAGAATATGTCCCAAACAGATTGCTAACAGAGAACGTTTTATAACTTTCCCTTATTTTTAACAAGTTCGAGTTTTCCCCATCATTCCCAGTTTTGGAGGGAATTTTCCAATCATTAGAGCATTGTTAAAGATTTGTAAGCAGTTGACTTCAAGCTACATTAGTTTAAGACTACTACTCCTTCTAGAAATATTAGGTGAAAAGATTACAGCAGATTATAACTTCTTTTAATTAAAACATGTCTTTTTATATATATTTAAATATATACACAGACCATCACACATTTAAGCAGTATAACAAATATATCTCTCTTTCCCCACGCACACACATAAGATCAGTCAGTTTTCTCTTGCCATCAGTACGGGTCATCCATGTGCTTCTGCTCATAGAATCGTTTTGCATTCAAAAGCAGGTGCTGCCACTGGGGTTCTACAGGAAAGAAATTCTCACTGTCTTTATGATAATGTAAGTGCCTAACATATTCTTCCCATGTCCTCCTTTAGCTACCCAAAACTGCCTCTGTGCAAAAGCATGGGATAAAATGGAAAACAGATCCTTACCTCAAAGTCACACTCTTCTCCCACTGCAAATTTGGTCATGATCTCCAGCCAAGCTGCATCCACCAACTTTTCCAAAGATACAGTGTTGTGGTGGACTATTTCCAGTACCAGTTTCTCATACCAGATGGGGAACTCCTCCTTCAAGCTGAGCAAGCACATGAGAAGTTTTCATTATTCAGGGAATAAAAGCCAAAATGCAAAGTAGCCTCCCATTTCGCAATTCCCGGAACATTAACAGCCAGGACAATGTTTGAGGCAGATGCCACATTAGCATGCAAACATCCAAGGGCTTTTTGCTGCCCTCCCCCCAGCACCCACCCAAAGTGTTAATTGGCATGACAATACAAATTGTGCTTGTCCTTCCCAGAAGGAACTCCATAAAGCGCTCTGGAAGAGCGGCATTGACGGTGAACCCTTTCTTGCTGGTTATGACTGCCTCTCTAGGAGATGTTAAATATATACCAAGACCATGTCATTATTCTGGGGCTTGTTACTTTAAAATTTTTGCTTCCAACAATAACACGATGCCGATGAACGTTTAGCATTTCTTTCTTCCCAAACAGGCTGCTAACACAGTACAGAAGACAGAGGCAGGCTTACACAACCAAATTATCTTTCCAGAGACAAACATTTTGTGTGTTTCACCATGTCACGATCTTCAAACATTTTCATTCAAAGAAGAGAAAGGACTGTTACAAATTTACTTGACTGATTTCCTTTCTAAAAGATCAGGTCAGTTCGCTGATAGGAGTACTAAGAAATATTGCATAAAGCTTTCTGGCTAAAAAGTAAAGTCCATTCCAAGTTACTGTAAGGAGGAAAAAAATACTCCATTTTTCCAAAACCCTTTTAGCTTCCCAGACTCAGGGATCCACTGCTGACAATCCTCAGCTATATTTACTGTTCTACAACTGCCACGAACAAATTTATCCCTTTAGCAAACTGCCTAAATGAACTTTTTTTAGTCAGACTAGTGTCAGGTATTAAAGCAGCCAGCAAACTGCCTGGGAAGCTTTTAATCCCGTTTCAAAGAGACAAGACCAAAATCTCATTTCACAGAGGTTTTTTTTTCCCCACATTTAGAGACTATAGCTAAATTTGCTATTGAGAAATCTTCCATTTATATTTCATTTACATTTCTTAGTGTTTTCAGAAGTGGCCAACCAATCCAACATTGTTAACCAAAAGTAAGCAACACCAGACCAATGGTTTTTGACTCAGGATTATAAATTTATGGAGCTGGCTCTGCACCCTCCACTCAAAGGAGAACACTAGGGAGGAAAGGCTGAAGACAGCAGTACTTCAGCCCTCATTGAAATTAGGACCATTAGCGAATAGGTTTCTTATTTGTTGTCTTTAAGGATGTGATTAACCTCAAACGATGGGGAATTTCTCCTTAGGCTAAGGCTATTAACTCTTTTGCCAGTGAATGAGAAACGGGGATTCTTCCTGAAAGAGGGGCAGCAGAAAAATGTTACCCCTTGGGCTGCACTGCTGATGATCTCCCCAGTTTAAATCCAGGGAAAAAAGATCACAGAAGTCCAAGTCATCAGTTCACAGAACTGAGAAACATGCCATTTGTTTGGCGTAATTCCTACAATTTGGTAATCACAAACTAAGTTCTAGATGTTGGTTGAGCCAAGGGCTTGCACCTTTACAGAAAATTCACTTCTATGGCAAGGGTCACAGCAGCCCGGAGAAACACCGGTGGTCCGAACAGAGCCATGACTCTTGCTGGTTTCCCTTTGTTCTTTATTGTTTTGAGTAGAGCAGATCCCCAAAATCTCACTCAAAAATAATTTTTATTTAGTACAACAACTGATTCCAATGCAGATGTGGAAAAAGTAATCACAGCTGTGGACCTGGCTGATGTGAAACGCTTCAACAGCCTCTTTTTACTGTATTTTTACTTCAGCTCCTTCAAGATTTATTTTTTTTCCCTCTGAAAGTTTCCCATTTCTCAAGGGGCTTTAAAATATGCCAAGTACCATATGCTGAACTATTTTGGTTCAAGTAATACCGAGATACAGCACTAAATAAGTACATTACTCAACTGCATTAGTGATGGCATCAAATTTGGACTTAATTTGCTTTCAACTCCAGATCTACTTACAGTCAGTAAAAAGCTACTTATGTCACCTCATAAACTAGCAATCATGTATCATTCCCAAGTCCACTCTTCTGCCCCAGCACCCAAAGACAGGCACATACCAATTTCTTCACTGGTACTTACAGCTCGGCAACTTCTTGCTCCTCCTCCCAGGCCTCTTTGTGCGTCAGCTGGCTGCTTCCTGTGCTTTTGCACGTCCATATTCGTTCGCTGTACCTCTCTAAACGCGCTTCGTACTCTCTGTAGAAGTGGCAGCTCAGGAAAACATGGGTTTATGCAGTGGGGAGCATAATCACAGTAGCACAAGACAATCAAATTCAATTAAACCCTTACTACTGGAGTGCGCAAAGGCTGAGGATTGCTACAGTACAGCTTGACCCTGCATCTACCACGGAGATGCAGTGTTAAATCTGATCGGTTTTCAGACCAGGATGCTCTGGAGCTTTCTGCAGCCGAAATGCCCGTCCTGTTCGGCACTGGCATACAGAAGGTGCCACTCCACCGTCAGTTCAGCTGAACTGCACAAGGGCAATACACATGGCTGAACATTTTGTGGCATTGCTAAGTTAATTTTCAGCTTTTCCAGTCTGATTCATTGGAAAACAGCATGAACAATACCGCAGGCACATGCAGGAGACATGGCATGGACTGCCGCTAATGCCCAACAATAACCGTTGGGGAACTACTACTATTAATGCCTACTAATGTTACCAACTCTAGATGCAAATTACCAGTCTACCCAGTACCCCCAATCTTTTGAGGAAACGACTCGAAAGCTTTGAAACTGAAATCACCAGAAAAGCCACCTTTCCTTTGGTTCCCAACAAGAACAGCCTCCTGCGTTAGCACGACAGGAGGATCTTTCCATCACCGGCTTCCTGTACCACGACCAGCCTCAAGGTTAAGTTATTCGGGCCGTTAGGATGAACGGGTGCACAGGCAAGCCACCGTGGTGCAGACAGCGTTATGAATTACAGCATTAGCTACTCTCTTGTAAGCATCTGTGGCTATGCTCTACCCATTCCACCTCAGCGGTAATTAACTGTCAGTGCAAACAGATATAAGCTACTTCATAATTTCTATGGCTAGAACACGTACAGGCACAATTATCAGAAAAGCTAGCACAGTGTAAACGCATACCAATTTACCCCATGGCAGCCCGCTTAAGTTGCCATATGCTTACCGATGGTAATTTAAGTGGAGAAATTATGAGAGAGGCAAGAAAAGCATCTTTCCCTTCTCCTTCAGCGTGCTCTCCAGCAGAAAAGCAAGCACAAAGCATACTTGTAACAACTACGGCGGCTCAGCCCGCTGCAGCCCAAGTGCTAATTATGAGAGTCTCTGTGGGAACAAGCAGATTGCTCCACGCTCCTGCGAAGGCAGAGCCACCAGCCACAGCAAAATCGCTCATCGTATCCTGCATATGCTTTGTCTTTCAAGAAAATTTTAGTGCAACTAACCTTTTTTTTTTTCTTTTTTAAAGATTCCTATTAGGAAGCCAAATTGCAACTCCAACAAAGCCGGTTTTCTTGGACATTTCTTCATAGCCCCAAGGTAAAGCACAACAAGGTACAGAAGCTGCGCTGTGGACGTTGATATACAGGTCTCTTACAGCCACAGCAACTGGCGCTAGGCAAGAATATCAGCCAGGAACAGAGCCACCTCCAGAGGCGGCTGCCACTGCTGGCAGTATTCCCTCTGCCTGGAGCAGGTCTGAAAACCAAGGAGAAATCCTGCGGTTCCCCAGCCTGCCCCGCCTGTGGAGCCTCCTGCTCTTCAGCAGATGAGCAGCAATCTGACAAGTCATCGCCCCACTAAGTTTTGAGCCCTCTGGCCAATTCTTACCCTTCCCTAAGGTTTCAAAGATGCTTAAGTTTCCATAGAAATGAGAGGTGCGACAGGGCAGGAAGCGCCACCACTGAGGTGGGGCAGTGGCAAGGAGTAACCACGGCTTACAGAGGAACTCATCTGCACAGCGCCACCGACCAGACCAGAGGTGCGATTTTAACAAATTTTTGTAGTGATACTGAGCCGGGGGGGGGGGGGGGGGGAAATCAAACAGGAAACCAGGAGTCCTCAAGCAAGAAACCAGGAGTCCTCCTTGTATTTACAGCAATTAACCACTTTAATAACAACTAAATTGCAACCGTAATACTATTCCTTCCTATGCCCTTCACCACAAAAAGAAGAGTTAAAAGCAAATTCAATCCTCACAGTAGACAGGAGCCTAAACATACAAGCAACAGCGGTCCTCAGCTTCATCCAGCAACCCCACCTTCGCTCTCCCAGAGGCTTTCCCTCTGAGCATCCAGGGACACCCCCCAGATAAGAAGGGCTTGCAGCCGCCGTAACAGGAACACTAAAGGAAAGGCACACTACTTACGGGTTCAGGCCATTGCCTTAATAATCCTTCGGTAGACTAACTATAAACAAATATTTGAGATATGGCTGGGAAATAAAATTATGGTCTACTTCCCTCCTCCGTTTATCAACTTTCTTCTCTCTAGACCTGTGAGGAGATTCCTTTCCTTCCAGCAAGGAGAGCAAATAAATGCTGACCTCCAGTTGAAAAATAATTGAAAGATATGGGGTTTTTTCCCAATACCTTTCCCATACTGACAGGAAGATCCACAAGAATTTTCCCTAAGAATTTTCCCCTCCTTTTATACACCTATGAGAACAAGCTAATCGCACCATATCAGGACCCATATTTTTCAGATCAACGCCGAATTTAAAAGCAGCAGGTATAGCAATTTCCCTGTCCAGCCCAGCTCTGCCTCTCAAATGCAATTTAATTCCACCTACAGCTGGCCAGCTCATCTAACGCTGGCCCCCAGACACATTCCTTAGCCAGCGCTTGAGACGTGTGCCCACAGTGCCCACCCTGCCTTTGTGCTCCGCCGTAAGCTCCCAAACCAGGTTCTGCTTTGAAATTCCAGGGCCAGCACAAAGCCAAAACGCAGGAGGATGCTTTTGCAAAGTTTACTATAGCTCAAACTTTCCACTACACATACGCTATTTGTCCTTTCCACTCAGATTGGAAACAAACCCAAAAAATTTCAGACCGTTCAGCAGGTCTGATTCAGGGCTACAAGTGAGGGCTTACTGGTATGCCATAACCAACCCATCTCGCTATGCAGTTGGAGCTGCCATTGCCACAAATTCCCAACACAACAATAAATAAAAAACCCTGGACACCAGCTACTTGTGAACATTCCGCCCAAAGCCATGAATAACACACATGTTTAATTTAACAGCTGACTACCCACTGTGTGACAGTTAATACATCACGCCTGTTTGCATCACACTGAAGATCGCTTAATGTTGGAAGGCAGAAAACAAAGTTACATTAAAAACAAAGGACCCTTTTAAAGAAAAATGTTTAAAAGTAAACAAGCTAACCCACTGCACAAGATGACCATTAAGCAGATACAAAGTTTACTTCTTCCTGGGTTACTGATGCTCTCCCAGAAATGACTATGAACTCCAAAATAGCTTTAGAGTATCTTAATTGTTTCCACTTGTACTAGCTAAGAAGGCAAACTTACTAAGAAGGTCCGTGCACTTATAAGACACGACTCCGTGGGTGGGTGGCAAAATATTCCTAGAACTGCAGAGCGTGACACGACCGTGCTTTGATGCCGCCATCTTTCAGCCAGAGCTTACCTGGCTGATACCGCACGCGAAGATGTGAACGACAGCCTTGAACTTACACACCAAACGCAGCCCAATTCCTCACCTTCTCTGTGCTGCTTGCCATACAAAAACACTAAAGACAGAGAGCAAGCTTTTATCTGGGGAGGAAAGCAACACAGCGTGCCAAAACTGTACACTGATGGCTGAAGGAAAGCTCTGGCTGGAATGGATGAAATGGATGGCTGGAGTAGTCCCTTCTTGCCAGTCCAGGCTGCTTAGCTCTCCGAATCCAGCACCTCTCTTGAACTGGCAGTGTGGTTTTCCAAACCGCAGCTGGTGTAGCAGAATGCCCACTGCAGCCGTCCCAGGCGCTAACGGAAGAGACCTGCTCACCAGGGAACAAATTCGGTGTTTGGTAGACATCAAATGCTCAGTACGTGCGCCACAGGCCAGGCGCGCAGCTGACATGAACCGGACACGGCCGTACCACACGTGAAGCATTTGCCTGACACCTCACGTATCACAGATCCTACAGAGCTCCCGCACGGATGAGTTTCTCTCCGACTGCCCAGCGACCCACCCATCCCCAGGCCCACACAATCAGCAAGGCTCACTCTGTGTCAGACACCAGAGACCCAAGGCTTTGCCAGGGTGCAATGGGCTCTGCACAGTATGGTTTCTCTTTAAAGATTTTCAGGGGATTTGGCAGTCAAAGGAAGCCACATAAAGCTACCAAAAAAAAATCAGACCCAAAAAAAACCCACCTGCACTCTGATGACCAGCCTATCCATCTGTCCACTGCTTCCAGACACTTTCCTAACACATGCCCATGGGGCAGACGTCTCTCCTCTTATACAATACCCCAATCTTAATTTTTTGTTCAACTCAATCTACAGCTGCAAATCCTGAAAAAAAAAAAACCAACCCAAACAAACCAAAACCAAACTTAAGAACTTTTTATGGCTTTCAGATACCTCAGTCGCAGCTGTGCAGTATAAGAACCTGTGCACCCTTTAGGGGAAGAGCTGATCAATAGTTTTTCAAGGCAGAAAAAGAAAAGTTCAGGAGACCATATTCTGCCAGGCCTCGGCATAAAGGACACAGAGGGCTGCTCTGGGCGAAGACTCGGGTAGCTCTCGGCGTGCCCCCTCTGCAGGCCGTTCCCATCCACAAAAGCCATTCCCCTGCGCTATCTAGGACAAACAGAAGTTGACCAAAAAAAACCCCACCAAACCTTCCTTAGGTAACATCTCCCTTCAACTGACTGACTCATTTGCAATTTTCTGTTCCACTTTTTGCCTAGCTTATATTATACACAGTGCACAAAGCAAGAGAGAAACCCAACATTACTTAGTTTCTCTTTTTAGCTTCATGATGTCTATCCGCCACAATGAACTTTCTAGAACACGCTAGGCTGTCCGCCTCCCACGGCATCCCATGCAGTACTTTCTCCAAGAGAAGAGCATCCCTCTCGAACTTCAGCACTTGGTTTCCTCTTTCCTTCTGACCCTGCAGCTAATGCTGTCCCCTCTGAGGATGAGGAACCGTCCCTTTTTTCCCTTAATGTTAACAGCATCCAAGTGTCTGCAGAAAGATGTCCTCCACCTACTCACAGGTCCACAAGAGCGATACCAACACATTGGTCCTCTCAGAAGGTGCCCCATAACTCCTCTGCGCTGTTCCTTTAAGGCAGACAAACCTTAAAGCCACATCTTCTTTAACAAAAGCAGTAATTAGGATTTAACTCTTGTCTTTTTGATCACTGATTGTTCCTTGTAGGGAAAGGGAAAGAACAGGTCTCTGCATGGTCAGAAGGATGACTGAGCTACTTTCAGTTTGCACACACCACAACAGCAGGTTTGAGTCACAGACTGAATGCTTTAATTTAAAATACTGTTAAAAAAGCAAGTATCTAGCACTCTACCCAACCTCATTTTATTGGCTGGAATGAACTAGCAATGCCTATCTGCACTCAGATATGCATTTCCTCTTCAAAAGCTACCTAATCCCTCCTAGGGGCTTTCACCGGCTGTTCTTCATACTGAAGTAACAAGACACTCTCCAATACAGGGGTCTGCATAAGTTCTGGAGTTCCTTTGTCTTCCGCATCGCCAAGATCTCTGACGTATATTCCTGTATCCATGCATTTGCACCTCACTCCCAGTCCTTCCGTCAGTCCTCAACCGCTCAGATTCTGATCCTTATAACGCAAACAACAAACCAGCCTGCTGAAGCAGCAGTCTGCAGGTTACAGGGCAGAAGCCCTGCCCCTCCAGCCCTACCCGGGACCTGAGCACCCTACACCCTGCCTTCCCGCTGCACCTCGCCCGTGACAGCCCTCTGCCTGGCCCACCTCCGCTCCCAGCACTGTCACATGCTGACTCTCATGGAATCATTTAAAAAATAAATAAATAAATAAACGTTTTTCACGCAAAAGCAGCCCAGAAGATACTCACATTCAGACTGAAAACCTGGGCTCTCCACGGGCGAGCGGCTTCTGTCACTGGTTTATTCTCCTCCTTGCGGGAGTCTCCAGTTTCGCTGCCACCCCCCACCACGGGACGCACACCCCAAACCTGTCCTTCAGGCCCCCTGGGGAGCTGCTGCTGCGCTAAGCGCACCCGTCACCCCCTGCCTACCGGTATGCGCTGCACTCGCAGACAGCTCCCGCCTCCCAGCAGCCCGTACCCGTTAGTTTCTTCTCAGGGCGTTTCAGAGCTGCTGGCCCCGCTCCCCCCCGCCCGGAACCGCGTTTTAAACCGGGTCAGAAACTCGTCAGGAGCAGCCGGCCCCCGGCCGAGCCCGGCGGCAGGACGGGCCGCGCTCCCCTCACGGGCCGGGCTGAGGCGCCGCCGGCCGGGCCCTTCCCGCCAGGAACCGGCGCCGGAGGAGCCGAAGGGCCCCGCTCCCCGCCCCGCTGCCGCTTCGTTCTGCCCCTCCCGGCCGCCCCGTCCCCGTCCCCCCCGGGCCGAGCGGATACTCGCGGGTGCGGAAGGCCTCCTGCGTGTGGGGGATGACGAACCGCTCCCCCGGCTCCCCCGGCGGCAGCGGCTTGGCCAGCGGGAAGGGTTTGCGGCCCAGCAGCGGCGCCATGGCGGGACGAGGCGGGAGCCCGGCCGGAGCCGGCGGATCCGCGCAACGACCCCGGCGGCGGCGGGACCCGGGCGGGAGGATTGAAAAATGGCGGGAGATTCCCCTCCCCCTCCCGGGCGGGCGGCGGGCCCGGCCTCGCCGCGCGCACCCCGGCCTGCCTCCCGCCCCGCGGGGCCCGCCCCCGCCGCCGCGGCCCCGGCAGCCTATTGGCGGGCCGCCCGCGCTGCCGGCTCGGGATTGGCTAGGCGGCCCGCCAATCGCGGCGAGCTCGGCTTGCCCCGCGCGCGAGGTGAGAGGTCGCGTTATGCAAGCGGCAGGGAGCGCGACGCCATTTTGTGTCCCCGGTCTCCGCCCGCCCCCTCCCCCGCGCCGGCCAATCAGGGCGCGCCGCCGCCCCCCCGCCCATCCGGGCACCGCGGCGGGGCCGCGCGCCGGGCTTTGTCCTCCGCCGTCGCTTGGCGCCGCCTCTTAAAGGGGCGGGGGCGCGCGGGGCATTGTGGGACCGCGGGGGACCCGCGGCCGTGCGGCCGCCGCCGCCGCCGCCCTTCAGGGAGCCCTGGTTCGGCCCGGTTCGGCTGTACCCCTCCGGAGCATCCCCTCAGTGCTGGGCTCGCCCCCGCGGGCTGGGTCCCTCGCTCGGCGGGGAGGGGGTTGGCGAAGCGGCGGCTCCGGCGGGCCCGGCTCGGCCCTGGGGCGGGTGAGGAGGGGGGCGGCCGGGCCGGGCCGGGCCGGGCCGGGCCGGGCTGGGGGAGGCTGCCGTGCCGTGAGGGACCGGTTCGTGGCACCGGGGGGCGCGGGAAGCGCCGTGCCCGCTGCCCCTGGGGCTCTGGGCGCGGCGGGACCGGAGGCCCGGGCACCCCGCGGGTGCTGCCCCGTCAGAGGAGGAAAGGCAAAGCGTTGAGCGTTGTGGTTCTGGGGTTTTTTTGTGGGTTTTTTTCCTTTTTTTAAATAAGAAACGGTATGTGTGTGGCAGTTCTATATTACCTGTGCGTACCAGAGATCATAGCGACAGCAGCTCAGGCACTGCCTGCCAGAAGCAGTCACAGCAAAAATATGAGCGCAGCCATGCTCCTTCTAATCCCTTTCTCGGTGATTAGGAACGCAAATTTCACTTAAAAGCTAGTGTATTAAAGAAATATATTCTAGCGATCCTGGATCTGAGCAACAGGTCTGCTTTGTGTGGCCCTGCTGTGGCTGCTTCGGGATGGAAAGAAGTAGCCTTGGGAAACCACTTAGAGCCACGTGGGATAAATTCAGCTCCCCAGACTACCTGTAAAGTTAGGTACAGCCTTTGTACAACCTGGAGTATAAATGTTATATCCTCCCATTACGAATCTCCACTGGAAAAGCTAACTACATAACATGCCAACATGGGAATTACTGCTTTATCCCAAGGGCTTTACCTAGCAGTGAAGCGAGCAGGTAATAACAGCAAGTGTCCCTGCCTCCACCCTGCGCTGAGAGCACACGGAGAGGTACCTGCTCCCTGGGAACTTAGGAGCAGCTGGAGCTCTGCCAGGCCCTGCAGTATGGAACCTCTCCACCTCCTCCGGCCAGCAGAGCCCCAGTCTCACTGGTTTGGTGTTTGGCCAAGCCCCTTTCTCCTAAGCACATGGGAAGGACAGGGAAAATGCATGAGAAATGTGGTAAAGTGTGGTGCTGTTTCATTGAAAGTTAATCTGGTGGTTTTGAAAAGTTCCCTGGCTTTTAGAGCTGTGTGTACGAATGACGAGGTAGGTAAGGGCCTCGCTAAATAGAAGATGATAATTTATTGGAGGGGGAATCAGGGTGGAGAAAGGTTCACAAGGAATTGGTTTTAGAGAACGACTTAATTCTGTTAATTTATCACACAGTGTACAAGGTTGGGAGAGGCTGCGAGTACAGAGAAGGGCCAGGCACAGGACGGTAGGGGGGAATTTCATGCAGGAGAAACAAAATGCAGAGTACAAACTTATGTACTGGAGGAGCTTCTAAGGAGAAAGTTCCTTGGCTGGAAATAGGAGGAAGAAAGTCTGGGTGCCTTTGTGGATCGCAGCGTGGCTAGGGCCATTAATGTGATGTAGCCATTAAAAAGCCAAATAGGCACTGGAGCTGTTTTGGATGTGGTATTTCCGTAGGATGGCACATGCGGCACTGCAGTTCTCATCTCCAGAGCCCCATTCTTGCTGCCAGGCCCACGAGCGATGAGGTCTGCCTGGGCTGGGTGCAGAGGAGCCAACCTGACAGGAGGGAACTAAAACAGCGGAGCTGGAAGTTTGCCAAACGTTGCAGCATTTAGGTATGGTCAGAGAATACGAAAATCCCTCCCTGGGTGACCCTGTCTACTCATGTGTAAATCCAGAAGCTGCACCGTTGAACGCCAAGCAGCTCCCCTGCGTAATTCAGCCAAAACGATTCAACACCATTCTTCTGGGTGTCTGTGCAGTTCCTCTTGCTGCAGTCACCTGCTGAGCGCAGCAAGCCAGCGCCGCAGCCCTCGCTCGCGGCTGTCATCTCCGCCTCGTCCTGCTGCCGGCTGGCTTCCTTCCTGCTGCCAGAGCTGCCGCACCACAGCTGCCGCACCTACTGCCTCAGCGCCTGGTGGTGGTCTTGCCTCTGATGGGTGCTGTGTTTTCTCTCCGTGATTCACTCCTGGACGGCAGGGTAGGAGCAGAGTGAAGTGTCCTGCCTGAGGACAGTGCAGTGCGGAGTGTGAGGTGGTATTGACCTCTGAGCTGATCTGGAGAGAAGCCCGACAGCCCTCGGGGATTTCCCTGGAGACAAAGCGCCTGCTTCGTAACGCTGCCCATTGCTTCAAAAAAGCTGAAGCTGAGCAGAGAGAAAAATAAGTGAATCCCCAGACCTAACGAGCTCATTCTTTCCCATTTATCCATCTCTTAAACGACCCAGGGGTGGGCTCTGCATCCCTGCCTTTCAGACCAACAGAGGCGTTCCCTTCCTGCATGATTTTCACTTCTCAAGTCTTCATTTCTGAGCAGGTTACTAGAAAGAGGAGTTCTTTCCTCAGCAAGAGTGAGCAGATGTGACACATGGGGCAAACGCATCGCTCAGCCGTGAGCAGATGCTCGCTCTCCTGGTGTAAAGGCGTCGATCGCTCAGCAACAGCGAAAGCCATACATCAGGTACACGCGGAGCGTGTCCGCTTGCCAGTGCACCCGTGCTGCCGGAGGAGTGCAGTTAACGCTGGTTTTCAAATGTCAGCCTCCTTATCTATCCAGTTTATCTAACGTGCTGAACATGGTCTCACTCCAGCAGCGTGCAGGCTGGGGTGGTTGTTGGCCTGAAGGTGTTGCTGCACAGCTGCAGCTCCAAGATCGACTTTGGTTCTGGTTTTCCTGTTCTGTTTGGTAGTGACCCTGCAAGTCCCCGGGAGTGAGAGTGCTGGTGGCTGCTGCTCTCAGCCTGCAAAGCCTCCTTTCTCATTGAAAGCTGGTTTCCATCTCCGCCAGTTTTTCAGTAGGTGAATGTTTATCTCCAACACTTCACGTTCCCGCTGGCAGAACGTGCACCCTCAGCAAGTTTGCAGGTGACACCAAGCTGAGCGGTGCGGGTGACACGCCTGAGGGACGGGATGGCATCCAGTGGGGCCTGGACAGGCTGGAGAGGTGGGACCGTGTGAGCCTCATGGGGTTCAACAAGGCCAAGTGCAAGGTCCTGCACCTGGGTCGGGGCAACCCGCGGTATCGGTATGGGCTGGGGGATGGAGGGATTGAGTGCAGCCCTGCCGAGAAGGACTTGGGGGTGCTGATAAATGAAAAGCTGGACATGAGCCGGCAATGTGCGCTCGCAGCCCAGAAAGCCAAGCGTCTTCTGGGCTGCATCCCCCGCAGCGCGGCCAGCGGGGCGAGGGAGGGGATTCTGCCCCTCTGCTCCGCTCGGGGGAGACCCCCCTGGAGCCCTGCATCCAGCTCTGGGGTCCTCAGCACGGGAAGGACAGGGACCTGTTGGAGCGGGGCCAGAGGAGGCCACAGAAATGGTCCGAGGGTGGAACAGCTCTGCTGTGAGGACAGGCTGAGAGAGCTGGGGGTGTTCAGCCTGGAGAAGAGGAGGCTGTGGGGAGACCTCATTGCAGCCTTTCAGTGCTTAAAGGGGCCTGATAAAAAAGCTGGGGACAGGCTTTTTAGCAGGGCCTGCAGCAATAGGACAGGGGGTGATGGTTTTAAACTAAAAGAGGGGAGATTCAGACTGGATATAAGGAAGAAGTTTTTTACGATGAGGCTGGTGAGACACTGGCAGGGGTTGCCCAGAGAGGCGGTGGATGCCCCATCCTTGGAAACATCCAAGGCCAGGCTGGATGGGGCTGTGAGCACCCTAATCTGGTTGGAGATGTCCCTGCCCATGGCAGGGGGATGGACTGGATGGGCTTCAAAGGTCCCTTCCATCCCAGAGCATTCTATGGTTCTAACATATCTGATAAATACGTGTATCTACTCCAGACATTTCCCTCTGTGGACTTCTGCGCCCTGGCCCAGCCTGGAGCCTCGACTGACCCCCCTGCAGACTTCCCGAGCACCTTCTGCGGAGGCTGAGCTCCTTCTGTGCTGAAGAAATGACGCTGTCCCCTGCAACACACACTTTCAAGCAGAAAAGGAAACCCAGTGTGCTGAAGGGCCGTGCGCTGCTGACGCACACACACGTCTGCTGGGTGCGTGTGTCTGTGCTCAGCCCCTCAGCTCGAGCAGTAAAGTTTATTCTGGGCCCATTTCCTTCCCGAGACCAATTGCAACTTTCATAAATCCATCAAGCCAAATGTCCCCTCATTTTCAAGGTCAGTGCCTCCTTGTACACATCTGTACCATATGCCTGAAGTGGTGGATGGCATCCGAGCAGGGTTCAAGGAATAGATATCCCCTCAAAGAAGCTAGAAACCCCTTGTCTTGCAGATGGTATCACATCTCTAAGAGCCTGTGACGTGTTTTTTGCCCCCCTCTAGGTGCAAGAGTGCACCCAGCTGTCTTGCAAAGAGCTTTCCTGGTTACTGTCGCTGTGAGACAGTTGTGCTGCTCCTGATCCCTCCGGTGCCAGTTCCCCGCTTCCCTGGCCGAAATGAAGATACAGCATTTCCCATGTGTGCTCTGCAGGGTGTGCTTAGCAGGTGTTTTAGCTCCTCACACACTCCCCAAAGCTTTGAAATTGCATTTTATTCCCATATGAAATCACACTGACAGCTCTCGTGTATTTTCGCTGCACTCTGCCAAGCGACCTTCCTCAACCTTTTCATGTCCCTGAAGCCAAGGCACGAGCAGAGCTTGCTGTTGTTCTTTTTCCATATTTGAGTTACTTACCAAAACACCCATTTCTTTCAAAATTTTTCTTAGTAAAATGATTCTTAGTAGTCAAGAATTTTTCTTTCCCAGTTGAAATCCTTCCACATGCCTAGCCAAAGCACATTCCAAGTATACAAAACACAAACTGTCCTCTGGGATGGTGTTTGGTATCTCTGACTCTTCTCTTAGGACAAAGACTCTCTCCTGTTATCGCGGCGGGGAGAATCGGGAGCCTCCTACCTGTCCACAGCCTCAGGAACTCCACCGCTGCTTCTAAAAACAGCTGTAGTGGCAGAAAACCTTTTATATACCAGAGCCAGGAGCCTGGCGCTCAGGGGAAATCCTGACACATCAGCCCTGGGATATGGGAGCCAGTGCAGCTGCAAGTTCACACCCTACGGGTTGCAGGTCCCTGGATAATAGCAGGCCCCACCGCTGCACCTTCCCCCTTGCCTTCTTAGCCCCGAAATCTTCGCTGCAGCGCTACCGCTCGCACTGCGGCACTGCTACAGACAGCAATTTGCAGCGTTAGTCCAACGGAGCCCTGAAGAGCAGGAGGATCTTTGCCAGCCCCCCCGCTCCAGCCTGGTAATGACGGGATCCAGGCAGCCACTTCAAGGAAGGAGAAGGACCCTGTCGCCTGAATCCTGTCCCTCCAAGGCAACACGTCAAAGTGCTTGGGAGACCCATTGCTATTTATGAGCGTCTATAAAAGATGTCGTGTGCTTCCCAGCACAAAGGAAAGCCCGTGATAGCCAAGAAACCATTCTTACCGGTTTAATAGCTGGCAAGGGAGGACAGAAACCACGTCCAGCCCAGAGAATCCCTCCGCTGAAGGTATTTGGAGGCTTAAAAGTTCTCATGGAAATGATAACATCTCATTGCTCTGTTCCTGCGCTTCCCTAGAGACTCAGGGCAGCTATCACAGAGATGATGCTGGGCTAAATAGACCCTCGATCTGATTTAGTTCAGCTGTTCTTATGTTTGAAGGGGCCAGGCAATGAGTTGAGAAGGGAAGTGCCCTTTATTGGTAATAGATATACACCCTCTGCCTTCAGGCTGTGCGAAAGGCCAGCAATAGAGTGGTACTGGACTGCCTCCTCGTGCCCAGCTTCCCTTCTCTTCCCCCAGTTACCCCCTCATCATCCCATTCTCCACCGCACCCCCTCGATGCATTGGGGCCTTCCTACCCTTCCGATCCTTCTCCATCCACACCTGGATGCTTCTGCTTTAGCATTTCTGATGCTTGCCAGACAGCTTTCGCGATGGCCCTTTTCCCTTGTGGCTGGCCAGGAGCAAAGATCTCCACCTCTAGATCCACCTTCCTCACACCCACCTCCTCTGGCAAGCCTTGCTCGCTGCTGTCTTTGCTCCTCTACCAGGGAGGACACCCTGAAGCAGAGGCTGCACCAACCTCCAGGCTTCTGCCTCCCTTCTGGGCTGCATGACGACGTCCTCCAGGGCAGCGGGGGCTTCGTGGCTGTCCTTCACCTCTTTCAAGACCTCTCACAGCTCAGTTTGCCTGTCCTGGCAAGAGGCTCGGCACAGGAAGAAGATGGGTTTGGAAATGAGAGTTGAGAAGATCCCATAGGCAAACCAAGGGCATGAAGCGTGAAGGTGAAGAAAAAGGCACTGTTGTCCTCAGTGCAGACCTGGGTGTCTGTGGTGGGAAGCAGCTGTGCCTGGGGACACGAAGGCATCGAAATGGCACCAGGTTGCCGTTCTTGGCCTGACAAAAGCCAAAAGGATTTGCTTTTTGGTCATGCACAGGAGGGCCACATGGGAACCAATGCGCCGTGGCAGGTTCATATTTCATGCAGAAGTGCCTCTAAACACCTGCGAAATCCAAGAGCAGATCGTGGCGCACATAGGGACAGACCTACGTCTCCAGTTACTGCTTCAGTTTTTGTATCTTCTGACCTGGGAGGACTTCTCTGCCCGTCATGGCATTTTTACTTTAGCTTTTTGTTTGGTGTGCCCTAGTTGTGTTAGAAAGAAGGAAAGGAAGATCCATCCAATATGTGTCCTTTGGCACAAGTGGGCCGCTGGCAGTCCCAACAGCCCAGCTCCCAGGGAAGGACAGGGATGGGAATCTGGGATTTGGGACAAGGACTGTGAGTTAAGACAATTGAGCATTAGAAGTTCTGCACCCACATGGGATTTGTCATCTGGGGGTCACAAAGCCCATAGTGAAGGTGTATCCTGAAAAGGCCCACGTTTTTGTGTGCTAAGGATCCACGTGGAGAAACTGGCACCTACTGGGTGATGTGGGTTCTGCTCCTGTGGTCGGAGATAACTTTACACCGGCTCAGCTGTGTCACCTGCAGGCTGGCGGGGTGAGGTGGCAGCGCTTGATGTGCAGAAGCACATTTAGGGTTGTCAGTGCCTTGCATTCTGCTTCTGCATTCCCGTGGACGCAGAGCAGGCTTGTTCTGGCGTCCTCCCTGAGCGACACCCCTGTGCCACTGGTTTTCTGCTGCTGGGTGGGACTGACTAGTGCATGGCAGAAACTGTGCTTTGTTACAACCCTGCGTGGCTAAAGCTTGACTGCGTGCGTGGAAAAAGGCAGGTTTTGTGCTGTTTGTGCTATCGCTTCCCAGGAGAGAGGCCCTACAGCCCCCAGAGCTCACTGCATTTCCCTTCCTATTCCCAAACTCCACGTTGCAGCTCCGTGCGAGGAGCCCGCTGGAGATGGCCAGTGTCCGTCACGTACCGGGCAGCTCGGGCTGGCGCTTTTTCTGAGCCTTGGCATTTTTTTGTGGATGTGGTGAGGAGCTGCCCTGGCACTAACACATCACCAGGAGGGCAGGCGAGTTTCTTACCCAGCTCTTCTTGCTCCCTGCCAGTCTTCAGCGTGGCAGGGCCGGCTTGTAGTGCTGATGCTCTGCAGTTTTGCAGCCAGCACCATTCATCTGCATGTCTCTGAGCTCTTGACAGCTATTGAGTTAATTAAAGTTTGCACTCTCCCTTTGGACTGAATGTACAAAAACCCATTTTGGTTCGATGGAGATCTCTTCAGTGGTGCTCACTTATAGCCTGGTTCTCAGGAACACAAAGGCCTTTTCCCATCACTTGAACGGTATGAAAGGACCCCGGAGTGTCTGTAACTCACCGCTGCCTTCCCTGGGTGTAATGCAGAAGGTGATTGATCAGGTACGTTACTGTTTTAAACTGCTGTGGTACTCCCTCGTTGAGTTTTCCCATCTCTTTTCTCATGCTGTGTCCCCAGGCCTCCGCTGTAACCCAGGATACCAGGAGATGTCAATGTTATGTTCCTACAAATACGTATAACACGGGAAGCTTTATCACTCCTTAAATATAAATATGCAGGTTTTGTGTTTGACAAGGCTTCATGTCTCTGTGGAAAATATCTCTGTTGAGAAACAGGAGCAGGACTCAGCTGATTTTGATATTTTTGTGGCTTTTCCAGCCATTTTTGGTCATCAATGATCCCTTTTATATATAAATTACATATTGTTTAAATCCAGAAGCCGTTCCAAAATGTGACTGAAGCTTATTAAGAAATATCATTTATTTCAATATAAGTTCGAACAGCTCTTGAGAGCTGTCCCAAGGCAAAGCTCAGGTTTCTGTCCCGTCTCCAGCCCTGGGAGCTACGGTCCAATTTGAAGCCCGCTTCTTGTCCATGTCTCTCTTCCAGCCCCGTCCCTCTGCTGCTTGGCCCTTTCCGCTTGCTGTCCGCCAGGCACACGTACACCCGTGTTACCCACTTGCACCGGGTGCTGTTTGCCCTGGGGGTTCGGCACGAGTGGACGTACAAACTGGAACCAGTTCTGCTCCCGAGCGACCGAGCCAACGGCGTCATTCATTTCCATAGCAGATGTGAGAGTATCTGGATCTTGCACTTAATATTTACCAGATCGTAGATGTAATTACCAGATTGTTATCATGTATTTACCAGATTGCTTTAGTAGAAGAAGGATCACACCATTTCTGCTGGTGGACTAATAAAAGCATTTAACTTCACAGGACATTTATTTGTTTGAGGTGTTTGTAATCTGGGAAACAGCGAGGTTTGTGCTTTGAGCATCCCTGTAACACACCAGTTAATGCACAGAACATGGTGTCTCTTGGCAAACAGAAGTCAACTGTATTTTCTGCAGCATTTGAAGTGATCGTTTAACAGGCAGGAGACAGTGGTAATACTGTAATACAAGGATAAAGTTAATTAACAGAATAAGAGTGCCTACCCATGGATGCAGCTACAAATGCATCTGTCTCTCGCCACATGATGCAATGTACGGACCCAACAGTATGCTCAGAGAGAGGAGGAGATGTTTTCCTGATGCCAGAAATCAGCTGCACCCTGGGTGCTTCTTCCGAGGTGCTGGAGAGAGCCGGGGTGCACGGATGACTGCCGGACCTCGCTCGGCCACGGGTGCTGAGGAGGACAAAGCTCGTCTTCTGTTATTTTCCTGTGCAAGTGCCGTGTTGTGCAGCAAGAAATGACTTCGCAGGGTCACTTAATAGGAGAAACGCAGTCGCAGAGTGGGTATTTAACTGGCTTCTCTGCCAGCCTGTGTGGGGCTGCTAGACGCAGTCGCTCTCTGTCCGCTGCATTGCTACACTTGGTATCTTTAACTTGGCTTCTACGGGCTAAATTTGGGCTTGTCCTTCCTACATGAAAAGGCACGTCGGTGTCCTGCTGTGCTTGGCTTAGTCTCAGCCCGGTCACCTCCAAGTTCATCCACGCAATTAGAACCTCCCTGTCTGCTCCCGTGGTGCCGCCTCTGCTTGGCTTTATCCCAACAAATGCCCTTCCTTCACCCTCACGTCGCAGACAGCTCCTGTATCCTGCCATGGCGCTGCCAAGACCGACGCTGCCCGTCCTGCCTGGTGTGTGGGCAGGGGCAGGACCCCCCGGGCTACGCGGCTTCCCGCCGTCATCCTACCGTGCCAAGCAAAGAGGGACAGTGGGGAGTGCCTGGCTGTCCTAAATGAGTCCCTGGGAGCCCTGCCAATGCCTCCATAGTTTTTCTATTCCAAGTAAGCATCTTCCCCTAATTTCTGCACACATATATAGACCATAAAACTAATGCTGACATATCTAAAGCTTTATTATGGTCACACTTCTTATTTACTGCTGCTACCAGAACGGAGATTTAATGCCGTAAATCTAGGGGTGAGTTTAAGAACGGCTGTTGAGGATTCCCGTTACTTCTGTAAAGTGCTATAGGAGTCATTTTCAAAGCACAGGCAGCTCACAGACAGTGAAAAAGGATTGCATGGTGCTTCCCATAAAGCTTGGCTTCATTACATGTAATTTTGTCAGACCTTAAACTGCTTGGGCTGAAATTCCCCGTAGCTCGTGCCTGCCTCTCTGGGCTGCAGGGGAAGGTGGGGAGGAGAGGGAAAACTGGAGTCTAATGCAAAGAGGAGGGGGTTGGGATGTTGGGGGGCAGGTACAGAGGAGGGGGTTGGGATGTTGGGGGGCAGGTAAAGAGGAGAGCAAGCACGGCCCCGCTGCGGGCTCAGACACTGTGGGGCCGCACGAGGAGTCTGGCCGTGGGGAGTGACAGCGTGTGGGCAGGAGGCCAGTGGGCACGTGGACAGTGTTTGGGCAGGGAGTAGCCCCAGGGGAGCCCAAGGTAGGGCAGGGGGCCGAGGGAGGCAGGACCCATGGGGAGGGATGGGAGGGTGAGCCACCGCTCTTCCCTGCGTCCAGCATGGGGCCATGTGCATGTTCCTCCATGGCTCCCAGGCACGGCGACCCTCCGGCATCGGTGCAGGACCATCTGGTGGAGGTCTGCTTTCCCCCATTCATTTTTTAGACTGAGAAAGGGTGTGCAAGAAACTGCACCAAAGGTACCGTGGGATGGCGAGGGGTGTCTGTTCAGGCCCAGCTGGCTCTCCAGGGACTTTCAGTACACAACGGCTTGCTAATTTTTGCGTTTGAGCCAAACCCCGTTACGCAGTGGTGGGAATTGTGCTCTGCTTAGTGCACAGGTTAAACACACGCTGGCCGCAGAGCTGTTAACTGACCCTGGAGCTCCTGCTGAAGCTGCTTGGGGAGTACCTAAAGGTTGGGTTTGTCTTCATGGGCAGTACCTGCCGTCGCGGCGGCTTCTCAGCCACGTGGCCTCTGAGTTATTCCAGGATGGTTTTCTGGGGCTGTTGCACACTGAGTCTTCCAGCTGCCCAGGAGATGGCAGTCCTGCATCTGGACAATGTGTGCACGCAGTCCCTGGGCAGCACTGGAGATTTCCTGAAGAGTGGTTTGAGGCTTGAAAGGAACCCCAAGTCGTAGGCTGTATGTTTGGCTCTGTTGGGAAGGAGAGGGCTATCTTTGCAGTGACTGATGGCCCATCCTATTCTGTCAGATACCAAAACTGGGGTGGTGAGCCATCAGCAATGAGGACAGTCTGTGCTCAGCAGACAAGTTTCCTGGGTACGTATTAATGGTGCGAGCCTCAGCAATGGGATGGTGTCGCTGTCAAGGAGGTATCACCACAGATGACCTGGAGATGGGAGGTCCGTGCGGCTTCAGCTCCTCCAACTTTGAAGGCTTTAATCACAGCCAGGTGAAAGCTTCATAGAATCATAGAATCATAAAGGTTGGAAAGGACCTCTGAGATCAGCGAGTCCAACCGTTAACCTAACTGCCACGTCCACCCCGAAATCATGTCCCTAAGCACCACATCCACATGTTTTTCTGAACACTTTCAGGCACTGTGATTGCACCACTTCCCTGGGCAGGCTGTTCCAATGCCTAACCACTCTCTCCATGAAGAAATTTTCCCTAATACCCAACCTAAACCTGCCCTGGCGCAGCTTGAGGCCGTTCCCTCTCGTCCCATCGCTTGTTACTGGGGAGAAGAGACCGACCCCCCCCGGCTCCAGCCTCCTTTCAGGCAGTTGCAGAGAGCGATGAGGGCTCCCCTCAGCCTCCTCTTCTCCAGGCTGAGCACCCCCAGCTCCCCCAGCCGCCCCTCCCCACCCTTGTGCTCCAGCCCCTTCCCCAGCCTCGCTGCCCTGCTCTGCCCACGCTCCAGCCCCTCCATCTCCTTCTGGGGGTGAGGGGCCCAACGCTGAGCACAGGATTCGAGGTGCGGCCTCACCACTGCCCAGCACAGGGGGACGATCCCTGCCCTGCTCCTGCTGGCCACACCATTCCTGATACAAGCCAGGATGCCACTGGCCCTCTTGGCCACCTGAGCACACTTCCTTATGAGGATCGAGCCCACCGTAATGGAGCCTGACCATCATCTACCTCCTCCCAGTTAGAGCCATGGCTAGTGCCTTTAGCATTGAAGTGGAGAGTGCGTGATGGGAACCTCCCTTCCTTGCCCTCATTGCCAACCCCTGCCCCTACCAGGAGCCCCATCTCTCCCCCTGCTCCCCACTTCCAGCCCTCAGTCGCTGTCGTGCTTCCCCTCAGTCCCCATCCTCCCTCGCTTTCACCAGCATCCCCAAGTCACCCTTGTCTTACCCAGGGCTCTCCGTCCTCTTTCCAGCCTGGCTCAGGGGCTGTGCCCTCTCTCCATCTCCCATCCCGCACTCATTCACCTTTCTTGCCCTTTGGTCTGTGAGAGGTGATGTTCTCAGTGGGACAGTTTGCTGCTCAAAGGAGGAACAGCAGAGCTGAGCAAGGGGCAGAGTTGCTGGAAAGGTGCTGGGAGCCATCCTGGATGCACAGCCCTTCACAGAGGCTGCTGGAGATAACCAGCAACAACTTGGGATCTAATTCGGGGTTACTGCAAGCTTGTCTTTGCCATTACGGATCAGGAGGCACGTGAAATGACTTTTACACTTGGGATGATGGCAAATGATCTGTTTGCTAAGCAAAACATTGAACCCATTGAGGAAATCCATCGTTGAACCCATCTCAGTTCTCCCTCAACAAGGGACAAACAACAAAGACGTCAGCCAGTGCCACCTCCTTGGGCACAAGCCAATGTGCCTCACCTCCCAGGTGCCTGTCCTGGGCTGCAGCTTCAAAATTCTTCTCCCCTTTATTGTTCTCCTAGAAAGACCGTCATCAGTGTTAGAGCTAGTGATGTGGTGCTGCACAGAGCACCTGCAAGGAGACTTCTGATAGCAAATACACTGCAAAGAGAGCTTCTGGAGACAGCTGGGCCCAAAGAGAGTCAACCTTTTTGGTTGAACATCTTCTCAAATGAGAAGATCCCTGGCATGAGAAACCAGCTAGGGAAAGATCTGACCTTCAAAGCAAGAAAACAAACTTCTCTGGATTATTTTTAGGGTAGAAAGAGAACTTTGTAGTGGCAAGTGCTGTCACAACGCTCCGCTCAGCACTCCAAAAAATGCTGGTTGCAGTCACGTTGCATAGCCATAAACCCCTTTGGGAAATGAAGCCTCTTCATCCCTTTTCTCTTTAAAATCACATAAGCAATTCTAAAAATCCCCCTATTGAAATTCTGTTCTTTAGTGAGTACTTTGTAGTCTTTATTCTTTAAACTTTGCACATGTTTATGGTTATATAATACTGTACTGAAGTTGTGAGTTACTTTTTGGTCACTTTTCTACTTAAGGATGGAAACCCTGGTTGTTTTTCAAACTTTTTCAACCCTAAGAGCTTCTCTTCATATGTTTCTTTGTGAACGTAGAAGACCGATGCCTTTACATCGTAGCTGCCAGATGCCATCTCAGTATGTACAGATGCACACCCAAAAACCTGCTTAGACTGGATGCTGTAGAAAACCCTTTCAGCATGAAATATTCACATTAGTTGGGGAATTAATTTGTTATCTCCTGATTCCTTTGCAAGTTAGGAGGAGAAGGCAGCCTGCTCTCCTGACCGGCCAGGTCTTCCTTTGATGCCTGTCTTGGGCTGAAGGCAAGAAGCAGTGGCACTTAAAAAGGCTGTTTTAAAGTTGAAAGACGTACATATAGGAAATAGAAGTGTTCGAACTCATTTGAAACAGCCTTCCACTCCTCTTAAACCCTGGTGGAACTAAGGGGATTTATCTGAGAAAATGAGTTGAATACAAGGAGGAGATAAAGCTGCCTCTCTGGGGATGTTCTCAGATTTTCCCTCTTCAGAGACAAAAGATTTGCAAGTCTGGTACATGCGTGTTTGGAGAGTGAGTTTGAGGAGTTGGTGACGCACAGGAGTAAGGAGCCGGCGAGCAGTGGGAGAGGTGACACGTGGGTCTCGCCGGGCTGGCCGTGCCGCTGGTCCAGCTCATGGCCAGGCAGTGCAGAGCAGGGGCTCGTGCCCCAGCTTGCCTGGCCTGAGGGCACCTGGTGACATTCCCGGCAGCTTCCAAACACACACTTTTGACTCGGAGACGTTTGACCTGCTGTTTTGCAAAGCCCTTCTTTGGGTCACTTCCTCCCTCCCTTGACAGACCTTTAACTACACAGGATCCCTGGACACAGCGTCCTGCTGATCTATCGGCTGTTCTTGGGATCTGCGCTTGAAAACAATTTCCTCTTGTGTTCCTCCACCTTGAGCAATGATGCTCCTCAGTCAGCTCCCATGACTACTCAGACCTCCCAGTTACCCCATCCCGCTTTTTCAGGCTGGTGGCAGCACCACGGCCCTGCGGCAGCAAGGCTGGTGCAGGTTCTGCTGCCACCGCTTTCCTGGGTGACCGCAGCTTGGCCTGAGGACCCCGGCCCAGCTTGGAGCCTGTGAGCACCGCCCAGCCGGAGCCCTCAATGCTTGCACCGAAACTGAGTCTTGGTGTTGCAAGTGGATATTGCACCTTGCTGAAACGAGGGTTGGATGGAATGAGATGCATGCACGGGGGTAAGGGGGAGTGCAAGGACCCAAACGGCTCTGCTGGTGGAACGTCCTGCAGCTGCTCTCAGAGCTTGTCTCTGTGCAGGGCTTTGCTTGACTGTGCACTGGTGTAAAACGGGGCATCTTTCTCTGGTTCATGCCTCAGCTGCATAAAATTGAAGGACATTTGGGTCCTTCTGGGACCACTTGGCCTGTTATCCCCTGAGGCATGGGCAGCTGAGGTTGCTGTGGGCTTCTTTCAGAAGGGCATTTCAATCCTCTGTGAGCCTTTTTTCTCCTCCTTTCTCCTGCCTTGTGACTCTCCGCAAGGAAGACTTTTGGTTCTGGGGAGGATCCATGGACTAGCAGAAGTCAACCCTGCCCCAAGTGCCCAAAGTCAGGACGAGCCTGAGTTATGACCCTAAATGCGACTTTGGCCATATGGGTCATGACGTGCTTCTCCCCTGCACCCCAGGTAGCTGTCAGCAACCAAAATGAGGGCTTGCCGTGCACCCCAGTGCCCGCTGGACCACCCAGCGCCAGGCTCAGCACCAACTCCCCGGGCATCGTGCAGGCAAGAGCCACCATAAGTACAGCAGGACCTGAGCGCAGGACCCAGCCCCTGCGCCGGTGGCTGAGGTGGCCGCTGCGCTGTCCCCACCGATGCTCCCCGCAGGGTATCGTGGGCTCCCGCGGTGCTTCGCGTCGGGAGCTGCAGGCAGCCGATGGCCTCATGTCTTTCAGATAAAAAGGAGAGAGCTGATTAATCCTGGAGCCGGAAGAGCCACAAAGAGGGGACTTCAGGGAGGATTTAGTTAGCAGTGGCCCAGATACATCAAACTGTCTCCTGCATAAAGTGATATCCCATTAGTGCTCCTCTTTGTGCAGCACAGCTTACGTTACTTATCCTATTAGATGGCTGACGCTGCTTTGATATATTCCAAGGAGACTGTGCTAAACTTTCTGTCACAGTTTTCCCTGACTGATTTCAGTCCATCACCTCCAGTGGAGACGGCCGCCTGGCTGGTGGTGCGGTGACGTCCGTGTCCCTGCCAGGCAGGGAGGATCCTGGTGGGGTGGGCAGAGCGGCACCCGATGAGCTCGCAGGGGTCCAGCTGCAGGCAAACCCTGACCCCATCATGTGCCACGGTTCACACAGGGCTGCCGGGGGATGTCCCCAAACCGCACCAGCAGCACTGACCCTCTCCCGGTGCCAGTGTCACCCCTCCTTTTCTGGCTCCAGCCTGGAGTTAACCCAGCTGGACTCTAGTTTCTTTCCAACACCAGTGAGCTGTTGAACTGGACCAAAAGGCTCTGGCTTTACTCTGGACCTGTGAGCCTGGAGCGTGTTTTTGGGCTGGGGGTCTTGCTAAAACATGAGGGGCTGTCGGCAGCCTTCCCTCTGAACAAGCGTGTGCTGCGGGCAGCACCGTCCCTGGCACCAAAGTGCCAGTCCTCAGGGTCTGTTTTGAGGGAGACGTCACTAGATGGCCATCCCAGACACAAACATACATACTTATATATTTTCAGTCACCGTTTCACTATCGGAGCCAATAACACCATCCCCGCTACAAGATTTCGGTAGCTCCTCAGCTGAGGGCTTGGCGCTGGCACCGCGGCAGAGGCAGCCGCACCACAGAAGTGTGCAAGGGGCAAACCGCGCTCAACAGCTCGACCCCAGCCCTCCCAAAGTCCCGGCCAGGAAATATCTGCTCACAGCTGAGCATCGCCAAGGGAAAACCCTGCCTTGGGGTCAGTCGCAGCTGTGGGGCTGCAGGTGCTGGGGCCTCTTTTGTACCCGTGTGGACAAGAAGCAGGGAGCTGTGGCCACTTCTGCACCTGGAGGTGGCCTTTGCACCCGACCACAGCACCTTTCCTTTGGCACCCAAGGGTGTCTTTGAGAAAGGGTCTTCTCCCCTCTCCCCACTTGCCGTGGCCTAAAAGAAGCACTTTTTATAGGCTGGGAAGCGGGCAGGGAAGCTCCTCCAAATGTGTTGTGTTTCCATGACCGGGGAATTGCGAGGGGCAAGGGGACACCCATCCCAGGGCCAAGCCACACAGCTCTTGCTGTAGCACAGCTCTCACTGTAGCACTCGGTGTTGGCCAAGAGGAGACGATGTCAAGCTGCTGTTTAACCAGTTTTCCCTTTTTGGGGAAGCTTGGTGACCCCAGCTAATGGACACAGTGCCTCCTCCTGGCATGGTGTCCGTGCCCTTGCTGAGGCTTTGCTTCCCCCAGGAACCAGAGCCTCTCCCAGGCCACCCCCACTTCTCCCCACTGCAGGACCATGTGGCTGGACCTGCAGTCGGGTCCAGTTCAGCATCAGTTCGCTGCTGAAACCATCCCGAGGCAAGGGCCAGCCTGGAGGGGACCTGTGCGCTCCTGAGGTGCAGGAACCAGGACAGAGGGCAGTAATTGCTGCAGCCGGGGCTTGGCTGAGCCCTGCCAAGCCTGTAGCCATAGCCAAATTATTAGGACAGGGTAGGAAGAAAAGCCATTTTGCTGCCTAACACCTGGAAAGGTATTTCATGAGACAGGTAGCCTTGACCTCAAAATATTTCCTACCTGTGGGCAGAGGGGAGAGGATGCTGTAATCGAGCGTTGTAGCACTGTAAAGCAAATGATGTCGTGCTGAACTGATAAAACCTGGCATCCGCGTCGCTGTGGGGCTGCACATGCTGTGAGCGCATATGAAAATTCACTGGCTTGAAAGTAAAAGGGTGTTAGAAGTGCCTCTTTGGAGGATGGCCCCGGGATGATATGAAGACATCTGTATCATCTTATTTCTTCCATCCCTGGGTTCGGAATATGCAGGATTCGTCTGGAGAGCTGGATTTTACCAATAACGCTGGCAAACTCACATGTCCTTGTGTTTCTTCCCTGTGAACCCAGCTCCCTGCAGTGACCTTGCATGCGCTGTGCCGAGGGGCGATGCTCATGGACCTGGGCAAGGGGACAGCTCGGCCCCCGTGCCGGGAGAGCGTGGCTGATGTGCAGGTATTGAAGACACCAGGAGGTACCGAAGCTCAGCACAACTGCTATATATGGATATGAATAAGGGAGAAAAAGGGATATAATTAGAGAATTTGGCTAACATTTTTGATTTTAACTCCAATAAAACTCCCCCTGAACAGCTCTTGTCACACTCAGTCCAGTGCCAATGCCACCTTTCAAAAGCCATGTTCAAACCTGTCCCTCTGCTAAAGACTGCCCTTGATATCTGTATCTACGCACTGTGAGCTCCTCGAGCCCGGTTTCTCTGAGGACTTGCAGTACTTGCAGTGCACAAAGTGGTGATGAGATCAGCAATGACCTGCCCTACCTGCAAGGTGGCTCCTAGCGATCCCAGCCCTCCCCCAGGCTGCAATTTCGTTGATGCAGAGTCCACATGGCAGACCAGGGACTCCCCTTCCCCACCAGGGAAGATCAAGTGTTAAGTCATCGCAGTGGTTTAAATGAACGGTGTGGAGGTACCACTGTAAAAGCACTTCATTTTGTTCTTGCTAATCAGTTTGTCCGTGGCAATACAGTCCAGGTTTTGGAAGATGCAAAGTAAGGAGCAGCACGCCCCTCCATCCATCCCTGAACCCGCTGCGGCTGTTTGCAGAGCGGGCTCCCAGGTTTCAGCTCGCTGGCGGCTGGAGGCAGCAGATGGCATCGCTGCACAGCACGGCTGCTCGCCAGCAGCCAGGAAGCCATTCAGAGGATTGTATTTCTTGGTCCACATTTGCTAGCCATTAAATCCCTCCTTTTTAAGCAATTTCTTTCTCAATGACAAGTTTACACACTGGTCCAGTGCTTATGCAGATCTGTTTTCCTTTTCACTCCTGCGCCGGTCAATGGTCACATTGTGTTTTCAGAGCATTTAGGAGGAAATTGGGACGTTGCAGGTAGGCGACGTGTGGTTATGTCGTACCTGCTGTGTCTCACGTTGTCCTTTGGGCTCGCAGGGGAGCAGAAGACATGCTCTGAAGGGGAATGAGGAGCTACCCAGACATGGGAAGGTGCCATGCTGGGTTCCCAGGGGAATGAGACACCAGCCCTGGATGTCCCCTGACCCCAAACAGCCATGGGGAAAGGGGCTCTGCCTGCTGAAAACCATGAGATGTTTCTGTCCTGTAGTTCAGACCAGGAGCACCTCGCGCAAGGTCCCTCTGCCCGTTCCTGTCCCCAGCTGCCACTGGGGCTGCAGGGTCGGGTTTTCTGCCAGGTGGGTGTCAGCACTGCACAACCAGGAGGGGTGGGATGTGCTGCAGGAGCCTTGTTCACACACTGAGGCTTAAACCGTAACCACATGGGACAGCGCAGGGGCTAGTGGTGACCTCGGATTTTTAGGAGGGGAAGAGGCCAGTGGCCTCCCGGTTTAATGGCCAGATGCAACTGTAGGATTTCTGCATAGAAGCAGAAAATCCACGGAGGCTTGGAAAAGAAAGACTGGGAGTGTCCCAGCCTCTGCTGACCATCTTTCTTTGCTTCGTATATGGTGGATTTTAATTAATAGCACATTTCAGAGCACCAGCTGTCACTGGCAGGGGCCAGGAAGATCCTTTTCACTTGCTCCATCCCCTCTGCATGCAGATTTGGGGTCAGGAGGCAGTTTCTCAGGGCAGGTGGTGGTTACTGGCTCGTTCTGCTCGGCAGCAAATGTCACCCCAGGCCTTGGCTGTTGCTGGAGGGATGCAAGAGAGCAACAGTGTCCTCCTGCTCTCTCCGTCACCTCAATGGTCTCATTTACGCTGATGTGGGGATGGTCCCTGCTTGGGTGAACTCTTTGGGGTTAAGCAGTGCCTGTGTGGGTCCCAACAACAGGGTGGGAAGGGGGAGACAGTCAGCCGCTGGCTCGGTCTGACATGGGAAGGGGAAAGCAAAATCCTTATAACAGGCCTGGATGAAAGCAAATGGAAGTGGACCGGCCGGTGTGATATCCCCGAGTGGCACGGGCCACCTTTTCACTGCTCAGAGTCCTGGAAGAGCCTCAACCCCCTGGCCAGGTCAGAGGAAAGGACGAGTGAGCTGCAGCTCCTGTGCGAGCACAGGCAGCAGCAGGCAGAGCAAAATGGCCAAGCGGCAGAAGGGAAGGATGGCAGTGGGAGGAGAATTCACCAACACTTGTGCAAAAACAAAGGCACAAATGCGAATGCACCAGAAAGGCCCTGGCTTCTGAACCAGGGTTCAGCGAGCAGCAAAGCATTCATAAATGGTGCTTTTTGGTATCTTCGCTTGCAGGCACTGAAGCTATCGAAACCAAAGAGGAGGAGAAGGAAGTTCCTCCATCGACGAGAGGGGAACCCAACGCCCCTATCTCCTGGTGAAGGTGGAAACAGAGTTTATCAGCTATTGCAAGAATTTCATTCTTGCCCATACTCGGATGGTATTTGATATCTGAGTTCAATCTGCCCAACACATTAATATTTGCTTTACACAAACTTAATCCCAGTTGATAATGCTGGAAATAGGCACCGAAAGTGACAGATCCATCGCAGTAAAATTTTATATGTGTGTGCCAGTATATGATATCATAGATATTAGTGTTTTCTTTACTCAGGATGTGCTTTGAGATTTCTTCTGGGAAAAGGAAACACCACTCACACCTCCCAGCTGGCAGACAAACATTTCCCATCCTACAGATGCTCCAGGGGCCAATAAGGAAAAAGTCAAGGAGGGGGAGGTAGAAACATCTACTTAGAAACAAATGTCCATAAAACCGGTGGAGAACAGCTTGCCAGCAGCGTGCAGCAGCTGTTCAATAAACCCATGCCAACGCGAGGGCATCCCTGCAGTGGTGGGAGCTGCCCCTTGCCTGCTCGCTGCCCGGGGCTGCCCCCGCTCCAGGCCCCTGCCCCGGGAGGGCCGGGGAGGCTGTGGCTGCTGGGGGCTGCTTTTTATCAGCGTTGGGGCGGCTCTGCGCTGCCACGGAGCCGCTTCAGCCTCATCTGGGTGGGCTCCGCAGTCGGGAGGTGCGGGGGGAGGTCTGCGAGTGCGGGTCCACCCTGGCAGTGATCAATGGTTGTGGGTCCATGGTGCCTGTTCAGACAGAGCATCGTCTGCGTGGCGATACCCCACTTCACGGGTCGGACACCCTCGACTCTCAGACAGGACTCCTCTGAGCTCGGCATGGCTTCGTGGACACTGCGGGGGCCACAGTTCTGGCTGGCTTGTGGCATTTACATGGACCTGTCATGGAAGAGAAATGCTGGGAATGGGATAACATCCCATCCTTCCCAGGGCAATGGTCCCAGCATCACATCTTGGGAATGGGATAACATCCCCTCCCTCCCAGGGCAATGGTCCCAGCATCACATCTCTGCAGAAATGAGTTATGAGAGAAAATATTTTTGAAACATCGTGTAACAGGCAGAGTACGTGGGGAAAAACATCTCCCACTTTCTTGATGCACTTATTCACTTTTTTTGAAATCCTCTTTATCTCCCTGTTTGCTCTACTCCAGCAGCTGAGCTACAAGTTAGTGCCCAAGAGTAACTCCAGAAGTGTCTTGGGGTAACCTGGACTTCTCTGTGCAAGCAATGCGACTTGTGATTCACCTTCACGCTCATCTCAGCCTTGCTGGGGAAAGCCCCTTCAGTCCTGGAACTCTGCTCTCCCAGTAGGTGACATTTTGCAGCTGCTGATATTCTTCAGTCATTTTTCAAATGCGAGACTTTGGAAAATGTTTTTTCTTCAGTATTTTTTTGCAACCATAGCTCAAAGCTCGCTTGGGCAAAGAGTGTCATTTGTCACCGGAGGTTGTGTAGGTAGCAGGGGCCTTGCGCGGCGCTGGCTGGTGGCACGTGGCTGCTCCGTGCAGAGGACATGCTGGGGACCACACAATTTCTGCACTCTCCGTTGGAAGAGGCAGGAGATATTCCCAGTTCCAGGTGCTCCCTGGAGTGATACCTGCTTTCATCTGAGACTCAGACAGAAATACTCTCGTGTTTCAACTGGCCCAGTCCCTTTAGCTCGGTTCCTGACATGACCCTCTGACGTGACAAGCTGGACGGTTGCCACCATTGCTTGGTTCTGCTTTGTGCCTACAACCGCTGTTGAGCCATGCTCAATGTTTGCTCCAGAAGAAAGCAGGGACATCCCTGGGGTCTTCCACGGTGCTGGTTTGCTGCATCCAGCTCCTGTCCACCTCGGCACGGATCTGGCAGGAGGGACCCCGGACCCTGCTCAGCTGTGTGGTGGGCAGGGCTGGATCTCCAGGGTTGTGCCCTGCAGAGGTGACAGGAGGGAGCACAGCAAATGTCCCCAAACACCCATTGGTGGCATATCCAGGAAAAGTCCTGCTTGACACATGGGAAGTGCCGGGACGTCTTTGCTGCTCCTGTGCTGTATTTGCTCAGGTCCTGATAAGGGCTCTTATCAGAGCAGATGAACATCCCTGCCGCGGGGAAGTGCCCCTTCAGGTTACAGCCCTGTTGCCAGCAGCTCAGTAACACGCCCCAAACCGAGAACAGGACGGGCCCAGCGGCAGCAGTGTCAGCCGCACTCCTCCCCTGGTACAGCGCGGCTATAAATCTAGTGACTCAAAGCATATATACAGTAACTTTCTGGACTTCCAAGCGTCCCCGTGGAGTCGGCATGGGTGAGTGAGCGTGGGAAGCAGGGCAGGGTGGGTTCCCTGGCCCGTGGACCCCCAGAAGCAGTGCTGGCGGAGGGCGGGTGTTGAGAGCCTCCCCCCGGCAGAGCCGTCTGTTTGTTCCCATGGATGGAGGACACGACACAGGGCACAAAGCAGGGGCAGGCTCGAGGTCCCTGCTGCTTCTCCCAGGGCAAGGGAGAGGGTTTAGAGAGGGATGTGCAAGTCCCTGTCCTGGAGAGAGGGGAGCAGAGGAGGGTCAGACCAGCGCTGGGTCACACTCAAGGGGTGCAGACCTGCTGGCCGTCCTGCAGACCCAGACACCGGCCGGAGGGACACGGGCTCGCCGCACCTCGCATCGCTGCGAGCGCATTGGGAGGAGCTTCGGCGAGGCTCAGGGCGCAAGGGCAGGTCTCTGCAAAGAGGGTCTACCCAGGGCTGTGCTCAGGAGCAGGAGGGCAAAACCAACGGAGGGAAGGTCAGAGTGGTCTTTCCCCATGCAAATGGGTCGGTGGGGACAGAGGAGACGTTGAACAAAGAAAACCATTGCAGCCACTCATCTCCTAGGAGTACCCCTCTGTCCTGGCAGAGCAGGGACGGGTTCAGAGGAAGGGATACGTTCCTGTCCAGCAGATAGTCACTGCGCTTTATTTCTAGCCCAGCAGAGTCATAAATCTAAGTATAAATGTGTTAATAATGTAAGATTGAATTTACCAGTCTATAAAAAAACGTAGATTTCCAATTGCTACCAAGGGCCCATCATTGTGGGGTGTCCAAAATAGAGGCCCTGTTGGAAAAATCGTCCCTTTCCAGATGTTTTGCAATCCCACACTGCTGTAGCCCCCAAAGGTGCAGCTGTGGTGCCATCTTCAAATGAATGTTCATATTTTAATCTTGGGATAACTATTAGTATAATTAAGTTGAATAACATTATTGTATTTATTTGATTGCAACTTATTTTTTTAATTTGGATTTTCCACGGTGTAAAAATACCATCTAGCTGTTTAGTGAGCTGGAGGGGCAGAAAATATTCCGCAAGGTTTCTGTTAAAGTTTGTGCTTAAAGATAAACACTTTGGTCAAGTTTCTTCTGATCTGCAAAGGAATCTCTTGTGATTGCTTGATTTTGCTCCCCAAATTTCCTGGTCACCTCGGGCTCTGCCAGGAAGCCTGGGAACAGCAAAGAGTCTGGCTACAAGATTGGTGTCCGAAAGGCAACCCCGTGCTGTCCTCGCAGGTTTGGGGTGACTTGCAGCTGTTTCACCTCACTGCAGCTGGTTCCCCGCTGCGTGTTTTACACCAGCAGTGGGATGCTCTGTTTGACTCTCATCTTGTCCCTTCCTCCCCCAGCTGCCCAGTGCGCTCCCCTCCTGCTCCTTGCCTGTGTGTTGGCCCTGCCTGCTCCACATCTCACCGACAGCATCCAAAGCCCATCTCTCTTCAATCAATCTGTCTGGAATAATGACATGTCTGGTCTGAACACGTTAGCGAACGGTAGGTACATGGAAGGTCTCCACTTCTGCCAGCAGGACATGGCTAGGACCACCCCAGAGCGGGCTGTCGGGGAGGGAGTCTTCCAACCCGGTGCTGTCAGCAGAGCCCCAGCATCCCTCAAGAGAGATGCAGGCCCCAGTCTGAGTCACCTGCCCTTCCTCAAATGTCTGGTGGGACCTTGCAGTCACAGACCTTTCTGCTCATGTGGAGGTGAGGAGAAGCCCAGAGGGTTTGCTCTGATCTCCTCCTGAAGCCAAGGCTGTCCCTCCCCACACACCACGGGAGGACGGTGGGAACAGTCACTGGGAAAGATGCAGAAGAAAGGAAGGGTTCTCCTGCCACCAGCATCCCTAGCTATTTCGCTTCTCCCATGGCTAAGAACTAGAAAAGTGGTCTTCTCCTGTGAAATACCCTTGTCTGAGGGTACTTCACCAGACTGCACCATCCCCTGTCTCACCCTCAGTCCCAGGAGGGTGAAACACAGTTCCTGCAGTGGTGGGAGAGGAAGGCTGATGCCCACTTGGCTGAGGGAACACATGGCAAACCCATGCCCAGTCTCTGGGGCCACAACACACCGAAAATAGTTGGAAATGGAGAATTCAGAAGACAAAGGCTCCTAGGCACCTTTCCCAGCTGGGACCAAGATCAGAGGTGTAAAGACCCTGCATCTTACTGCCTGGACTCCCACTTCTTGAGCCAGAAAGTACCTCCTGATCTGGGTTCCAGCTTTCTTTGGTGATGTCCCTGCTCCCATTTCCAAATCTCCCTACTGTTGTTTTCCATGTTCCAGGTCAGCTCCGGCTAGTGAATGGCTCCAACCTGTGCTCCGGACGGGTGGAGGTTTGGTACCGCAATGAGTGGGGAACGGTGTGTGATGACGGCTGGGACATGAGAGATGCCTCTGTGGTGTGTAAGCAGCTTGACTGCGGGGAGGCAGTAGCAGCCCCGAGTGGCGCTTATTTCGGGAGTGGATCTGGGACTATCTGGCTGGACGACGTTAACTGCAATGGGGAGGAGCAGCACCTCACTGAGTGCTCGCTGCGGCCTTGGGGAGACCACAACTGCAGGCACAGCGAGGACGCAGGCATTGTGTGCTCAGGTGAGGATGGCATTCACATGATCTGTGCTCCTCAGGCAATCCAGGTCTCATTAACGTCTTGGTTTTGCAGAACCAGGCACAGGAGGACTACGGAACGCGCCTCTGTCTTGTTGCACAGGGTCTTATTAAATCACCCTCTCTCCTGCCCCAGGTTGGCCCAAGGACTGCAGCGAGGTCCCCGCTGGCAGCCCCAGCGGCGTCTACGTCATCCATCCCACGGGACTGCACCCCATCGTGGTGTACTGCGAAATGAATGAGATGGACGGGGGCTGGACGGTTATCCAGAGGAACCGGCAGAGCACGGAGATCACCTGGGCTGAGTCCTGGAGCACCTACAAGTACGGTTTTGGGAATGTGGACACTGACTACTGGCTGGGCACCGAGTACATCCATCAGATCTCCAAGCAGAAGGTCTACCAGGTCAGGTTTGTCATCTGGGATGCCGCAAACAACGCCTCGTTTGCAGACTACAACCTCTTCATTGTGGAAGATGAGTCCCACGGCTACCGGCTGAGGCTGGGAGCATACTCAGGGTTGGCAGGGGATGCCATGGCCTCTAACAGTCCTTCCACCATGCACGACAACATGAAATTCTCCACCAAAGATGTGGATCAGGACATTTACGGTGGGAACTGTGCCTCCAGCTACGGGGGCGGGTGGTGGTACTCGGCCTGTTATTCTGTACGGCTGAACGTCAAGGGGGCCATAACGTGGGGCAGCCTGTGCAACAGCAACTGCAAAGGCTCTGCCATCCTCATCAAACCAGCTTCCTACTGCTAGGGCTTCATCGCTGCCCGTCTGCACTGGGCACGTGGCCAGAACAGTGCCCTGCTGGGCCCCTTTGCTGGGGGGAGCGGAGCGGCTGGCAGCGGGGCACAGCCCAGCCTGCCAAGAGATTTTTCTTTTGCCTCTTTTGCAGAGTTTCTCTGCTTCCCTTGCTGGGTTCTTCCCTTTTGAGCAGTTTTTATTTTAATTCCATTATAATCAGACTAACACATTGCAAACCCTGTACTTCTGAAACATACCTGCTCTGGAGAATAAAATGTGCTTTAGAAACATAATGCCTGGATGAGCATCACAGGAAAAGGTCCTTATTCTTAGCTGTATAAATAATCAATCCCTTTCTCTTCAGGGTTTATGTCACCCCCTCATTAGCGGAGATGGGGGAAGGACAAAGATTCCTTATTTCCTAGCACATCTGAATTAACCCCACTTGCTGAAGATGTGACCTTGACACCTATGCATGGAGAGGTGTTTTCACCCACCCTGGCTCTCAGTTCGGTGGTTGTTAAAACCTCCAGTAAAATCCTCTGTCCAAAACAACCCCCACAACCTGCAAATACCAGTTCCATATAGTTCCAGCGTGTACAGGCTGATACAGAGTGAGCAGCCGTGCTAGGGCAGTGCCAGGTTTCTTACGAAAAAAATCCATGGGATTGCAGGGAAAATATCAAATAGGGAATTAATTTTGTTAATAAAACACAGATACATTTAAATAAAGAAACTGCAAGTTTGTGATGCTGGAGAAGCTTGGGGGAAGGACAGGTAGTTCTGGGTGCTTTGCACGGCACTGCCAGCCCCGAGGGGAGAGGGGCCACTGGGTGCCTGCTGAGCACTGCTCCGGCCACCGGCTGGGCAGGCTGGGTGCCTGCACGGGCATTGCCCAGTGCTCCCACTAGTGCCCGGTGCTCCCATGTGTCCCACTGCATCACGCTTGCACCATCGCCACGAGGTGGGTTGTGCGAACATGGGTCCGGCTGACTGGGGAGGAGGTGCCGTCCCTGAGCCCCGTGTGCCCCTGGCCTCTGGCCAGAACACAGATGTGGGTCATAGAATCACAGAATCATTTGGGTTGGAAAAGACCCTTAAGATCATCAGCTCCAGCCTTTAACCCAGCACTGCCAAGCCCACCACTAAACCATGTCCCTAAGCACCACATCTACCCGGCTTTTAAATGCCTCCAGGGAGGGGGACTCAGCCCCTGCCCTGGGCAGCCTGTGCCAGGGCCTGACAGCCCTTTCGGGGAAGAAATTTTTCCTAATATCCAACCTAACCCTGCCCTGGCGCAGCTTGAGGCCGTTCCCTCTCGTCCCATCGCTTGTTCCTGGGGAGAAGAGACCGACCCCCCTGGCTCCAGCCTCCTTTCAGGCAGTTGCAGAGAGCGATGAGGGCTCCCCTCAGCCTCCTCTTCTCCAGGCTGAGCACCCCCAGCTCCCTCAGCTGTATGACCTGTGCTCTAGACCCTTCCCCAGCTTCGTTGCCCTTCTCTGGACACGCTGCACGGTCTGGCGGGTCCCGGCCACCCAACATCATGCGCTCCAGAGTGGGAAAGCACTGGCCATGATGCAATGCCCTGCTGCCCCCAGGAGCCCCGCAGCCCCTGGCCTCCCACTGCAGGGAGCCCAGGCTGAGGACTGTGGGGCTGCCCAAGACCCCTGCTCGCCCTGGGGCTCCTCACCCTCCTGGGGCCTCGACTCATCACCCCCCAGCACCCAGCCCTGGGCTGCCAAAGGACCCCGGGGACTGCCCCAGGAATGGATCTCCCATGGCATGAACCCCCCTCCTGGCGACTTGATGCCCCTCAGGGGCACCCTGACCCCCCCAGCCCTTTCTGGGGGGCTCCAGCTCTCCCAGCCATTGCATGGAGTGAAGAAAGGAGAGGGTGAGTCTCAGACAGGGGATGCAGCAAATGGGACCCCCCCATGAACACGGTGGCCCCCAGCATCCTCCACCGCCCCGGGACCTCAACTTTTCCTGCGTGTGTGCAGTGTCGCGGTGGCAGGTAGACACAAGGCAGCAAAGTCTGGCTCCAGGGTTTATTGCAGCTGATTTCTCCCACCGTGGGTAGCAGAGCTGTGGGGTGTATGGGGCCCGGGGAGGGAGCAGGGCCTGAGCAAAGCAAGGATACAGGGATTGCACAGGGAAGGGAACTTGCACTGTCTCCCCCTCCCCAGGACAGGAGTGGGCGCACCCACCCCAAACCAGTGCCTGCGTCCCAGTGCCGGCCAGCACCGTGGCACTGGGCAAAGCTGCCTGAGCACCGGGCTCTGGGCGATTGCTCCTGAGCCCCAGAGCCGCTGTGTTTCAGCTGGTGATGGTGCGGGAGATGCAGGCAGCGCAGGACGTGCACCGGGGCTGGCACGGGGCTGTTGGCAGGCACTGGAACGGGGCACTGAGCTGGGGACGGTGGCACTCCCACAAACTCGCGGGAGGCTGGGCGCTGCGGCACGGTCAGCACACATCTGTGGGTTTGACCAGGATGAGGGAGGATGTGCAGTCGGCGCTTGAGCAGGCTTCTGGCCAGTAGATGTACCCCTTGCCATTGAGCAGGACGTTCTGGCACTTGTCGTACCACCAGCCCCCGTAGCTGCTGGCGCAGTTCCCGCTGGACTGGTCCTGGTCCCTGTCAACCGTGCTGAACTTCATGTTGTCATGTATGCCCCCATAGCTGGAGTGATAGCTGGTCAGAAAGTCCTTCCCACTGCCCAGGAACCGGCCCAGCCTCAGCGGGTACCCGCTAGCCTCACTCTCCACGCTGAAGATGTCATACTCGGCGTAATGGGTGACGTTGGCTTTATTCTGCACGATGAAGCGGACCTTGTAGGTGCCCTGCTGTGTCAGCAGGTGCAGGTACTCGGTCCCCATCCAATAATCGCCCTGCACGTTCCCGAAGCCGTACTTGTAGGTGGTCCAGGACTCCTTCCATGTGATTTCAGTGGTGTAAGTGTTTCTCTGGATGACAGTCCAGCCTTTGCCTTCGGTGTCCATGTCACACCACACCACCCGTGGGGGTGACCCTGCCGGCTGGATGACGTACACCCCACTGGGGCTGCTGCTGCTGAGGCGGCTGCAGTCTGCGGGGAACCCTGCGGCATCAGATCAAGCAAGATGTGAGGAACCTGTGCTGGAGAATGTGCTGGCAGGTTACTGTGGGGCAGCTGTACTGATGCTGGATCTCACTGGGTGTTTTGCAACCAGTGGAACATGTTGGGAATGCCTCTTATCTGCTGGTGATGGGAGGCAAGGATTACCCTGCCTTGCAGCTTACGTCTGAACGTGGAGACCTGCTGTCTCTGTGGCTGCTGGTATGGGGACACTTGCACCCAGCACCTCAGAGCCTGGCCGCACTCGGTGTGGGGCAGCGCGGCTGCACCCAAACCTGGTGGCTCCTTGACTGTCCCCCGGCACCTGTACTCACCATCCTGGAAGCTGGCAGCCCATGCTGGGCTCACGCAGAGGACAAGCATCGCCATCGCCGCGGGCAGGAGGACAAGGTCCCCATAGAGCTGACGTGTCCCAGCCTGGAGCCCTGGGGAAGAAAATGCCCACCGCTGTCAGGATCCCGGGGCAGCCCCACGGCCCCCGGGGAGCTCGGACCAGGGAAGGCAGAGCCACGGGGCACAGGCAGGAGCAGGGGCCTCCCGGGGGGGGTGTGGGAGCTGCAGCTTCGGTGCAGGGCTGAAGCAAGGTGAGAAATGGCTTTGCCACCCCCCAGTCAGCCCCTTCCCTGCACCAGACAGCAACCTGCAGTCACATTTTCTCATGTTTCTCCTACACGTGGTTGGTTTGTTCGTCTACAGGTCTAGATGCAAAAGGTTATTTTTATGGGAAAGAAGTAAATCTGTGTTAAGGGCATTCAGAGCAAATAGTTCAAATCACTGCAGCTGAGTTTGGTGTATAAAACCTGGTGCTCCAGCTGCAGAGCATGCAGTTCACAGGGGTGCAGGAAACAACCCAGCAGCGGCAGCAGCAGAGAACTGGAAAGAAACGGCTGGGTGGAAAGGGGAGGAGTGGGATGGAGGCTGGACGCTCTCATCAGCTCCCACTCCCGTGGTCCCCCACTGCTGTCACTTAGCTTGGTTTTCTCCTTGCATCCCCCCGAGCTGTGAACACTGCAGAAAAGGAGCCACGAGGAAGAGGAGAACTTACCCATTGCCGCGGTGCTGCTGAGTGGACGCCGGGAGCCTGAGCAGTCAGTCCTGCTACTCCCAGCTCCACGCTGGCCTCTGCCCCTTTATACCTGGGTCTCTCCCTATACACACCTCTGTGTGAAGATCTCGGCTCCCCTCTTTGCATGGACAAAGTTAATCATTGTGGGCCCATCTGGTGGCTTCTCTTTGCTCAAGATTACACAAAGAGGCCCTAAGGTTTTTTTTTCCTGAGACAAAAATACAGTACTCCAAACATCCCAGCTGTGGGGCGTTTATCAGCTGCAATAAACTGGACCTGCCCAGGAGTTAAATCTTTCCGGGGATCTACCAACTGCTGCGGGGCAATAAAGGAGCTAAAAGAGAGGGGAAAGGCAAACAGAGGGAAGGATGCGAACACCAAGGGCACAGGGGAGATTTGTATCATCCAGAGATCAAAGAGGGTAAAATCCCTGGGCAATGGTTTGTCAACAGTTACCAGCTCCCAGCATGTCACAACACTTCTGTGATAGCCAGAGGTCTGTCGCAGGCTCCTTCCCTGCAGAGAGCTGCCCAGAAGTCAGACCCAGAGCGGGGCTGCAAACACCGATGCCTTTTTGTCCTCGATAAGTAGAGGCTGAGGGCTGAAGGCAGCCGCCTTTCCCAGGGGCCATCCCTGTCCCCTGGATGTCGGGGGCAGCTCTGAGCAAAAATAGGCTGGGGGGTGCCTATGGAGCACCCCTTCCCCTACGCTTCCCTTCCTTGGCCCATATGTCTTGGTGGGAAGACCCAGGCCCAGGAAGGCTCTGCTGACCTCCTGCTCTTCCCCACCACACGTGGGGTGGGCATCGCTCCGGCAGCCTGCTCCAGGCTGGGTGCTGTCTGGGAGAGCACCTTAAACGTGCTCGTGGCCAGCTCACTGAGCAGTGGCTACAGCTGTTGGGACCACATCTGCCCGGGGAGGTTTAGCTTGTTTCACGCGCTACCGCAGGGTGTTTTGGCAAACCCTGAGGACTGGGTTGGAGTGTCCTCCTTGTTTCCTTCTTCTTTCAATCCCTCTTTTCATACAGTGTCTTGGGAGGCCATCAGCAGGTCTTCACCCACGTTGTGTCATAGAATCATAGAATCATAGAATTGTTAAGTTTGGAAAAGACCCTTAAGATCATTGAGTCCAGCTGTTAACCCAGCACTGCCAAGCCCACCACTAAACCATGTCCTCAAGCACCACATTTATCCGTCTTTTAAATACCTCCAGGGATGGGGACTCCACCACTTCCCTGGGCAGCCTGCGCCAGGGCCTGATTACCCTTTTGGTGAAGAAGTTTTTCCTAATACCCAACCTAAACCTGCCCTGGCACAGCTTGAGGCCGTTCCCTCTCGTCCCATCGCTTGTTCCTGGGGAGAAGAGACTGACCCCCCCTGGCTCCAGCCTCCTTTCAGGCAGTTGCAGAGAGCGATGAGGGCTCCCCTCAGCCTCCTCTTCTCCAGGCTGAGCACCCCCAGCTCCCCCAGCCGCCCCTCCCCAGCCTTGTGCTCCAGCCCCTTCCCCAGCCTCGCTGCCCTGCTCTGCCCATGCTCCAGCCCCTCCATCTCCTTCTTGGGGTGAGGGGCCCAGCGCTGAGCACAGGATTCGAGGTACGGCCTCACCAGTGCCGAATACAGGGGCACCATCACCTCCCTGGTCCTGCTGGCCAGACTGTCAGTCCTGTTGGGCCGGTTTGTACTCCTGCATGTCACTAGCAGTGGGTGTTTGTCTGGCTGCAGTTTGCTCTGTCTTCTAGAAGGTGATGGCAGCATCGTTGGCAGCAGGTCCCAGCGGGGGAGCGAGGGCAGGGCAGGAGTGAGGGGGCAGATGCCTGTCCCCATCTGCACAGGAGGCTCAGTCCCCTCCTCTGCCTCCTCTCCCTCGCTCCATAATTCAGCTCCACTTGCCACCTCTGCATGCCTCGGCTGGGCTCGCTGCTCCGAGGCCGCTCATGCCCCATCACCGCTCCTCCACGGGCCAGCAGCACAAGCAGAGCTCACGATGGGGTCCCTGCTTCAGGGACCTCTTTTTCGGCTATCGAGTGAGGGTGGCAGGAGGCACCAAAGGGTAACAGCAGGCAGGGCCACCCCGGTGCTCCCCGGGGTAACACGCAGTGACAGATTGGGTTGTCAGCCATGGCTTGGCACCTCGGCTTTGGTGCCGACACTTGGTGCCCTGGTGGGTACGGGGAGCCAGCCCTGCTCCTGCATGGCATGGTGGGGCTGGCTGAAAAGGCTGGGAAGACCCTTTTCATCTTTTTGAAATTGGGCTGCCAGAGATGTTTCAAAGACAAATGCTACAGCCCCAGGTTATCTATCAAGGGACTTTGGGAAGCTCTTGTAAAAAGAAAGGTGCTTCATTAAAAGGAAACCACTGAGGGCAGTCTTGGGTCAGCTCTAAGTTATTCGTTGCTGTCCAACAGCACGACAAATATTACTGCAAAGTGGAGTTGGCAAGAATCTTCTTTTCTGTGAATGCATGTGTAATTTTGGAGCTGGTAACGTTACGAGGGGCTGGTGCAGGGCAGGGGAAGGTGTGTCCCTTGGTGAAAAACATCCTCCTCGCTGTACTGAAAGGAGAGTCATTTAGTCTTGGAGTAACCCAGAGCAGGGGCCAGGCAGGGCAGGGCAAGGTGCTGGCACGGTGGCAGGGCAGGCTGGTGCTGGGACCTCCACCACCACCTGCCGGTCTCCTGGAGGACAGCAGAGGTGGCAATGCCACCTGGGGATGGGGGACCTGGGCATGAAGGCAACATGGGGCCAAGTAGCCAGCACCAGCCTTGCGGCAGCAGAGCGTGTGAGGGTCCCCGGTGGTGCCGCAGAGCATCCCGGGGCTGGCACATGGACACGCTGCGGTGGCTCAGCAGCTGCTGGTATCAAACCATCAATAAATACCTCACCGTGGTCCTAGATTGGTGTCACTGAGCTATAAGCCAGCATCACCAAGCTATGCCACTGCCTTAGCACTCCCCTCCCATTCCTGTGCCATTTGCAAGGCTGGCTTCAAACTGGACCACTCAACATCCATTAAGCGGTTATTCCACTTAACCCACAGCCACCTCATTAACTGAGTCTGCAACTAGCTCTGTGATGAGGTCTGCTCCCCAGCTTACCCAGAGCTGCGAAGTCAGAGCTAAACCCTCCAGCAGACCCCTCGGCTTCCTGAGGCGCCAGTGCTGGACCTCCTGGGAGGGCTGCAGGACCTGCCCGCACCGGCACTGGGGCAGCAGCACCTCCGCATGCGTGGCTGCCCCAGGGGATGTGTTCACTGCTGGAGGGCTGGCACCAAGCCGGGCAGTTGAATCGCCGTGGCAGGCTCAGGGCTGGGGACAAGGCCCCTTTGCTGCCCTGGTGTGGATGGGAACCAGGATGCAGCGTCAGAGAGCATGGCTCCCTCTCAGGTGATGCACCGTGCTAGGGCAGGCAGACCCTAAAGGGTGTCTAACAGAGATTTCCAGCATGGCCCAGGTTACTGACATCACCACAGGGTTTGGCATCAAATCCCATAAGTAATAACAAACTCAAGAAAAATCCTTATCAGGAGCATTTGTCAGTTTGGTGGAATTTTGTGTGAACACCAGGTGCTGTTTGCTGAGGTTCGTTTGGGACCTCTTATCACAGAAGCACAACAGCTGGTGCCTGAGCAGAGCCGCTCACAGATGGAGGGCAAACAAACCAACCATAAACTTCCAGCCCTGATGACAACTGGAGGGCGAGTGTTGTAGTTTGGGTCAGCCGGCCCCACCTCACCCGCTGAGCCCTATATAACGGCAGGGTTGGCCACCCTGCCGCCTGGCCAAACCCGCCGCTTCCCGCTCCGCAGCGTCCCCGCAGAGACGGCATGGGTGAGTGTGGGGCGGGATGGGAGGGGACGGCACCGCTGCCTGTGGCTGGGCATCCCTGCCTCCTCTGCCTGCCTCTGGGCTTCTGCTGCCTGCACTGCAGCTCTGCTTTTCCCACTGACCGTTTCTGGCCTGGGGACGACCCTATTCCTGCTGCACCCCCAGGTCTCTGTGACCCTCCTGCTCCTCACTTTCTCTCCTCCATTCCTGACCACGGGCAAAACCATCCTGCTCTGGGTGGTGTTGTAAAGGCAACATTTATTTAACTTATATTTGTGCCAGAGCCCAAAGGACCCTCCCCTGAAAAAATTGGCATGGAAGCTTATTAATGCATTAATGACCCATCATCCTCATAAGTCCTTCAGTGTACTGAAGCTGGGTGGGCAAGCTGTAGACACAAATCTATGGAGCTGGCCATGAGCAAACTGTTGGGGAATGTCCTGATCTGGTATGGTCCAAAGGAGTCAAGTTGCTCAGGTTTTCAGATGCTGGCAGAAACCATCGTTTAAAGCACAGAATGCCCCGGCCCAGATGTCAGCTGGGGTGCCCCGACCCTCGGCATGTCCCTGGAGAGGCCCCCTTCGCTGCATGTAGCAGGGGCCTGATGCTGGGTCAATGCTGCTGGCTCCCCATAGGACACTCTCCTCCTGGTGTTCTCCTGCAGCGGGCAGCTTCCAGTCTCTGCACAATGCCCTGGTGGGAGGGGGCAGTTCTGGGACAGTGAAATGTGACTCTCAGGGTACCATCAGCGTTGTGGCCACAACAGCTCTTTTCTTTCCAAGATCCCAGGTCCCTGTGTGTTATCAGTGCTGTAGTAGCTCCTGACTATCTTCAGGTAACAGCAGTACCTACAAATCAGCATGCCCTCCTGCATTGCTGGGAGATGTTATTCGCAAGACACGCACACTGATGCTGGCTTAACATCTTGATTCTGGGGCCCAGAGCCCATTGCTTTAGCCCAGACAACAGCCAACGAGGATGGCACTGCTCTTGGAAGCTGCAAATTTAGACCTGTAGGTCATAGTCAACGAAATTGTTTCTCTCTGGGAACATATGCCTTTGCAGAATGCTTATTTTTTTCTTTATACTTCTGCTGCTCGATAAAGCAAAAGCATAATTAATATTGTGGATTTGTCTACTCTGTAACTTTGTTTTAACTTCTGCTGAATTTAGTTAGCCAGTTCTCTTTCAGAAGGTTTGCATTTCTAGATTAACTGTGTGTCTTCTTTCCCCAGCTGCTCATCACTCCAATCTTCTGTTCTTTGCCTCCGTGCTGGCCCTGCTAGCCCCTCTTCTTGCTGTGGGCATTGAAAACCTGGAAAGATTGAAAGCAAATTTGGATGAAATCGTTAATCTCCATTCACATGGGCACCATCGTGGTATGTGTTTTCTCTCTTACATCCCTAAACTCTGTTCATCCAAACGTCAGGAGCCCTCCCCTCTGCACAGAGAGGAAGATGTGGAAAATAATCTTGGGGAAGGGCAGTCACGCTCAGAAATAAAAGGAACTTGATCAAATCTTCCTCCAATTTCAGATCTTAACCAAACATCGTAAGATTTGGTAGTTCAACCTTCTTTGTTATTGACAAGACCATATGTGGCAGCTTTTTCTAGAGAGCTGTAGATTTTTGCTTTTGTAGCCCTTTTCTCTTGCCAGCTATAGTCCATCTGTAGCCCTGAAACTTCAGAGAAATTTTGTATAAGTCACCAACCAAAATGCTTTCTGAAGCTTGCACATGGCTCAATGATACGAACAACTCGTCACACCACTGATAGGGGTCACACCATCGGAGGCTCTCGGGGAATGCTATCTTACAAAGATGGGTGCTGTGATTTCTCTTTAAAAAGAGCATTGCTATCTCATATGCTTTGAGCTCCTTTTCTCTCTGAAGGTTTCTGAAGCTCTTTATGAATTGAATGAACAAATGAATCCCTTCAGCCACCACTGAAAAGCGATGCAGGTTTACAGCAACCTCACTCAACAGTTTCATCTTGGTCTGAAACCACATGCAGTCTGTTTTCTTCTCGATCCTTCTTCTCCAGCAGTATCTCCTTGTACTCATCACTACTCCTTGGATATGCAGTCCGCTCCATGCAATTCTGTAAAGCCATAATGCTGAGCGGACCAAATAGGCAGCCGCTCAATGACTGCAGCGTTACCCTTCCTAGTATCTTATCCCTTTAAAGAGTTTACAATCAAAAACTACCGTGCAGGAAGCAAAATGAGCCCAGTGGCATTGTAGAAGTGCCCTACAAAAAACTCAGTGCTGGAAATTACAGCTTGTGGAGGCTGGAGTTACCTCCATGCTGTGGCACAGGGCTGCTTATCTCACTCTCTGTTTTTCCCGATGCACGTGAAGATCGAGCGAACACGCGGCGGAGCAGAGCCAGTGACCCTCAGCGGACAGAGCGCAGCAGTAAGTGTCCCCGCCACCTTGCAGGGAACAGAGAGGGGTGTGGGCAACGAGGGTCCAACGGCGGTGGGTGGGCAATGAGCCTGGGGAGAACCCGGCTCAGCACCTGGGGGCAAGACTCGATGTGCTCCTCCACAGCGCATGCCAAGGCCGCTCAGACAGCACTCGTTACTAGTGATAGCTTCACGCTGAACCGTGCCTTACAAGATCCCAAAGGACTTTGCAACCATTACTTACATGCTACAAGTCCTCTCCTCTGCTGTGAAGCTCTGCACAGGGCAAGCAGAGGATGTGCCTCCCAAGCAATGACTGCTGGGGTTTCACAGCTGGCCACTGGGTCCAATGCCAAGGGAACGAGGTTTTCTCCTTCCCGACCCCAGGGCTGCAGTGGATGCCAAGGCTGCAGGAACAGCTCACTTGCTCATTTAAGCTTCTGCATAACTATGTAATAAGAGCCCTCGCCAAGCCAAGCTTGGACCCATGTATTGTTATGAGGGAGGAGAAACATCTGAACATTGGGAAGGGCTGAGGAAACAAGAGCCTGAGCCAGAAGGAGAAGAAAATTCTGTGCTCCTACCTTCAAAATATATGCATACTCTCTTAATCACTGTATTTCCCTTACACGGGTTTTCTGCTTTTACACTTACAGTAAGAAACACAGCGGTAGACCTTTTACTACCCTGGCAAAATCCTATATATGCTCATTTTCTAGAAATCCTTCTCACAGGGCCAGACAAGTAGACTGGGGTATTGCTGTGCCTGTTGGTCCTCCATGTTCTCTCCTGCCCCAGGTTGGCCCAAGGACTGCAGCGAGGTCCCTCCTGGCAGCCCCAACGGCATCTACGTCATCCATCCCACGGGACTGCACCCCATCGTGGTGTACTGCGAAGTGAATGAGACGGATGGGGGCTGGACGGTCATCCAGAGGAACCGGCAGAGCACGGAGATCACCTGGGCCGAGTCCTGGAGCACCTACAAGTACGGCTTTGGGAATGTGCACACTGACTACTGGCTGGGCACTGAGTACATCCATCAGATCTCCAAGCAGAAGGTCTACCAGGTCAGGTTTGTCATCTGGGATGCCGCAAACAACGCCTCGTTTGCAGACTACAACCTCTTCAGCCTGGAAGATGAGTCCCACGGCTACCGGCTGAGGCTGGGAACGTACTCGGGGTTGGCAGGGGATGCCATGACCTCAAACAGTGCTTCCACCGTGCACGACAACATGAAGTTCTCTGCCAAAGATGTGGATCAGGACACTTACAGCGGGAACTGTGCCTCCAGCTACGGGGGCGGGTGGTGGTACTCGGCCTGTTATTCTGTACGGCTGAACGTCAAGGGGGCCATAACGTGGGGCAGCCTGTGCGACAGCAACTGCAAAGGCTCTGCCATCCTCATCAAACCAGCTTCCTACTGCTAGTTGCATTTTCATTTCCTTTCTGTCCAACCTGAGGCTAATTTTGGCTCTGCAAAGAGATGGAAAAAGGCAGAACATGTCATGGCCAAACCTAGTGTCCTAGAGAGTCTTTGCTGAGGTTGGTCATATCCTAGCTACTGAAGAAAATAAGGCATCTTCCACTTCTTCTCCCTCCTGTAGATTCCCTCTACTCCTCAACTGTGCCTTTATCCTTTTGTTCAGAGTCAGGTCATTTTAATTATGTTAATAATCAGAACAGTCTCTTGCAAAATCTGGAGTTTCCAGATCTGTAGTGTGCTTCGGATAGAATGTGAAACAGCCAAACACCATCTGGATCTGTATGGCTGTGTAAGTTAATTTACACCCTTAACTTCAGGCAAGCTACCTAATTTTCACTTGCTGAAGACCTTGCTCAAGATAGTAATGTGCACAGTCGAATTCCCACTCTGTACCTTCTACATTTCAGGCTTAATAGTTGTTAACTATTCAAATAAATCTGTATTAAAAAAACTGTCTCAGTTGTAAAAGTCTATTTCAAATCTTTGAAGTGCTCACACAGGTTAATGCATCAGAAGGTTTCCACCACTGAAGCTCAGCTTTCCTGTAGGACAGACATTGGGGACTGCAGGGCAAAAGCAATGCATAAATAAAAGTTAAAATACTGCAGGCAGACTTCTGCCTTTGCACACAGTAGTTTTGTGTAAGCTGTCATGGTTGAACTCCAGCCGGCAACCAAGCACCACGCAGCCGCTCGCTCACTCCCCCCGCCCCAGTGGGATGGGGGAGAGAATGGGAAGGGTGAAAGTCAGAAAACTCGTGGGTTGAGATAAGAACAGTTTCATCATTGAAGTAAAATGAAATAGAATAGTAGTAGTAATAATAATAATAATATAATACAATAATAATATGCAAAGCAAGTGATACATGATACAGTTGCTCACCACCCGCCGACTGATGTCTAGCTGCTCCCCGAGCAGCGATCGCTGCCCCCCGGCCAGCTCCCCCAGTTTCTATACTGGGCATGATGCCATACGGTATGGCATAGCCCTTGGGCCAGTCTGGGCCAGCCCCCCTGGCTGTGCCCCCTCCCAGCTCCTTGTGCACCGGGCAGAGCATGGGAAGCTGGAAAGTCCTTGACTGGTGTAAGCACTGCTCAGCAACAACTCAGACATTAGTGTGTGATCAACATTACTCTCATCCTAAATCCAAAACACAACACCATACCAGCTACTAGGAAGAAAAACCAACTCTATCCCAGCTGAAACCAGGACAATAGCAAATGTCAAAATGTTTCCGCTTTTCTCAGCAACAGTGAGTTTTAGGTTCTGTTGTCCATGCAACTCGCACCCCTGCAGCCGGTGCGGTGGTTTGCAGGCGAGCACCGCTGCACTCCGTGGCTTACTGCAGGGCGACTTCCACAGTCACCACCTGCAGAGAGGGGAAGCAGGATGGGGCCGTTGGTGCCCTCGTGTTCCCCTGGCAGGAGGAGGTCACCTGGAAGCCCCCAAGCCCAAGGTGAGCAGGGGAAGCAGCCTGACCTCAAAAACATCTGCACGCCCCCTCCTTCCTACGCCTGGGCTTTGTAACAGCACACCCAAAACACTGCCTGGGCTTTCCAAGAGCTGAAGCGCACAAAAGGCTGCAGGCTTAACACAGGCAGGCTTAACAAAGAAAGGCTGCAGGCTTAGCACAGTTCATGTATAACTAACACGTCCAGGAAAGGTGATATATGTGAGGTTATTTTATGTCTTCAGGGATTTTAAGACTGCACATGAGAGGTGTCATTTGTGAAGCAGGGACTTAGATCTGAGCAAAGGGAGGGAGCATGGGAAGGGCTCAGAAGAGCGCTGGCACGCGGTATCAGCAGATAAGTGAACAGACCAACATTTGCATTGATTTATGTCAGGACTCAACATTACAGCTCAGAAAATGCAGAAGCCTTCAAGCAGGATCTATCACCTCTACCAGGGTCAAGCCTATGGACACACCGATTCCATCATTGACCATCAACCCACCAATGCAAAACAATGTTTCCCACAAAAATCATGGCCTTATGTTTTTCTTGAAAGGATCCATGTGTTCCCTTCCTTGAGGGAAGAAGCACATCAGCAGATGCCAACCATTTCACCTTCCAGCCACCGTGGTATTAATGTGCTGAAAGTGCCTACAACGGCATGTGAATTTGAGAGTTGTCTTTGGCTCAGTGAGATGAGAGCTGCCTTCCTCATAAATGGAGAAAGATAGGCTAGCAAATAAAAATTGGTGAAAACAAATCTTTTATTACCGTGTTATGCTTGTGTGGGATTTTTTTTACACTATGGTTTTACTGGGTCTGCGTGTCTGCCTTTTACAGCAGTATTTCTCTCCCTGCCTCCTACCACCTCCTGTTCAGGCCCCCTTTGCAGTGAGTCATGAGGTGCATGACAGGCAAGAGGAGGCAGCTGCCAGCTCAGAACAAGGACCGTACTCCGTGTAGGAGATAATAACTTAAATAAAATGTTCTCAGCTGTCAAACTTGGGAGTTTCTTGTTGCATTTAGAAATGTCTTCTTGGCTAACTCTCTTGCCTTAAGATAGATTTGGAGACGTGTGATTGAAGTGACCCTCTGCTGATGCCCTCCCCCCCAGGACCCAACGGGTGCGTACCCACCGTGCACTGCTGATGTGGTGGAAGGCAGCAAAGAGGCGGCAGCACCCACCTGCACTGTGTTCCCATCAGCATGTTCCCCTCCCACAAGGGGAAGGAGGATGCCGTCGGGCATCCCGTCCTCGCAGTGAGCCTCCTTAGCTAGGTGCAGAAAAGTCTCTTTTGTACCATGTCCTCCTGTTATCTCTAAACAGTGTGACTTTTGCTTTTTCTACAAACTCTAGGGCTGCTGTGTGTCCTCAGGTCTCTCCTTCTGTCTCCAGGGAGGCTCAGACAGCTTGTCCCATAGTAACAGGGACACGGTGTGGCAAGCGAGCCCTCTCCAGCAGGGTCTTCTTTCTGGGCAAGCAAGCTAGCACACATCACCACCATGAAATGCACTTAAAATGCAAAGGCAATGTGAAAAGAAGTGAGCTGAGAAACGTCGAGTCTCACTGCTCACATTTCTCCTGGTCCCCAGAGGGTGCTCTCGCCCCAGGCAGCTTCCAGCGTGAAGGAAGCGTTGCAGGCAAGGAGAGCCCAGCAATATTGCCTACGGAGTCCAGCGGCAGGCTGCAATTTCTCTTCCATGTTCGTTGCTCTGCCCTACTGCTGCAAGGAGAGCTGAGAGCCCATCAGCACAGGCTGTGCGCACGGGAGAGTGTGAGCAAGGCCATCTGAGGAAGAAAGCACCAAGAATCTCATTGCATGGATATACAGCAGAAAATTTCTTTCCAGGCAGAGGGAATCCAATCAGCTCTCTCTGAACTAGGGTTTCCCAACCTTTTCCAAAGGATTTAATTATTTGGGATGCCACCATCTCTTTTCGAGAAGAAACTGATATTCTACCTTCCCCCAAAAGCTTTTGCCACTTTCCCTTAGCTGTTACCTTGTGATCTGACCCACTTCCACCCCGCACTTGGCACTTCCCCTCCCCGCGAGCGCGCCCTTGGCCCCGATTCCTCCCAAGGCCACATCAGGTGATGTCTGCGTGAAGACTGGCTCTTGGCACCCAGCCGAGCAGAGAGAAGCACGGCACGGTGTGGTGCAGACGCTTCGTGCCGTGCGTCCGCCTGCGTCTGCCATAGCGCTCCTGCGGACAGGGACTCCATCATCGTGGGCTTGCGGGAATACCCAGCCTCCTGCTGCGGCTGAAGTGGCTGCTCGGTTTTCTTTGTGCCCCTCTGCCTGCTGGGGGAGAGAGCTGTTTCCAGTTCCTAAATTTGCCTTTTGTGGGTTGTCTCCTTTCCTTCATTTCACAGCAACCTGGTCAAATCCTGCGCAGATGGATGAATCCAGCTCCATGGGCACCCACAGGCTCAGGGCAAGCAAAGGCTGGCCCCATTTGCGGGCAGAGGAAGCGGAGAAGCTACGCGCTGTGGGCGTGCTATGGCAGCACCACCACCATTGGGACTGTCACAGCTGTGACAAGTGGCAGTCCTCCCCAGCTGGCCTCGCTTGCAGAGCAGAGAGCGCTTCCAGCAGCAGAGAGAGACAGAAACAGGGCCAGATCCCCATGGTGCATCATGCATCTTCACATTTTAAGAGCAAAAGCCACCAGTGATTCCGACAAAGCCGTTCTCCTTTGCCTGCTAGTTCTCATTGAGGCCATATTTCACTTTCCCTGCTAGTACTTACGAGCTCTATGTTTCTAGCAGGAATGCTGTGCTTTATCCAGACCCTACAGCCATGCATTTCCCAAGCAGCCCCCGCGCCCTTTCTGATGATGTGCAAAGACCATGTGAGGTGACCTTCTCACGTATGTGGCACTTGACCAAAGGAGAGCTTGCCTTGGCACCTGGACCCTTCAGTGACTTTGGAGTGTGGCACAAGATTAAAGCCTTAAACCTGACCCCTGCAACACAGCACCGAGCCCACAGGCTGCAGGCTAGGTGGCAAAACTGCACCAGTACCTCCTGCTTCCACTTCCGCCAACCTCTACTAATTGAGCTCTGGGACAATAATGGCTTCTGGGATGGCTGTTGACATTTTTTTGATTACAGAAAATGCTAAGAAACAGGCAACAACAGGCATGTTGTATCTGGTTCTGAGCCGTTTGGGGTGTGCGTGGTTTCTGCTGCAGCAATTTGGAGATCCAGCCTTCCCAAATGAACGTTGTTGCAGCAGGACTGCAGGTGATCATGCCATCGTGGCACTGGAACTTGCCATCACTTAGGGATCTTCAGCCACCAAGGTGGGGCTGCATCTCAGCAACACCTTTGTCAGGATTTCCCTCCTGCCACCACCTGCGGCCGCACGCAGCAGCACTGAGGAGGGCTTGGGTGTTCCCAGAAATTAAGGGATGGCCATGCCAGTTCCTGGTGAAGAGCCTCAGCTCCAGAGGGAAGTGAGCCCATGACAAGAGATTTCAGTCTCTTCCTCCATTCTTCAACTGCCTTGATGAAGCAGAGCCAGTGACCCCATGGGAAATCTGGCAAGACCACCAGCATGGCACCATCTCCTTCACCCACCTTGGCAAAGCAAGAACCACTGCAGGCACTGCTCATTGGACTGCATCCATGTTCCATGTGCCAGCATCCTGTAGTTCAATCCTTTAGCTTTAATCCAGTTGGTCACCATTTGGTGTCTGGGATGGAGCCTACCTACAGGAATTTCATCTGCTTCCTGAGGGAAAATGTGGGCCTCAGAATCGTCTTCTAGGAAATGAGGTGAGCTTGCACGAGCAGGGATGATGGGGTTCAGGAATACAGATCCTAGGCTATCTTCTGCTGCTACTATATTGGGAGGGGAGAGGGGGGAGCGGGTTGCTGGCAGGGAGAGGCAGCACTACAGTGATCAAAGCAGGAGATGGAGGAGCAGCTTGCTGCTTGTCCCAGGCATCCACCTCTCTCCAGTACGGCAGCGAAGGGTGGGAGAAGCTCTGCAGGACCACAGCCTCCATATTTGTTCATGTCCTGGGTGAGACAGAGGGCAGGTTGCATATCTTCTACAGGAAAAAAGGGAATGATAGACAGATATAACTTGCTTTTTTTTGCAGATCTTTTATGCATCTGCAGCCAAAGAAGGAAAGTGCAAAGACTTTCTCTGCAGATTCTTGCACGGGCCTGTGGAACAGATCTCCATGGTCAGCGCAGATGGTTATGACGAGCTGGAGATGCCTCTCACCCTGAGGGTTTGGAAGGTCTCATCCTGTGCTCACCAACTCCTGTCCATGCAACAAGAGGCTGAGGGTGAGCTTGTAGCTGTGTCCTGAGTTCCCACGAGTGAGCTTTTCTCTGTACACGCAGAGCACGTGGACCACGAATTTGAGTAGTTCCAGTCCTCCATCAGTTTATCTCACTCCTTGTTGAGTCCATTTAGACTGAGATGAACTTGCTGGCCATGCCTTTGCCAGGTGCCCCTAGCTCTTGTGTTGTGAAAAGTGCTGAGTAACCATTCTCTAACCGCTCTCTGTCCCCACTGCATCAGTGTCTGCATCCCTAGCACTTACCCCTCATTCATCTCTTTTCTAACACGGACAGGCCTGATCTATTTAGCCTTTTCTTGCAGGGATGCCATTCACACCTCTGATCACTCAGTTTCCTCATCTCTGTGACCTTTTCCAGTTCTTCTACGTCTTTTCTGAGCCAGGCACCAAAACTGCACACAGCTGTGAGCACCCTCGGGTTTATACAGGGGCAAGTGATGTTTTCTGCTGAAAGCCCATTCCTTTCCTTGCCATTTCTAAAGCCTTTTTACTTTTTAATTGCTCCTGAACCTTCAGCTGATGTTTTCAGAGAATTGCCTACAGTTACGCTCAGATTGGCCTCTTGAACGGTAATAGCTAATTTAGCGTCCAGCACTGCGTGCAGTTAGGGATGTATTTCACTTTATCCTTATCAACATTGAATTTCATTTGCCTTCACCCACTCACTCTGCAGCCTGAAATCCTTCTGCACCTTTCTCCAGCCACCTTTAGATATGACTGTTCTGAACTATTTTCTCCACCAGAAAATGCTGTCACCGTGCTATTTACTGCTTTTTCTCCATCACTTATGAATATACTGAAAAATCCAGCCCCAGTACAGATACTTGTAGCATCCAATAGGCAATGTCTCTGTATTATGATAATTTACCAATTAGTCTTATCTTTGCTTCCCAGCTTTGCAAGCTATTGACCTGCTATAGCTCAGTGTCTTTGAAAACTCTATGATAGATCTTTTTAAAAGCTTTTTTGGATTACATTATATTGATCGGATCACTGTTGTCCAAATACACCGTCTCTCTTTCCAACAACTGTAACAGATTTCTGAGCCACGACTTTCCTCTAAAGAGCTATATTGATTCTTCCTCAAGTTATTGTATTTATCCATGAATTCCATGTTTATTACAACTTCTACCACTTTGCTAGGTGTGGAAATGAGACCTCTAACTCTGGAGATACTTAAATAAGTGACTGAGCCTTTCAAAAACTCTCTGTGCCACCTCTGTTCCCTTGGTAGGCAAGTAACAGGTCGCAGTCTGCTGTCAGCAGATCAGAAATGTCCTGGTGGAGTTTGGCGAGGGCTCCTGGGTGATGGTCTCCGGTCCTGCAGGTCTGGAGCTATTCATCTGATGGGTGAGGTCTGTGACTTCTTTGCACTGACTTCTCAGTTTTAATTCCTGCCACCAACCCCACAAGGGCTTGGAGGTGGAAACCCTCTGCACCATTGCTCCCGTGGCACAGCAGCCTCGGCACGGCAGGCTCCCCACTGCCAGCACCGCGGTGAATTTGTGCCGTGCTCCTCCCTCTGCCCTCCATGCCCTCAGCATCCCTGGTGCCTCTTCTGCAGAGCCTACAGATGCTCTGGCAGACTTTCTGATAGCTGCGAACAAGGTTTTTATATTAGTTTTTGTCTTTCTCAAATTGCTCGGTAAAATATTTTTGGCCTACCTTTTGTGGTTTTACATTGCACTTGCTGAAATTCATAATGCTTTCTATTTTTTTTGTTCTTTGAAGGTGATTTCCACCTTCTGAATGGCATCCAATAGTCTCCTCTCCTCTGTTTGGTGTCCCTGCTGGCTCTTTTGACCCTCTCAGTATCTGGCTGTGGTTAAGTTGATTATATTTATTCCAAACCTTCACCACAGTGTCTGTAAATGCCCTCCCTACATTTTACCCTTTTGCCTGCTCCTTTTAACCTCCTTTTAACAAGCTCTCAGTGGATGTTTCCCACTGTTTCTACCCGTACAGTTTCTCTGGTCTCCCTGAACATGACATATTCAGGCCACCAGCTTTGCTGCTTGGTTGATAATAAAGCTTTCACAATATATTTCTCCTCTCTACCTTATTCCTGATAGCAATGCTAGCAGTTTCAGTCCTAGTCCCTTTTTTTTTCCAGGATTTTGAATTTTTTAGGACTTCAAAGGATCCCCACCTTGAGGGACTAAGCTGGGAGCTGTGTGCTCCTCTGCATCTGTTGAATACCCTTCAGGTTTGAGTTCAACCCATCCCCACCCATCACTGCTGTGACTGCACACACTGGCATCCTGCCTCTGTCTGGGTCGAATGGAGATTTCTGTGCTTGTGCAGATCCCATCGACTCCCAGTTTCTTCAGCTACTAATAAATCTGACCTCTCTGTCGCAACACCATTCTCCTCCCAGACACAGAGGCTGTTTCTCTCCGCCTCTGTGCACGATGTTGGGATCATTTTGGAGAATTGCTCTGGGGACCAACCTCCCATGTGACAGCACGCATTTTGGGACACCTTTGGGACATCCATCTTGCGTTGTACTCAGGACCACAACTCCCTTGCCGCACTCTCTCCGAGACTGTGTTGCATCCATATGGCTGTACCTGGCATCGCACATTTTAGGATCCAAACAGCCAGTTACAAAATCCCTCAGCACTGCAGCCTGTTCCTGTGTGGGACCCCTGCTCTGGTCCACTGTCTGCTGGGGAAGGTTCCTCTGTGGGATCCATCACCCTCTTCCCCAGGCTGGGTGCCCTTTGCCCAGGAGATTTCCCTCCTCTGCAGCACAAGAGCTGCTGGACCAGGGATGAGGGAGTTATGATGTCCCTAAAAGCCTCACTGATGTTTTTCCTCCGCTTCCCTCAGACATACGTTGTCCCAGAGGACCAAAGTCTGCCAGCAGCTGGTCAACAGATGGCAAATGATCCTGGGCAAAAACCTGGAAACTCCCTTTTGCGCAGCATGGCCCAGAAAGCCTGCATATCTCTGATATCTTTGTTACTCTTGTGGCTTGCCTAATTCTTAGTTTCCCAGGACACCCACGTGCCCATTATTGCTTTAAAATGTCTGCAGACAGTACTTTTAAAAGTACTTCTCTCTTCAGCATCTTGACAGGCAGCTTGGGACAGGCTGACATGGTTGTAATGAATCACAGAGGGGGGAAAGAGAGCTATGGCGCAATGCAAATCTGGCTGAAAAATGAAGAAATGGTTCCTAAGTGAGGTTTGCACCGATCAGTGTGAAGACTATCCAAAACAGCTATTTGTGCATATTCTTCTTCCAGCTCTGAAAAACACCCTGGATGGCTGCTCACTCCTCCGGAGCACCAGCAGGACCCAGCTGTGTGGTGTGGAGGGTGCTCTGCTCCACCTGCAAGCTGGATTAAAGTTCAGATGCCTGTGGCCATCTATGGTAGCTTTATGCCACCGTTCATCCCATGTTTTCATCTGAGGTGCCTAAAAGCTGTGCCTGGGTGCTCTCCAGGCATGTGCCAGGCTGTGGAGCTGGGGAAGAAGTTGCCAGAAAGTAGAGAGAAAATAAGTGATTTAAGCCTGAAATTATATCCACTTCATCCCCTTGCGGCTCTGGTCAGTGAAGAGACGCTTGTGACACAGGTCTGGCTGGCATGGCACGTGCTGAGCCCTGGCAAGAGCGCTCAGTATTTATCAAAGATCAGCTGGCACAGAGCAGGGGAGGGGGCTGGCGCAGCGAGCCCTGCCTGTCTGCCTCTCTCGGGACAGCTCGGAGGCGAAGGTAACCCATCTTAAGGACTGCATGACTGAAAGGTGTGTAAATCCCACCGCACCTGAGCTCATCGTTGTCTTCTCTTGCATTTGGCGTTTGCATCCCCTCTCCCACTGGGTCACACCTCGGAGCAGGCTTTTGCCTGGGCTGTTTTGCAGCTTGGCGCACGGCTCAGTGACTCGGCGTGCTTTGTGCTGAGCTGGGTGCCCGTTGCTATAATTTTACCTGTTTGTGTCCCTTAATCTGTATTTGTTCCCTTGGAAGTGCAGGGAGATACATTAGGGCAGAGGCACTAGGTAAATACCACCCGCTCCTCTCCCGCCGGCGCGCTGGGAGCAGCGATTAACCCTGGGTAAACAGAGCCGACTGCCAGCGAACCCATGGCCGCAGATGAGGGGGGGACAGGGGACCCGCAGCCACTCCTCCCCGGGTTTGCAGGGGAAATAAAAGCCAGGGCCATCAGGCGCATTGCAAGAGCAGGATGGTGGCCGGTGGCCGATGGCAGGGTGCCGTGGCCTGGCTGACGGTGCACCATGGGCGGGATCAGCTGCCACCGCTATAAATAGGGCTGACGGCGAGTTGCCCTGGCAAACCGAAAGCTGAACCTCGGAGCGTGGAGGAGACGGCGTGATCTGGAGTGGGGCAAGCGGCGCCGAGGAGGTGTGGTGTGAGTGTCCTGTCCTGAGGAGCCCTACGGCATGTGCTCAATGCCAACGCAGCACCTGTAGGGCTCCGGCACAACCAGGACGTGGACCACAGCACTGGGGCAGGCTGTTAAAGGCTCCCCAGCAGGCGCTAGGTGATGGCAGGAGCTCAGGTGGGGCTCCCAGGACCCTTCCCGGAGCCCCCGGTTGGGTCATGCCCCGTCTCCGACTCTGACTCCGACTCCGAGGACACGGCTACGGGTGGCACAGGACCCGGTGCCGGGGCGCAGAACCCCTCCCAGGTCATCCACAGCGGCCACTTCATGGTGTCGTCCCCGCACAGTGACTCACTGCCCCGCCGGCGCCACCACCGCACTGAGCCCGAACCGGCTGATCCCCGGAGCATCGACCCGACCCTCACCCGGCTCTTTGAGTGCATGAGCCTGGAGTACAGGTGAGTACGACATCCTTCTTGCTGGCATGCATCTCATGGACCTCCCTCCCCCCAGCTCTTTGAAGGCTTGAGACTCTCTGAGCCCCACTGGCCCTCCGGGAACCTGCTGCTAATTGCCAACTGATAGCGTCCTCGTGTTCTCGTCTATTGGGTTGTGATGTGCAATCTGCTCAAAAACTGCCATCCTGGGAGGTTTCAGGGAGAAAGAGCTGGTGCTGGGTTGTTGCCCATGGAGCCAGATGAGAAGTTCCTCCTCTCTTCATGTGTAGCTTAACCCTCCTCCACCATCCCATGAGATCTGTAGTCACTGCACCCGGCTGTAGCACCCTCATGGCCAGGTCCTGCACACTCTGTAGAGCAGCAATAACCCTGTGGGCAGCCAATGCTCGGTCTTTGGCAATCCAGCCCAGAGCAGCAGTCCTGCCTTCCCGTCCTTGACTCTGCCTGCATGTCCCAAGGTTATTCCAGGACATGCAGCAGCACTCAGGGCTGTATGGCTGCACGGGGCTTTGTCCAGGGCCTCCTGAAAGCTTCCCCACTTCTCTCCTGCAAAATCAGATGGATGACTGCGTTGTTCCCCCAACCACACAAATCACCCAAGCTCAGGATGCTAGGGACCTGCTCATCCCACAGCTCCTCGGTGACAACAGGAGAGCCTGAATCATGTCTCTTAGTGTCTTGGTCCTCATTCTTGGAGGCAGGTCCCCTCTTTTGCCAAGGGCGCAAGGTTTTGAGTTCTCTCAAGCATAGCATCAGGGTGACTTGCTCTACTAGCGTCCAGATCTCTCTACCCCTTGGGCTCTTTCAGGGCCTTGTTTCCCTCCTGCAGTGAGCATGACAATGCACACACCAGCCCCAAGCCCAGCACGATGGCAAACTGTAACTGCAGCTGGGCAGTAGCCCTCAGTGAGGAGGATCCACACCAGCTACAAAGCATTAGTGCTACCACTGATGGTCACCCCAGAGTCCAGAGCACTAGAGATGTCTCCTGGCTGCCTTGGTGGAAGACTAGGTCTTGCTCAGCACCTGTGGGAGCAGTTCTTGGTCTGCTGTGGAGCCAGGGTAGCTGCAGGCCATGGGACCCAGCCAGGGAAACGTGGACATTGGATGTTCTCTGAACTTCGTGCTTGGTTCTTCTCTCTTGGAGTTCCTTCCATCCTTAGATGGTCTCCCCCTCCACCTGTCATGCTCTGCAGCTTGTCAGCACCCTAAAAACAGAATGACAAGCACTGCTCAGGGATCACGTTCAGGTGAACCTGGACCTGCAATGCAGTGCTGGATATGCCTCTCTGCCGGTGGGACTGGACTCTGGCTCTAGAGCTGGCCACTCTGCTGGCTAGCTCCTCTTCAGGCATTTCTTTTCTCCCTTTGGAACCCTACGGCAGCTTTGCTAATACATTTTTGACAGACTTGTAAGCAGTAGTTGGAGGAAGGTATCAGAAGGGGAAAATGGAGTTTAAAGATACTTGGCGCACCTCTACTTTTAGTCTTATCTGATTTGATACTTTTCTGCATCATCGGCCATTTCCCACCTTCCCTCCCAGCCATGTTCCTCAGAAGGGGTGCTGGTGCAGCACAGCCTCAGTTGGCATGGCCAGCCAAATGTCCTCCAGTCGTCAGGAGTGCATCCACAGTTATGTTGCAGACTAACTCCCTAACAAAGCAGAAACCACAGAAAGGTATCAGTTGGGAGGCACCTCTGGAGTTCATAGTCCAGCCCCTGTGCAGGGCAGGGCCAACTCCAAAGCCAGCTCAGGTTGCTCAGGACCATCAGTCTGATGGATGGAGACCGATGGTGAGCCCACTGGCTGTCCACGCTGTCCCAGGACTGCACCACTCTCACAGGGAAGAGGGCTGTCTATGGGTCTAACTGGAGTTTCCCTCGTTTCAGCTTGTGTCCGTTGCCTCTTGTCCTTTCTTGGTGCATGTGTGAGAAGTGTCTGGCTCCATCTCCTCTATAGCCTCCTTTGGGTGGTTGAAGACAGTAAGTAGATCCTCTCTGCACCTTCTCTTCTTCAGGCTGAACAAACTCATCACTCACCCTCCTCTTCTGTCATGTACATTAGTCCCCAACCATCTTAACATCCTCCTCCAGGATCACTCCACTTTGTGAACCTCCCTCTTTTATCGGGGGGACCAATCTGGACACAATATCCAGACTTGGCCTTACCAGTGCTGAGGTGAGGGGAACCATCACTTCTTTTGACCTGCTGGCTGAGCTGTGACTGTTTCAGCCACCCATTCCTTGCTGTCCGAGGCCTGGCTCACACCATTTCAAAGGCAAATGCACTAAATTATCTCTAAACACTTGTTTTTTCAAAGGCTGTAGCTGAACAGTCATTTAGGTAGCTGTAATTCCTCCCCTCTCCAGCATTCCTCCATGGCACTTCACAGACGTTTATAGCAGTCCTGTCTCAGCTTGAGCAATTGCCCCGAGGAGCTGACGTTTTATCCCCCATGGGCTGCACTGTGCATCACCGCCTCACTGGGAAAGAAACGGTCTCTCTACATCAAGACTTGCTTCTAGCAGTACCTTGTTTCTTCAGATCCCTCAAAGAGAGGCAACTCCCCCCCACCGAGGTCTTCCTCCTGGTGCTGGAGGTTGGGATGAAGCAGTTCCCAGGCCCTTTGTACCTGTTTTCCAGGACATGACTCTCTTTCCAGCAGCATTCCTGCCAAAGACTTAATGGTTCTCATCCACTCCTCCTGCAACCTGCTGTGTTTCTTGAATCCCTTCCTTAGACTGCTGTTTCTCCCATGGGTGGACCTCCCTGCAGCACACGCGGCCTCCTCAGGTTCCCCCAAAAAGCCGAGCATGTGGAGCCGAGCTCCTTCAGGAGCTGTTCACGCTACCACCTTAGCACAATCTCCCCAGCTGAGCAAGCTTTCTCCCCGTCACCGCAGTGTCATTCCCTGGTGTCCTGCCTTGCAGAGCTGGGCTCCTGGGCTCCCACACCTTCCTGTCACCCATTGCAGGGAATCATTGGGTGACCAGCCTGGGGAACCGTCCTCCTGAAGGGAGAAAAACTGGGTGCAGATGGGAACTGCAAACTGCAGACGCCCATGGTCTTATCTTGCACACCTCTATCTTGTGCTTCGGAGGAAGCCTCCTGTAGCTGTTCCCAGAGTGTGATGTAGATTAACCTCCTCTTCTTCCTTGCAAATACCGAGAGGGGAGATTTAGCAGGCAGGGACATCAGACTGGTAAGTGATGTGGAGTATTAACTCTTCCCCCCTTCCTACCTCAAGGTAGGCTTTGATTACACCCTTGCATGCCGATTCGGTACTAATTTATCCTCATGGCAAGCTGACAGCAGCCTCTGAGGCTTTCCTAGAACAACTGGAATTGCTGCTATAGCTTTGCTGTACTCTCTAATTGATTCTCTAATTCACAGTGCCTTAAACAGCCATGCACAGGGGCAGCAAGCACCCAGGCAGAGACCCCAGTGATGCCCACGCTGAGCTGCCCTCTCCCCATTTCCTTCTCTCAGGATTAACCTGCACTTTCCCTTGCCCTCCTGGCAAATCACTCACCACAGTTCGCTCCAGTTCACCAGCATTTGCCCGCAGCCCTGTGCCCTAGCTCAGCCCCGCCATCTGATGAGGCTTCGGTCTCATCCAGACCCAAGGCTGCCTATGCCCCGGCTGGAAGGAAGCGGGGCACTCCGGCCAGGGGAGCAGGGCTCGGTGCCGATGGCAGCCCCGGCTCGGCAGACCCCTTTGGGGCTTTGCAGCAGGTTGGGCAGCTTCTGCTGTGAATTATCCTCATGATGGGCAATATCAGGCGAGGGGCAAAGGCTCATGCACAGGCTAAATGCATCCATGGTGCAGTGTGGTTGTGCTGTCATTAGCGGCAGGGAGCTGCACGCCTTTTCTCTCTCCTTTCCCAAGGTCCCTATCTAATCTGCAGTGCAGCCTGTTAACACCTTTGTTACAACGCTGCCCTTGAATTACCCCAGATGCACCCGCGCCTGCCGGGACAGAGCTCGCTCCCTCAGGAGGGAGCACGGCGAGCGGCCGTGCTGGCGCAGCAGCCTTTTCATCAGCGCAACACGATCAAGAAAAAAGCTCAGTCAGATAGTAGAGATTTGAAGTCGGATTTGAACACAGTCGTTTTTTTTGCTTGGGGGCACTTTTCAGGAAAACTGTCATCAGATTTTTAACTTTCTTTCCCAGACTCTGGATTTTAAAACATAAAAATTCAAGAAAAAAACATTACTTTGGTAGCAAAATTTGTGAGAAATCAAACGTGAACTTTAGGACCTCCAGGAGAGGCTGTCCTCTTTCAGCCCCGTCCAGGGCCCAGCTGTGTCCCGGCAGCCCAGGGAGCGAGGGGGTTCTGACGGCCCCACGGGGGATCCTGCTCCTGCTGCGCTGGGGACGGCCGAGCAGGCTTGTACCTGCCAGAGGACCCTCAGCTTAGCCGTTCCCCTCCCGCTGCCGCCCGTTTCTCTTCGTGCAGCCCTGCATCTCGCCAGATCATTCCTCCCCTCTCCTCTTGCTGTCGATGGAGAGCAAAATACTTACCTTGCCATGAAAGCAGGGGCTGCAACACCTTAAACTTCTGGACGGGCTACATGAATCACAGAGCAAACAAGGTGTGACTGGCTGAGGCAGAGTCGGTGCTGACCTGCGCCGGGTTTGGTCCCAGGCTGAGCCCTGCTCCCACCTCCCCCCATCCCACAGAGACCCCGTAGCCAGCAGTGGGCTCTGTGTCCCCATTTCTCCAGCAGCGTGGGGCAGCGGGACCTCCAGCCTCTCTGGGGCATCCCAAACCTTTCTCGCAGCTCAGCGTGGGGTTTGCATCCATCTCCCCGGGGAGATAATTTCAGGGAAGGGTGGGGCCATTTTCAAGGCAAACCAGGGAGCAAAGATCAGCCTGATAAGCCCCAAAACGGAAAGGATCGTTAATGAGGAAAAAAGGCAGTTAATGGCGAAGCCCAAAGGCCCCACCGTGGCTGAGGTGCTGTCTGTGGCTGCGGGGCTGCAGTCTGCAGGCTCGGGCTGCTCCTTTAAACTTGCTGTTGGGGCGGGCGGCGCTGGTGAGGAGCGTGGCCGGGTAGCCTTGACCAGCAGGATCTGGCCGCGTGCCTGGGCAACCCGTCCCTTCCATTGGCTCCTCTGCTTGGCACCACTGTGCTGTTTGCCTCGTGCCACTGGGGAAAGTTCAAAATCCTGGTGATAGCAGAGTGGCCAGCGCGTAGCCAAGTCCTTAACTCTCTGCAGGCTGGAGCCACGGGGCTGGGGAAGGACCTGTGTCCCCGTGGCTCCAGCCATGGGTCGGGCTGGTTCTCCTTGGGGAGAACGTGCCCATCCACCCCTGTGGGTGGGAGCACCTGTTGCCAGACACGTCCCTGCATCAGGCTCTGAAGCCAGAGGGGTCCCTGGTCCTTGTCCCCCACAGCGAGATGGGACAGCAGCACTCTCCTCTCCCTTCTGCCCCGGCACGCTTCCTGGGGCCGCAGAGCCCTGTAGGACCAGCACGGGGGTCTCGCTGCCTGCACTGCTGCCTGTTCAGGCTGCCTGGCTCTCATGTCGAGAACAGCACCCTGTCTGCAACAAGCTACCTGCCCGCTGGGCTGCACGGAGCTCCAAGCCGAGCTCTGAGCCGAGCCGGCACAGCGGCTGAGGGAGGGAGCCCCACTCGCCGTGCCATGCCACGCCGTGCAGCGGGAGGCAGATTTCAAGGCAGGTTAATGCAGAATCGGCCAGAGTCTTTGTTCGAGGGTGCTCAAAGGTTTCACAAGCTTGATTGAACAAGTGTGTGGCTTCTTAAAGCATTAGCCAGGCACTGCTCTCATCCCCAGCACCTCCCTGGGGACACGGCCCGATGGCACCTTGGGATGCAAGGCAACAGGGGGATATGGCACCCCTACACCCAGCCCAGCCTCTACCTTTCTTCCTCCCTGCACGTGCCAAGGATAAGTGGGACCCAAAGCAGCACTGAGATCTTTAAGGGACAAATTCTTGGCTGGGGAGGGACGTGGGCTTCCTGGGGAGGGGTGCTGTGCAGCCCCCAGCCTGCTCTCAAAGGGCCCCTCTGTGCAGCCAGCATTGCCCCGAGGCTGTGCCCTGGTGGGTGGGAGAGCCAGGGCAGCCACCGGCCTCACATGGAGAGGTGAAAAGGACCCCAAAGTAAGGCAGAGAGACCCCAGCCTCCCCTGCAGAGCTCCTGGGGCAGCAGGACCCTCGGGACCCCCGCCGGCGGGTGCACGCGAGAGGGTCGTGTCCCTCGGCTGGAAGGAAACAAGACGATTAGAGAAATGAGGCTGCCCGCACTGCAGGCCCCATTAGGGACATAACCGCCACCACGACGAGCTGCAGAACAAACACGGCTGCCTCCGAGAGCTGGGAAACGGGAAGGAGGAAGCCCAGCTTGGGCTGGGGGCCGGGGCAAGGGGCGCAGGTTTGCAGGGATGGGTGCGGAGAGGAGCCCAGGGCAGCGCTGGGCTGCGGGCAGGGCTGGTCCTGCTCTCTGCCCCTCTTGGGGCACAGGCAAGCGTCCCTTAATGTCCTTAACGTCCTCCAGCTTGCTGTCCTGCCTTCCCCAGACCCACGCAGATGGCTGCCCCTGCCCACCCCGCCGCCTGCACCTGCCCCCAGTGGAAGGTAGCATTTCCAAGCCTCGCCTGGCGTTAAAAGGAGGGTCAGAAATAGCTGCCCAAATGCTGCGATGTGGCAAGACCCACAGCAACGCGTGTCCCCCGGCGTCTCGCCCGGGTGGGAGACTTCGTTTCCCATGCCCCCGGGGCCGGAATGTGGCCGTCGTGGTTGGGGGCAGCGGGATCCCACCTCGGACGCGGGGTTTGAGCTTCAATGAATCAATTCCTCTGCGTGCTGTTCTTTAATCCCAGGGGCTTGAGAAGCTTCGTGTGGGTCTGCGAAGCTCCTGGTTTAGGTCTGTGCTGCTGTCAGGGTGAACAGCAGCTCAGGGTGCTCCTGTGGGTGCTCCCATGGGTGCCAGACAAGCAGCCTGCAGTGGAGCCACACGGCTGCGCCTGCTCCAGACTTGCCACCGGGCTGGTGGCCCCAGGCATCTCTTCAGGCACAGCCCCCTCAGGACACCCCAAACTGGGAGGGCTCTGGGATGGTGCCCCTCAGCCTCTCCTTTGCTTGGTGTTTTAGTGGGAAGCTGGTGTCTCCAAAGTGGAAGAATTTCAAGGGCCTGCGGCTGCTTTGCCGGGACAAAATCCGTCTCAACAACGCTATCTGGAGAGTGTGGTACATCCAGTGTGAGTACGGGGCCAGACCCCGCTCCCTCTGCCGAGTGCTGGGCGATGTTGAGTGGGATGGGGCTGGCACCGGGGCAGCGCTGTGCGGGTGCGTGGGCACCCTCCCCTGCCCAGGGATGGAGCCATGGGTAAAGCCAGCCGTGTTTTCTCCTGTGCAGATGTGGAGCGGAGGAAGAACCCTGTGTGTGGCTTCATCACCCCGCTGGAGGGGTCGGAGGCCGATGAGCACCGAAAACCAGAGGTAGGGCATGGTCCCTCGCAGCTCTCTGGGCCAGGAGCGGGTCTGGGTGGCACAGGTGGGAGCTGGGGACACGCAGTGGGAAGAGCTCATTGGATTTCATAGATTTGCTGGGAAAGGTGTTTCTGACATGGCACAAGGAAACCAGCCCTGGCTGTGGGGTGCTGGGGCTGGGGGGCTCAGCCGTGACCCCCTGTCCTGCCCCCCCAGGCTGTCGTGCTGGAGGGCAACTACTGGAAACGCCGCATCGAGGTGGTGATGAGGGAGTACCACAAGTGGAGGATTTACTACAAGAAGCGGGTGAGTGACTCTGCCTGTGCTGCTCCCTGTCCCATGGTGGTGCTGGCAGTGGGATGGATCATCAGCATGCCCAACGTGGAGCCGTGGCTGACCGGCAGCAGGACGTGGCAGGCTCCTGCCAGCGTGGGAGGGGGATGCTGGCTGCCCCCGTGGTGCTGATGGAGGGGAGCTCGGTGGGGACCCTATCCCCAGCTGCCCGCGGTGCTGCGGAGCGCTCCGGCAGCCCAACCTGGGCTGACTGTGCCCGGTGCACGGTCTGGGGCTGGGTTTGGCAGCGCACCCACAGCACACGTGCTGGGGTGGGTCAAGCAGGGCCACGGCTCACCCACAGTGCTCCAGCTGGGCTGGGATTTGCTGGCATGCTGCTGGCAGCCACATCTCACCCCGGCAGCATGTGCTGCCAGGCAGGCCGGGTGGCTCCGCATCACTCCGGGTGCCCGCTCTCAGGCATGATGGCACCATGACCTTGGCTGCCCACCATGCGGGGTGGAGCGTGGTCCAGCCTCCTCCCCAGCCGCTCGCTCGGGACCAATAAAGGCTGGGGGTGCCACAGGCGGGCAGGGTGCTGGCAGCCTCACACCGCCACACACCGCTGGTCCCACCGCTGCAGTGGCTGCTCAGCCCAGACCCTGCAGAGTAAAGGCAGATGTGAACTCGTGGCAGCCAAACTGAGCCCCCCAGAGACCCCCCTCCTGAGCGCTGCCCCCCTCTGCCCTGCCCCTGCCTCTGCCCCACGCCGTGCCTGCCCTGGCTGGGGGGTGACACAGGCTGTCTTCTCCTTCCAGCTCCGAAAGTCCACCCGGGAGGGAGAGCTCTCCAGCCCAAAGCGGGTGAGTCCGCTGGGGAAGGTGGGGTGGGGGAAAAAGGGGGGTGCAATGCGGACCACCGTGCTGGGCAGCTTGAGAGAAGGGTGGATGAAAGCCCCAGGGTATGATGAGCCCAAAGGGATGGGATGCCAAGCACTTGGGATGCCGGATTCACCCTTCTGGAAGCACCAGTGTGCCAGGTGTGAAGGTTTGGAGTGATAAATGCTGCGGGGAGCATGGGAGCTGCCAGGGAGAGCAGCTGGGGAGCCAGGCATGGACCCTACCCAGGAGAGGTGCCCACCTGGCTCCTTTGCTCCATCTCATGCAGGATGAGGATGTCTGGAGGCCAACAGAGAAATGGTGCAACCAGCTCTTCTGCAACGTGGTGCCCATGCTGCTTGGGGATGAGGAAGAGGAGCCGGCGGGTAGGCAGCACTTCGACTTGGACACCTTCCTCTCAGACATCTCTGACACCCTCTTCACCATGACACAGACACCCAGCACCCACCAGGCACCCCCTGAGGATGGTAGGTGCCCCAGGAGGAGGGAATGCTCCTGCTCTGCCCAAATGGAGCAGGGAGCCACCGGAGGAGGGGATGCTCCTGCCCTGCCCAAATGGAGCTCTCGTTTGGGCAGGGCGGGAGCATCCCCTCCTCCGGTGGCTCCCTATGGACCACCCTGGGCTGTCCCAGTTGGGATGGGCTGAGCTGCCCAGGGAGCACTAGCCCCATGAAGGACCTTGCACCAGACCCCAGGGCAGGGCTGCCAGCCCTGGGTAAGCAGCGGGCAGGTCCTGCCTTCCATGGCCACTCTTTGCTGTCCCGGCTTGCCCAGGTCCCTGGTGCTCCTGCAGCACTGGGAAGGTCCTGTGCCAAGGATCAGCCCTTCCCTGGGGTTCTTGGGCACTGGATGAGGCCCCAGAGGTGCTGGTGGGCAGGGTGGCGGGGACGGGATGGCCCTGGGTCTCCACAGAGTGGGCACCCATCTCTCTGCCTGTGCACGGCTGCAGGGCAGGGTGCAGTGATGCAGGGTGACTCTGGGGTGCCACGGAGGGGTGGCAGCCAGGCAGGCGTGAGGGCAGTGGTGGAAGAAGCCCTGAAGGGGGGTCTTGGGGGTGCAGTGCCTGGGCTCCGATGTTGCAGCTCTGCCCTCTTCCAGCGTACGTTGGGAATGCTGACATGATACAGCCGGACTTGGCACCCCTGCAGCCCAGCCTGGATGACATGGAGATCTCAGGTAAGAGCCAGCCCGGATGCGGTACTACATCCCACACGGCCCAGCACGCTCTGCGCCCCATGGCAGCCCAAAATGGGGGGGTCAGGGGGTTGGCCAGGCAGCAGCGGGAGCTGCTGGGGCAGCCAGAAAGCACTGGACATCCACCAGCATGGAAAAAGCAGCATGCATGGGCCAGGGTGCTGTGGCAGGCTGCGGGGCAGGGGCTTGGCAAGTCTGCCTGCAACCGGGGCAGAGCCGCGGCAGGTCGGGAAGGGCCTGGCCAGGAGCTGCGGGAGGGCATTTCTACAGAGGTTCTTTCCAGGAGTGCCAAACCACCTCATTTTGGCTGCAGACAGAGGAAGGACAATTGTCCCCCCAAAAGAAAGAGGAAACCTCTAGAGAGCAGGCTCTGTGCTGCTGTGTCCCCCTCCTCACCCCACTGCCCCTCCAGCCCCAGGCTGAGCAGCCAGGCTGGCCCAGAGACAAATCTGGCACTGGTGTCCAGCTGGGGCAAAGGGCTGCCAAGGGGAGCACTGGGCAGTGGGCAATGGCAGCCTCCTCCCGTGGGGCTGCCTCCAGCGCTGCCATGCAGCCTCGGAGCCGTTGAGTGCCTGTGAGCGCCGACATATCCTGATCCCAGCTGTGCAGTGCAGTGTCCCCGTACGCCAGGGCAAGGCACCACCGGCGCACGCTGCACCAGCGACCAGCTCTGCCCTCGAACGTGCTGGAGCCAGTGGCCTGGGCTCACTTTGCAGGGTGGGAGCTGGTGTGGGTTGGTGGCTGCAGCCCTCCCAGGTGGCTGGTGGCCTCGGGCAGCACCAGCATCTCTAGACCCCTCTGCGCATCCGTGAGCACCCTGCGAGCTCCACGGCTGATCTCCACTTCCTTCGGCGGGAGGAAACAAGGGTGCTTGCGCCATACGGCTGCGGGGTGATGCAAGACCAGATGCTGGTGGGGAGCAGGCTGGAGCACTCTGATGTGCCCGGGCAGGCGGTGGGATGCCCTGGGGATGGATGGGGTGGGAAGGCTCTTGCCAGCCCTCCTCCTTGGCTCATTCCCTCCAGAGGTCCCATCAGGGTGAGCCGTGCTGGGAAGAGCGTCTGTCCCCACTGCTGGCCCTTTGCCTCCTGCCCCCAAGTGCCCCACGTGCTGGGAGGTGGGACAGCTCCAAATGGGTCAAACTGACACTTGACGAGTGTCCCTTCCCCCGAGAGGTCCTGCATGGTGCTGGAAAGCTGCACCACCCCTTTCGAGCAGCACCTTGCCGCAACGGTGACAAGAGGTGCCCCAGCACCTCTCTTTGTGGGCCCAGCTGCTGTTTGTGCCACCGGCGTGGCACAGCCTCGTGCTCAGCAGGAGATGGCAAGGGGCATGGCGGTGCCCATCTGACCCAAGATATTTCTGTGAGCAGCCAAGTTGTCTTTTTTTTCCTGGGAAAAAGGCCTGCATTTTGCTCCGGGGTGCTGCCTGGGAGTGGGATGAGTCTTACTGCAAGCCACTACATGGCAGGAAAGCATCCCTTCCTCTTCTGCCCATGCCCGGCAGCTCCGCACGGGGGGACTGCTGGGGCCGGGGAGGGTCCCAAGCCCAGCTGGGGTCAGGGATGGTGTCCCAGGTAGGGCTCGTTGTCTGCCTAGGCATGGGCTGCTGAGCATGGCTGGAGAGAGGCTTGGGCGCCCCGGGGCCCCTGCAGGGTGCCCAGAGACTTGTGGGTGGGAGTTTTGTCCCAGACATGGCATTCCTGGGATGCTGCGCGGAGCAGCTCGCCCCGGTGACGAGAGGCTGCAGTCCTGCAACAGCCGTGCGCTGCGTGTGACTATGTGCGTACTGGTGGGACGCGGGTGTGCGCGGGGCGGTGAGGGCGTGCGGGGCAGAGGTGTAGGAGCAGAGAGGTGTGCGCACACCACGCGATGGGCAGCGCTGGGGCTGTGTGACCACAGGGCCGTGGGAAGTAGTGGGGAGAGGCGATGGCGGGTGAATGCTGGGTGTTGGGTGCCAGAGCTGCGGGTGCCAGCCAACCCAATTATGTCCCCAAGGCCACTTTTGTAGCAGGGTGCGCGATGGCTTTTTGTGGCTTTGGAGCAGGGATCCCCCCAGCAGCCTCGTGCAGAGCACTGCGGTGCAAGCGTGCGGGGTGGGCACTGCGACGGTCAGGTCACAGGGCTGTCACCACGTCTGGTGGCTGTGGCAGAGCTCGGCGCCTGTCAGTCAGTGTGCGCAAACCAATCCCCAAATGAGGAAGCACCTCGTGTCCGCAGCGGGTGCCGGAGCGCAGTGTGGGGTGGATGAAGTCCTGATGGCAGAGGCAAGGGAGCAGCCCGGCCCCGTGCCCTGCTGGCACCGTGCTCCAGGTAGGACCCGCGCCAGGCACTGGGGAGCTGGGGGCTGGGCTGGCCATCCCATGGGGTGGCATCACCCTGCTGCGCGGCAGGGCTCTCCCAGAGCCTGGGGCCAATGCTGGAGGGTCCTTGGTTTGAGAATGGGCTCTGTAGCCCCGATCCCATTGGAAAGCAGCCCCAGATCTGAACGGGATGCCAAAGGTGTGGTGTGCTGACCGCATGGGCCCTTCTCCCTTGAGCAGCGATGTGCCCTGGCCACGCCGCGTGGCCCGGGAGCAGGTCAGGGTGATGCAACAGTGGAGAGGAGAGTGGGCAAGAGCTGCGGGGTGGGGAAGGGGCAGGAGAAAGGGAGGACAGGGCGCCCAGGGGTTGCCAGCCACCTTGCATCCCTGCAGCACAGTGAGAGCCACAAGAGGAATCGAATCTGCAGAGCTGGGCACCAGAAATGCCTATAAATACCCGCAGAGCTTCAGTGCTGGTGGCAGGGGAGAGCCTGGTGTGGGCACGGCGGAGGGCTGGGGGCAGCGCGGAGCTGGGTGCTGCGCCCTGGGGAGGCTCAGACCCTGCCTGGCAGCACCGCGGCCCACAGTGAGTGCCGGCCCATGGAGGGGTGGCGGTGGCCCTGCCATGGCCCTGGGCATTCACCGTGTCCTTGGCAGGGGGAAGGGGCAGTCTGAGGGCTGAGTGGGGCAGCTCAGCGGCAGCACTGCCCCGTCTCACACCGGTGTTACCCTCGGCTGGCAGCACATGGCACTGCCGGAATCAGCACCTCGCTCAGCCCCATGGCATCCCGCTCTGCTGGCACATTTGCTCCTCTGGCGTAGATTCAAAAGGGTCTCAGGCCTTTGCGGGTCCCAGCCAGGGTGCCCCAGGTGCTGGAGCCTGTGCCACAGCCTGGAGGGAGCGCAGAGTCCTTGCAGCCCTGCCGGTGCCCGTGGCATGGCTGCGCACGCCGGGCAGGCAGAGCCAGCATATGGGCTTGGCTGGGCTCTGCCGGCAGCAGCACGGGGCCCGGTGGCAGCGATGCTCAGGCCAGCCAAGGCATTGGGAGCGTGGCTGGGCGCTTTCCGAGGGGGTGCGAGTGCCTGCGTCCCGGGGTGGCTGCTCAGGCACAGAGCCTGCAAACCCCGCCAGCACTCCTGCTCCATCCTACAGGGAAGCACCCAGCTGCCCCATCCCTGCCCCGCATTCATCCCATACAGGGAAAACCCTCCTGGTGGCGATGCTCCAGCCAGCACTGGCACAGGCAATGGCAGCGCCGGCACCGAGCTGAGGCGTGCGTAGGGCTGATGTGCCCGGGGAGCTCATTTCGCAGGGGAGGTGGCTGCCTGAAGTGTCAGCCCAGCCCTTTGCACCACGGCGTCTGGGCCTGCGGAAGGGTTGTGGGAAGGAGAGAGGAAGGGAGAGGGAGTCGTGGCAAGGTCACGGGGCTCGGCTTCGGGAAGGCCATGGGATGTGGTTAGCCGCAGGCTGCATGCACGGCAGCGCCAGGGCGGGGAAATGAGCACTCGCCACAACCCCAGGGGACCGTCCCCCGCGGCCTGGGGACCCGCTCCTCCAAGCCCCCCGCTGTGGCTGCCCTGCAGCCTGGGTGTCGTGGTCCCTGCCCCAGCCCGGGGCTGGTTCAGCAGGAGCGGTACAGCCACGCACCCCGTGGGGAGCAGCCCTGGCACCAGAGCACGTGGCGCCCAGCTGGGTCTTGGATGGGGATGGGGATGGGGTCCCCACCCTTGGGTGGCACCCCTGGGCGCGTTTTCCTGTCCCCATGCGTGTGGCAAGGCTGGCCCTGGGCGCATCAGCTGCCTCTTCCCTCCATACTCCAGCGTTTCACAACCTGGGTGCCAAATCCGCTGGCAGAGCCAGGAGCTGCCCTGGCCCCGCAAGGTGACGGCGGGAGTGGCAAGTCCCCGGCAGTGCCGGTAACGGGGTACAGCTACCCCCGGTGCGCCCCAGGGCTTGTCACCCCCTCTCTGGGAAGGTCCCCTCATTCCCATCACTCTGTCTCCACTTGGTCCTGCAGATATCTTCACTGGCCACCGGCCACCACCATCGCAGATGCAACCAGGCTACCAGGAGCCGTCCTGCTTCGTGCCCATGGCCGAGCCCCTGTTCGGTGGCGGGGGGTCCCTGATGGGTGCGCGGGGGCTGCCCGCCAGCCCCGAGGCCCCGCTCTCACCCGGCACCCTCCTCCAGGTGAGCGGGACCCCAGCCCACGTCCCGCAGCTGCCGGTGCCCCAGCCACTCCCCTTGACCCTCCCGTGTCTCCCGCAGCCCGGCGGTGCCTCCCAGCTCGGCCTCCACGGCGCCTTCCTGGGCCCTGAGCTCCCCTCGGCCCCCCTGCCCCCCGAGCCCCCCGCCACAGCGCCCAGCGGCCTCAGCCCCCAGCTCCGACACAAGCCCCTGCTGCAGTATGGCCTCCCCGGCAAGTGCCTCAGCCTGGAGCCCCCCTACGCCCCCCCCATCCCATCCCCTGGGGCACCGCTGCTGGGCCCAGACCCCCCATTCTCCCCTGCCTCCACCCCCCGGTCCAAGTTCCCCTATGCCGGCTCGCCTGGCCCCTCGCTCCTCGCCCACCCTGCCTCCCCTCTCTCAGCGCCCTACTTCGCCCCCCACGCCCCAGGGCTGGGCTACGCTGCAGGCATGGTGCCCCCAGGGTACCCTGCCCCGGCCGCCCCCCAGCTCCTGCCCCCCGTCCTGCTGGGCGACCCCAGGTTTGCCCACCCCAAGGGGCTGCCCCAGGGCGGGGGCGGGCGGCCGAAGGCGAAGCCCGGTGGCGCCAAGGCGAAGAGGCTGCCGGGACCCCCCGCGCCATCCCACCTGGCCGTGCCCAACCCCTGCCTGAGCCAGCTGCTGACCGCAGGTAAGGGGGCCGGTGGGCTGCGGGGGGACGCAGAGGCGAGCCGGGGGTGGGGAGGGATGCTGTGGGGGGTATCAGAGGGGGGACCCCGCTTTCTCTCCAGGGTTGGGACACTGGGGATGCTGGGCAGGGCACGTGGCTGTCCCCATGGTGGAGCAGCACCAAACCCAGCAGCGAAGCTGTGCCCGCGGGAGCCCGCTCTGGCTCCAGCAGCCTCAGGATGGAGATGGGGCCCAGGCGGCCCCAGGGCTTGGCCACGGGCACTGCTGAAAAGTCCCCGTGTCCCCAGCCTGGTCTCTACAGCCCTCCATGGATGGGCTGAGGAGTCACCAGTGTCCGACCTGACCCATGCGATGGGACAGGTCCCACAGAAGTTGTGTCCAGCCCCATGGTGGGCTGAGGAGGGGCTGGGGGTCTCTGCCTGCACCAGTGCTCCCAAGGACATCCCCACTGCGTGGAGCAAAGGCACCTCTCTCCAGGGGCTGCTTCACCCTTCCCCAGGGCAGACGGGCAGGGAAGGGGCTGCAGCAACGCTGGTGCTGGGGCCTGGCTGTCCCGTGGGGCAGGAAAGGTCACCTGAGGCCTGACACCCTCACACAGCAGCACCCTTCTGCTCCCTGCCCTCTTGCAGCCAAGCAGGAGCCAACCCTGGATGCCCCACGCCCGATGGGTGCAGGACTCGTGCCCGCAGCCCCTGTCTCCCCGGTAAGCACTCGCCTTGCCCCCGGGTTGGGAATTGTCCCCCCAGGTCAGGAAACACCTTCTGGTTGCTGGGGCAGGGGTAGAGATGGGGTGGGGGGGGGAGATAGGGCTCTGTGGGGCTGCCCCTGCAGATGGTGCGTGTCGTGGTGGAACCCCAGCCGGCAACCAAGCACCACGCAGCCGCTCGCTCACTCCCCCCGCCCCAGTGGGATGGGGGAGAGAATGGGAAGGGTGAAAGTCAGAAAACTCGTGGGTTGAGATAAGAACAGTTTCATCATTGAAGTAAAATGAAATAGAATGGTAGTAGTAGTAATAATAATAATATAATACAATAATAATATACAAAGCAAGTGATACACTATACAATTGCTCGCCACCTGCTAACCAATGCCCAGCCCGTCCCCGAGCAGCAATCGCTGCCCCCCGGCCAACTCCCCCAGTTTCTATACTGGGCATGATGCCATACGGTATGGCATAGCCCTTGGGCCAGTCTGGGCCAGCCCCCCTGGCTGTGCCCCCTCCCAGCTCCTTGTGCACCCAGCAGAGCATGGGAAGCTGAAAAGTCCTTGACTGGTGTAAGCACTGCTCAGCAACAACTAAACCATCAGTGTGTGACCAACATTATTCTCATCCTAAATCCAAACCACAGCACTATGCCAGCTACTAGGAAGAAAAATCAACGCTATCCCAGCTGAAACCAGGACAGTGGGATGCCCCATGGGGATGGGGCTGCATGTCCACCTCTCTGGGCCCCTCGCGGGCGTTTGGCTGCCAGTACCCGGGCACCGACCAACCAAAGGGGAAGGTCTGGTCCCCGGCGTGCGTTGGGTGCTGGCCCCCCGACCTCCCACTTCCCTCTGCCTTCTCCCAGCAGCAGAGTGCTGTCCCCAATGTCCCTGCCGCCTTCCTCTCCAGAATGGCCCAGCTGAGCCCAGGACTGGCTCCTGGCTCCAGCCCTTCCCAAGCAGTGCCGGTGCCGGTGCCGGTGCCGGGCACCCAGCCAGGCCCACTGCTGGACCCCAAGGCAGAGCAGCTGTCCCCCACGTCGGCTTGCGGTAAGTCTGGGGCACCCCAAGGAGCTCCACAGGACATTTCGTCTCCTGCAGGGACCTTGGACCAAACATTGTGGGAATGTTTCAGCTCCAATCCCAGCTGTTTGCATGTGCCCAGCTGAGCGCGGATGGTTTCTTTCTACGGGGGAGGGCACAGCCCCTTCACCTGCCTCCTTCTACAGGGGCAAAAGCAGAAACAGGAAAAGACAAAAAGGAGCAAAATGTCAGACTGTGGTTTTGAAAACCTGGAGCCTGGTTTTCAAGTGGGAAGAACCCTGATTTCACCCACAGAAACCAGAGCGGCGGCTGGAAAACAGGCTCTGGTGTCGTTTCCAGTTTCAGTTTGGCGCTGCAGACCGCAGCCTTGCTGCTGTCCGGACTCTCTCCTGGTGATTTCCACCCTGAGAAACACCAGGAATTTAAAATGTCACATCCCACATGTTCCCATTTATAAGCAGTTGTAAAGTGAGTGGGATTTGGCATAAGACAAAGTGATAAGATGTGGTCGGATGCTGGACCGGAGCATCCCCATCAGCTGAGCGGGGTGGCTGCCCAGGGGCCGGGGTAGCGCTGCGGGCTGCTCCTCTCTGCCCGTCCCAGCGCAGGACCCTGGTGCCAGCCCGTCACGAGGGGCTGCTGCCCTCCTCCCCACACCATCACCTTTCCTTTTCCAGGCAGCGACTGGCCCAAGCCTGGCCAGGCTTCCCCAGGACCCGCCGTGAGGCTGGGCACTGGCATCTCCCTGCACCACCCCGTGTCCCGTCAGGGCAGGCCCGAGTCCAGCAAGGTACGGCAGGAGCGAGCGCTGCCTTCGCTATGGGGGCCCCATCTACATAGGCACCCCCCTTTCCTGCTGCCCCCCAAACTCCCCCCCTACCCTTGCTGCGAGCTCTGGGCCAGCCCGTCCCCGATGGGGCAGGTGGCCCAGGGCTGTCCCCACAGCCAGGAGGTGCCTGACAGCGCTTGCCCGCAGATGGAGAGCCGCCGCATCACACACATCTCCGCCGAGCAGAAGAGACGCTTCAACATCAAGCTGGGCTTCGACATGCTGCACAGCCTGGTGAGCACGCTGAGCGCCCAGCCCAGCATCAAGGTGAGCGCCCTGGGCACGCAGGGACACGGTGCATCACCCGGGGACGCTGCCTCCCTGGTCTGCCCCCGTGCACGGGGCTCCTGCCCTGCACCCCAGCCCGTGGGGCAGGAGGCCGCGAGCCCACACCGGGCACACGGAGACTCGTGTGGTGCAGCCGTGCCAGGGTGGTCTGGGCTCTGGAGCCTAGGGCAGAAGCTGCCGAGGCTCGGCAGCAGGGAACGTGGCACCTCACGCTGCCAGCCCCGCTGCACGAAGCCCCACACCCTGCCCACCCCGGGGGCTCCCTTCGCCCTCTCACGCTGTGGCTGCGCAGGTCAGCAAGGCCACCACCTTGCAGAAGACAGCCGAGTACATCTGCAAGCTGCAGCAGGAGCGGGCGGCCCTGCAGGACGAGGCGCAGCGACTGCGGGAGCAGATCAAGGAGCTCAATGGCTCCATCAAGTAAGGGGGGCATGGCTGGGGGAGGCGGGAGGGAGCCACTGCCTGCATCGGGGTAGCCAGGCAGGGCAAGCGGAAACACCAGGCAGGCAGCAGGACACAGCAGCTCTTCTGAGCACCTCCCAGGACCTGCCTTTGACTCTGTCCCCCCTTCAAAGCCCGTTTGGGTGGGGGGGAATGCTCAAGAGGCAGTGCTGTCTGGGACCAGAGCGCGGGGCCGTGCCCCACAGCTGCCCTGGGAGGGGGCACTGCCTGCCCACCCCTGCTGAGAGCTGAGTCCTGCCAGAGCCTCTCCCCACGGGGCGGCCCCCGTGGCTCCCGGCCTCCTGAACAGGGACCCATGGTGCTGCTCGTGCCCCACAGCCTGTGCCAGGAGCAGCTGCCGGCCACGGGGGTGCCCATCACGCGCCAGCGCTTCGACCACATGCGCAGCATGTTTGACGAGTACGTCCGCTCCTCCACGCTGCAGAACTGGAAGTTCTGGATCGTATCCTTTGGGGCCAGTGTCTGCTGCTTGCTCTGACCCCTCCACCAAGCACCAGGTCCTCTGGTTCACCTGCTGCTCCCGGGTCTGTGCGGTCCCTCTGGCTCGAGAGGCTCTGGGGACCATGGGGAGATGTTTCCCAGCCACGGGCACATGGTGGGAACACGCCGAGATGCTGTGGTTAGGAGGAAGCTTCTGGTGCAAGGGAGCAAATGGAGTAGGAGTACGTGGTCAGTCCTTGGGGAGAAGGAAAGTCACTGGCGGAGCTGAGCTCATGTGGGGAAGAGCTCCTGGTGACATGGGAGCTGGCTCTGAGAGGCAGCAGCCATCAACTAGAGATTAGAAAAGGTCCAGAAACAAAGCTGGGGACATGATGGCTTGGCCTTGGTGGCCCCGTGGCACAGCCTGGAAACCCAGGTGTGCCCATGCCTGGGACACAAGTCTGGGCTCCACACGGAGGAGAGGAAGGAGGGGACCAAGGGCCAGGGAACGGGTGGTCAAAGGGCTGGGCCTGCTTCTCTCTGAGCAGGGAGGGATTAGACACACTGGGACCATCAAGCCTGCGGAAACTGGGAGGTTTACAAAATCCCAAGGGGCAGAGGGATGGGCAGGCCTTGCTGCCCACAGTCCGCTCCAGCGCAGGCAGCCTGAGCAAGGCAGAGGTGGCTCCTGGCAGAGTTTGGGAGCGCTGTGGAGCTCCTTCCACAGGACACTGGGTACACTAAAGCCAACATGGGCTCCAGGACACGCTCATGGTGCGGCTATCTGCTGTGGATTACTACATGCACAAAGGCACCAGTCCCCAGCGGTGGTCCCCGCAGGCTGGGAGCACCAGGGGAGCACACTGGACACACTGGTGTCATGCCCTGCTCCTGGGCACTTCGGAGGGCACTGCGCTAGCTGGCTCCTTGATCTGCTCCACAAGAGTTGTCTTGTGTCTAAATAACCATTTCAGGCAGCCCCAGTCGTGACGGGGGTTACACAGCTCTCCCACCGCCTGCCCCGGGTGACACTCATGTCCCCGTCACCCCAGCAGCAGGGGCCGGTGCCCAGCGCGGTGCTGCGCTGGGGAAGGCACCCAGCAGGTCTGCTCTGTGGCTGGGCAGGCAGGTTTGTCCCGCTGCCTGCAGAAGGGCGCTGCCCACACCTGGCAGGTGGGAGACCAGGGCCTTGGCAAGGCTGGTCCTTAACTCCTCTGCTCCCACCAGTTCAGTATCATCATCCGGCCCCTCTTTGAGTCTTTCAACGGCATGGTCTCCACGGCCAGCATGGAGAGCCTCACCCAGACATCTCTCGCCTGGCTGGACCAGCACTGCTCCCTCCCAGCGCTTCGGACGAGTAGGTGGCCCCGCTCCTGTCCGTGGCACCCCGAAGAGGCCGGGCTGGCCTGCTGGCACGCACTGACGGAAAAGCCGAGGGGAAAAGGATGGGGGCGTCCTGGGGGGCAGTGGGGCTGGTGCTTCTGCCAGACGGGAGGGAAGCACTCGCGGGAGGTCCGGGGGCTGTGTGCTCGCTGCTTTTCCATGCTCCTTTCACACCCAGCTCAGCTGGCTGCTGCTGCCCTAACGTGAGGGCCCCTGTCCTGGCTCGGCTGGGCGCAGCCCTCCCCACAGCCCCACGGGATGGGTTTCCCTTCGCCCCTTCTGCTGGGAGGGAGCTCTTGTCCCGCTCAGGGGCCACGGCAGGGCTGGAGCGGGGATGGGAAGAGCCATCTTCCTCGGGACAGCTTAACCTGGGCTCCTTCCAGCCCCCAAGGCATGGGGGGGCATCTGACAACATCCCATGTCTCCCCGCAGCCGTCCTGAGCTCTCTCCGGCAGCTGAGCATTTCCACCTCCATCCTGAGCGACCCAGCCTGCGTCCCCGAGCAGGCGACTCAGGCAGTGGTGAGGATGGGCCATGGCGGCGGCTCCTCCTAGCCCACCCCGGAGCCGGAGGGGCCTTCCCAGCCTTGCCAAGACCCTCGGTGCTGCCAGGTGAGTGCCCACCGATGCCAGCAAGGAGCCCCCGGTGCGTGGACATTGCTGTGGACAACACGAGGAGAGGAGAGGAGGAGGAGCGCTTCCTTGCTGTGCGCGCCCAGGGCAGAAGAGGCTTGGCTTTTGACACCAACAGCCGCTACCTGGGCTCCTGTGGGGACCGGGCCATCCGTGTCTTCCACAACACCGCCACTCATGGGTGGGGTGGAGATGGAAACAACGCTGAAAAAACTGCAAACAAAGCCACGTGGGAGAGGCCGGAGCAGCAAATCTCCGGCGCTCACAAGGCGCTGGCCGCCATCTACGGCAAGGAGCACTAATCCACCCGCGCGGCGGCACAGCACAGCTCCCTCCGGCCGCAGGCAGCCGCCTCCTGGCTTTCGGGATTATTTTTTTTTAATACCACTGAACAACTTGTAATAAAAGAGGCCTCCCTTGCCTGCTTTCTGACCGGGCAGGGCATGGGAAGCTAAAAAGTCCTTGACTGGTGTCAGCACTGCTCAGCAACAACTCAGTGTGTTACCAACATTATTCTCATCCTAAATCCAAACCACAGCACTATGCCAGCTACTAGGAAGAAAATCAACGCTATCCCAGCTGGAACCAGGACAGTGGGATGCCCCGTGGGGATGGGGCTGCATGTCCACCTCTCTGGGCCCCTCGTGGGCGTTCAGCTGTCAGTGCCTGGGCACCGACCAACCAAAGGGGATTATTTGTTTTTCTTTAATAACACTGAACAACTTGTAATAAAAGAGGCCTCCCTCACCTGCTTTCTGACCGTAGCGATGGGGAAGGTGGGGGGCAATCGAGAGGTCCCCGGGCCGACGCTGTCGTTTCCTTCCAACATCATTGACATCCCACGGGATCGATTGCTCAGACGGGGCCGGGGAGGTTGTTCTGGGCTTAGAAAAGGGGTTTTTTGGTGGGTTTTTTTTTTGCAGACCTCAATCTTCGATGCTAAGTGGGGGGGCCGGGAGTTAATGCTGCTGCCTGCGCACAGGCGGGGTTTTCCAGCGGATCGGGGAGATGAGGTGATGCGCAACCGCCGTGGGCGCGAACCAACGTGCCCCAACGTAAGATGGCGGCGTCGGCGTCTCCCCGCCCCTTGCCCGCAGGAGGGCGGGGCCAGCTGCGCAGGCGCACTGCCCCCCTTCCCTCTCCTCTGGGGCGTGGCGAGCGCTGTGACGCGACACGCAGGGGCGTGGGCGGGGCGGGCGCATGCGCGGAGCGAGGCGGCGGGTGCTGCGGAGCCGGGGCTGCCGGGGCTGCGGGCGCCATGTCGGGCCGCTCGGTGCGCGCCGAGACCCGCAGCCGCGCCAAGGATGACATCAAAAAAGTGATGGCGGCCATCGAGCGCGTCCGCAGATGGTGAGGGGCGGGGCCGCGGGGGGGGGAGGTGGGGCCTGCCCGGCCCGCAGCCAATCACCGCACCACACGGCTGCCGGTGGAGGGGCTCCGGTGGCGAGTATCCAATCAGCATGCTGCGTGGGGTAGCGGGCGGGGATAGCGAGGCAGCAGCCAATCGGCTCGCCCCGTCGCCTCGGGGGTGTGGGGGAGACCGGAAGCGCCGGTGATCGGCGGGCGGCACGGCCAATCGCAGCGAAGCGTGCGGGGTGAGGGGGCGGGGCGCGAGGTGCTCCCGATTGGCGTCCCCCTGGGCCAATCGGCGCCTCGCGGGCGGGCGGGCGGGCGGGGCTTGTTGCCTGGATACCCCCGGGCCCCCTGCTTCCCCCGTCCGTGTCCCAGGGGTCCCGGCGCCATTAACGGCTGTGTCCGCGCAGGGAGAAGAAGTGGGTGACGGTGGGCGACACCTCCCTGCGGATATTCAAGTGGGTGCCGGTGGCGGACAGCAAGGAGGTGGGTACCAGGCCCTTCCCCGCGGGCCGCCCCGGCCCAGCAGCTCCCCTCGGCCGCTCCTCGGGGGAGAGGCCCGGGAGGTCCCGGTGCAGCCCCGGGGTGGCTCTGGCAGCTTCTGCCCCCCACCTGCCCTCGCCCCGCAGCCGGGTCCCTGCTGGTTTCTCCCTTGCCGTTGAGCTCACACGCTGGTGGATGCTCCCCCCTCGCTGCCTGCGGCCCCTGCTGCCTTCATCCCCAGGGGCCTTGTTTCTGTGCCGTGGTGCTCCTCGATAGGCGCCAACTCCTCCTCTTCCTCCTGGTTCTGACCCCTTCACAGCTGCACTTTGGCCTCTCGGTTAGAAACGTGCCCAAAACCAAAGGGAAGAAGCCTGCAGGAGCACATCCCTCCGGGCTGCTGGGAGACAGGAAGGGCAGCAGCTTCCCTGGAGCAGTTTGTGCCCCTCCGCATCCTCCTGGGCTCCTCTGACCTTGTGTTTCTGCTTCTCGTTCTCTCCTCAAGAAAGAGAAATCCAAATCGAGTAGCAGCGCTGCCCGAGAACCCAATGGCTTCCCAGCTGACACCTCTGCCAACTCCTCTCTCCTCCTGGAGTTCCAAGGTGAGTCTGGCTGAGCCCCCTTCAACCTGGGGAAACACTCCAAGGCCTTACAGAAGCTGGGAGGTCGCTGGCTTATGTATGCTACGTATATTGGGAAGAGCAGCACGTGTCTTCGGTGTGGGGTTGTGCCAATCCACTTCTGGACTGTCCCTGATGAAACTCTTCATTTTTGCTGTCAGAAAGAATCTTAATGGGCTGTTTCTGGGATCTTCCTGGGGGAAGCTTCATAGGGAACTGGAGAAGCGGGGATTCCCGTTCCCACTTTGCTGGGCAGAGGCCAGTAGCTGCCTGCAGCTGAGCCCACTGCTTCCAGCGGTGGCTTGTTGCGGACCTTAGGATGAACGGGCAGAGATCTCCTTGACCTTGCTCTGGATCTCGGAGCACTGCAGCCAGCCACGAGCAGGCTGGGCGCTGTGGCGGAGCCGAGCGAGGCTCAGGCAGCGCGTGGCCTCGCTGCTGGGGCAGAGCGTGTGCCTGGCCCCAGCCTCTCCACTCGGCTCTTGGCGCGGCCAAGGAAAATCGGGGAATGTGTTGGCCCTTCCAGTAGGTGCGGTGGGAAGGTTAGCGTTGCAGGTCTGCGGTTTGGGACCGCTTTACCTGGGAAAGATGTGTGCCAGGATTGCCTCCCCGTCTGGAGGCAGGCGCTGAGTGTTGCCCCTGGTGTCAGGGTGCTGCCTCGCAAACAGAAGAGGTGCAAAACCCCAGTACACAGGCAAGAGCTCTTCTGCTTTCAGATGCCTGGGGCCCTCGCCAGCCGCAGACGTGAGATTTGGCAGCGCAGCGCTTTGTGTCGCCCCTGTGCCTTCTGCTGGTTCTTTCCGAATAGCCCAGGGTCGCTCTCTGCCTGCTCGGCCTCATTCCCTGGGCAGGAGCAGCCCCTCTCCCCCAGGCCAGTTGTGTGTCTGAGGCCAGCCGTGTCCCGGCGGGGAGTCCTGTGCCCGGCAGCCCTTATGTTGAGGGGTGACAGCGAATCCCCTGTACTCAAACTGCCTCCGACTGTGCTCTGCCTTCTCCCTAAGACCCTGGCTCTCAGTGCCGCCCTTGGCTGCCTGTGCCCCTGGGTCAAGGTGCTCTTCTTCACTAGGTGCTGTTTCTGCAGATGAGAACAGCAACCAGAGCTCCCTGTCGGACGTCTACCAGCTCAAGGTGGACAGCAGCCCCAACTCCAGCCCCAGTCCCCAGCAGAGCGAGTCCATGAGTCCTGCCCACACGTCCGACTTCCGCACAGACGACTCGCAGCCACCCACACTGGGGCAGGAGACGCTGGAAGGTGGGTGCTGGGCTGGGAAGGGAGGAGGAGGAGGAGGATGGCTGGGCCTGGGGAAGGCCCTGCTGGAGCCGGCGCTTGTCTGGTGGGTGACTGAGGCGCTGCTGGAGGTGGACAGGGAGCGTTGTGTCGTGGTCTCCTCTCCCGGCTCAGCACTGAGCTGGGTGCTGCTGTGCTCCTGGGTCGGCGGTTCCGTTAACCCTTCTGTTCTCCCCAGAGCCCTCCCTGCCTTCCTCGGAAGTTGCAGACGAGCCTCCCACTCTCACAAAGGAAGAGCCAGTCCCCCTTGAGACTCAGGTAAGGGAAGGGGGATTGAAACCACGGCTAAATGCACATGGACCCGGCCTGGCCCTTTCGCCATTGTTGCTGCCCCTCATAGCAGAACCCTCTCGATGGACGGACTTGCTCTGCAGTCCCAGAGTGCCCTCCGGGAGCTCCCCAAACCTCCCGGCTTCCCGAGCTGTCCCCTGGTTCAGCTCAGGTGTTCAAGCGTGAAGAAAGGATGGGGAGGTGGAGTAAAACCACGATTCTGGCCAACTGCGGGGCTGAAGCGGGTTCTCGCTCCTGGTGCCCTGGGGCTTCCTCACAGATGAAAGCCCGGGCTGTCCCCGCAGCGTGACGCAGCCTTGCCTAGCTCCGCGGGGCTCAGTGGGCACGCCGAGCTCCTGTCGCTGCCCGTGACCTCTGCCTTTGCAGGTAACTGAAGAGGAGGAGGACTCCGGTGCGCCGCCTCTGAAGAGATTTTGTGCCGATCAGAACTCTGTGTGCCACACGGCCTCGGAGAGCTAGCCTGCCTGGCCCCGGGGAGAGCGCCTTCGCCAGCCCCTCGCAGAGCCACCCGCCCTCCCCTGGGGGACGGGGTGCTTCCCCTCCGCCTGCCCCTTCCCCAGGGGCGGGCGCTCCTGCCGCTCGCGCTCCAGCCTGCCCTGCCCTGCCCTGCTCTCGGGGGCAGGAGCCCCCCGCCAGCCCCGGCGGACGGGGCTGCCACCAGTACCTGCAAATTTGCCTCTATTTATTGGCTCCCTCTCTCCCTGCTGACCTGTCCTGTAGCGCAGGGCTCTCCAGCGGGGGCTCTGCATGTGCGGGGGGAGTTGTCCTCGGGGCTCCCTGCTCTCCGTGCCCCCCGAGGCACCAGCAGACGCCGTTTGCCTGCTTCTGGCTCCCTTAGGCGCTGGGAGCGGGAGAGCCGCCTTCCACCTGCACGAAGCGATTTGCCCGCTCCCTTGGGAGTGGAGGCAGGAGGTGGGATGCTGCAGGGGGAAGAGAGGCTGAGTCCTGCCCTGCCCGCGGCGGGGGTCCGCGCTGGGACGCTGTGCAATAAGCTGCTAGTTTAAAGCCATTCCTCTTGGGAGAGAGGGGAGCGCTCCCCCCACGGAGGGCAGGGATCGACCTGCCGAGCCCCCGCGGGACAGAGCCCCGGCCCGGCGGGGTCTGCAGCCCCGGGCCCCCTGCCCCGCTCCCGGTACCCCCCGTCCCCGGGACGGGGAAGGGCGCGGCAGGGGCCGGGGACCCCCTGACCCTCCCCCCATCCCCGGTGCCCTCCCGCCACCCCCCGGCCTCCCCCGCCGCCACTGCATGTCCCGCCGTCTGCGAGGGAGCCTGGCGAAACCCAAGGCGCGGCCGCGCGTGGAAGTGGAAAGTTATTTTAGCACTGAATAGAATATTTTTAAAATTAAAACTTATTTGAAATACAACGCTCGGTGTCTGCGGGACGGGGCGGGGTGGGACGTTGGGGCCGGGGGGAGGACCGGAGCCAGCGCAGTGCCTGTGGCCACCCCCGGGAAGGCATGGCCAGGCCCGGGCCCGTTGTCCCCCGGAGCCGGTTGCCGGTGGTGGGCCCAGGAGCCTGGGGATGGCCGCGCCGTCCCTCGGCGGGGCGGTGGGAGCCATGGCGGTAACCGGTGCCCGCTGCCTTCGGGGTGGGCGGGAGGCATTTTGTACCTAGCTTCGAGGTAACGCTTAGAGCCCGGCATGCGAAAGAGCCCAATAAATTAGCTTAATTCACACGCCGTCTGTGGGTGTCTTTGCAATTGCCTGGCTTCGGTTCGCTTGTGCGTTGCCGGTAATGGTTTTCACTTTGGTCTACCCAATCCGGCGCATAAGCCTAAGCCAGAGGCGGATGGTTTCCTTTGTCACGCTGCCGTGCAGAATTGTTAAGCATTTTTAATGATTTATCATTTTGGGATCAGGATGGCTAGACAAGAAGGGCAGCTGCTGATTAATTTAAAAACGAACTATCCCGATGAGATATTGAGATAGTATTGATACGGAGATCTTGAGAAAGTAGTTTTAGGAAAGAGATCCAGAAAGAAGACCTCTTGCAATCTGAAATGGCAACGAAAGGAGCTTTCTGTGGCAGCGTGTGCATTGCTGAATTAGGAGTAGTGAGGATGGAGAGCGAAGACAAGAATTACTGCTGTCAGGAGCAGGGCATCGGCCTGGACATAGAGCAGAGCCTCAGGGGCTGCATCGACTGCACCGCGACCAGCGAATGCTTCACATGGATGCAGCAGCAGCGGAGCCACTTGCTGCTTTTTGTTAAAACATGGAGCTGTGGAGGTCTGGAGCAGAAGAGCGCATCCGCAAAGCCACGTATCTGCAGCTTGAGCACTGGTTTGTCCCTTCGGTTGTCCCCTGTGACTTCAAGCGATGCCGCTGCATTTCCGAGGAGAAGGAAGCTGTGCCCAGCACCGGGATGAGAATGGGCCCAGCGCTAAGAAAGCTCTGCTGAATTTTGATGGGGGAGCAAAGGAGACCCCTCTGAACGCGGAAGAGCACAACATCCAAGATGCCGCTGCCAGGTTTTTAAAGAGAGACAAACTGATGTTTGAGGAGGTGCTGGATTTCACAGAGACGACACACACTGAATTCAAGAACTTCCCTACAGGGAATATTGTGGAATACATTAGAAAAACCCTTCCAAATTACGTCTCTGCCTTTGCAAATGCTCAGGGTGGTTATTTATTTTTTGGAGTGGATGACAGCAGTAAAGTCATTGGAAGCCACAGTGAAGTGAAGAAAGAAGCTTTAGAAAAAACAGCAGCCAATACCGCAGGCTTGATGCCCGTCCATCACTGCTGCGGCTCTCAGGCTGGCGTGCAGCTTAACACTTCCATCCTGCGTGTTTACGACGAAGCAGAACGCTTGCAGGGCTACGAACGCGCTGTGCGAGCTGAAGCATTTTGCTGCGCTGTTTTCCGTGATAACCCCGAATCCCGGGTTGTGACAGGCAACGCAATCAAAAAACTGGGCGTCAGAAAACGGACGGAGCTTGGGACAGCTGCAGACCGGGTAAAATCTGCATTTCCGTTGGTGCCGACTTCATTTCTGCCTTGGTTTGTAAACTTCCAGGAGGAAAGGCCAACTTCTTTTGTTCTGTGTTCTCACCAAACCTAGAAAAGGGACTTTGGCCCGTGGCACAGTCACAGGCACCGGGGGTGATGGTACGGTAACTGGCCTCCAACGGGAACCATTCTGTGAAGCATTGCTCTCTGAACTGGTTCAGCAGGACTTTCTGAAGCACTCCCAACTGCAAATAGCCTTCCTAGGGATCCCATGTGCCCCTAGATGAAGTGGAAAGATTCAAAATCACCCAGGAGCTTCCATTACTCTTAATGAGAGTTACAGAAGACTGGAAACTGGCTTTGTCTGTTAAGATGCTTAGGAGGGAGCAATGTCCTCGTGGAAATCTGTTCCCTTTAGGTGCCTAAACGGGGTTTATTTTGAAAAACAAAAAAGTGCTAACTGGTGCTGATCCCCACGGAGTGAAGTCCCCAGTGCTTGATGCACGAGTGAAGATTAATCTCCATGCCCTCGTTTGATCTGTGTAGATCCAGCATCTTGGCACAAGGTGTGTGCCAGCCCTAAAGTAAAATCATCATTTTAGCTGTCATGGTGGTTTCTTCTCCTTCCCCTTATCAAGTACTAAGAACATCTGTAATGAAGTCGGCAGCACTTGGGTAGCTACTGAAACCCGGTCAGTCAGCTCTTCAGAGATCAGCTTGAGGTTGAGAGAAGTCCTTTCACATCTGCAGCTCAGCAAGCAACGCGCAGTACGCAGCAGGTTGTGGACCGCTCCCCCTTCCCGAGGCTCACGTGCGTTTCAGATGTCTACCGAAACGTCCCTTTGCATACATGGTGTGGCTCCGTGGGGGCTAAAGGCTGTTTTGAAGGAGCAGGGGTGCAAGGCGTTGCTTGGTTTAAGGCATATTGTCCCACTTCATCGTGAAATCCTTCCCCTTCAAAATCTACATACTGCATTTTGTTCCATCGCCCCACAACAAGACCTGTATGGCGGGTCCTAGAGGGTTTATTCTGCCCGCGGATTTGAATAAGAGTTTTTCAGTCTTAAGATGAAACTAACCCTCCTTTCCTACAGGTTCCCTGTAACACAAATTTTCCTGGAGTGTGTGCCCATGGCAGTGACCGCGTGAGCAAGGAATGCGCTAGCCGAAGGGGACCTCCCGGCTCCGTGGAGCCCCAGCCGTGCCAGGCGGCTCTGGCCTCGTGTGAAACCTCTCCTGTGGCCCTGGTCTGCGCTTAGAGCTGGGATGTGGGGTCTCTGCGAAGGACACGGTCACACGAAAGACAGAGAGGGTGACGTTGAGAGGAGGGGAACAAAGCAGCAAGGTCTTTCAGAGATGTGCATCTACCGAAGAGAGCCGTGGTACACGTAGGTGGTTCCCATAGGGTGCTGGTCTGCTGAACTGGCACGTCGGGCATCTCTTACCTGCGCGCTGGGGTCTCAGCAGGCTCATCCCACGTCGGGTCTAGATCTTGCCTTTGAACCGTAAAGCCACCTATGCTTTGAGCCCTCTCTCTTCTACAGCACATCAAGACCCTGTTGGTTTGACGCGATACCGTTGTTCTTGACTATGTAGGCAGCATTTTCTTGAGTGGGATTGCGGAGGGAGGTTTTAAATTAGTCATTTTAGTTACTCTTTAGTGCTGGGTTTTAAAAGTTCACATGGAAGGATTTTGATGGGTATAACATAATTTTTTCTTCCTCCAAGATCTTTCAAATCTGGCTGATGAATTTGAGAATTAGCTCAGTTTGTCTTCCTCTTATCAAGCCAGTTTATTCCAAAGCTGGTCTCCAGTGTGTGTCTGAACTCCAAGAATGCCTCTACCCCAGTAAGCTGTTTATTCTGGATATATTTTTGAATTTAAGATTGTATTTGACAGAACTTTGAGGAAGATAATGTGATATAAGATTTTAGGCACACAACTGTTAGGGTACTTAAAAGATGCAACTGCTCCAAGAATGTTGATTTTTCAGGTGTTTCGATCTCTTCTCCCGTTTTTGCCACTAAGTATAAACCCTAATGCACACAATTGCTGAGAATATACCTACTGTCCCAGCGGTCTGAGCACTGTCTGCCCCCTGTTATGCTCAAAAATCCTCTTATGGACAACAAGGAGAGAGAGTTATTTATTTCTAGCATAACTGAAATCTAACCAAGGGATTATTATTAGTCAAGATCTAATTATTACAGATAAAGAAAGAAAAAGACAATAAATGAATATTACTGTGAAAAAGTAGTAATAATAATAATAATAAATAAATAATAATAATAATAGTTACCTGCACGTTTTCTAGCATCCACCCCTGATCCTGGCGTTATGCGCAGCCTCCCACCGCCACCCAGGATCCTACTGGGGTCTGCTGGGGGTTGTTCGGGCGCGTCGTCAGCAGCCCCAGTTCTTTTGTCAGGAGTACGTAGTTGATGTTGATGGTTTCTTTTTCCTGCTCCAGGATCCGCTTGGGGTCACTTGCTGTACGTTTGCTAACGCACTTTTACACCTTGTTCTTCCTTCACCGGTCTGCAATTCGCTGTTCCGTTGGAGTTCAGGACACACGGCGTGTTCCACAGAAGTGAGGTACTCGTTCTCCGTTACCCTTAAAACCAGTTTTGTTCAGCTCCGAGGCTGCATTGCTTTACCTGACCAGCCGAGAGCTATTTCTGGCCTCGGGATCTCCTGTGCTCTGTCTCTTACGGCCCCACACCTGAATTCAGCCCTGCAGCCCGTATCCCACATCCCAAGACCGCTGCTGTCCTGACCTCTACTTCTGCGCTCTGCATCATCATGTCAGAGGCAGGAAGATCTCACCCTGTGCAGAAGACCTGCTTGTTGCCGCTGTCTGTATAAATTGATGGTTGTTCTCCACCGCCACCTGGTTATTAGGAAAAATGCTATTACAGGAAAACCAAGTGAAAACAAAGCTCCAAACAGGTGAACAAAAATTCAAACAAAAGCAACCAGCCGAGCCTCCGACCTGAGGCCTCGCACACTCAGCGCGCTCCCTGTGGCTTGGTACTAGCACCGCTGTAGGTCTGCAGGGCCGGGCACCAATCATTTGGGTGTCCGATGTCTGCTCCGCGTAGCCGTTTATCTCACCCATTTAAGTTAATTCTGCCACCTTGCTCGCTGCTACATCGGAACTTCAAACTGGGACACACAAGAGAAAGTAAAGCTTGGCCCGTCCCATGCAGGGGTGGAGAACCTTGCCTTGGTTTTATTTTTTTAGGTGAAGACTTGGAATATTTCAGCTATAAAAGCAGCAGTGGTTGCTGAGCAACAGATACTCCCACATACCAAGCCCTGAAAGACAAGGGAATAGAAGTAGCCAAGGGCAATGTAAATCCGATAATGTTCCCGCAGAGCAGGGCTGTGCCTTGAGGTCACGCTCTGGGACGCACAGGAGAGACACAGAATTCCAGGCCCTTGTCCAGTATCAGGACCACTCCAATCAGTAGCAAATGGATACTTTCTCATCAAACATAGGCCCAAGTTCTGACCTATAGATGTATGTATTAACTGCTAATTTTTCTAATTATTTTGTCATTTTGCTCTCTTTTCACATCTGTTTTCAGGATTACTCTCAGATAATTGATTTACCGATCGGTTAATAGTGTTTCAGTACAGGATATGCAATTGCTGTTTCTTGAGGAGAATGCGTTTTATGAAATGGAAGGCTGTGACACAGCCAGTGTAAATGTATGCTTGCATTTGAGATTTGTCTGTGTGTTATGAATGTGCATAGCTGTAATTTTAACCTGTAAATTTAACAGATGATTCGTGTTAATATTTTTTAAAATTACTGTTACTCATTATTTTGGAGTAGCGCCAAGTTTAGCAGTGGGATGAGAGGTGTTGTCGTGGTTGAACCCCAGCCGGCAACCAAGCACCACGCAGCCGCTCGCTCACTCCCCCGCCCCAGTGGGATGGGGGAGAGAATGGGAAGGGTGAAAGTCAGAAAACTCGTGGGTTGAGATAAGCACAGTTTCATCATTGAAGTAAAATGAAATAGAATGGTAGTAGTAGTAGTAGTAATAATAATGATAATAATAATATACAATAATAATAATATACAATAATAATATACAAAGCAAGTGATACACTATACAATTGCTCGCCACCTGCTAACCAATGCCCAGCCCGTCCCCGAGCAGCAATCGCTGCCCCCCGGCCAACTCCCCCAGTTTCTATACTGGGCATGATGCCATACGGTATGGCATAGCCCTTGGGCCAGTCTGGGCCAGTCCCCCTGGCTGTGCCTCCTCCCAGCTCCTTGTGCACTGGGCAGAGCATGGGAAGCTGGAAAGTCCTTGACTGGTGTAAGCACTGCTCAGCAACAGCTAAACCATCAGTGTGTTATATCAACATTATTCTCATCCTAAATCCAAACCACAGCACTGTACCAGCTACTAGGAAGAAAAATCAACTCTATCCCAGCTGAAACCAGGACAGGTGTCCTCATGTATTGCCCTCTATTGAACAGGGATGTGTATCTACACATCAAGATGATGCTCCTAGGTGCCTTTGCCTATGTGCGTTGAGTTTTACCAGTCCGGAGCGTAGGAGATGCTGCAAGCGGGCTGCTCCATCCGGTTCAACCACCGGTCTCTCGCTGTGGCAGCAGCATCTCCTTCAGCGGAATGCCTAAATAACGAGAAGGCAGGCAGGACGGAGGCAGGTCCTTCCAAACAGACTTTTCCTTATTCCATTTAGACATCAGGCATGCCTGAAGCACGGAGTTCATACCTCTTTTATTCATATAAAAAAACCTTACCGATTTACCACCAGGGATCATGGGAATGCTGAAATTTTTACTCACATTACATCATTTACTTTGATGACCTCATGGTGTAATATATTCCTCCAGTAACTGGTGTATTGAGTAAATTCTTTGCTGTATTTTGTTTTTCTGATTTTTGATTGCTTTTTTTCTAGTGGGTTCTAATGAAATCAAATGGAAACCAGAAAACATCTGCGCCGACCTGTTCTCAGAGTATCCTGGATGAGAGGATTTAATGAAAAAACAAATCTATCCACTTAACAAGGGGGTACCGATATTTTCAAGGAGTTGGGCTGTTGACGTTGGATTGCGGAAAAACCAAGATATTGTGTGTGATGTTCTTTTAGTAGCTGAAAATGCATATCCAGTATTGCATACCATAGTCAAGGACTTCTGCTGAGTCTGGAAACTTGAGAGAAACTGCTTATGCGTTAAAGCAGAAACTAGTCAACGATGGGGGATATGCTTCAAAAGTGTGTGTGATTCCTCAAATACTGCACCTGAACGGCACAAAGAACCAGATGGAAGTTGCAGAGGATGGCATTCCCCAGCAAGAAAACGAAGAAAACCCGGGTGGTTACGCCAGCTTGTACCCAAAGAATTACATCCTCACCTGCCGGGACGTCCCCGCGTTCCTGCGTGCACTCGGATTGTTGTGCTGCGCTTTAAGTCCTGCTTAAGGGATGATCTTGGCTGTGAGGTTTTCAACCTTCTCGCTCTCAAACGGTATGAGCTGCTCTCCAAGAACCTGCACAAAGTCACGGAGCGGTTTGTCCTTGGTCTTCCTGGAACAGGGAAAACAACTGTGGCTTTGGAGATCATAAAGAGAAAAAGAAACATTTTCAGCTGTTCTGCAGAAGAGAGACTCTACATTTGTGCAAATCAAGCCTTGAAGAAGTTTGTGGGGTAAGCAGTAATGTGTATTTCCCCTTTTTTCTTTCATCCCATCCTCTGTACACACAGCACAAGCCCTGCTGATTTTACATCTGTTTGCCCAATATGCAACTTCAGCTGACACAAACACATAATAATCATCTCAAAAAAGGTGTTAGTATTGAGAGTATCATCGAGCTGAGCTCTGGCCCAAATCCAGCGTTCACTGACTGCAGTGAGAATCCCACGTTCAGTGATTGCTGGATTGTGTTAGACCTTCAAAAGACGATGGCCTTAGTGTAACAGTCTGATGCTGACACCAAAAATACTCACCTGCCTTTCTCTGTTGCTGCCTCAATGCTGCCTGTGCTGGGCCTGGTGCAAGCTCTTGTACAGCTGTGCTAGGAACTGGCCCTTGGACCTGGGCCATCTAGGCAAGGAGAAGAGAAACGAATGCCCTTTTGGCAAAGGATTTCAGGCAGAGCAGTTCCCCAGTCCTGGTCTCACTGCGTTTCCACTTGTGTCAGCATGGAGAGGTCAGCAGGCCACCACGGCGGCCGAGGCACCTCGCATCAGGGAACAGCAGCCTAGCTCAGTGCCCAGGCAGCAGGTCCTGGCCCCAGCAGAAGTGCTGCCAGTCCCTGCTCACCCCGGGGAGAAAAGGGAACCCATCCTTCCCGCGGGAGCGTGGGCACCGCGCTGCCTTCCCTGGGCCGGGGAGAGCAGGGCAGAGGGACACCTCTGGGGAGCCCGGGAGTCCCCATGTGGGAAGGGTGGGCTTGAGTCTCCTCCTAGGTAGAGCCAAAGCTGGGTGATGGGGGCTGTGCAGGCTGTGCAGCGATGCCTGCACGCAGCCAATCCGTTGGAATAAATGTTTCCACCAGGAAAATGATGCAGCATGCTGCAGCTGAGATAGGAAGTTTTGCATTTTCAGACAGTAAGCAGCAATAGCCCTCCAAGGAGGAACCCACTGAGAAACAGAGGCAGTCAATACGGATTTGTCTGGTCACATCTTCTTTTTATTTACCATATGGGTTTTTTGGGTTTCAGTTTGGGGTTTTTTTTTAGAGATAAGAGCTGCCGGTCTGTGACACGTACCGCCTTCTCAAATGGGAACTTCCCAGAAGTGAAACACATTGCGGTTGATGAAGCTCAGAATTTTTGTGCCGAAGAAAACTGGTACCATTGTGCCTGGGAGCTAGTCAGCAAAAAAGCGGCATTTTCTGGGTCTTCCTGGATTTCTTCCAGTCCACTCACCCGCATGATTGTGGTCTTAACTTTTCAGGACTATATCCTCGGGAATGGTTGACCAAAGTGGTCCGTCATGCCAGGCAAATATACAACGTCCGGTTCGGTCTAATGGAGAAAATCCTCCAAGAACGTACCGCAGACATGCCCTTGCCTTGTGAGGTGCTGGAAGAGTTGTTTGAACAGGCTGAATGTGCCCATTCTTTGTCAGGTGACTACCTAATACAAGCAAATATGGAAACACTTGAAATGGCAGACTGCCATTTCATGTTCAGCCACCTGAACATGAGCCAGCAGTGTGCTCAGGTGGCCAAGAGGGCCAATGGCATCCTGGCTTGTATCAGGAATAGCGTGGCCAGCAGGACCAGGGAGGTGATAGTGCCCCTGTATTCGGCACTGGTGAGGCTGCACCTTGAATACTGTGTCCAGTTTTGGGCCCCTCACTACAAGAAGGACATCGAGGTACTAGAGCATGTCCAAAGAAGGGCAACGAAGTTGTTGAAGGGTCTAGAGCACAAGTGTCGTGGTTTAACCCCAGTCGGCAACTAAGCACCACTAAGCTCGCTCACTCCCCCCCGGTGGGATGGGGGAGAGAATCGGAGGAGTAAAAGTGAGAAAACTCATGGGTTGAGATAAAGACAGGTTAATAGGGAAAGCAAAAGCCTTGTGCACAAGCAAAGCAAAACAAGGAATTCATTCACTACTTCCCATTGGCAGGCAGGTGCTCAGCCATCCCCAGGAAAGCAGGGCTCCATCACGCGTAACGGTTACTTGGGAAGCCAAACGCCATCATGCCGAATGTCCCCCCCTTCCTTCTTCTTCCCCCAGTTTATATACTGAGCATGACGTCATATGGTATGGAATAGCCCGTTGGCCAGTCTGGGCCAGCCCCCCTGGCTGTGCCCCCTCCCAGCTTCTCATGCACCTGGCAGAGCATGGGAAGCTGAAAAGTCCTCGACCAGTGTAAACTCTACTCAGCAAGAAACAAAACATCACTGTGTTATCAACATTATTCTCATCCTAAATCCAAAACACAGCACTCTACTAGCTACTGAGAAGAAAATTAACTCTATCCCAGCTGAAACCAGGACAACAAGTCTTACCAGGAGTGGCTGAGGGAGCTGGGGGTGCTCAGCCTGGAGAAGAGGAGGCTGAGGGGAGCCCTCATCGCTCTCTGCAACTGCCTGAAAGGAGGCTGGAGCCGGGGGGGGGGGGGGGTCGGTCTCTTCTCCCCAGTAACAAGCAATGGGACGAGAGGGAACGGCCTCAAGCTGTGCCAGAGCAGGTTTAGGTTGGATATTAGGAAAAACTTCTTCCCCGAAAGGGCTGTCAGGGCCTGGCCCAGGCTGCCCAGGGCAGGGGTTGAGTCCCCATCCCTGGAGGGATTTAAAAGCCAGGGAGATGTGGTGCTTAGGGACATGGTTTAGTGGTGGGCTTGGCAGTGCTGGGTTCACGGTTGGACTTGGTGATCTTAAAGGTCTTTTCCAACCTTAACGACTCTATGATTCTATGATTTTATAATTCTATGAGTACGTGACCATGCAGTATATATTGTGCAGTATATGTATGTATCTATATATATCCAGTGAGGCTATTCCGCCAAAGATATCGCAATCCTGCGCAGTACACAGAGTGCAGCCCAGGCGTTCAGGCAGATATTGGAACCTGACTAAAAAGACAAATAAGGAAACGCAGGGTGAGGTTTGTCTTGCGGCCAGCGGAGGATGTTTCAGAAAACGTCATTGTTCTTGACAGCATCCAACACGTCTCAGGCCTCGAGAGGAGGATTGTGTATGGCATAAACCCTGGCCCTGCACAAGAGGAGATATCTCTCAATCTTTTGCTCTGTGTGGCATCCAGAGCCAACACCAAACTCCATTTGCTGTATGGCAAAGAAAATATGTTATTAAGAGACGTGTTTTTAAATAAGTTTTCTCTTACCTACTGCTATGGACACTAGAATGCTTTGCTCATTTTTTGTTCAGTGATATTATAGGGCAGCCTTAAGATTTTTTTTTATGCCCTTTCTGTAGTCTATGCAAAAAAAAAAAAAGAAAACAGTTTGACATACATATTTCAGCATGTGTAGGCCTGTAGGATGTCATAAAATTGATTTTAATTAAAGGACATTGCCACCTGGATAGAACAAATGGCTGAAAATGGCAATTGCAGAAGGAAGTCAACAATGACAAACTACTTGGATAAATCACAGAACAGTTTGGAGACTTGGACTTTCAATTCCTCTGCTCTTTAAGCTGATGGCATATTCTGACTTGTTTCAACACTACCAGAGTGGAACCACTGGTAGGAAACGCAACAGGGGCCATCCTTTTTTACATCCCTGCTGGTGCAAATGGTCAAAACTCTGTTTTTTTCAATGGTGAGGGGATTTTTCTGAATTTTCAGCCAAATCATCTCTTTTCTCATCCAAAAAGAGCGCCACAGCCTGCTTTGGGGAGCGGTGGTGACTGTCTTCACCTCTTCTGGGAATGGGGCTGTGGTTTTGTGGTCACGTTGAGTCATCTAGCATGTCCAAAGAAGGGCAACGAAGCTGGTGAAGGGTCTAGAGACCAAGTCTTACAAGGAGCGGCTGAGGGAGCTGGGGTTGTTTAGTTTGGAGAAGAGGAGACTGAGGGGAGACCTTATTGCTCTCTACAACTGCCTGAAAGGAGGTTGTAGCGAGGTGGGTGTCAGTCTCTTCTCCCCAGTAACAAGTGATGGGACGAGAGGAAACGGCCTCAAGCTGTGCCAGGGCAGGTTTAGGTTGGGTATTAGGAAAAACTTATTATTATTTAACAGTTGGACTCGATGATCTTAAGGGTCTTTTCCAACCTTAACGATTCTATGATTCTATGATTCTATCTTAAATGCAGGTTGCTGCCCCTGGAGGCAGTTCTGTCCCCAGCAGTACAGTCCCAAACCTCTCATGAGCAGGCTCGGGTGTGCAACAGTGTGGGGAGTTGGGAACTTGGGGGTTTTTTGGCAAATTACTCTTCAGCCAGGTAAGCTCCACCTTGTCATGCGGCTGCCCAAGTGCTAGTGCTGGCATGGCGGGTAGCAGCAATGTGCTTCTCGGGGAAGGAGGCAGCACAGGATCACGGAATGGTTGAGGTGGGAAGAGGCCTCTGGAAGTCATCTGGTCCAGCCTCCTGCTCGAGCAGGGACAGCTAGGCTGCCCAGGACCATGGCCAGCTGGCTTTCGAGTAGCTCTGTGCATGGAGACTCCACAACCTCCCTGGGCAACCTCTGCCAGGCCTCAGTCACCCAGGCAGTAAAAAACTGTTCCCTGATGCTCAGAGGGAACCTCCCGTGTTTCAGTTTGCGCCCATTGCCATTGCAGCCCATTTCTCCAGCCTGCCGAGGTCCCTCACTTGATGCTTCTCCCTTGTGTTCCTCTCTTTTGGTAGCTGCTCACATTTGTACCCACTCAAGCTGTTTAGAAACTGCAGTGGGTCACCACGATTTCCTCATTCTAACTGGGACCATTGAAGCATTGAAGTCAACAAGCTGTTGCAATACAGTGTGTGTATCGACAGCCCGATTCTTGCTGTCATGTCAAATTTGACATAAGCAGTACGGCTCTTCAAACTCTGATTGTGCAAAACCCTGCTGAGAATCTACCACATAATTACATCTTTTCTTTCTGTCTCAGATGCCAACTGTTGCCAGAGCTTTGCCAACTTTTGCCTTGTCATGTAGCTCCTATTATTGTTTACTCTGATATTAGATTTTAAAAAGCTGAATAGCGACATGATATTTGCCCAGGAAAAAAAAAAAAAAAGATATTTCACGGTGACTCTTGTACAATTGCATCAGCTTTCTGCTTTTCTGTAATAAATGGCTTTTTCTGATTTGGGGATCTCTAGTATTTGTGGTGGCCAGTGTTCCAGACCTGAAATTGTGAGGGCCTTGCAATGCCTGCAAGGACCACCGAGGAATTGCCATCGCAGCTAATGGTCTGAGAAAGAGGAAGGTCTAAATCCTACCGGGTTTTGCACTTCAGGCTGTTAGGGTGTGTCCTGGTTTCAGCTGGGATAGAGTTAATTTTCTTCTTAGTAGCTAGTAGAGTGCTGTGTTTTGGATTTAGGATGAGAATAATGTTGATAACACACTGATGTTTTGGTTCTTGCTAAGTAGTGCTTACACTAGTCAAGGACTTTTTCAGCTTCCCATGCTCTGCCAGGTGCACAAGAAGCTGGGAGGGGGCACAGCCAGGACAGCTGACCCAGACCAGCCAAAGGGCTATTCCACACCGTATGACATCATGCTCAGTATATAAACTGGGGGCAGCGATCGCTGCTGGGGGACGTGCTAGGCATCGGTTGGCGGGTGGTGAGCCAATTGTATAGTGTATCCCTTGCTCTGTATATTATTATCGTATTATTATTATTATATTATTATTATTATTACTACTATTCTATTTCATTTTACTTCAATTATTAAACTGTTCTTATCTCAATCCACGAGTTTTCTGACTGTAACCCTCCCAATTCTCTTCCCCATCCCACTGGGGTGGGGGGAGTGAGCGAGCGGCTGCGTGGTGCTTAGCTGCTGGCTGGGGTTAAACCACGACAGTCCTTTTTGGCGCCCAACGTGGGGCTCGAAGGGTTTGAGATAATAACAGATTAACCAGAGCGTGGTAAGGAATTTGTATGTGTTAACAATTGCTCATCATAATATTGATTCATCTGTTCTCGGTATTAGTCTACCTGATTTGCACCATGCTTTTGTTTTTGCAGTACGTGTTAAAAATTGGTGTTGGGTTTTGCAGTTTGCTGTGCTCTGCAGTGATCAGTGAGGTTTTGCCTGGGAGATTTGTTATTAAAACACTGACCTTGAGCGCTATCTGGTATTTGGGTTCTGTAGTGAAGCCATTACTGTACTTCGGGTACCACCTCATGGAGACACTTGGCAATTATACCTCTTCCTCTGAGAGCTTCTTTATGGAGGAAATACAGAATAGCACGTTTGTTGTTTTCTTCTATGATGTTTCGTCCTTCATTGCAACAACTTTTCAGTATCTTGAGCATCCTTGGGTAGTTAAGATATATCTATTGATAGTTCTTGGGAATATTGTTTCAGTTTTGTCTAAGGTTAATAAGCACCTTAAGAATATCATCCAGAGATCTGCTCCAAGGCTGGATAGTTATGAGTGGCAGGGTGTGTGGGAGAGCATGGGCAAGTACCTGGGACAGTGGGCACCTCCAATGTTTTGGAACTTCACTCCTGAACAAGTGCAGAATCCTGAAAATCTAGTAAAGTATTTGGAAAAAGTATGTTGTCACCCTGGCAACTCCAGAGAGACACAAATCACTGCAACGTGCTGGGGCCTGGCCCATGCTTACCGAGCCCTATTCAACACTATTCAGAACCCACAAGGGGAAGGGAAGGTCTCTGGATCTGACGACAAAATGACAGATGCTGTGGCTGCGCCAGCCCCTGCGCCAGCCCCTCAGGCCCCCACGACAGTCACTGTGGTTGCGCCAGCCCCCACAACAGGCACTGCGGTTGATCCAGAGAACCAACCCGTGCCAGTATCAGTTGCCCCTATACAGAAGAAAAAATATACAAGGAAATCAGCTCGTTTAGTAAAAGCTGATGATGAGCCAGCGTCATCAAGAGAACAGGAGGAGGAAGAGGCAGAACCCATAAACGAGACAGTAACCACCCGATCCCTATCCCTGAGTGAGCTGCGAGATATGCGAAAAGATTTCAGTCGTCATCCAGGCGAGCCCATCATCACCTGGCTGCTCCGATGCTGGGATAATGGGGCCAGTAGCCTGGAATTAGAGGGTAGGGAAGCCAAGCAGCTGGGATCTCTTTCTAGGGAAGGAGGCATTGACAAAGTGATTGGAAAAGGGGTAAAAGCCCTCAGCCTTTGGAGGCGACTCCTGTCAGGCGTGAAGGAAAGGTATCCCTTCAAGGAAGATCTTATATGTCACCCAGGCAAGTGGACTGCCATGGAGAGAGGTATCCAGTACTTGAGGGAATTAGCCGTGCTGGAGGTGATTCATAATGACCTGAACAATGAGCAGTTATCCAAAGATCCAGATGAAGTCCAGTGCACACGACCCATGTGGCGGAAGTTCGTACGGAGCGCACCATCATCGTACGCAAACTCATTGGCAATAATGACCTGGAAAGATGAAGAGGGACCAACGGTGGATGAATTGGCTGGCCAACTCTGACAATACGAAGAAAGTCTCTCTTCCTCCCTACGGGCCTGCATCTCGGCTGTGGAGAAGTTGTCCCAGGATTTCCAGCAGTTCAAAGAGGACATGTCCTACTCCTCACCTGTACAGACCAGTATCTCAGCCATTAGGAGTAAGCGTCCCTCTCTTCAAGAGAGAAGATATAGTGGATACACACCACGGGCCACCCTGTGGTTTTATCTGCGTGACCACGGAGAGGACATGAGGAAGTGGGATGGAAAATCTACCTCGACCCTAGAGGCACGAGTACGTGAGTTGCAAGGAAAAAAAGGTGGTTCTTCCAGGAAAATTGCTGCTCCAGTTTCCAATGAGCAGTTCCCCAGACAAAGTAGAAGGGCTGATTTTGCTTCCGATCTTAGTAAAGGGATTTTCGATTCACATGTACAAGAAGTGAATAACGAATGCTATAACCAGGACTAGAGGGGCCCTGCCTCCAGCCAGGTGGAGGAGAGGGACAACCGGGTGTACTGGACTGTGTGGATTCGATGGCCTGGCACATCACACCCACAGGAATATAAGGCTTTAGTAGACACCGGTGCACAGTGTACCTTAATGCCATCAAGCTATGAAGGAGCAGAACCCATCTGTATTTCTGGAGTGACAGGGGGATCCCAAGAGTTGACTGTATTGGAGGCCGAAGTAAGCTTAACCGGGAAGGAGTGGCAGAAACACCCCATTGTGACTGGCCCGGAGGCTCCGTGCATCCTTGGCATAGACTACCTCAGGAGAGGGTATTTCAAGGACCCAAAAGGGTACAGGTGGGCTTTTGGCATAGCTGCCTTAGAGACAGAGGAAATTAAACAGCTGTCTACCCTGCCTGGTCTCTCGAAGGACCCTTCTATTGTGGGGTTGCTGAGGGTCAAAGAACAACAGGTACCAATCGCTACCACAACAGTGCACCGGCGGCAATATCGCACCAACAGAGACTCCCTGATTCCCATCCATAAGCTGATTCGTCGACTGGAGAGCCAAGGAGTGATCAGCAAGACTCGCTCACCTTTTAACAGTCCCATATGGCCAGTGCAAAAGTCTAATGGAGAGTGGAGACTAACAGTAGACTATCGGGGCCTGAACGAAGTCACGCCGCCACTGAGTGCTGCCGTGCCGGACATGCTAGAACTTCAATATGAATTGGAGTCAAAGGCAGCCAAATGGTATGCCACAATTGATATCGCTAATGCGTTTTTCTCTATCCCTTTGGCGGCAGAGTGCAGGCCACAGTTTGCTTTCACTTGGAGGGGTGTGCAGTACACCTGGAACCGACTGCCCCAGGGGTGGAAACACAGCCCCACCATTTGCCATGAACTGATCCAGACTACATTGGAACAGGGTGGGGCTCCGGAACACCTGCAATACATTGATGACATCATCGTGTGGGGCAACACAGCAGAAGAAGTTTTTGAGAAAGGGAAGAAAATAGTCCAAATCCTTCTGGAAGCCGGCTTTGCTATAAAACAAAGTAAGGTCAAGGGACCTGCACAGGAGATCCAGTTTTTAGGAATAAAATGGCAAGATGGACGTCGTCAGATCCCAATGGATGTGATCAACAAAATCACAGCCATGTCTCCACCAACTAGCAAAAAGGAAGCACAGGCTTTCCTGGGCGTTGTGGGTTTTTGGAGAATGCATATTCCAAATTACAGTCTCATCGTAAGCCCTCTCTATCAAGTGACCCGGAAGAAGAACGATTTCAAATGGGGCCCTGAGCAACGACAAGCCTTTGAACAAATTAAACGGGAGATAGTTCATGCAGTAGCCCTTGGGCCAGTCCGGGCAGGGCAAGATGTAAAGAATGTGCTCTACACTGCAGCCGGGGAGAATGGCCCTACCTGGAGCCTGTGGCAGAAAGCACCGGGGGAGACTAGAGGTCGACCCCTAGGGTTTTGGAGTCGAGGATACAGAGGATCCGAGGCTGGCTATACTCCAACGGAGAAAGAGATATTGGCAGCATATGAAGGGGTTCGAGCTGCTTCGGAAGTGGTTGGTACTGAAGCACAGCTCCTCCTGGCACCCCGACTGCCAGTGCTGGGCTGGATGTTCAAAGGGAGGGTCCCCTCTACACATCATGCAACTGACGCTACATGGAGTAAGTGGATCGCACTGATCACACAACGGGCCCGAATAGGAAACCCCAGTCGCCCAGGAATCTTGGAAGTGATCATGGACTGGCCAGAAGGCAAAGATTTCGGAATATCACCAGAGGAGGAGGTGACACGTGCTGAGGAGGCCCCACTGTATAATAAACTGCCAGAAAATGAGAAGCAATATGCCCTGTTCACTGATGGGTCCTGTCGTCTTGTGGGGAAGCATCGGAGGTGGAAAGCTGCTGTATGGAGTCCTGTACGACAAGTTGCAGAAACTGCTGAAGGAGAAGGTGAATCGAGTCAGTTTGCAGAGGTGAAAGCCATCCAGCTGGCTTTAGATATTGCTGAACGAGAAAAGTGGCCAATGCTATATCTCTATACTGACTCATGGATGGTGGCAAATGCCCTGTGGGGGTGGTTACAGCAATGGAAGCAGAGCAACTGGCAACGCAGAGGCAAACCCATCTGGGCTGCCGCATTGTGGCAAGATATTGCTGCCCGGATAGAGAACCTGGTTGTAAAAGTACGTCACGTAGACGCTCATGTACCCAAGAGTCGGGCCACTGAAGAACATCAAAACAACCAGCAGGTGGATCAGGCTGCTAAGATTGAAGTGGCTCAAGTGGATCTGGACTGGCAACATAAGGGTGAATTATTTCTGGCTCGGTGGGCCCATGACACCTCAGGCCATCAAGGAAGAGATGCAACATATAGATGGGCTCGTGATCGAGGGGTGGATTTGACCATGGACACTATTGCACAGGTTATCCATGAATGTGAAACATGCGCTGCAATCAAGCAAGCCAAGCGGTTCAAGCCTCTCTGGTATGGAGGACGATGGCTCAAATATAAATACGGGGAGGCCTGGCAGATTGATTATATCACACTCCCACAAACCCGACAAGGCAAGCGCTATGTGCTTACAATGGTGGAAGCAACCACTGGATGGCTGGAAACATATCCCGTGCCCCACGCCACTGCCCGGAACACTATCCTGGGCCTTGAAAAGCAAGTCCTATGGCGACATGGTACTCCAGAAAGAATTGAGTCAGACAATGGGACTCATTTCCGAAATAGCCTCATAGACACCTGGGCCAAAGAGCATGGCATTGAGTGGGTATATCACATCCCCTATCATACACCAGCCTCCGGGAAAATAGAACGATACAATGGACTGTTAAAGACTACACTAAAAGCAATGGGTGGTGGGACATTCAAACACTGGGATACACATTTAGCAAAGGCCACCTGGTTAGTCAACACTAGGGGATCTGCCAATCGAGCTGGCCCTGCCCAATCAAGACTTTTACGTACTGTAGAGGGAGATAAAGTCCCTGTAGTGCACCTAAAAAATATAACAGGGAAGACAGTCTGGGTTACTCCTGCCTCAGGCAGAGGTAAACCCATCCGTGGGATTGCTTTTGCTCAAGGACCTGGGTGCACTTGGTGGGTGATGCGAGAGGATGGGGAAGTCCGATGTGTACCTCAAGGGGATTTGATTTTGGGTGAAAATAGCCAATGAACTGAATGTTAGTTGCTATATAATACTGGATGTCATCACTTCAATGATTACTATGTGCCATATCAACAGTATACAGTAAGAAGTGCCCAAATTAATGAAGAATGAACTTCGAGGAAACCGAGCAAAGTGCAGCAGTGATGGAACCAGAACTGGCTTCAGCATGCAACAATCCAACACCACACACCATCTTTCCTGCCCTGAAGAACTATTAGGACAGATGAAACCCAAAGTCATGGACTAAATGAACTCAACATTTTAGAGGGATAGCCTATAGACTAAGGAAATTATATCCATGTGTGTATGTGTGTATATATATATATATATATCTATATCAAAAGACTGGAAAAGTGGTACTGATTAATTGGAATGTATTGGAAAGTGTAAGACCTGGGCATGATGTATATGGTATGGAATAAGGGGTGGATACTGTCCTGGTTTCAGCTGGGATAGAGTTAATTTTCTTCTTAGTAGCTAGTAGAGTGCTGTGTTTTGGATTTAGGATGAGAATAATGTTGATAACACACTGATGTTTTGGTTCTTGCTAAGTAATGCTTACACTAGTCAAGGACTTTTTCAGCTTCCCATGCTCTGCCAGGTGCACAAGAAGCTGGGAGGGGGCACAGCCAGGACAGCTGACCCAGACCAGCCAAAGGGCTATTCCACACCGTATGACATCATGCTCAGTATATAAACTGGGGGAGTTGGCCGGGGGGGGGCAGCGATCGCTGCTCGGGGACGTGGTAGGCATCGGTCGGCGGGTGGTGAGCCAATTGTATAGTGTATCCCTTGCTCTGTATATTATTATCGTATTATTATTATTATATTATTATTATTATTACTACTATTCTATTTCATTTTACTTCAATTATTAAACTGTTCTTATCTCAATCCACGAGTTTTCTGACTGTAACCCTCCCAATTCTCTTCCCCATCCCACTGGGGTGGGGGGAGTGAGCGAGCGGCTGCGTGGTGCTTAGCTGCTGGCTGGGGTTAAACCACGACAGGGTGCCAGTTTAACGGCAGCGCTGCAGCACACTTAAGTGAACGTGCGCTCCTGTGGTATTTAAACTTGCCTTGACCGAAACATTCCCAGAGTAGCAGTGGGGAGGCAATTCCCAGCCCGGCATCCCAGGAGTGGTACGGGCACGGAGCACCCTGTGCAGGGGGACCCTTCGGAGGGGGGTCCCAGCTGGCAGAGCTGGGTCACAGAGCTGGGTTGCAGAGCCGTCAGGCACACCGACCTTGTGGGCAGTGACTCCAAAGAGGACCATGGGGCGACCAGGTTGCTGGAGGGGGATGATGGAGTCCATCTCAGGGCTGGCTCCAGGGAAGGGACCAGAGAAGTGAAGATGCTGGCTGAGGAGATGGTGCACAAGAAGGAAGGATACAGGTTCTCAGGGATACCTCTTTGAGCAAAGAGGTTGCATCATGGGCAACCTGGGGTGCTGTTTAAGATCTTTGTCGGCGACATGGACAGCGGGATCGAGTACACCCTCAGCAAGTTTGCTGATGACACCAAGCTGTGTGGTGCGGTTGACATGCTGGAGGGAAGGGATGGCATCCAGAGGGACCTGGAGAGGCTGGAGAGGTGGGACCGTGTGAGCCTCATGAGGTTCAACAAGGCCAAGTGCAAGGTCCTGCACCTGGGTCAGGGCAATCCCCAGTACCAGCACAGACTGGGGGATGGATGGGTGGACGGACAGATGGAGAGCAGCCCTGCGGAGAAGGACTGGGGGATACTGGTGGGTGACAAATGGGACATCAGCTGGCAATGTGTGCTTGCAGCCCAGAAAGCCAAGCGTCTCCTGGGCTGCATCAAAAGTGTGCCCAGCGGGGCGAGGGAGGGGATTCTCCCCCTCTGCTCCGCTCTGGTGAGACCCCCCCTGGAGCCCTGCGTCCAGCTCTGGGGCCCCCAACATAAGAAGGACAGGGACCTGTTGGAGCGGGGCCAGAGGAGGCCACGAAGACGCTCAGAGGGCTGGAGCCCCTCTGCTGCGAGCACGGGCTGAGAGCTGGGTTGTTCAGCCTGGAGAAGAGACGGCTGCGGGGAGGCCTCGCAGCAGCCGCCGCAGCGGGGCGCGGGCGCCCTCCGGCCGCGGGGGGGGGCTGTGCCTCCCGCGCCGCCCCGGCTCCGTGGTGAGGCGGCCATGGCGGAGCCGCTGCGCAGCGCGGAGGCCGGCGGCGCCGTCTACCGGTCCCGGGACCCCGTGCGCAACCTGCGCCTCCGGTGAGCGGCCGCCCCCAGCCGCCGCCCCCGGCCCCCGGCCCCCGGCCCCCCGTGACGCTGCCTCCCTCCCTCCTTCCGCGCAGGGTCCGCATCCAGCGGCTGACGTCGGGCGGGCCCCTCCTGCCGCAGGCCCCGCCGCCCCTCGCCGGCCCCCGCGGCCCCGAGCTCCTGGGCCTGGCCGAGCGCGCCGCTACCGGTAGGTGAGGCGGCCGGGGAGGGGGCGGGCGGGCCGGGGCAGCGCCCTCGGAGGTGACCGGGCCCTCTCCCCGCAGGTGCCCGGCGGCCCCCGGACGAGGAGGAGGCCGAGGTGGGGTGGCAGGAGAAGCTCTTCAGCCAGGTGGGTGTGCGGCGGCGGCGGGGCTGGGGGGGGGCTTCTCCTCTGCCGCCCTCCCCTGCAGGGTCCCCCGCTTCGGGGTGAGCCGCCGTGCCCCGGCCCCTCCAGCTGGGCAGCCGTGGGCCTGCGCGGTGTCGGGGCCGCTCCGGGGCTCGGGTTGTTTGCTGGGATTCCCAAAGGATCTTGTCTCTCTCTGCGGTGGCTTTGGAAATCTCGGCCGAAAGGCGTTTGTGGCTCTGACAATGCTGGTGAAAGGCAGCTTTTGCGCTTTGCCCGTGGTGCTCTCAGTTTGAGGTGGATTTGTACCAAAACGAGTCAGCCTGCCAGACTCCCCTGGACCGGCAGTACCACGAGGAGATCCTGAAACTGGAGAGGGCTGGAGGTCGGAAGAACTGTCGCATCTTCACCTACACTGATCACGACCGATTCACCAACCTAGAGGAGGTACCGGCTCTTAGTTACGCATCACCTATACAGCAGTGTCTGTCAACACCACCAGGCCTGCCGCGGAGGGACCGTTGTCAGTTCTTGGCCATGCAGAAGCAAGCCAGGTATCCTGTGTGCAGGAGAACATCCTGCTTCTGCAAAGCAGCTTCACCTGGTGCCCCAGACCTGGGATGAGCTCTCCCTGTTTCAGAACGATGGTCAGGGGCAGCTTGGAGGGACTTGGCTTTGTAGCGTTGCTCTGTGGGTAACTTGTTGGGTGGAGTTTAGCTCTGTTTGCCACAAGAACAGCAAATGAGATCTACGGTCTTGTAGCAGTTTGTCCTTGCACGTGGGTGCACACATACCTGTTCTGTCCTCCAAGAGCGGAGCTATGTTTGGGAAAGATGGCCTGTTATAATTAAGCTAGCTCCCGTCTGTTTCTCTCTTCCAGCACTGCCAGAAGGTAACTGACTCAGATCATGAGGTGCCATCATATTTGGCAGAGAGGATGGCCAACGTGAGGAGGAGAAGACAAGACCGTAGGCCAATGTGAGTGCAAACTGGGGCTCGGAGCTTGCTAATGCAGGTTTCCTGGTGCTGGTGCCCCAGCTGCGGAGCAGCCTGGTCCGTGGCGGTTGGTGGCTTGAGCTGTGTTGCACTTGGAATCCGGCAGTTTGACTCCTTGTCGGGGGGGAGGTTCGGTGCTGCCTGTGCCAGGCTGCTGAGGTGAGCCGTGACTTGTCCTCTTCTGTTGTTAACAGAGAAGCAAGTTCTCTGAAGTCGAAAATCATCACCTGGGAACCCTCAGAGGAATTTATAAAGAACAGTCATGTGATTAACACTCCTGTCCAGACCATGTACATCATGGGGGACTTGGGACCTTACGGGAAGTAAGTAAAATCCTGAAGTGATGTTAATTTCCCAGAAGGAAAGCCGTCTTCCCTCCTTACTCAAATCTCCTGTTTCTTTCATTCGTTAAGGGGAGAGAATTCCAAGAGCTCAGTAACTCGGGCTGCTCTTTCTTTCTGCCTCTTTCCTCGGTTGGGAGGTAACTGAGTGTATCTCTCCAAAAGGCTTCTTAAACTAATGTAGGAAAGTATGGGTGTGTTTGTTCCCTTCTGAGCCCCCGCGTGCCTTTACCAGCTCTGCTGTTCCAGAGCAAGAGAGTGTCCGTGTTCTCTATTTAGACTGTGTTTCTTGATGTCTTCCCTTAGGCTTGGTCACAGGGAGTATGAACATGTTCTTTGTACAATCAAGGTGGACGGCAATGGGGTGATCACAGTGAAGCCCGACTTTACTGGCACCAAAGGAGCCTACCGGTGAGTGGGAAGGGCTGGTACTGCTCGTGGGACTGGCGCAGGCGGCTGACATGGCTGTTTCCTGGTCACTCTTCAGGCAGCGGAGCAGCACTTAAATTGAGGGATATTTTTTAGTTTTATTCCAGAGATTTCTAAGACAAGGTTATTGTGTACTTGTGCTTGGTGTCACTGCATGTGTGGTGTGCGGGGCTTTGGTGCCGGTCCCTAGGGATATGGGTTATGCACGTGCTGGGCACAAGCGAGTCTCCCTTTTTGAGTCATTGATGCTGGCAGGCACTCGGGAGCGAGGAGAGGGCCGCTAGTGCCCTTGTGTTACCGCACGGGCCTGGTGGAGGGGCGGCCGCTGTGTCAGGATGGCCCAGCTGATGCTCTTGCTGCCTGTGCCTGTTCTCTGCGTGATGGGGGAATTTTGCCCGTGTGTTTTGGGGCTCTGCAGGATCGAGCTGGATGGAGAGAAGCGAGAGGTGTGGAAATACACCATCGAGAATGCGTCTGTCCAAGTGCAGCCGGAGGAGGAGGAACGCGAGCAGCGTGTGTTCAGAGACGTAAGGACCGGCCTCCGCTGATCGCAGTGACTAGTTCTGATTTGACAGAGGGAGCTCAGACCCTCATGCAGATGCAATTGTTAGTGCCGTAGACGCCTAAAGTTGACAAAATGATTGTCACTGGCAGCGAGTCTCATCAAGCCCAGCAGTTTGAGGACTCAAACGAATACTCCCTGACCGCTTCATTCCTTACGCTAGGTAGAGGCCTTGTCCGGTATTACGTGTGTTGGCCTCTGACTGCAGTGATGATGTAGTGAGAACTGATGCAAGAAACCACCTAATTTTTGCCTTTCTAGTGTCCTGCCAGTGGTTTTCCTTCCCTTTTGAGCAGTGGGCAAACCCTTTCCTTGGTCTTCCTCTTGCTGCCTGTATACTTATTGAATGCTTTCTTGTTATGAATGTCCCAGGATATTTAGATCTCATTTTGTGTCTTGATCTTTCTGAATTGCCTTTTTGGCTGTGGCAGTTTATGAAGATACTTAATGTTTTAGTTTTTTGTTTGTACATTTCCTTATACTTTTTGTGGTCAATAAGGAAATCGTGGTTTTGCCACACTGATCTCCCGTCTGTTGGTTTCATTGGAATAGTTTATGCCTGTGTTTTTAACAAGTCATTTAAGATCTGATTCTTCAGAGCTTCATTTTCCTTTAGATTGGCCTTTGACGAGGTCTTCTCTGAAGCTGAAGTTCCATGCAGTGTTAGCAGTTAGCATCTTTGCTCTATTAGATTTTTATATTCCCTATATCTGCTATAACAATTAAAAAACCCCTGTGTCCTAAGCCTGTCAACAATTTAAATCGGTTTTAAGTTATATCCCTTACAATTTTTGCGGTAAGTAAAAACATAAATAATCAAAAAGACCCTTTTTCTAATGCACTTGTTCTGTGTTTTCAGCTGTACAGTCGGCACAGGGAGTACCTCAGTGGTCTCGTAGGCTCAGAATTTGAAATGGTGAGTACCAGCGGCGCTCGGCAGGGACCTGGAGCCCTGCTGCCTTTGGAGACTGTCGACCTGGTTAGCATGGCTGCCGTTTGTACCACAGGGACTGTCTCATTCTGGGGGTCTGTTGGCAGCTTTTACCTTGTGGCTTCCAACAGAAAATTGGGTCAAAAGGGACCGGTTGCAATGGATCTGGGGCCCGCAGAGACCCATCTCCAGAGATGCAGATCTGTCCGACCAGCAGCAGAGCGTGCTGGACGCTGCAGTGACTGTGAGACTGCAGGCATTGTCTGAAGGCCTTTGGCTATAATACTTTAAGAAGAAAGGAGGGTTTATATCTTTTGGCATAGTGATTGCTGTTAACTTCTTGAACATCAAACACATCTATGTGCCACTTTGTTCAAGTAAACAGCCCCTTCCACCCCCAAACTCATGCACAGTTTCCCTTCTTACTGAATTACCCAGACTGTAACCTTTTTTGCTCAAATCTCATTTGCCAAAGTGTGAAAGTTCTTGTACTTTGATAGAGTGTCTCAGCTCGTCCTGTGCTTCCCCCTGCTCCCTCCACCTTGGGCAAGTGCAGGAACGCTAGAGGAGAAACAGGACTATGATTTCTGCAAGTGACTTCTCATGGCATTTTATATCCATCTTGAAGTCTCTAAGAGACCAATTTACAAAATAGTAAATTCCTGCAGTCTAGGAATTTGGTCTCTAGAGAGCGTCTCTCCAGAGGGACTGTTCACTTCTGGAAAGTGATAGGAGAAGTCATGACGCCTACCTGGCCAGCGGAGTGAATCATTCACGTACAAACGTCTGTGAAGGATCTGTGTGAGACCCTGGCGGGAGGGGATTGTGTGAGGTTCCACCAGTGGTCATTGCGCTCTTTATCTTGTTTATCTGCTCATTTGTACAGACTCTTCCTGGGACGCTGCGGCTTTTTGTGAATGGAGAAATAGGTGAGTCCTTATTTCAAACAGTAGCTATAGAGGCAAATCTGGGTCTGCTGGGATGGCTGAGGCTATGAAGGGTCCAAGGATTCTTGGATCGCAGGCCGGTCCAGAGTAGGTGATTCTCTCCCTAGAATCCTTTACTTCCTCCTTCTCCTCCCCTGTTTTTGCAGACTAACCCCTTGAGTGGCCTTTACAGATTGGAGGTTACAAATACTGCGGCTGTTCTAGGAAGACATACAGATCTGAAAAAAGGAGAGCAGATTGGGAAGTTAATAGAGATTATAGCAAAGAAAGCAATTAAATGTGTGACCTCCCTAATCTGGTTAGTGATATGGGGACAGGGCTAGTCTAGAGAAGGAATCTTCTCTCAGGGTCATATTCTGTCACTTTGAAGACCCTGGCTTTTCCCAGCTTCCAGCAGTAACTGGTTGTCCCTGAGGTTATTGGTGCTGGCTCTCCCAAAAGTCTACAGTGAGTACTGGAGGAGTTTGTGTGGAAGCGAGCAGCCCAAGTTCATTCTCTCTTCTCAGTTTCAGCTCAAGGCTATGAGTATGACAACCTCTATGTTCATTTCTTCGTGGAGCTGCCTAACCGTAAGTATTCACGTTTCCAGCCGTATCACAGCATTTTGAGGAGTGAAGCGTGCTTTGACTGGTCCATCAGATCAGCTCTGCTGGAAGGCAGTAGAAGTTAATGTTGGGGCTGGGATCTAGTCAGAAGTCTTCAGAGCTAGAACTGCAGAACTCAGTTGTTTGAACTAAACTCATGTCTGGGAGAAAGTAGCGTCTTCCCATCTCATCTCTTCCAAATCAGGCTGGGATGTAGAGGTCCCTTGGCTTCTCAACCAGCGGTGATGGTGCCCAGCAGTCTGCCCAAAGTTCATTCCTTATACCGCGGAGAGCAGCTTTCCCGTCTTCTCTGTCTCAGCGGTGACCTTGTCTGATTTCAGTGCTCACTAACATATTAAATTTTGACTGATAAATAAGGTTCCCAGCACTAACATCCTGCTGCCTGTTTAATTCCCCTGAAGCTATGGCTCTGGCTCTCCTCTCTGGGTATACCCTGATGTTTGTCGGAGAGGTACCACTTTTGCTACTCAGTACATTTAGATAAGCTTCTGCTTTTCTCTTAAGATGGAGTTGGTGCTTTTCATCGACAGTTCAGGGCACTGTGGGGAGCAGCCATTGCCTGGAACAAGACGGGGTGGGACACACCTAGGGAAATTCAGTGTGGGTGATGTTGTCTGTTATCCCAGTCATCTGGGACTGACATTCTCCTTTGGGCTGCCCTGGTTTGTGAGCCCTCCCTCTCACCCAGACCATTCACCGCTGTGCTCATGTCCTCCTCTTCTCCCAGAGTGGTCGAGCCCCGCGTCCCAGCAGCTATCAGGAGTGACGCAGACCTGTGCCACCAAGGCAGTGGGCTGGGTAAGGATGCTTTCAGACCTGCAGAGCAGTTTGAGCAGGCATTCTCTGAAGTGGAACACGTGCAACAAGCTACAGATAGATTCAGCAAAGGTCCTGACTTGAGAGCTCCTCTCAAGGGCAGGGCACGTTTGGGATTCTCCTCATTCTAGTTATACTTGCCATTTTTCAGGATGCCACTGTGTCCAAATGAAATTAGACCAAATAAAACTGCTTCAAAGCAGTTTCTGGAACCTCATTTTTTCTTCCTTCTGGCTGATCAGTTGCCTTTGGAGCTTTGATTTTTGTGTTCTCGAATGCCCAGAGTTAACGAAGCGTTGTTCTGGCTTGCCTGGTGCAGGAATGCACACAGTCTCTAAATTGATTTCTCAAAACGAACCCCTCCTCCTATCTGGGAAGTTGGTTCCATTGCTGTCTCCAGCTCCTCTCTTACAAAATATGAATTTTATCAAGTTTTAATGTCTTTTATGTGAGCTAGTTTGCATATTACAAAAATAATTTCCATACAACATTTCAGTAATACATTGTTTGATGTATTTTGCTTGGCTCCTGTAAAGATTGTGGCGGTGTAGTAGTTACGCAACTGGCTGAATTCTCATTTGAGGTGCGTTACTTTCCTCCTTTTCATTAGTTTTTACAGTCTGTTCCATCAGCATGGCACTTGGGAGTGTATGCAGGTCCATCACGCGGTCGGATGTTTGTTAGTGTGATGTGATTGATCTCGTTTGGGCATCATTACCTCTTTTCCACCATTAGTTCTTTTCTCCCTGCTCTCTGTGCCCCTGCAATGCTCGTGATGAATTGTCTTGCCCAGGAATCCGATCTCTGTCCTGTTCCTTTTCCAGGATAACGTGGCCCACTTCTGCTACCCCTTCACTTTGGAGATGTTTTTCACCCAAGGAGATGAATCGGAAGGTGCGTTTCCGTGTTGCTCTGAACTGTGGAACTCGGAAATCTTTTGATCGCAGCGTAGGCATCACGCTGCCTGGCATGTTGTTGGCCCCTCACCAAGATGAAAGGACAGATTTAAACAAAGGGGAATGTTGCTGGTTCAGCCACCGTTCACCCTGTCACCACACAACCTCTGGACATGTACTATATTTGCCCTGCCTGGCGATGCATTAGCATTTGTATGCATTCATTGATGTTGCCCTGCTTCCGGGCTGTAGTCAGCTTTATCCAGTTACAAAACTACTTGGATCTTAGCTTATCTGTCTCAAAATGCCTGGCGTGCTGGTCTGTGTTGCCGTGCCTGGTGTTCTGCATAGAGCCCTGGGACTCTGCAGCCGAAGAAACGGGCAGCTTTTTTGTACACAACTAAAACTCTGTGCCAAGCCTTACGTTTGTAGACACACTCAGTGACCTGTATAATCTTCGTACAGTTTATGTCGCTTTGAAACTTCCAGCTCTATTTTAAGCTGGGCTCCTCTGCTGCCTGTTCCTGCTGCTTCACTACGCTACTACTGCTTCCTTGCCAGCCCCGTTGCTCTTTGGATTGCGATGGCTGGGGACAGCTTTGTGGCATGCCTTGCCACTTGAATCCGATGTATGCATTGGATTTGAGTATTCAAGCAACGCTAATGGATTTTCAGTTTAGAATAAACACGCTGAGTTTGTTTCACCATGGAAGAAAGAAATGCTTGGAGACCTGTGGGAGAATCCAAGTTAATAATCCTCCAATAATGGTGGGAGAGGTCAGAGGTAAAAAAAATTCACAGAAGATTGTCTTGTCTGCTGAAAGATAATTGAGGAACCAGTTTGGACTTGCTCTCAAAACAAAGAATTTTCCTACATTTTTAACATCTTATCAATAATTCTGTTTTCATCCTCAAATCTGAGGGTTCAACTTGTACAGGGGAAAATAATCACCCATACATCTAGGTTAGTCATTACAGAAGAAGTACAGAAAGGACTTCCTCCAAGTGGAGTTGGGCATTTAGCATTTTTTTTCCTCCGTGATAGTCTCCCTCACAAAGCTGTGATCTGCTCCCCTTCCTTGCAGACAGTCTCCCTCAGTGGCCTGTTCTCTACTTTGAGGTCCTGTCCCTGGATTTCTGGCAGAGGTATCGCGTTGAAGGGTACGGTTCTTTGGTGCTGCCGGCATCTCCAGGTAAAACATAGTTGGGGCATTATGTTAATTGTCTGGGAGAAAGAGTTGAGTGGTTCTCTTGGGAATGGATTCAGCTGGTCCTGGGGAGGCTTTGCTTTTGCATACTGAAGGGGATAGTTCACTGTCTGGGGGGCAGCAAAGAAGGGTTTGATGCATCCTGCACCATTCTGCCTTGTTGAGATGCATCATGTGTTGCTGTCCTTGCTCCTTCGGTGGTTCCGTCACAAAATCTTGTGTGATAAAGCGCTGGGGTGATGCTTCATATCCATCTTTACAAGAGCAGTAGCCTTCTCTGTCCCACATGGGATCTGAGGGTCACAACTATTCTGACACCCATGTGTAGCGAGGAGATGCTCCTCACGGGTACGGGGTACTTTCAGTGCTGGCTGTGTGACTGCATGGGGCTGACTCATGGGGAAAACATTACGGAGATACCGTGCAGTGTTTCTGTTTCCCGCCTACTGTGGTTTGGGTCAGCAGGTATCCGTCTACCGTGCTGTCCTCGGTGGCTCTGAACAGGTTGTTGGTCATAGCTGCTAAGCTGTCCTGTTGTCCTGGGCCAGGTCTCCACATGCTCACCATCCGTACCTGGCGTCCTGTGGAGCTGGGGACAGTCGCTGAGCTGAGGAGATTTTTCATTGGGGGATCTCCTGAGCTGGAGGACATAACCTACGTCAGGATACCATCAACCTTCAAGGTGGGCTCAGCTGCAGGGCATTGCTCTTGCTGGGAGATGGTAGATTATGCTCTCGGCTTCAGATGTCTGTGGGCAGCCTGGACCAGATTTGAACGAGGACGAGCTGGTGGCCCTGTCCCTTTAACTAAAGAAACGTCTCCTTTGTGAGGCTTGTGATCATGAACAGAGGAACGGACAAACGCTGAGGCAGAGCTCTCTGCCTCCTGAGGTGTGTGCAGCTTAGAGAAGTGGGTGAACGTGGCCCAAAGCCTTGCCTTACCCCTGCCTGTGCTGGCCCTGTTCCAAAAGTGTCTGTCAGATCAGCATTTGTTACCAGCTATAGACTTTTTCCTGTGTTTTTGTAAGGAATCTGGGCTGTACTGCTTCTGGAACAGTTTACCGAAGCAAGAAGCCGGTGGGTGTGAGGCGGGCAGAAATTTCACGTTCTTTAGAAAGCTGCAGAGGTGCTCGCTGGTGTAATGAGCAAGTTGATCTTGGTAGCAGCTTTGTGTGGGAACGAGCCCCAATGCAGTTGTTGAAACCTTCCTCCAGCCCTGCACTCAGCTTGCTAGTGCTTAGGTCCTGCCCTCAGCACAGCCTGGAACCGCCTGCCCTTCTTTCTGACCTCGCTTTCTGTGTGCAGCAGGGAAGGGAGAGACTCTGTGCCTGCAGGAGTGTGTGCTGCTGGTGGGGCACGCTCTCTCACTAGGGTCAGCCTGCTGCAGTAGGCTGCGGTTACTCTAACTCGTGCCGTCTTTGCAGGGAGAGCGTCTGAGCCGCTTTGGTTTTCGCACAGAGACAACAGGGAGCGTCACGTTCCGGCTTTACTGCCTGCAGCAGTCTAAGTAAGTGCAGCAAAGTGAGTACGAGCTCCATCTTGCGTGCTGTGTTTGAGCAGCCCTGACCTCCTGCTGTACTTCTGTGCAGAGCCTTTCTGGAAACCAGCGCCCTGAGGCAGCGCATGCAGAGTGTACTGGACCGGCTTGGAGGCTTCAGCCAGCAGAGCTCTGTCTACAATGTTTTGGGTAGGGCTTTCAGTGTCATTCTCCCTTGCGAGCCTTTGGGTCACATTTGCCCCTTTTTTACAGAGTGGGCAGGATATTTCAGGAGAATCCATTACTGTGGGGATAACTGCCCCGCCATGAGCTCTCTGAGTCCATAGCAGAGGTTAAATGTTCTGATCTGAGCTGGAAACTTCAGGAGGCATCAGCTCTTAGCGGGCAGGAGGGATAACCACCCTGGGAGGGCAAAGCCTAGGCCGGGCTGCCCAGTCTTGCCTGGCACTGAGCATGGCTTGTGGCACCGATGCACAGGCTGCCTCCGATTCCATTGTGCACAGAGCAAAGACAGTGCTAGAAAGAGGTGAAGAGAGCAGCAGGGACCGGGTGCTTTGTTGGTGGAACTTAGTGATAGGAAGCGAGACTCCTGCTCCAGGAGAGACGGTGTTCACTGGACAGACTCATTCCTCTCCTTCCCTGAGGCTGTCTGATGCATTCTGGCTTGCTCTCACCCACTGTGTTGTAGAGGCTTTCCAGAGGGCACGGCGCCGGATGCAGGAAGCACGCGAGAGCCTTCCTCAAGACCTCATCGGCACCTCTGCCTCCACCGTGCACCAGCCGCAGGAACCGTGATCGACCACCTCCACGGCCTGGGAGCACTCATCCGCCACAAGCTCCTGTGGTTCGGCAGGAGGCACAGTGCCGGTGCCTGGAAGCTTTCAAAGCCCTTCCTTTGTCCTTTTCCGTGGATGGGGGAAGGAGTCTGTAACGCATCCAGACCCCGAATCTTTGCATTTCCACAGGTACCTGTGGAAGGAGCCCCAGTTTTTCAAGGCGTTTTGTTACGATACAGCCAATTGTTCACATTTCTGCTGAGCGGACTGTAGTACTGACGTGGGACCTGTGAACCCTTTAACACTTTTTCAGGAGTTGAATAGTTAGAAAAATGTCAAGTCTACATGACTTGGTAAATTTAGTTTTCTTCTTAAAACAGAGGGTGATGTTGAAGGTCAAGGCATGAGCGCTGTTTGGGATTTAATGAAATGAGCAGATAACTTCTTGAGAGTGCTGGTAATTGTTGTCAGCATTTGTAGCTATAGGTCACTCAATAGTAAAATGAATCTGTTCACCTCTGCCTTCAGACTGATTCATTCCTAGAGAGAGTGCTCTCTGCCGCCTGTAATGTATGAAATCAACGCAAGGGAATAACGTTAGACAGATTGAGAACTGGAGAAAAGGGTTACATTCCGTATTTCGTTCTGTGTGCCCGTAACATTTCTCGCTCTGCAGTGATGAGCAGGAGGATTCTTTGTTCAGGAATACAACTGAAAACACGCATTCCCCTTAGTTCATAGCAGAACTTTGGCTGGGGCTGGATGGTTTGCCGACAACGAGAGCAGATTATAACATTTGCACAGCAGCTGAACTTTGAACCGTTCAAGCTGTTCATTTGAGCTATGGTTCATTGCTCCAGCTCTGATTGCAGGATGCTGCGTTGCTTCCCAGGGAAGCATGTGTGTACCCAATTTTTACCCAGTTTCTTCTGTTCTTTTCTCAGATTCTTTTTTTTTTTCCTGTTTTTTTTTCCTGTCTCAAGTTCACAGGAGCGAAGCTACCTGCAGAGTGGCAGTGCTGCATTGATTTGTGCACAAGTCACTTTTCCAGGTGTTCTCCACCTCTGCTCTCAACACAAGAGATAGGAAGAAAAATCTCAGGCCGAGATCACGCAGGTCTGAACATGTCTGGAAAGTTAGAATTCACAGGCAGAAAATGAAACAGGAATTGGCCTTCCTCCTCTTGCCCTGCATGTCCTTTGTAGGGAACGTGGGACTCGCGGTCGCAGCCACGTGTGCGATTGTTGGAACATCCCCCTCTTCCCTGGTGCTCCGTTCTCGCTCCCTCCTTGCCATTTTGGTCGTGTCCCAGCCTTCGCTGGGAAAACCAAAATCCTGGGTTTGTTCCTCCTTGACCTTTGTCACAATTCCTAGATCTGTCTGGCGGCTTGAATGTGTCTGGCAATTTCAATTATAAAAAAGGATTTTTGCTCACCTTCCTCGCCTGCTACCCCTGCTTTTTGATGGCAGAGGCTGCCAGCATGTGTTAGTGTGGCCCGTTAAGCAGAGCGCGCTCTCCATGGCCTAGAGCTGGGTGATGTCTTGTGCACGAGTCAGGTCTCCACTTACGCTTTTGATGTGATGGCTGTGAAGGCAAACGCTCGGCTCTGGAGCAGCAGAATTGAGGTGTGTGCGCTATCGTGCTCTTTAATGATACAGACGCATTTCGCAGAGATTGACCCACTCAGCGCCCGGGATGAAAAGTGTTCAGTGAGTACGTAGCACTCGCTATCTCTTTTTTTAATCGTAATTCACGTCATGGCCCTGTACGTTTATTGCATTCTATCTAAGCAATACTTAATTTCCTTCTGGGTGTTTCTGTTGTGCTTATCACTAATAGCTGAATTGCCTGGCTCTGGAGCCCTTTTCAGGATGGAGTTACAAGGTTAAGAGAATATTCTTTTTATCAATAAAGTAACAAAACACCTTTGTGATTGAGATGACGCCGAAGGCAGAGCCTGTTCGAGAGTGGACTCTTCTGATTAGAAGATCAGGTTCCTGACTCGTGCTCGTTGCTCAGCACATTTATACGGCAGGATTTGGTGTATTGAGCGTTGAGGTTACAGAGAGATGCAGTATGGTTTACATAATGGTACTAGTTTTGCTAGTTAAAACTCTGAGTAGTGTAAAATCTTAGAGAAACACAAGAGAGCAAAATTTAAACATAAAAAGTGATTATAACCAAAGGAGCAATTCTTCCAAAATAAGACATTGTTAGCAGCTTTTCACCTTCGTGCTTGCAGCCTCCTTGGCCTGACAGAACAAAATGGTGCTCACAAAAGATGTTTTGGAGAAAGCCTTCAGCAAATGTTCTTTGAATATGCCCTTTTATAAATGAAACGAGCAAATTTCCATATACATGTAGGAAAATGTCACTGATCTTTTAATCAAAACCGGCATTTGGTGCAGGGCTTGTGCTCTGAGCTTGCCGAGGAGCCCGGACACTGGAATGGGGGTCGCGCCTCCAGCACAGAGGGAGCAGGAGACGACCCATGGGGACAGGCAGAAGGGGAGGCCAGTGATCTCCCTGGAGCGGGAGGATTTCCCTGTACAGAAGCGTCCCTACGGTTTGCGCCGGAGGGGTGCCTTTGTGGTGAAACTTGGCAGGAGGAGGGAGAGGAGGGGAGCGTTGGGGGTGCACAAGAGCTCAGGGCGGGAGGGCAGCGGTGAATGGGGCAGGGCAGCCTGGCAGGCTGGGCGATGCCGGGCCGGGGCAGCGCTGCGGGCTCTTGGGGCGATGAGAGTGGGTCTAGCAGTGAGACTCGGAGGTCTGCGCTGTCCCCAGTGCGTGGCCAGCAGCCCCCCCAGCTCTGGCTACCTCGGCTGCAGCTGGTTTCTCTTGAGCTTTGCTTCTTCCTTCAGGGCAGGCTGGAGCTGGGATGGTTTTTTGAGTGCCAGCTGAACGGGCATCTGTCTGAGGCTGAATCCTGCACCCTTAGCAGTGATGTGGTCTGGATGGGGGCAGGAGCCAGCTGAAAGCCCCTAGGGGCCTTCTGGGCTTCTCATTAAATAAACCATGCAAGCCAAGGGTGATTGCAGAAATGTTGGCTTGGTGGATGAAAAGGCTGTGGGTAGTTGGCAGGGCTTGCGTGATGCAAATCAGCAGCCATTAGAAATTCCAGGGTAAATGTAACAGAAAAAGAAAACCTAGAAATGAGTCATTCACGTGACTGGGGGAACAGCTTTCCACCAAAGGAGTCAGACCCAGGAATGGGTTTTGCTCTCAACCGAGGAAGATTTGGGCTGGGATGACTTCAAACTGGAGCCTTGCCAGCAAACCTCAAACACCCCTTTGGCTTAGAGAATCACAGAATCGTTAAGGTTGGAAAGGACCTCTGAGATTGAGTCCAACCGTTAACCTAACTGCTGGGTCCACCTCTAAACCCTGTCCCTAAGCACCACATCCACACGGTTTTTGAACACTTCCAGGGATGGGGACTCAGCCCCTGCCCTGGGCAGCCTGGGCCAGGCCCTGACAGCCCTTTCGGGGAAGAAGTTTTTCCCAACATCCAACCTAAACCTGCCCTGGCGCAGCTTGAGGCCGTTCCCTCTCGTCCCATTGCTTGTTACTGGGGAGAAGAGACCGACCCCCCCCGGCTCCAGCCTCCTTTCAGGCAGTTGTAGAGAGCTGTCCCAGTTGTGATGGATCAGAGATGCAGTGCTGTGACTGCAGGGGACATTGTGGCCTGGGAGGGTGGGCTGTGCTGCCCACCGCCCGTGCTGCCTGCTGTCCGTGCTGCCCGCCGTCCGTGCTGCCACCCCGGCGATGTGTGCGGAAGGACGTGGGGCTGCCCGCGAAGCGGAGCTACCAGCTCTGGGGGAGAAGGAGCTGCGGCAGGCGTGCGTCCTCCCGAGATTTGTCTTGTTGCCGCGTGGTGCGTGGGGAGGGAGAGGCATATTTCGTCTGCACTGTGGGGTTTAAGTGGTCATGATCAAACAGCTACCGGAGGCTGCTTGTTGGCTCAATATATTTTAATTTTAGCCACTGGGTTGGAGAGCGAGAGGAGAGCTCCCTGCAGGCCCTCTCCCGGCAGTGAAGTGGAGGAGTGGGCTGCTTTGCCTTCCACCCCCAGCTGCCTTTCTGTTATGCTTCTTGTCTTCTCAAGGTGCAGCCTGCGTTCTCTAAAGCTAATGTCAGTATTTCGATGCGAGGCAGGGCACAGCTGACCAGAGCAAAGTCACACTTCATTGAATCAGTCAAAAAATAAGCGTCTGTGGGCCCCTTTTCCTCCATCGAAATCATTGCTTTGGTTAAAGCTGGTGCTGTGCAGACTGGAGGTACTTCCCTTCCCTCTCATCCATCGAGATCCTTTTCTAGAGTAACACAAAAAATCAGAAACGACTGGCAGAATCAGACTTCTCTATAATTTATTCACAAGTTCTTATACTTTAAAAAAAAAATAATCTGACTTTCAAAACAGTTGGGAGAATTTTTGCGATGTGTGGAAGTGAAAATTGTCTTGGAGGTGTGCGATTCCGAGTTGCTTCAAGCTTTCCAGATCTGAGAACGAGAGGATAGGCCCTTTGGGCAGGTGGGAAAGGTGGATTTCCCGTGACTTAATCCGGCCTTAGAAAGCCAGAAAGGCCAAGCTGGATATCAAGATCTAGTCCATTGCTTTCCTTCAGGCAACATCGCCTTGACTTAATCAAAGCCTGAGAGATGTTTGTTCAACCTATTACATGAAGATGGAGACTACAGATCATCCCTTCCAGATGTTTGGGTTTTTTTTTTTTGCTGTAGCAAATTTTCTTGTACAGAGCAATTGACGGTGGCAGCTTGTGCACGAGCTGAGCAAAGCCTGTGTCAGGCGGCTGCTGGGGGCGTGAGGAGGAGGGAGCGTGTGATTCCTGCCAGGTGGTTATTGTTTCTCTGGGGGGTTCCTGTCCCACACTGCCAGTGCCTGTGATATCTTCTTCTCTGCTGCTAAGTCTCCTCGTGAGCACTGCGATGCTCTCTTACAGCTCTGGAGGTGGCATCGGGAGGCGTGAGAGATCAGACGAGTTGTAGACCCAAGTGAACGGCCCCTTTTCCTGCTGCTGCTGGAAACACCGAGCCCAGTTTGCTTCTCAACACTTTGCTTGCCATGTCCAATGTTTTCCACCGCAGTTGTGCTTGCAAGGGCTGGATTCCCTCCCTCTTCCCCTCGGTCACCTCTCCTTCTCCATCCTTTCCCCTCTCCTGTCCCATTTTGACTTTTTCTTTGCGTGCATGTCACACGCAGACCTCTATGCATGGAGATCCGTGTGTTTATTCCTTTCTGTGGTTTAATCCTGGATGCAGTTTGGGCCCTGCTTTCTCTTCGCCCCCACCTGTGCCCCCTGCCCCTTGCTATTAGCGCAGAAGCTGCTCTGCTCCCTTGCGCAGCCCTGCAGCCCTTCACCCCGTGAGAGCAGAGCTGGGCTGTGATACCAGGACCCCAGCCTGTGCCGTCCCCACCCTCCCGGGGCTCCCGGCCTCACCAGGCGCCCCGGGTTGAGCAGAAACACCCTGAGGCGGTGCGAGGTGTGCGAAACAGCTGGGTGGCGTGGATGCGGCGTGCCCTACCGACCTGGGCTGGCCAAAACCGCCTGGGCTGAGACCCCTCGTGCACAGGGCACGGCTCTTCCCTTTTTGTCCGCAGCAGTCAGACGCCTTTCTGGGTGCCCTGCCTCAACCTCTGCAAGCCATAGCGTGGTTTCCCTTCCCTCCTGAAGTCATCTCCCTTGGTCGCTGTCGTCCCCTACGGGGCTGGGCCCGCAGGCAGCGTGGAGACAGGAGTCCTGTCCTTGGAAAAGCGATGGCAAAGCACCCTCCTGTTGCTTCGGCACATGAGGTAGTGGACTATATTAGCTTTTCAAAAGCAACTTTTTAATGACTGTTGGCATGGAGACAAGGGTTTGGAGTAATTGCCGTTGGCATCATCTCTGCTCCCCTAGCATGGCGAGAGGGAACCTACAGCTTGTCGGATGGATCCGCTTGTGTCCGTGGTCGTCCGTGCCTTTCCCTGCACCGCTCCTCCCCAGCATCTCCCCGGTGGCACGGGCGCGTGCAGGCGCGGGGCGCTGGGGCGAGGGTCCCTGTGCGGGGAGGTGGTGTGGAGCGTCCATCTAATTGCTCATCCCCACCTTGCCTCTGCGATCCTGTCTCTCCCTTGCCGCAGGACTTGCTCTGTCTTCTTGGCACTGAGTAAGACTCCCTGGCTCCCTCAGCACTGCTGCGCTCAGCGGCTCCGGTCTTTGCCCTCCCTGAACAGCTTTCCAGTCTATTCCTCGACATATTACTTCTGGCAGCTGCTCCAGGATCTCTGTCCCGTGCCTCCAAAGGGAATCGTGTCCCTGAAGTGGCTGCAAAATGAATGAACGGCTTCAGGTGGTTTCTGAGCCGCAGCCAAGCTGCGAGTCTTGCAGCTCCCGTGTCACGTGGAGCCTGGCTGAGCTCTGGATTTTGGTCATGGCCGCACCGTCAGCCTCGCTCGGGGCCAAGGGCTTGCTTTTCTCCACGTTTCTGGTGAGGATTAATCCTGCACCCCCTTGTTGTGCATGTCTGAGCTCCTCCTTCCATCAGCAGTCACAATCCAGCCTCTCCTGATAGAGGCAAGTCCTCAGAAAGAGCAGGATCGATCTTGGATCAGCCGCGGACTTCACCAGCCATCCTCCTGCAACCTCCGCTCAAAATACCTTGGCAATTTTTCATGTGTAAGCGGAGCGTGTGCGACTCCTCAGATTTCTCTGCTGCGTTTTCAGTTGCTGTCAGCTGCCTGACTCACCTGAAAGCTCGTAAATACATCAAGTGCTGCAGACACAGGCGCTGTGAAAGTGAAGCGTGTCTCTGACTTCTTTTTTTGTGCAGTCCCTGTTGCTTGTAGCAGGAATGAAGAGCTGTCTGAGCCTCCTCCGCTCAGCCCCTGCACCTCCAGGGCTCCCGGGGAGCCGGTCTCCCTGCAGCCCTGCCTCGGTTCTCGGGGTCGGAGGCTGCTCTGGCCGTTGTCTCGGCTCTTGCCACCCAGCAAAGCTCCTCTCCGGCGCCCTGGATGAGGCGGGTGGTGGCACCCAGCGCTGGAGGGAGGGTGCGTGGACGGGGACTGGCTGGAAGGGAGAGGGGACCTGCAGCCCTCGCTGGAGGTGAGCCGCTGTTGGGACTGGAAATGGGAAAGGCTGTTGTGTAGCAGGCAGGGAAGTTTGCAAAGTGGGAATCCACGGTGCTCTGTGGAGCTTAGGAGAGGAGGAAAATGTTGATTTGGGAGCCTCTTGATGGGACTTAGCTAAAAAGGGTACTTCAGATGGAGGCGGGGTGGTCCTGCTTGGTGTCTGCCATGGAGGAAGGTGCTGCCCTGTCCTGCTAGCAGGGGGCCCTGCTCTGGCAGCATGATGTTAGTCCTGGAGACCTGCCCAGCATGCTGAGCAGCGGCAACGTGGAGAGAGCCGAGCCACGGGGCCACGAGGGGACAGGCAGGACGAGCTGTTCAGCGTGAGCTCTAGCGGGGGAAAGGATGCTCCAGTGTGACGATGGACAAAAGCGTGGTCAGACCCATCCGCGGTCTCAGCTGGGGCGGCCAGAGCGTGGTGTCCTGGCTCTGGTGAGAGGCGAGGATGGGGAGCTGGGTCTGGGGGGCTTCATCCTTCTCACCTGCCTTGGGGCAGGGTGAGCGTGCAGAGCGTGGGGTGGTGGAGGTGGCCAAGGAATGGCCTCTTCCCTCGGCAGGAGGCAAAGGGGTGTTCGGGGAGGTGCAGGGAGGTGAAACCTCGTGGTGGGCGGTGGAGAGCTGAGCTGCCGCCATGTGGGAGGACACCAGACGTGGGCTTTTCCTTGCTGTGTTATGGTGGCTTTGTACGTCCCTCCGTGGGTGAGACCAGCCTTGGCATTAGGGCAATTTGCAGCAGCGAGGTCTCCTGTGCCCCCTGCATGGGGGTGTGCGTGAAGCGAGCCCCTGCCCTAACAAGTTGCGGTAAATAAGTGCAGGACGAACACGAGAAACACTGCCACAGCTGGCTGCGTCCAGGTCACCCATACGGCTGCGCCCAGCACGTAAGCTCCACCGGCGAGACCTCTCTGCTCAGCGAGCCCCTGCTCCTGCGCTCCCAGCTGAGGTGTCCGCGATCGTCCCTTGATATCAGAGCTCTTGAAAGGCACCCAGATAGTGGCGGCCCAAAGACAGACCCAGACGCCTGTTCTGCTTCTTAGTGTGCAAGGAGCTGGTTTTTGAGCTCGTGATGGGAGCAGGAGCTTCAAATCCTCTGGGAGGAAAGCTGGTCCCTTCCCCTGCAGGGGCCCTTGACCCAGGTGGTCCCAGCTCTCCGCAGAAGCCAGCGGGCAGCAGCACGCTGAAGGACACTGGTCCTGTCTCGGGGTGATCCGGGCCCATGTCTGCGTGGGGCAGGCGAGCAGAGCTGCCTGGGGAGGGTAGGAGGTTGCTCCTGGAGGCATTGGGCTCGGGGGGATGTGAGAAACCACCAGCAGCATGTGGCAGAGTGTGCTGTGCCGAGAGCCGTCCGTGGGGATCCCGAGGGCGGCTGGAGAAAGTGCTGAGGCTTGAGCACCGAGGTGCCGGCACCAGGCGTGATTTCGACTGGTCTGCACCCACTGCTGCGCCTGCTCCTGGATGGGAGGGTGGCTTGTGTGTGCCAGCGTGGGCTTGGGGACTGAATCAGCACTGCTTTTCAGGGGGAGCCGGTGGCAGGAGAGACACCTCCTTGACGTGTGTGCCCAGCCTCCCCAGGAGCAGGGGGAGGCAGAGGAGAAGACAACAGAGCAGGGAGAAGGTGGGCTCCCAGCCTGGGCCCTGGGGAGGGCTCATGGGGGCGATGGCGGAGGGGGTGACGTCTCTTTTGGAAGTGCGCAGCGCTCTTACTTGAGTAAATTAAGCCCTGTTCCTGGTGACGGGGACTCTCCCCGCTGGTGGGATGTGCAATAAAGCTCCTCTGCCCACCTGCAAAGGAGCATGGGGAGACACTGGTGGGAGGAGAAGCCCAAATAACACCCGGCCGGGTCCCTCCCAGGAGCCACCAACCCATGCGAGTCCCATCTGCACGAGCCTGGGGGAGCAGAGAGGTGCAAGGGCAGGTGGGGCCCCAAATTAGGGACTCGGAGGAAGGGACCCCCTGCCTGGGCAGAGCCGCAGCCCCAGGGCCCTGGCGTGAAGGCGCCTGCTGGGGTGAGGGGGGGTTTACGTCTGCCCGGCAGCAGGGGAGACATTTCGGGATGCAGGGGAAGAGCATTTGGGGGGACTGGTTATGGGATGTTTAAGAGAGGAAGCAAAGGTGGGGAGAGGGATGGATCTGTGTGATTCCAGAAGAAACATGGGAAAATAGAGGGATGAGGGGACAGAACGGGCAGGTTGCGTGTGAACGGTTTGCTGGTCAGTGCGCTCACCTGGCCATGCCCCGCACCTAGAGATCAGCGCAGGCTGACTTGTTTCCGTATTAAACTCCATCTCTAACTCTGCCCCGGGTGAGGGCTCTGTGTCCCGTGTGTGCGGGGGCGGGGAGTGTGGCAACTGGAGTCAGACCACGGCTCGGAGGGGTGCGTGTCTGAGCCCAGCTGCTGGAGGGACCCACGCTGCATGCGTACGCCCACGCTGGGTCTATACGTACGCACATGGATGTATGTTCCCCAGGGAGGGGAACGGGACGAGGCTGTTGGTGCTGTCTTTGCGTCTGTCAGCGCTGATCTGTGTGGCCATGCGTGTGTGTTGCACGCGTGTGTGTGCCGAGCAGGAATGGATGCTCAGCCTCGCTGCTGGTTGGACTGGGGAGGATAGACCTCGCCTCCACTGGCTGCTGGATCCAGCCCAGTTCCCTGATACCTGCCTTCTCCTCCTGGGTTGGTCTGGCCTTCACCCATGCCCCTGGGCTGGAGGGGCTGGAGAGGCTGGAGGGGCTGGAGGGATGGAGGGGATGGAGGGATGGAGAGGATGGAGGGATGGAGGGGATGGAGGGGATGGAGGGGATGGAGGGGATGGAGCTGTGCTTGGGACCAGGAGCTCCTCCGGGCAGGCTGAGCTGGCTGACCTGATGCAAAGCAACACCGGTATGATGGAGACCCGCCGTGTTCCCTTTCTGGTCATAAATGCCAACTTCCTAAGGCAGCAATCACTGCTCCTCTGGCATTGAGTCCTGCCCAGCACTGCCTGGCTCTTTCCTGACCATGCGACTCGTGTCGTGCCCCTGCTGAACTGCCAACCAGGCGGTGAATCCGAACCTGCAACTCCAGGCTGGGCAAAGCCCTCCTGCTTACACCCCAGCAGGAGGGATAGAGCCAGAACTGGGGGCTCAGAGCACCCCTTGAAACGCGGCCAAGGTCGTGTGCCACGCAAAACTCCCCTTCGCCCTCGCTGCCAAGGCTGGCTCTGCTCAGCCCGAGGGGTCCCCGTCCTGCTCTGCGGCGTGTCTGCTCCCAGGAGCCACCGGCCCGTGCGAATCCTGCCTGCAGGAGCCTGGGGGAGCTCAGAGGCACAAGGGCAGGTGGGACCCCAAACTGGGGACTTGGAGGAAGGGACACCCTGTCCGGGCCCCTCCTGGCAGAGCCTCAGCCCCAGGGCCCTGCGGTGAAGGCACCTGCTGGGGGGGTGGGTGGTTCTGCCTGGGGGTGTGGGATACATTTTGGGATGCGGGGCATTGCACAGAAATTATGGGATGTTTAAGAGAGGAAGCAAAGGTGGGGAAAGGGATGGATCTGGGTGATTCGGGGAAGAATAAGCATGGGAAAATATGGGCATTTACGTGGCTCCCGGGAGCCACAGGGTGAGGGCGACCCTGGCAGGGTGCTGTCCCCAGTGGGGCTGAGCTCGGCCATGGTGGTTGCTCTCACAAAGGAGTGGGAAAGGTGCCCCCAACCACACCCTCACCTGCACCCACTCCAGTGGGTGCCGGGGGGTCCCAGCCGGGGGCAGCAGCGGGGCCGGGAGAGCCAGGCTCTGTCTGCGAGGTGCAGGAGGACAAGTCACCCGCTAAGGGAGGATGAAGGATGCAGCTTGAGAGCAGCATCTCCCTGCTCTGGGCTGCTCCCATGACGCAGGGAGACCTTCAGGCCCCCAGCACCCAGCCCCAGCTCCAGCGGGTTGGGATGAAGCACACGGAGGGGTCAGGGCTCTCGGAGGCAGCGGGGAAGCCACATCCCCAGCCTGGAGCCGAGGGCAGCGGAGGGTGAAAGGCCAGGAGGCGGGGGCAGGGAGGAACTGCTAAAGCTCACCAACACCAAATTCATCTGTGGTGGAGGCGGTGCAGCACCATGAGGGGACCCCTGCCGTGCCCCCAAGCCCCGGGCTCTCGCCCTGCAGCCGCGTCCCTGCCAGGCGCATTGGGAGCCCCGGGCTAAGCCCGTGTCTGACGGGCTCCCAAGAAATCTCTGAGCATCCCCTCCGACACGGGCACGCGGCATCTCCCAGTCGGCTGGTCCTCTGTTTCATATCCTGCGGCAGTTTGCTTGGCAAACGGCATCACTTGCCATTTTCATTCTCTAAAACCAGTCCGGGTCCCATGGATGTTTAATCCAGGCATCTTAATTTTGCTATGGAAACATTTAAACCTGAGCAGGGTTTTCTCAGGCCATTTCTCATCGAGATGTAGGTCTGGTTCCAGGGATTATCTGCTCAGTGCGTGAACCTGGAGGACCATGGGGAAGAGACCTTTGTCACGACACTGAGTTTTGATGGCTGGATGTTTCCCAGGGAGCAGGAGCGGGGTTTTGTGGGACGTTTCTGCCTGACTCCCTCCTGGCTGGTTTAGGACACGGCAGGGTGCTCCTGTGCGGGGTCACCCCCTGCACTGGTGGCTCTGGAGCTTCTCCCTGCCACAGAAGCACTGGGAGGAGGAGACCCGAGCCCCAGCACTGGGCGCATCCCAGCACCGGTCACCCCAGGGATTCTGGACACGTCCAGGGCCGCCGGAGCTGCGTCCAGTGGCCCTGAGGCTGGCCCAGCTGGCCCCAGGGCAGCCCCAGAACGCACAGGAGCCTGCGGGCACAGGCCATGGGGGTCCCGTTCCTGCTGTGTCCCAGGGAAAGGGAGTGCTTAGGGGTGTCTCCCCAACACCGCCAGTTCCCCCAAAAGCAGCAAACCGGCACCACCTCTTTGAGCCCCCCCGGTGCCTTGCTGCTCGCTGTGAGCCCGGGGCTGGGGTCCCCCAGGGTGGACCCCCCCTGCCTGTCCTTGGGCTGGGGGTCAGTGTGAGCCCCTCCTGCCACTGCCCCAAACCGTGCTCTCTGCCAGATCCCCAGCCCCTGCGCTGCCGCTGCCCCGGGGACCCCCAGGTGCCGCCCTGCAGTCGGGGCTGCTCTGCTGCGTGTGCCCCGGGTGAGAGACCCCCGATGTGACATCCTATGGGTGGCCCCCCCGGGTGACAGACCCCAGCTGAGCCCCGAGGGTGAGCCCCGGATGGGATCTCCCCCGATGTTCTTCCCAGGTGTGACCCCCCAGGTGTGCCCCCTCTGTGCTCCCCCCTTTATCCCCCTGGTGACTCCCCCCAGTGTCGATCCCCCCCGCCGGTATGAGCCCCCATGTGCCCCCCGCGGTGCGGCCCCCCCCCCGGTGACCCCCCCCTCCTTTGACTCCTCCCCAGCTCTACCCCCTCCTCGGTGTCGTGTCCCCCCCCCCCCCCGGTGTGAACCCCCATGTCCCCCCCCGCTGGCCCGCTCCGCCGCCCCGCCCCTCCCCGCCCGCCTGCGCGCATGTGCCGCGCCCGCCCCTCCCCTGCGCGGCGGCCGGAGCCAGCGGCGGCCGGGCAGGATGAAGGACCGGACCGGGGAGCTGCGCGCCGTGAGTGGGGGGCGCCGGCCGCGGGGGGAGGAGCGGGGCCGAGTCCCCCCCCGGCCCTCACGGGGGTGTCGGGGCGGGAGCGGGGTTCCCCGGGCGGCGCCGTCCCCCCCCCCATCTCCCCCGCGGGCCGCCCCGGTTCCCCCCCGGCGCCGGGCGGCTGCGGCTCCCGGGCGGGCGGTGCGAGCGGCGGGCGCTGCCCCGGGGGACCCCCGGCTGCCCCGGCAGCGGGTGCCCGGCTGCCCGGGGTGGGTGGGTGGGTGGGGGGAGCCGAGCCGGCTGAAAGCGATCCCAGCCGGAACAAAACCAACAGCGAATGTTTATTTGCAGCGGGAGCGGGGAGGGCAGCGCCCGGCGGGGATGCTGCGGGCAGAGGGTGCCCCGCGGGCGGCAGGGCCCTGCCCGTGCTCCCCCGCTGCCGTCTCCCGCCCCGCTCTGCACCCATTTTGCTTTTTCATCCTCCCGGCCCTGCTGATGTCATCTGGCCTGGGAAGAGCCCGGGGCCGCGCAGCCCTTCGGCTCCCGCCTCGCCGGGGGCCGCCCCCCGCCGCCCCCCGCGCCCGGCACCGCCGCTGCGAGCGGCCGCTTGGCTCCCGGGGCCGGGACCCGCGGGGGGCAGCGGGCACCGTCCGGGGCTGCGGCCGGTCCCAGGGGAGCGCCCGGGCCCGGGGCACCCCCGCTCTGCCCCGCCGGTGGGGCCCTCGCAGCCCCCCCCGGGACCCACCCGGGCTCGGGTGGCGGAGGGCAGGCAGCGGCTCCCATGCCCGCCACGGCGGAGCCCCTCGCTGCCCCTGCGCTGCCTGTCCCCTTGCCCGACGGGGACCACGGCGGTGGCACCGCCCGTGTGGCCACCGGGACCCCCCTTGCCTGCACTGGGGCAGGGGGTGCTGCCCCCCGGCCTGGGGCCCAGCTCTGGAGCTCTGCAGCGGGGATGCCCACGGGGGGCGAGAGCCTGAAATCCCAGGGTGCTGCTCCAGCATCCCGCATCCCGCCTCGTGCCATCACACCAGCGCTTGCTTTGCTGTTTTTTATTTTTTATTTTTTTTTTAATTACTTCACGATTGGGTCTGCCGAGCGGCCTGGGAGGCGAGCTGGGGGGTGCGTGGGGAGGGAGGCAAGCGGGAGTCCGGCCGCGCCGTCTGTGCTCCATCCTGGGGCGTGGAGCGAGAGGTGAGGGGGATGACTGTGGGTGCCCAGGCTGGCTGGTCCCCGCAGAGACCCCAGCAGCATTGCTTCAGCCGGGAGTTTGGCTCGGTCTGGAAAGCGCCAGGAGGACGGAGCTGGGGTGACGCCAGCGAGGGGCCGAGGGGGTGGCTGTCGATGCTGGAGGAGGAAGGGGCTATATAAAGAACAACTGCACCCTCCCCGCTCAGCCTGAGCGCCTGGAAAGCACCCAAACAGGGGGCTCTTTCTCCACCAACAGCGCAGGCTGTGAAATAGGATTGGAAAATAGGCTTTTTAATAATAATAGTAAAAAACAGCCCTGTGAATGTCCTCTTGGCAGTCAGTGCTGGCTGAGAAGTGATGCTGTAGAGTATTTTAAAATCTCTCCATCCCTTTAAATATGTCTTAAGAAAAATAAAGTGCATTTCTGCCTCACTGCTGCTGCTGTTCCTTATTCATCAGCCTAACGCTGAAGGGCTGCGCAGCCCCCAGGCGCAGCATCCTCCCCAGGGCTCCCTGCTGCATCCGCGGGCTCCCGGGGATGGAGGTCCCGTTTGGAGCATCCGGATGCCCCGGCGCTGAGCGGGTGCCCACACCGGGGCAGAGCCCGGCAGGGCTGCAGGGAACGGGGCAGCACGCGTGGGAAACGTGGATTTACAGCCTTGGTGGTGGCGGTCGCCTGGGAGGAGCGAGATGCTGCAGTGGACGGGGTATAGGGAGTGTTTGGGCTTGTTTTTTCTGTGCTGCCCGTAGCCAGCCTCATTAGTAGCCTGGGCCAGTTTCTTCCTGTTTTAATATAGCGTCTAAATTCTGCCAGGGATGATAAAAAAGAAGAATTAAAAAAAAAAAAGAGCTGGCTTTATTGTAGCCGAGGAGGGGACGCAGGGCTTTCACTGCTGTGCGGAACAAGAGCTTCATGTCTTAATGGGATTTTTAAAACGGTACTTGAAATTCGAAATGCTGATCCCCTGTCTTTTCTCAACCTTGGTGCTCCGGTTGTGTTCAAACTCACTCGGGCTTATCTAAGTGCCCTGGGGGTGGTGCTGCCCCCAGGCCTGCTCTGAACCAGGGGCACGAAATTTAGCTTATGGTTGAAAAATGTCCTCTTGTTGTGGAGGGAGAGCAGCCGAGGACTGGGTGTGAGGATGCCCGGAACGAGACCAGCAGAGCTTTGCTCTCAGCTGCTCATGGGTGGGTGCCGTGGCTCTGGCTGTGGGTGGTGTGTCCTGCTCATCCAGAGCGGAGCTGGTCCCCTTCCCCGAAACCCCCCAAAGCAGCCCCTCCTGCTGCGGTTGTGCCTCTGCAATGTTGGTGACAGAGCAGGGATGGGATAAAAATTGCCCAAAAAATAATTTATTTTGCTTTTCGGACAGTCTCTAAGCTGCTTCTCCCTGTTCTCCAGGCACCTAAAATGTCTTGATTTAGGCTCAGCTTGTCTTGTGTCCTACAAAGCTTGGGGAGAGCTGGTGCTGAGGGTGCTGCATTATACAGAGCCATCGGCTGCTGCAGATGAAGAGCCTGAAGCTCTGCTCAATGTGCGAGGGCTCTGCAGGGCACCACGGCCGGGTGCCGTGGGGCCGGGATGAGGTGGTGGGTGTGTGCAGGACCGTGAGGGTCCCATGCTGCTCTGTCCTGCCCGGGAGGTGACAGCTCAGTTTGGGTGAGATGTCGAAATTTCCAGAGTGTGAGACAGGTCCAAATGGTGCAATAATTATGAATGATGCTTTGAGAGAGAGTGGGAGGAGGTGAGGGAGATGTGCAAGTGTCGTAGGATCACAGCGTCGGTTGGGTTGGAAGGGACCTTCAAAGATCACCCAGTCCAACCCCCTGCCGTGGGCAGGGACATCTCCCACCAGACCAGGTTGCTCAAAGCCCCGTCCAACCTGGCCTTGAACACTGCCAGGGATGGGGCATCCACAGCTTCTCTGGGCAACCTATGCCAGTGCCTCCCCACCCTCCTGGTACAACATTGCTGCCTTATGGCCAACCGAACCCCACCCTTGCTCAGTTTAAAACTGTTGTCTTGCGCTGGGGAGCCCAGAGGTGGAGGCGGTGCTGCAGGGGGTGTCAGGAGAGTGGAGCAGCGGGGGAGCATGCCCTGCCTCGAGCTGCTGGCCACGCTGCTGGTGCTGCAGCCCAGGAGACGCTTGGCTTTCTGGGCTGCAAGCGCCCATTGCCGGCTGATGTCCCATTTGTCACCCACCAGTGTCCCCCAGTCCTTCTCTGCAGGGCTGCTCTCCATCCATCCATCCCGCAGTCTGTGCTGGTCCTGGGGATTGCCCTGACCCAGGTGCAGGACCTTGCCTTTGGCCTGGTTGAACTTCATGAGGTTCTCATGGACCCACTCCTCCAGCCTGCCCAGGCCCCTCTGGACACCACCCCTTCCCTCCAGCGTACCCACGGCACCACTCAGCCTGGTGTCATCCACAAAGTTGCTGAGGGTGCACTCGATCCCACTGTCTGTGGCATTGGTGAAGATGTTGAGCAGGCTGTGGTGGTGGCATTTGGTGGTTCCTGGTCCCAGAGCGCCCTGTTTCCAGCAAGACTCAATTCCCTGCACTTGCTTCTCCATTGCTGAAGCAGTGAGATGGTGCCAAGGAGCTGCAGGTTGCTGTGAGATGCCTGCCCGGGCCAGGGGAGGGGATTTCGAGGGGACACAGGGGTGAGAGGGAAGCAGGGGTCAGTGGCTGGGTGGACCTGGATGGTTTGGGTCAGGGTTGCTGTTGCTGGAGGAACTCCACGCACTTGGTGTTACCGGCCATTAAGAAATGTGTGGCTGGGTGATTTCGGGAGGACGGGACTCTGCTGTCAACATTTCATACAGCCGAATAGGAGAATTTCCAATAGTTATCGATTTTTGGTGACTGTAGCAGTTGCTGGGCTCTAATTGGGTTGGGAAAGACCATTTATCGGTTGACAGATCCTCTCCCCGTTCCCTACCAGGCAGCACTCACCTGATGTTTTATCTTGCAGTTACATGATGGAGGTGTTCCTTGAGATGCTAGGGTGGACACTACCCAAATTGCGTGTTCGGGCGCTGTGGAGAGAGGTTTGGCAAGGCCAGCGTGCTTGTGGGATGGTGTCCAGGTCTGGCAGGTTTCGGTGCTGGCAAAAGCTCCCCCAGCGTGACGAGGACCTTCTCTGGAGTGGTGACAGGAGAAGGACAGTTTGGACCTGGAGGTCCCCCCTTGGCCCCCAGCACAGACCTCGTGCGGTGGGACTGGTCATCTGTCTTAAGACTGGGTGGGTGTGGAGGTGTTTGCAGGACTGAAGCCTCAAAGGTTGCTTGCAACGAACAAGTGTACAAAGTGAGGGTCACGTTTCTGGTGATCTTCCTGTTGGGTCTTGCCTTGCTCAAATGGGTGTTAATTGAGAATAATCCCTCTGGGGTTTGAAGAGTTGTTCTTTATTTCATCCCCAGCTTTTGTTTCTCATCATACCTCGTTTTTGAGTAAGGAGCTATTTCCCAACCTGCGCCAACGGGAGAGGCACGGGTGCAAAGCCAGCCCTGCTTTTGCACATCTCCAGCTTGCAGAAATGGTCAAAATGGTTTTGCGGGGCCCTGTCCTCCCGCGCCCATCGCCCCGCTCTGGCAGCCGTTTTCAGGTGCCTTTCTCCAGTGATGTCCATGCATTCGTGCTGCGTCGTTGTCCTCCCCGGCCGGCTGAAACCCTCCGCTCCCGCCCGCCTTCCTGCCTGCCTGCTGCGCCCCTGTTCCAGGCGCTGCCTCCTGCCCGTGGGAGTTGCGGGGAGGTGTGCGTTAAAAATAAAAGGAGAGAGAAAGCGAGGTCGGCTCCAGGTCCGGCTCCGTGTATCCACCCTCTTCCCTCCTGCGGCAGCTGAAATCTGCAGCGCGGCCCCCCAGGCCTCGCAGCCAGACCTTGCTCCATCCCTTCTCGTTAATAATTCCCTGCGGCTCCTGCTGATGAGTTCTCTCTCGGGGGCACAAACGTGAAGTCGACCAAAGTTGCTGTTTGCAGCAGGAGTTGGGGCTCGTTGATCTCCATCTGGGCAGCAGGGCTTTTCCGGAGCCACCCCAATGCAAAAGTCCCTGCTGACCCCAGAGATAGCTATATTTGCTTATTTAAATGCTGTCTTCCTTTCCTTTTTTTAACCCTCTTGGTTGCCCGGCGCGCTTTCGAGCTCTTCTATTCAACCAAAAGGGTCATGTAAATAATTCAGCTTCATGTCTTCCCTTGCCCATCGGGGAGCCGGGGCTGTCACGTGGCGGCCGACAGCCGGCGGCTCCATTATTGCGTGTCCGCAGCCCGCACAGCCTCCTGGTTTGGCTGTAGTCGGCGGGGTGGGTAGCGATGCCGAAAAGCTGATTTTCTGGGGGCTGGAAGGAGCAAAGCTGCTGGGGAAGGCCGTGCACCATGGCTGCCCTTGGATCATGCCTCGCCCCACTGTCTCCCTGCTGTGAGGGTGCATCTCCGGGGCAGGGAAGCTGCTTTGCCTGCTCCCTCGTGGTCCTGGAGAGAGGGAGGGGGTGAGACACGGGTGAGTCCTTGCTCCCTACGGTCGGCCGGGCCTGTCGGCCGGGCATGGCAGAAGGTAACGGAGGTGATGTAGAGTGAGCCCTGAATGCCGGCCTTCCACGCTCTCTGTCTGAGACGTTCTGCTCCCCAGCAGTTGTGGGGTCCTGGGCGTCCCCGTGCTGCAGGGAAGCCGTTGGCAGCAGCGGGCATGCACCTCGGTAGGGCAAGCCAAAGAAAACTTAAGATTTTAAAACTTAAAAAGACCCTTTGACGTGCTTTAAACACAGCAGCATGCAAAGCCTCTAGGTCAGCTCTGCATGGTGTTTCATGTCCTCGTCCCAGGAGGAGACTGGGGTCTGCAGCAGGGGTCTGCACCCCATGGGGGAGCGGGGCGATGGATGGGGGTTTGGAGGACAGGCGGGCTCAGACCCCACCGGCACCGGCCTCGGGGCAGGATACTGAGTCCCAGGGTCCCTCGGTGTCTGCTGGGGAGCTCCAGGTCTGGTGTGGTGGGGGCTTGGTGGCCCCACTGAAGTCAACCTGAATGCAGAAATACTCTTTGCCTTCTGAAACCCGGTGCCACGCTGTGGACGCCGAAGAGTGATGAGACGTTGCGTTCACAAGCCGCGTGCGTTGGGTGCCCGCTGGATGGCTAAAAGGGCTTGAGCCAAAGGGGTTCAGACCAGTTCCTGTTGTTTTAATTGCAAGTGTCTTTGTGCGAGCTGCTCGGAAGCTATACAAATGTTTGTTTTGCTATGTATCTCCCCGTTAACGAGATTTCTTAGGAAATATGCAAAATTATCACTACAGGCAGAACATGTACAGTAAGGCTCATTAAGCTAAGTACTGTGATAAATTGCTACTTCCAGAAAATTACGTGTATTAGCAAAAAGGAGAAGAGTGAGCCCAAGTGGAAGACCCGGGAAGACAGAGTGCGCAGTAACATCCTGGCTCCGGGTGGCTGGAGGGTGACCTGAGCAAACTCACGGCAGGGGACGGATGAATGTCCTTGGACCGCGGCATCTGCAGGATTATCCTTAGAGGAGATGCATGGGGAGGGGAAGGCAAGCGGAGAAGGTCGGTGTGGGAAACAGAAACAGAGCAATGCAGTGTCAGGACCAAACCAGGCATAAAGCCAACGGGACCGTCTTTACTTAGAAAAAATATAAACTGAGGCAACTCTGGAAGCACAAGGCGTAGAAAGTTTTGCTGGGCTGGAAGGCAGGGGGAGAGGGCAGGGGTGATGTGCCACAGGCTGCCTGCGTCTCTGCCTTCGGCGGCCAGCGGTCGGGCTGGTGTCTGAAATGTGGGCGCTGCCTTGCCCCCCGAACTGATGGCTGTGAGCAGAGGACAGGCTGTGCCCTGTGGTGTGTCATGGGCTCACAGAGTGGTTTGGGCCGGAAGGGACCTTCAAAGCCCATCCAGTCCAACCCCCTGCCAGGGGCAAGGACATCTCCCACCAGACCAGGTTGCTCAAAGCCCCGTCCAACCTGGCCTTGAACACTGCCAGGGATGGGGCATCCACAGCTTCTCTGGGCAACCTGTGCCAGTGCCTCCCCACCCTCCTGGTACAACATTGCTGCCTTATGGCCAACCGAACCCCACCCTTGCTCAGTTTAAAACCGTTGTCTTGCGCTGGGGAGCCCAGAGGTGGAGGTGGTGCTGCAGGGGGTGTCAGGAGAGCGGAGCAGCGGGGGAGCATGCCCTGCCTCGAGCTGCTGGCCACACTGCTGGTGCTGCAGCCCTGATGCGGCCCGTATGTCTTTTTATATGATGCTGGCACAGGATGCAGTGATCTTTGGGAGGTGATGGTGTGAACCCAGCGGCACCCTGCTGCCACTCCTGCAGAAGGCCATAGGCATGGCCCTTCTCTACTGCACTTCTCCGTTACCTGCTTCACACTACGGTGTTTGAAAGCTGGCAGGTCACGTCAGGAAGAAAGTTTCTTCAAGACCTCAAGTCTGCAGGACTGATGCTGACCCTGTGCAAGCAGCTCCCGGTGACCAGCTTAACCAGGCATCCTTGAACGCGGGCTGTGATAAGAAACCTACTGTGAATCCACGTTAATTTTAGTGCTCACATTTTCTTGAGCTGCGTACCCATGTTGTCTAATTTGAATTTTGTAAATAGATGTTTTATTTGCTTTTCTTTAACCTGCCTTGAATACAAGCAGATCCTATGTGCTCAGGTCCCACATGAGAGATGTCCTGACGCAACCTTCAACCTTCTTCAGCGTGATACTCCATTGGAGTATTGGAGGTGCAGGAGGTTCCCCTGTACAGCCGCTCTCCTCCGGCAGGAGGGTCTCTTCCTCCGTCACCTTTTGCAGGACCCTTGGAAGTAGTGAGTGGAGCCCAGGACATCTGCTAGCTGCTGTCCAAAAACTGTTCTTGGGGGCCTCCAGAGGAGAATGGGAAGCCCTTCCGCTGCAGCAGCCGCGGAGAGGTCAGGCTAAGGAAAAGCTTCCCCTCAGTGGCCAAGGGTACTGGCACTGCCCGTGGGGAGAGGTTGTCCAGGTCCCTTTGAGGTTGAGGCCAATGCCGAGCGTGTGTGTCTGCATTCAAGACCTTGCTGTTGCACGCAACCTCCTTGGCCCGTTTCACAACCTTGTCGAGACCTGATGTAGAGAAGGTGCTTGTCCCTACTGCCACTGGACAGCCATTGCAGGACCATAGTCATCGAATCATTGAATGGTTTGTGTTGGAAAGGACCTTCAAAGATCATGTAGTCCAACCCCATTGCCATGGGCAGGAACGTCTTCCACTAGATCAGGTCCTGACTGGGTTGTAAAATTCCAAGTCTCCTACCCAAAATTATTTGTGTTCATTCACTCTTTGGCCAGTGTTCTCCTTTGGCTGGAGAAGGTTCCTCCTCCCTGCTGCCTGCTCCTCTGGCATCCACCGGCACCTCGGCATCCACCGGCACCTCGGCATTCACTGGCACCTCGGCATTCACCGCCAGGTGCAGGGGACAAACCTGGGCTGTGTAGCATCAAAATCTGCTGCAAGATGGGCCTGAGGTTTCTGTTAATAATGCAGTATTTCAGTTTCTAGTGGATACTTATAGACCTGGCTTTCTTTTCATGGGAACTAACTAAAAAATAATTAAAAATAAAATCTTCTGCTCCTGTTGTCCTGTGAGTTTTCAGAAGCTCACTGCCAGCCGTGGCCACTTCCCACCACGCAGTACTTCTGCTGTGATGTCTGCTGCAGATTTTCTAGTATTAAGTCTTCCTTTTTATCTGCCATTGCTTTCAGATCTTCCATCAAGTCCTGTCAGACTTTGGGTTTGTGGTATATGAATGACTGTTCGTTTTGGTTTTCCAGAAGACATTTGCCTTCTGGGAGGGTCAGTGTCTCACCTGGATGGTGCTAAAGTTCCTTTATATGGCCTAGGCAAGAGCACCAAAGAAAAGTCATTCCCATGTTTGAGCATTCATGACCATTTGAGCAACCTGGTCTAGTGGAAGATGTCCCTGCCCATGACAGGGGGGTTGGACTGGCGGATCTTTGAAGGTCCCTTCCAAACCAACACGTTCCATGAGTGTCTGTTTGTAGGCAGTGCAGTCTGATTTGAAGGTTAACCATTTTATGGACTGCCTTGATTTTCATGTGTTGATCCCCTCCTGGTGACCGGGGCCGTGGGAGCTGTAGTGCTGCCTGGGTTGCCTCCTCTGCCTGAGGCTTTCCTTCGCTTTTCACTGGCAGCTTCCCGGTACGGATCTCGTGGTCACTGGTGGGCATCACCAGGGCTTGGTGTCAGTTGTAGAGCATTTGGTAGACACCAAAGCATGGTGGTGATTCTGGCAGAAGCCTCTCCGAGTGCTGACCCTGGTGAATACGTGACGGAGTGGAGAGAAGAGACGAGTGCCGTGGCTGCAGGTGCTTCTGCTGCCCGCGTGAAGCTCTGGTCTGCACGGACTCTGTAACAAGGACGGTGCCACCGTCAGATGGATGTTAAGAAATTAATTTCAGATGAATTAAGTCTGTCTGCTGTTTTTCACCCAAATTATTCTTTAGCCATGATTGCAAATTTGTAAAGTATTGACTGTAAAGTATCAATGCCTTTCCAGTAGATCATAGTGCTGTCTGCTTTCTAGAGCTAGAGGAGGAGGTTGGTGAGCTCAGCTCCTTGCCCTCTGCAGGACTGGTGGCACCTCTGTCACCTCTGACATTTGCACTTAATAGTTAAGTGGAATTTTACATGCCTGCTTCTAAAACTGAGCTTAAGAGTTGACCATGGCTCTGATAAAAGGGTTGGGCTTCATGCCAAAGGCTGGTAACGTAATTTGCAGCAATGAAAGCCAACACCTAAGGACAAAACCCTTGGAAATCTTGTTCTCCCTTGCACTGCTAGTGTTGGAAATTGGAAACGTCTACTGACTCATGCAGATGTTGCTGAATGCTAAAGTCATCTGTGCCTTGAACTTTTATTCATCAAAAAGTTGTTAGTGGGAAGAATGGGCTGGTTTTGGTGAATATTGGAATTGGACATAGCTGAGGTGAGGCCTGTGTGCTATAAAATACCCAGTTATTATGCTGCATAGCTGTACTATATATATATATTGTCTGCAAAAAATGCTAAGACTGAGGCTGTAGGTAATTTAAGCTGTGGTCTCAGGTGGTTCAGCTCTCCAGGGGTCTCTCCGGGGAGCAGACCGTCCATCTGTCCTCATCCTCAGCCTTGACACCACCTCCCTGAAAACCCTCCGGAGCAGGACTTCTGCCTCTGGACTCCTGAGGAAAGACTTGGTTTGGCTGCTGCAAAACGCTAAAGCAAACCCTAAGGCGTGATGGGTCAACGCAGCTTCCAGGATGAGGGTGGTGGTAGTTTGGTGGGTAGGGGACCCATGGGTGCTTTGGACCTTGTTCATGTGAACCCTCAGCAGCAGAGCCGCAGTGAGCTGCTCGTCTGCTGCTGAGCATCGCAGAGCTGGGCTGGGATTTTCCAGGGATCTGGGCGTCCATACGCTTTATTATGTGTCCTGTAGGCTTTTTAAGATGGCTGAGAAGAGATCTCGGTGCAGCTTGCTGCTGAGTTATTCTGACCTCGTCCTTCTTCTCAGCGACGTGCGCAGCCGCGTGCTGGAGCCGTGGGGAGTGAGCTGCTGCAGGAGCTCTCGGGTGCCGACAGCAATGCCCTGGGCTCGTGGGCTTGGGCACGGGGAGCAAGGCAACTGGCGTTGGACCCCCGTGTGCCGCTCTGTGCGGGGACGCGGTCCCGGCCATGACCCACTGCTGCTCAGAGAGCATCCCCCCACTGAGCAGCCTTGTGCTGTGCATCCTGTGGGGTGCTTTGGTTTTGGTACAGAAAGGGCGGTCATTTTGCAAAGAAAGTCAAGCCCAGATGGCTGAAATTTCTCAGGCTGGGCAGATCAGTGTGGAGGTGTCCAGTAAATAAAAAAAAACAGATGCAGCCTAGAAGCAAAGCTGGTGAGCAGCATCCTGCATCTCTTAGGGATGAGGCCTTTCTTTGCTTAACTTAATGGTCCCTAAAAGGGGGGTAGCAGCTGTTGTGGCTTTTTCCTTTCATTGTGCTTTTGTGAAGCTTGCCTTATCTCTGGTGGCGATGGGAGGCAGCACATGGCGTTGGACCCTGCAGCCCTGCGTGGCGGCTGGAGGCAGGGCTAGGGCTCGCTGCCTGCTGCCTGCTGTGTGCGCGGGTGTTTCCTAGGAAAGGGTTGGCTGGCGCGGTTGTGAGTGCCGCCGGCAAGGCTTGGCGGAAGGATGAGCTGGGGGGTCAGCACGGTCCCCTGGGATGCAGAGGTGCCCAGCGGTGGCCGAGCCCATTGCTCCTCAGCCCTGGTGTGGCTCTGCTCCCTGTAGCAGCTCCGCAGATGCATCTGGACACGGTCAAATTCATCTGCAACGCTAACAGAAGAGGGCAGGAGCTAAAGCCTGTGCATAACCACTGCTGAGATAACAGAGACCTGGTTACGCTCTGCCGCAGCTCGCCCTGCCTGCCATCTCTTGGCTTTTGGAGGAGAGCAGGCTTCGAGTCTTTTCGGTTGGTTTGTGCTCCTCTGCCGTCTTCCAGAAAGCACCTGCGGAGGGAACAGGGCTGGTTTGAAGCAGAGGGATGTAATCTGCTTGGTAATGAATTTATTAGTGGTGTGCTTGTTGCAAAACCCACAGAGCTGGGATGCTCCAGGGCTCTGGACTGTCTTCCCATCCACTGCTCCGCTTTGCCGGGGAGGGTATCACAGCTCAGCTTTGCCTCCTCTTGGGATTTCGGCCCTTGCGGAGGGGCACGTTTAACCCTGCAAGGCTCCAAAAGGCGCTGGAGGAGCTCTGGCTCCTGCCCTCCCCATCCCGCTCCCCACGCTCAGCAGCACCGGAGGCACCAGGGAGGCAGCGGCTCCCAGAGCCATCCCCTTTGCCGGCATGCTGCCTGCTGCACTGCCCGCCGCTTGGCCTCCAGCGGGCTGGAGAAATAAAAAAACCCTGTGAAAGCAGGGTTATCTTCACCTACCCTGTGCAGGGGGGAAAGCCCAGAGACCTCAGGTCCCTGGTGTGGCCTGAAAGTGCCTGAGGCAGGAGCGGGTGTTGGGGGAGGTGGATCAAGCCCCTCCTGCTCTTCTGCTCCGGATGTGCCGGTGGCAAAGCACCCGCTCCCCGTGCCGGTGACGCAGGCAGCGATCAGCACTGCCACGTGGTACCTGTACGCATAAAGTGGGCAATGCCAGTGACCCACCAAGGCTGCAGGGCAGCGGAGCTGCTTGCTGGCTGCTTGTGTTAATTAACTTGGGCTCGTTGCCTGCTGTAAGCTGTTTTTAGAGCTAGGCTCGCCTAAGGCACTGCGACTCGCAGAGCTTTGCTGTGGCTCTGTTTCCTCTCTCCCCGTAAGGAGTTTTGGGGCAGCCTTTGCTGCCTGAGGTTGCAACACGTCAGGCGCGCCCGGCGGATGCGGAGATGGATGGACGGCCCTTTCGGCGGCTGAGAAGCACCGGGAGGATGGCGTTGGGAGTGCATGCTCCTCACCTGTCTCTGGCAAGCAAGGCTGGGCTTTTGAAGGCTGTGAATTGTTTGCTGCTTGTGTTGAGCAGCACCAGTGGGTGGCTTTGACCTAGCCTGGAGCTTTCCACGTGACTTTGAAAACCTGGGATGCTCACAGCTGGGGTGCATGAAGCCAAAACGCCGTCGGCTGGGTGGACACTTTAGGTTTCCTTAGGAAAGGTATTTTGGTTTTGTTTCTGCTTTGGCAGCAGTGTACGGCAAGACACTTCAAGCCTGGGGTGAGAGTGCCTGTGAGGGCCGGCAGCGTGCCTGGACCACGCCCCGGGATGGAGGGAGATGCTGGGAGCGGATGATCCTTCAGTGCCCTGCATCCCAGGGCGCCGTGCCTGCCCGGTGGTATCTCCTCCCCTTGCGTCCCAGTTAGCCCCGCAGCTAACGCCGCTGCTGCCTCCCTCATGCGGGGGTGTCGGGTCGGGGGCCGTGGGGCCGGGTGATCAGCCTGGTGCCATGTGTTGGAAGCGGCGTGGCACGGAGGGTATTTCCAGTGACGTGGGTTGGACAGATGGTGCCCTTCTCTAGCCCGGAGTGACATGTGCCCTCCCGACCAGCAGGCTCCATCCTTGTAATTTCCTCTTCGCAGGGCTCCCGGCCGGGCATTTGTGCCGCTCTCTCCGTGCGCAGCAGGGCAGTGCTGCGTTCAGTGCCTGCCCTAAATAACCATCGCCCTGCCTGTGCATCAGCGCTCTGCTGCGCCTGGGGGGCGAGCTGCCTTGAAAATAGAAGTGCCTCCAACAAGACTGTGTGTGGCTTTGGCAGAAACCCTCTCCCTGGGCAGTGGGTTGCCTTCCTCCGAGATTTCTGGGTCTAACAAATGGCAGGGTCCAGTGGGCAGGAGGGATGGGACCAAGCAGCGATGTGGCATCCTGTGTGCAACGAGCCTGGACCGTTTCGGATGTGGAAGGGATGGGCAAGAGGTGACAAGGAGATGGGCATCTTTGCAGGCGGCAGGCTGACCTGCTGCCTTTCCTCTGCTGCCAGTACTCTCTGGCCTGCGTTTAAAATTAATGACAGGGAATGCTTTCCTTGCAGGCTTCAGAAAGGGGCTCAAAATCCCTGCAAATTAAGATCCTGCTGGAATGAAGGCAAGAAGAGCTGGATAGGCTTGGGGGAAGTGGAGGGAGGTGCATTTTCCTGTGCAGGGCTGCAGAGGCTTGCTGGTCCTTCCCATCCTGCTCGCCCTGGGAGGGGGCTTTCATAGGATCAGAGAGTGGTGTGGGTTGGAAGGGACCTTCAAAGCCCATCCAGTCCAACCCCCTGCCAGGGGCAAGGACATCTCCCACCAGACCAGGTTGCTCAAAGCCCCGTCCAACCTGGCCTTGAACACTGCCAGGGATGGGGCATCCACAGCTTCTCTGGGCAACCTGTGCCAGTGCCTCCCCACCCTCCTGGTACAACATTGCTGCCTTATGGCCAACCGAACCCCACCCTCGCTCAGTTTAAAACCGTTGTCTTGCGCTGGGGAGCCCAGAGGTGGAGGCGGTGCTGCAGGGGGTGTCAGGAGAGCGGAGCAGCGGGGGAGCATGCCCTGCCTCGAGCTGCTGGCCACGCTGCTGGTGCTGCAGCCCAGGAGACGCTTGGCTTTCTGGGCTGCAAGTGCCCATTGCCGGCTGATGTCCCATTTGTCACCCACCAGTGTCCCCCAGTCCTTCTCCGCAGGGCTGCTCTCAGCCCCGTTCCTTTGACCCGTTCCTGTGGATGGCCGTCCTGTTGGGCGCGTGGTGGGGTGGCACAGGGCTGCTGCAGGACACGTGTCCCCTGGCAGAGCTGCTCTGTGCGCAGAGCCTCGCGGGCCGTCTGCCCCCAGCCTGAGCTCCGGTGCCAGCCCTCACCCCGTACACAGCCCCGGTGCTGGGGGGTGAACCTCTGGGCAGGACATCGTGGTGCCGTGAGATGCAGGGATGAGCCGGTCTGTCCGTGTTGGGTGCTGGGGCTGGGTCGAGGAAAAGCTTGGTGGCACAAAGTCAGCAGAGCTGGAAGGAGCACAGAAAAGTAGTGGTACAGCGGGTGTAGGAGGTAGCAGGAGGTGCTCATCCTCAGGTTGATCTCGCCCAGCTCCATCAAAATCTAACTGCACCGACCTGTTCCCAGCTGGTGGCTCCCGCCACGCCCCAGCCTCGCTGTGCAGGCAGCTCCTGCCTGCTGAGCCCTGGCTTGGGCGCCCAGCTGTGGCCACATGGACAACTCCTGAATTCTTGGCTTCAGGGAACGATTCTTCTTTATGTCCACAGTGGTGGGTCAGGGCAGCAACATGCCTGCTTTTCCTTGTCAGGGTGAGATTTTCACGTGAATCGTGGTAGCTCTCGAATCTCGAGGTCTTTGGATAACGCATTCATGAAGCAAACGGTGCCGCGAGCAGTGGCAAGGCTGAAAGCTGAGGTCTCCTCTGGGTGACTCCACCCAAATCAGTCACCCTAGGTTGAAAAGGCAATTTTAGGGGGAAGGATAGGTCTTTCATCTGACCTATTTCAAGTTAAGAGGCATCTCTCTGGAGACTGTATTGCCTAGCTCTGCAAAGTGCGAAGAGGCCACGGGGTGATGTGTAACCATCTGCAAAACGTGGACAATTATGAGATGAGCAGAGACACTCCTCTCTTAAATCTTCTCTGTTCTCTGTTCCACTGGCTCCTTCTCTCTCGTGAAGATGGAGTAAGAAGAAACTTTTCCACCCCATTAATTTTCCATTTACCTCTGTCATCTGCTTTGGATAATAATCTTTTAAATGTCTCCTTATACAGAGGACTGTAATTTTTCTTTCCCCTGTGAGCTCGCGTCCCCTGCCTCGCTGGGATGGGAGGTGTTTTCATCTCCGGTGACAATGACACACACGCTGCTGCAGACAGGGACAACCCCTCATTTGCCTGCTGTGGCTTTACTTAGTTCTGTTGTATTTTCTGGTCTCTCCCACCTTTCCTGCGCTCCGCAGCACCCCTTGTATTTTCCCATCACAGCGTCCCGTGTGTTTTCCCATTGCAGCATCCCTCATGTTTTCCCCTTGCAGCATCCCTTGTGTTCCCCATCACTGCTGTCTGCAGAGCCGTTGTGCTCGTGCACAGCTGAGGATAGCTCATACAGTTCCCCCTCCAGCTCTCTATAAATGCATAGGTATCGTTAGTCTGGTTCTGCGCTGGCCACGGGAGGCCACGCGGGGTGGCAGCTGGCTGCGGTGGTGTTTTGTGTCATGCCTTTATTGCTGGAGCTGGCCGTCCTCTGCTCTCTTGGTGTCCGTAGGGCTGTGGTGTGGCAGTGCCCGGGGCGTCCCACGCTCTGGCTGGCGTTTGCCCCAGCTCCTGAGAGCAAGTGAGCAAAGGAGAAGGGGACGATGCCCCTGAGGAGCTCCTGAAATGGAGCCGCAAACCGTGCAGGCAGCACTTGTTGATGCCTCTCTCCGTGTCGTTGCAGGCGAAGGACAGTGACGATGATGATGAAGTCACCGTCAGCGTGGACCGGGACCGCTTCATGGACGAGTTCTTTGAGCAGGTGAGAGGTTTGTTTCTCCGCTGCAGCTTTAAAGCCAGTTCAGACCTTTCTGTTAGCGCTGGAGCAGGCTGCGGGGCTGTGGTACGGGCTCCCACCGCAGGCGGGGAGCAGCGGTCGAGGTGGGGATGGGGGTCCTGCCCTGGCTGATGCCGCTCAGCTGATGCTCGCGGGCCTTGAGGGTTACGCTCAGAGTGCTGATTAGCAGGAACCAGGCTTCCACACAGACCTGGGGCTGTCGCGGGCTTACCTGGCCCTATAGATGCTTTGCTGCGCCACCTCCTCCTCCAGAAACCAGTGGGGCAGCTGGGCCAGGTTGAGGGGAGCGGGTGAGCCTTGCAGCCTGCCTGTCTCCAGCCTGCCGCTAAAGCGGACCGGCCCTCAAACCTCTCCTGAAAGCACCTCTGCGGAGTAGCAGTTTCTGCATGGGATCGATTTAATTTTATGCCTCTCGTTACCAAACAAGAGGTTGTCTTCTGGCATGTGGGTGGCTGTAAGATCTGCATGCGGATTTTTAGCACACCCTGAGCATGACATGTGTGTAGGGGGTGTTAAAATGTATCTGTGCAGGCAATGGAGTGGGGAATGAAAAAAAATCTGATGTGCAGATGGAGGAAGATGAGCAAAGCAGTGGTGTGAGTCGAAGGAGAAGGCAGAGCTAGAGGGTGGGCAGCCTGGCAGGCAGAGGGCACAAGTAGAGGTTCCCCCTCTCGGCGATGCCGGCATGTCTCCTTATAGTACAGGAGCACGGGGAAGATGCCAGCATGGATTTGCTGGCAAAATTTGGCCTCCCTGGTCTGTGGAGTGAGGGTCAAACTGGCCTTCTCAGCCCCTGGAGCAAAGAGCCATGGGGGACTGAGCCGGGACCGAGCCTGGCTTGTGCAACCTCAGTGATGTTCTCCATGCCGGAGGTGCAGGGTCTGGGAATCTGTAGATGTGACGCTAATTTAAATAAACCCCAAATGTTTCTCAGTGCATCACAAAGGATAGAGGACGTAGAGTCTGTATTACATTGCTGTGACTGCAAAGCTGGCTGCTGTGATGTGTGGAAGGTCTGATTTCACAGTGGTCCTGCAGTTTGAGGATCCAGCTGGAAAATATTCGTCCAGAGGGATGTTTGCTGTGGTTCACACGTGCCGTGGTTGCTTTGTGATAGGGTTTAATAATCCCTCCCCTTTCCAAAACTGCAGGCCTCTCACAGGAGACCTGTCTTCTTGTCCGTCTCCACAGGTGGAAGAAATTCGAGGGTTCATCGATAAAATTTCGGAGAACGTGGAGGAAGTGAAGAGGAAGCACAGCGCCATTCTTGCTTCGCCCAACCCTGACGAGAGTGAGTGAGCCGTGGTCTGCTCGCGTCCCCGCGGGCACCTGGCTGCGCTGGGCCAGGCCACTTGAGGGGTGGACGGAGTCAGGCTGAAGTCCTCTTGTCTTCAGGTGGCCATGGCTGGAAAGCCACAAGGTGCCGAGGTGGCTGATGGTCAGGGTGAGGGAGGGCTTGGACCTGCGTGGGAAGGAGATGGAGGGACGGCTGATGGCTTTCTGACCTTGAGAGGTGGTGAGGGTCCAGCCGGGCTGCTGGAGGGGAATTCCTGAAGAGCAGGGCAATGTGGAGGCTGAAAAGAGCAAATGGCTGGTTTTGTGCTGGCTGGCGGCTGTCTTGCCCCGGGCTGCGTGGGGAGTGTACGTGGATGAGGCAGCACTTGCAGAACAGGCTGAGCGTTGCCTGCTTGGCCCAGAAATGGCGCAGCTGTCTTTGAGCCTGCGATGTGCACTTGTGACGCTGTCCTTTCTGTCCTGAAGGACATTTTGTTGCTGGTTGGCCAAAGAGTCTGTCCCTCCCGGACCTTACTGATGTATCATTGTTTTCTTCCCCAGTCTTGTGTTCCCGAGAAGGGGTTTGTTGCCAGGAACAGAAGTTAAGGATAGCAGCACCCAAGAGGTGGCAACGTTTGGGAGTCTGCAGGATCTGGCAGAATTAGGGCTGTGGGTGATGAGTTCCCCTGTCCCCAGGTGTGAGCGGTGCATCTCCTGGGGGAGCCGGAGGAGCTGGCACTGGCAGAGCACCTGGGGCTGGTGGGGTCAGCGGGGCTTCCTCAGGGCAGAGACTTCCCAGCTTTGGTGTCTGCAAGCCCCTCGTTGGAGAGCAGGCGGGACCGAGGTGCCGAGCTGTGCAAGGGAGAGCAGGAGTGAGCAGAGCTGAGCGGAGCTTCTTCTCGGTGGGGCTGGAGCAGGGGGCCAGGGCTGGACCCTGGACAGGCTCACCCTCTGAGGGACATCATTTGACCATCTCTGCTGCCCCAAGCCTGTCCCTCAGTCTTGCCGTGAGCCTGCGTGGGCTCTCCTTTGTTCACCTCCCTCATGGTGCTGGTGGTCGCAGGGCTGATGGTTGCTGCAGGGGCGGCCGTGCAGGATGGCTCCGAGCTGCCGGCAGCCCTTGTCGTTGGCAAAGGTGTTGCTTTCGTGGGCCGGTGGGCGATTGCTGAGGAGCTGAACGCTGCTTGTGCCCTCCAGGCTGCAGTGGCCCTGGCGCAAAGGTGTGATTAGGGGGCTGGAAAGCTGAGACCAGGTCTCTGTCTTGCCATCCACCCTCCTCCCATCTACTTCTCTTCATTTGCCCAGTGCAATTCCACATCTGCTCATATCCAACTGTGAATGGTTTCTAGAGGCCCCAGGAGGTTGTCTGTACACACATTTTCTTGTGTCCAGCCCTATGTCAAATCAATAGATATTGCTAATTGCTTGGAAGAACCCAGTCCTTCCTAAATTGTCTCACACTCCCCTCTCCTGGCAGCTGCTCCTCAGCTAAAATTCACTTGGCCAAGCCTGGAAGTGAGGGATTTTCTCAAGGGAATTCACGTGTCTCAGACTGTTGCACAATCGTCCTCCAGGCTCTTTTGGTCTGCGCTTGCACTGTAAGATTTTGCAGTGTTTCTGTTTGGGTGTTTTCAGGGAAGAGCTGTCATTGCTTTGCTTCTGGCTGCTGGGCTGATGCAGCATGCATCGGCACGGTGTCCGCTCGGGGCTGAGCCAGAGCTCGGGCTGCAAAGGGCACTCGTGGCCTAAAAGCATAATAATCTTTTGAAAAGTCTTGAGATCTGCAGCGAACAGGATGCTGTGACATTGATGTGACTTCCAGAAGCATCCAGGACATTGGGAGTGCTTCTGGCTTTGTTTTACAGTGTTACCTTGCCTTGGTGTTGTAGAAAATTCAGTTTATAATGCCAAAAACTGTTTGGGCAGTGAAAGAAGAGCCCACACCTTGTTTAGAAATCAGTGTTTTATAATATTGTGGTGTGTCCAGGAGGTGCGGTGGGGCTGATGAGTTGTAGATAAACTCACAGACTCACAGAGTGGTTTGGGTTGGAAGAGACCTTCAAAGATCACCCAGTCCAACCCCCTGCCATGGGCAGGGACATCTCCCACCAGACCAGGTTGCTCAAAGCCCCGTCCAACCTGGCCTTGAACACTGCCAGGGATGGGGCATCCACAGCTTCTCTGGGCAACCTGTGCCAGTGCCTCCCCACCCTCCTGGTACAACATTGCTGCCTTATGGCCAACCGAACCCCACCCTTGCTCAGTTTAAAACCGTTGTCTTGCGCTGGGGAGCCCAGAGGTGGAGGTGGTGCTGCAGGGGGGTGTCAGGAGAGCGGAGCAGCGGGGGAGCATGCCCTGCCTCGAGCTGCTGGCCACGCTGCTGGTGCTGCAGCCCAGGAGACGCTTGGCTTTCTGGGCTGCAAGCACCCATTGCCGGCTGATGTCCCATTTGTCACCCACCAGTGTCCCCCAGTCCTTCTCCGCAGGGCTGCTCTCCATCCATCCATCCATCCCCCAGTCTGTGCTGGTACTGGTGGTTGCCACAACCCAGGTGCAGGACCTTGCCCTTGGCCTGGTTGAACTTCATGAGGTCTCATGGACCCACTCCTCACAGATGCATCAGCACAAATCAGCAGGAGCTGCTTCCCCACGACTCACCCCTCCCAGCTGGGTGGACGCTGGGTGCTGTCTCAGACCAGGCTCCAGTTGCCCGAGGCTGCTGCGTGGCGGGGCTGCTGGTGGTGTGGTGTCAGCTGAGCTGCGTTCCTAGGGCAGCACCCATGTGCCAGCATTGCTGGAGCAGGACCTGCACCCCGTCTGAGCGCTGATCCCTTCTGTCCCACGGTACCTGGTGCTGGGATGTTGGAAATGGTCCTCGGTGTCCTCAAGACAGGAGACAACCTTGGACCTAGCTGCAGGGGTCTGCTTAGATGATCTAGAGAGGTGTTAAACTCATGTGGCCTTGTAAGGGCAGGCCATGTGCTGTCTCGTGGGACCGTGGGTCAGCTCTTGGGATAACTCAGGGCTGGACTGGATGATCTTTAAAGGTCCATTCCACCCCAAACCGTCCTGTGGTAACTGATGATGTACTGCTCATAGCTTTTCCATTTCCCAGCAACTCAGCCAGACCGAGAGCAGCATCGCTCTGTGTCCTTCTGCTCCTTCAACCCGTGGTGAGATGCACAAAATGTGGCAGAAGTTCAACCAAAGACAGGATTAACCTCCACGTTAAGCTTGGCTGGAGTTCAGTCCTGCGCTTCGGTGGGGTGGAGGCAGTGCAGGGCCCCGTGGTGGTGAAGGCAGCGGAGCGGGGAATGACGGGTGCCGGCGCGGTGCCTGGCAGTCCCCCCACCTCCTTCCCGTCCTCCTGAGCCTGTGAGAACCTGCTAATTAATGCAGAGGCTTGTGGTAACCCAGGGAAGTGAGTTTATTGAGATTAATTTGGAAATTAAGAAGCAAGGTTTCCATGAGGTGTGAGAGGGGGATGCAACCAAGGGGCACTAAAGCGTAGGCGGTGAAAGGCTGGTCTTGGTGCGTGCTCACTGGTGCTTGCTTTTTAACATGGCAAGTGAATGACCCATGATGACAGTCAAGGCAAGACGTTGCTCTTTGCAGGGGCCGAACTCGTGGGGGATTTGGGGTGCTGTTTGTCCCCTCCAAAACAGCACCTCTGTTATTTCTTAGTGATCTCTAAGGACTTTAGCATCATGTGCAACCTCCACTACGAAGGTGATGGGAAGTCATCCTCCAGGGTATGAGAATAAAGACACAGACTTCTCATTCTTGTCTGGAGGCAAATGTGCTGTGCGTGGTGCAGCTCAGTTTGGTGCGTGGTGCAGCTCCTCCATCAAGGGATACAAACTCCTTAAACACCACTGGCAAGTCCCTCCTGGAGCTGGAGGACCTTGGAGTGGGGCTTCAGATCAGGACGGAGCTGGGCTGGAAATTTGGAACACGGATGAACAATGGTTGGAGTTGCCGTTGGAGCACTGAGTGGAGGGAGGGAGGGAGGGATGTGCAGTGTCTGCTGGCTGAATTGCTTGCTGCTTTTTCAGGGTCTCTTGAGAGACAAGAGAGACTCCACAGGTACAATCCTACTGGAACCTGCGTCTTCCAGGACTGTGTGCTTAGGCAGATGCAAGCCCCTGGTGCTCTCCTGCCTGTGCTCTGCTGTTGCAGAAGAAAGTGAGGTCCAGGTGTCTCTGTGAGACCTGCTCGGCATGGGGCGGAGGTGTTGGGCTGGATCCGTGTTGCACAGAAGGGCTCATCCCTTCCTTCCCCTCCCTTCCCACTGATCCCTCTTCTGGCTGCACAGACTGTTCTCGGATCCACGTTGCCGCTGCTGCCTGGGCTTATTTTGGCGCCCAGTGGGTGGGCAGCTGGCTGGCTTTGCCATCGTGCCGGCAAGGTGGCAGCCCCCCGCCTGCCTGCCTGCCTGCGCCTTGCAGCTCCAGCGGGCTCGCGCCTGGTTGCGGGGGGACGGGGAGGGTCTCCCCGCTGAGCAGCTCCGTGCCGCAGGGTGGGCAGCATCGTGTCAGGGCTTGGGTGGGCTCGGAGCGGCCGAGGGGCTGTATTCCTCCTCGGGTCGGAGCTGTTGCTGCTGCTACTCCTGATTTGAGTCACAGCTCCACGTAAACCTGTTCCTAAAATCCTTCCCGGTGAGCTGCTGCATCTGTTGTCGCTCTTGATGCTTGAAGCGGGCTGTTTGTCCTCGGTCCGTGGTCCAGGCTGCTTCCCAGAGGAGGTGGCTTTGAGTGGCAAGTTGCCAACCGGAGAGGAATGAAATGCTGTTTGGTTTTTTTTTTTTTCTGGAGCGGTCGGGAAGGACTTCTCTGCCATTCGTCTTCTCCGTGCATCGCATCCCTCCCCGCAGCCACGCTCCGCGACTCCTTCTTGCCGTGTTATATAACGGATGCTGTTCACTGAATGAATTGCCTGCGGGGACGTAAATCTTCAAATCTGAAGTCGTGTCTTCCAGCCCGTCAGCTCAGTCCATCTCCGCAGGCTTCGGAAGACCCGATAAATATTTCAGACCTGGAAGTAGGTCCATTATGGCTCTGCACCAGGATGGAAGGGGAGGTTCAGTTGCATGTACACTTGACCTCCAGTTTCATAATTTAAGCTGTGCAGACTCGAGGTGGTGGCTTTGGACACCAGGGCGCAGGTCCCGGGTGAGTTTGTTCAGGCTGTCTGTCTGCTGGAGGAGATTTGAGTTATTTGGAGAGTGGCCTCTGTAATTCCTAGCAGACCATCTCCTGGCAGAGAGATGTGCCAGGTGCTCAAGGAGAGAAATCGTAGCTGCTCACCTCTGTCTAATGTGTTGAGGCAACGCTGGCTGGTGCCAAAAAGGCAATTTGGAGTTGTCTTGGTGCCTAGGCTCTGGCCAGACGCCTCTGAGCAGGCTCTGCTGTCGTGTAAGCATAACCTTGCTATTCACCAGGTCCTTTTCGTAGGTGTCACAGCTGGAAGCTCACTTCACTCAGAGGAGATGCTGCTCGGGCGCTGCCGGGAGGAAGGGAGGCTGCAGCTGGTTCTTGCTGGAGCTGCCTCCTCGGGCACTGCTTTCCGTGCCCTCTTAGCTCTGTTTCCCACCGTGCAGTGGTTTTTTTCTGGGAGTACATTCCCCCTGGTGCCTGGTCCCAGCAGGGCAGAGAGGAGATGTCCTTGAAGACCAGGGGTTGCAGTCGTGCTGTGTTGGAGGCTTCAGGCTCAGGCTTGTGTGATGCTCCTTTGGGAGGAGCAGCGTGAGAGGACAAACGAAGGTTTCGGTGAAAAGCCTGACTTTGTTCTCCTGGCCTCTATTTGCTCCTCCACCCTCTGTGTTGCTTCTCCTGGCTTCCCTGGGATGGGAAATCAGAGCCAGCCCAGACTTCAGCAGACCAGAGATGGATGTGAGAGGAGCTGGAGCTGCGGTGAAGCAAGCATGGCCCCAGTAGAGCAAAGGACCTGGCGAAGGGTGTCCAGGCATGTCCTGGACACAGAAAGCAAGGCAGCGTTTCCCCCCATTCACCATGCTGCTCTCACCCCCGATCAGCAGCCTCATCAGTGCTGCCCCTGCCCAAGTCGCGTCCTGCTTGGGTCTGGCCAGGAGAGGATTTTGGTGCAGGCAGGGCTGCGGGGTTCGTCCTCAGTGCGATACAGGGGCACGGCAAAGGCGGCTCCAGCTCCTCAGTCTGAAGCAGGGATAATCTCACAGAGTGGTTTGGGTTGGAAGGGACCTTCAAAGCCCATCCAGTCCAACCCCCTCCCATGGGCAGGGACATCTCCCACTAGACGAGGTTGCTCAAAGCCCCGTCCAACCTGGCCTTGAACACTGCCAGGGATGGGGCATCCACAGCTTCTCTGGGCAACCTGTGCCAGTGCCTCCCCACCCTCCTGGTACAACATTGCTGCCTTATGGCCAACCAAACCCCACCCTCGCTCAGCCCCCTTCTCCTGTCACTGCAGGCCCTGGCCAAAAGTCTCCCTCTCTCCTCTCAGCCCCCTTTCAGTACTGAGCGGCCGCAGTGAGGTCTCCCCGCAGCCGTCTCTTCTCCAGGCTGCACAGCCCCAACTCTCCCAGCCTTTCTTCACGGCAGAGGTGTCCCAGGCCTCGGAGCATTTTGGTGGCCTCCTCTGGAGCCGCTGTAGCAGGTGCCTGTCTGTGTTGTGCTGGGGAGCCCAGAGGTGGAGGCGGTGCTGCAGGGGGGGTCAGGAGAGCGGAGCAGCGGGGGAGCATGCCCTGCCTCGAGCTGCTGGCCACGCTGCTGGTGCTGCAGCCCAGGAGATGCTTGGACTTATGGGCTGCAAGCGCCCATTGCCGGCTGATGTCCCATTTGTCACCCACCAGTGTCCCCCAGTCCTTCTCTGCAGGGCTGCTCTCCATCCATCCATCCATCCATCCATCCATCCATCCATCCATCCCGCAGTCTGTGCTGGGGATTGCCCTGACCCAGGTGCAGGACCTTGCACTTGACCTTGTTGGACGGCAAGGTGTGGAGTGGATTTGATGGATGTAAAATCATGAGTGGCCCAGGGAGGCTGGACGGTGTCTGGTTGCTCATCACACGTCCCAGAGCAGGGCTGGGGATGGGGAGGACACCAATGCAGCTGGTAGATGGCAGGGTCCCCACCAAACAGCGGTGGTTCTTCAGCCTTGTTGGGGTTGGCAGGGCATGGTGTGGCAGCAGAGCTGCCCGCTCGCTTCAGGACCCAGGGAGCATGCGCTTCGCTGGGCCCTGCTCATCTGGGGAGGGGGAGTGGGGAGCCCCATCTTCCTCCCCTGTAACTGCCCCTGCTGCCTCTGGCACTGGGAGCAGGGGTCCTGCTGCCCGCCTGCTTCCTCCTGCCACGTCTTTGAGGCAGGCGAGCCGACGCCGAGACGAGAAGCCGCGTTGTGGCAAAGGTGCACTTTGTTGTGTCGGCAGTGGCCTGCGTGGGAGGGCGCAGGCGCTCGTGGGGAGGAGGTGCCATCTGCCGCCCTGGCTCTCGGCATCCTGCCTCCCTGCGTCCTGCTCCTCCTCCTCTGGGCAGGTCCCTAAGGGGAAGGTGTTCTCAGGCTGTCTTTGCACCCTGTGCTCGGTGCAGCCGTGATGGGGGACAGCCCCGCGGCTCTGCTGGCGCTGCCCAGCATAGCAAACGCGGTGTGAGATGGAGAATCTGGAGGGGTGCTTGGTGCAGGGACGGGGGGTTCCTCTGCCCACTGGGGAGGTCCAGGAGCTCCTGCAGAGCGGCTCCAACACCTCGCTTGGCTTGGGCATCCCGAGCAAAGCTGCGCTAACGATGTCATTATGGCAATGCCATGCTGTGCTCAGGGGCTGCCTCGGGTGGCTGCGTCCCATCTCTGTGGGACACAGAGATGCTTTTTGTCACCCTTTCATGCGTTTCTCCAGCTCCATCTTGCACGAGTTTTGTTTCTTCTCCCAGTAATTCTTGTTGAGGGGGCTGCTCTAGGACTTAACCTCCAGTGGTCAGAAGCCATCTTCTCATTTCCAGCCTGAGTCTATTTATGATCGATTTACATACCAACGTCATCCCAGGAACAAATATATTTAGCTTAAATAGCTGTTTGCCCTTCTGGCTTCATCCTGTCGGGTCCATGCAGCAGCTCAGCTGTTTTGCAAGGGCTTTGTGCAATCCCTGCCTTCCCTGTCCCCATCACCTGCCCCAGCTCTGGTTCTGAAGGGCTGAGGTACCCCAGGGCGTGAGGTCTCCAGGATTTTTGGGGGGCTCTGGCTGCTGGTCAGCATTTCTTGAGCTTTTCAGACTGGATTGCCCTTCTCTTACCTTGTCATGTTGCTATCCCTATGGAAGTTGGGGTCGGTCTGTGTGGGATGGGCCAGGGCTTCCCGTGCGCAGATGGTGGGTGCTGGGCCCAGGCACCTGCAGACGATGAGTGTTTGAAGGAGATGGACAGAGTGAGGGTTGGCGGGTTGTGGCGGCACTTCTGTGTGTAAGCAAGAGGCTCGGCTGTACGTCGGGTTGTGGAGACGGCTGTCCAGGGAGCGGACAGTCCAGCTCTCCCCGGTGTCTCCGGGGGATCCCTAGCAGAGCTGGGGAACAAGCTGGCACAACGCCTGCCTTCAGCGCTGAACCAGCCCAGCACCTCCCGGCACCGATTCAGCGGGGGTCGCGGGGTGCGGGCGGAGCAAGGGCACACGTGGGTGCAGGGATGCTCACGCTGCTCCTCGCCTTCCCTGGCCGCTGCTGCCACTCAGCAGGGACCTGTGTGAGGCTCCCGCAGCCGCGTCTCGCCCGGCACAGTGGCACCCGCTGCCAGCCCTTGGGTGCTGCCCATGGGAATAGGATGCATAGACTTTCTGTGCATCATCCCAATGCTGCAGCCAGGGTGCCTGGGACATCTCTGTCCTCTCTCCCTTGTGCCCGTGTGGCTTTTTCTTTCGTGTCCCCTTGAAGTGCCACGTGTTCGTCCAGGTGAGATTCCCTTTTACCGTGCAGCAGCTGTGTAGCTCCCCTGCACGCCCGAGCTTCGTGATCGCCAGCACCTATTGTCTGCTCTGTCATCCTGAACAGCGCTGGGTGATCCGTGACACCGAGCGAATGCAGAGTAAATATCAATTAACTGTAGTCTGATTCATGGCGGCATAAAAAAAAAGAATAAAAATCAGCTGCTCTGTAATTACTTTGGGCTTAATTTAGACCCAACAGTTAGTGGCACTCCTGGAAGACGTGTTATCACTGCCACAAGGTGCAGCTTTTGCTAAAAAACTTTATCTCCTTTGGGCTGTGCACCCTGTTGCACCCCAGAGCCCGTTGCACGATGGGCAATGAGGAGGTGATTTTTGGAGCTGTCCTTGCTGCCGGAGGTATTGCTGCTCCGGTCGTAGCGCAGGAGAGCTCCCGTGGCTCCTTGGCTTTGTGCGTCTTGCAGCAGTGTAGCCCTGGGACAGTAGCGCAGCCCCTGTTCTTGCTGCATCCTGGGTGGTTTGGGACAGAGGGACTGGCAGGAGGCGAGCAGCCCTGGGGGTGAGGGGACACGGGGCCATCACTGCCCTGAGCCCCGCTGCCCATTGCACCCTTATGTCTTTCTTTGCTGGCTCCTCTTTGTCTGCATGGGAATTCGGCCCCGCTCCCCACCCTGCGTCTCCTCCCCTTGCGCTTACCAGCCTTGGCTGGTCCCTGAGCCATGGCTGGGGTCCAGGCGGGTCGGTGAGCTGGGCTGGGGCTGCGGCGTGCCGTGCTGGTGGTCCCGGCTGCCTGGTGGGGCTGCCTGCCCTCCCCGCAGCCTGCGTTTGTTGGCCTGGGGAGGTTGGAAAGAGGGATTAAGAAGGGAGAGGAGCAAAAATGAGAGGGGATATGGCAGCTGTGCCCCTTGCAGTGCTGGCTGGAGGAGTTCAGCCCTTCTTGCCCAGCAGGTTGGCCAGGTTGGGGCACTTCCAGCAAGCGGTGGGTTCAACAGGCTGGGTTGCTGCCTGAGGCACGTGGCTGCACGGCTGTCCTCAGGCTCTCCACACCCCTTCCTGCTGGATTTGTAGTGGTTGGTGCCGGTTGGGCCCTGGATGCTGGGGGGAGAAGAGGAGCCGGAGGCCCCTCTGCAGCAGCCAGGAGCCCTGCTCCAGCGGGCAGGGAGCCGGGGTGCGGCACTGGCCCCAGCGGGCAGGGTGCTGGGTGGCATGGGGACACGCGTTGCAGTGGCACCGCTCCTGGGTGTTGCTTGCTTTTGACTCTGGCCTGTGGTTGAGTTTCTCTCATCTCCTTACAGCAGCCAGGATCCCCTCCCCATCCCCTTCTACGCTCCACGTGGCATGAAAATTGCTGTGATGCCTAATGCTTTTAGCTCTCAGGCTTGGTGTTGGCAAGGGAGGCAGGCGGGGGGGGCTTGAAGGCCAAAGGGTGAAAGAGCAGAAGCGTGGGGCTGCTTCGGGAAGCTCTGGGAAAAGGAAACGGCAAGATCAGGGGGTTGCAGCCGGCATCTGCGCGGCGGGCAGGCGAGCCCTGCCCTGCACGCCTGCGCGCACGTGGCTTTTGCAGCACGGACGCTCTCTGGAGCTACGTCCCCGGTGCGTGAGCGGCCGTGTCGCCCAGCAGTGCAGCTCGGTGCACAGCAGCATGCCCTTGCTGGCGCACCACGGGGCGCTGGGGGTGCTGCCTGCGCAGGCAGAGAGGGGCAGAGACCCCAAGGTGGGGTAGAATGCTCTCCAGCAGACCTCATCCAAACTCAGCAGCGTATGCTTTGCGGCTAGATCTCAGCTTTCTCTTGCTAAATCTCCGTTGTCTCAGTGTTGACACTGGGGGATAATCCGTTATTTGCAGAAATGAGTTTAGGAGGGCTGAGACGAGCAAGCCATAAATCCTGTTACTGTGCTTTCCCAGGATTACTTTGGCACTGCTGCACGCTGCGGCGCAGGGAAGGCTTTGTGCTTTCTAGGCATGCGGAGAGCTGGGGGCAGCCTGGATCTGGCCGGCAGAGGAGGAGGAGGGTGGCCAGAGGTCCTGTGATCTCCTGGGTCCCCAGCATCACCCACGCCTGGGGACCGCGCTGCAGGCACTGCTGTGGCAAGGGGGTCCTGCTGCGGGGGGTTTCCAAGAACTGGTTTTATAGAGCTATAGCTAATTTATGGAGAGATTAAGAAGTTGAGGATGGTGAATTGGAAGCTGCTGGAAACAGCTTGGGGAGGAATTACTGGTAAAAACCCATCGGGTTTGGGGCAGCTGGGAAAATAGCAGCTGTGCATGCGTCTTTGGGTAACCTTTACCCGCATGCGATGGGGTGGCGTGCGTGGTTGGAAGGAGATGGAAGGAGGGAGAGAAGGAGTTGATCAAAGTGGAGATTTTAGGCAGGAGGTGGGAGGAAGCAGGCAGCCAGAGCAGGAAATCCGAGTGCTGAAGGACCTTGAGAGCTTTTACAGTGTGGAGAAACAGGAGCGCAGCCAGGAGAGCACGTGGGCTGGGTCTGGAGGAGGAGGTGGGACAGGTCCCTGGCACGGGTGTGCGGGCGCCGTTTGGCTGGGCCGGTTAGGTAGGCGATCACACGCCGAGGAGCGGAGACCGTGGCTGCAACACGGGAGACTGTGCTAGACAGGGCTGGTGTTTGCCAGAAGTGGCTCCTCTTAGCCGTTAGGCTGTGTCGTGTCCAGGTTGGAAACGGGGAGTCCCTGGGTCTGCTGTGTTGTCCTCTGGAGTGAACGGCGGCAAGTGCTGCAGCCAGTTTGGCTGTCCCCGGTTTGAGAACAATGTGCATCAACTGATAAAGATGTTGAGGAGAAACTGGGAGAGCGACCGAAGGGCTGACAGCCGAGGTACCCAGTGGGAGACTGGGTGGCCTGCTGGGAGAGCAGGTTGCATGGTGATGGGACCGGCTCTGAGACACCTGCAGGGAGCAAAGCCCCGACGGGCGCTTGGTGCCAGGGAGCACCCGGCTAGGCAAGTTCAGGAAAGAGCAACCAGTGTCGGAGTGGGTCAGGCTGGGAAACGGCAGGAACTGGTGAAATGAGCTGCTCTGCCTCAGCCTGCAGTGAACTCGGCTGCTGGGCACGTCTGCCCGGCGCGGGCAGGACCTGCCGAGCTGCCCACCGCCCTTCGCTGCCGGGCTGCGGTGGGTGCTTACTGCTGGGCTTACCTCACTCCTTCAGGAATGAGGCTGGAGTTGTTCAGAGTTCAGGCAACACCGATAGCGGTGCTGGAAGTGTTCGTGAGATACCTATCACCTTTTTACTTCTGGATAATGACAAAATAAAGACACCTAGGTTAGGATCGTAGGATAGTCCAGTCCAGTTGTGCTGGCCCGTGGCACGGCAGCGGGGCTGTGCGGCACGGGGACCTGCACCCGGAGGGGCAGAAACCACTGCCCTCAAAAAACGGGAGAGGGAGGAGAATACAGAAAATAGAGAGAATTTCCACTCTTGGCTTGGAGACTCAATCCAATATTTTACCCAGTGCTCAAAAATAGCGTAGAGAAGTGTGGCCTAATATTATGATGCAGTAAGGCCAAAAAAATTTATTCTTAGGGGAAGGTTTGGAATATAATCCTGTTCCTTTTTTAAAAGGTAGTTAACATAGTGCTGCTGTATATTTGATTGAATTGCTGCAGTAATCAAGTGTTTGAATGTTGTTCCAAATATTTTCAGCTCTTGTTTTAGGAGAAAATATTCACACAGAAAATATCTCCTATTTCCCCCCAAACTCCCCCAAAATCCCTGTATTTTATTGCCTCGCGACACCGCCCACCTTCAGCATGTAGCTCCTGCCTACTCTCCCGACACGTCGCGCCAGCCCCCTCTCTCTTGGGTCTCTGCCTGCTGCACTCCTACTGCACCCGCGTCTTTGATCCCGGGGGCTGCTGCCTGCCTGCCTGCCTGCTCCTGGGTGCTGCTGCCTGCCTGCCTGCTCCTGGGTGCTGCTGCCTGCCTGCCCGCTCCTGGGTGCTGCTGGGCTGCCTGCCCGCTCCTGGGTGCTGCTGGGCTGCCTGCCCGCTCCTGGGTGCTGCTGCCTGCCTGCCTGCCTGCTCCTGGGTGCTGCCGGGCTGCACATCCCGCATTGGCGCGAGCGCATCAGCAGCTGCACGGGGGTAGTTGGAAATAACGATTTCCCTGCAACCCAGGAAGATGATTAATCATCGCAGGGGGTATTGCTGCCCATTTGCCGTTAATTGGGAGCCCTGCAGAGAGCTGGGTGGCAGGGGTCTGTCTCCTGGCAAGTGCCTGGGAGCTGCCAGTTCAGAGCGGTTGCTGCTCCGGCAGCTGCCAGCTCCAGCCGGTGCAGGCAGAGCCCCGCTGCCTGCCCAGAGCTGGCTGCCTGCCCAGCACGGGCTCGTCATCTCCATCGGCAGAGGTGGCCCGATGTTTAACGCGGGCATTGGAGGTGCTGGCAGGAGCACCCGCAGGTAGATCCAGGCTGTTCCTCGTGCCTTTGGGAGCTGCTGCTCTCCAGCCCTGCTCCCGCCTGTGCGGACGTCTGCAGGGTGTTTGTCAGCCCTCCCATTGGGGGTGCACGGGCATCCACACGGGTGTTCTCCAGCCCTGCCACCCGCACGCCAGGCACGCATCCCAGGCATCCGTGGGACGTTACTGGGGATGGCTGTGACCTCCAGTTTCCCAGGCTGGGCATTGTTTGTGGCCAGGAGCTGCCCAAAAACTTGATTAGGACTTGGGGTTTATTTTTGTTTCCCCTCGTCAGGCTCCTTTGCTGTCTCCCTGGGTTGCCCACGGAGGGTGACTTGTGTCCACCTCCCTTCTGCCCAGCTGTAGGTATTGGCGCAGGGGATGCAGGAGTGGGAGGAAGCCTCATGGGCCTGGCATGGAGGGGTTGGCTTCATGCATGTTCCAAAGCCTGGACCAGTGTGTCCCCTGGCTCCTTCCCCCACTGTGGAGGTGGACTCTCTCCTGCTGGACAAGTCACCAGCTTATCTCAGGTCCTGGTGAGGCTGAGGCTGTTTGCTCAGGGAATTTGGGGTGAATAGTGGGGCCTGTGGTTGCTTTGCAAGTCTGGGGATGGCACGGCGCTGGGGAGCTTGTGGGTGGGCGATGGCTTTGGGTGCCAGGGCTGCAGTTACAGCCGCAGTCTGCAGACAGGAGAAAACCTGCTCCAGCGCGGGCTCTCCATGGGGTCATAGCTTCTTTCAGGGCCCATCCACCTGCTCCAGGGTGGGCTCCTCCATGGGCTGCAGGGGCACAGCCTGCCTCACCGTGGTCCTCTCCAGCGGCTGCAGCAGAATCCCTGCTCCGGCGCCTGGAGCACCTCCTCCCCCTCCTTCTGCACTGACCTGGGTGTCTGCAGAGTTGTTCCTCTCACATTTTCTCACTCCTCTCTCACAGTTGCTGTTGCACAGTGTTTTTTATCCTTTCTTAAATACGTTACTACAGAGGCACCATCAGTGTCACTGACGGGCTCAGCTTTGGCCAGCGGCGGGTCTGCCTTAGAGCCGGCTGGCACCGGCTGTGCCCAGCGAGGGGGCAGCTCCTGGCGTCTTCTCAGAGAGGCCACACCTGCGGCCCCTCCGCTGCCAACACCTTCCCATGTAAACCCAACGCACCTTTGTAAAAGCTCAGCCTCCTTAGGCTTAGAAATGAATTAGTGGCTCGCTCATGAAGCCAGCCAAGCTGTGGGCCTTGGTCATCAAACCTCACATCCTTAACTCTGGTGTGCGTTTAACTCCCTTCCCATGTAGCGGCTTCATCGTGCTGGTGCCTGTGCACATTCCCATCCCAGCAGCCCCCGTACTGCTGGGTGTGAAAGTTCATAAAATCATGGACTCACAGAGTGGTTTGGGCTGGAAGAGACCTTCAAAGCCCATCCAGTCCAACCCCCTGCCGTGGGCAGGGACATCTCCCACTAGACGAGGTTGCTCAAAGCCCCGTCCAACCTGGCCTTGAACACTGCCAGGGATGGGGCATCCACAGCTTCTCTGGGCAACCTGTGCCAGTGCCTCCCCACCCTCCTGGTACAACATTGCTGCCTTATGGCCAACCGAACCCCACCCTCGCTCAGTTTAAAACCGTTGTCTTGCGCTGGGGAGCCCAGAGGTGGAGGCGGTGCTGCAGGGGGGGTCAGGAGAGCGGAGCAGCGGGGGAGCATCCCCTGCCTTGAGCTGCTGGCCACGCTGCTGGTGCTGCAGCCCAGGAGACGCTTGGCTTTCTGGGCTGCAAGCACCCATTGCCAGCTGATGTCCCATTTGTCACCCACCAGTGTCCCCCAGTCCTTCTCCGCAGGGCTGCTCTCCATCCATCCATCCATCCACCCTTCTGCATGCTCCCCCATCCTGTCATACCTGCTGCAAATGGTTGTATTGGTCAGAGTTGAAAAAAATTTTAGAAGAGGGGTTGAGTCAGTGTCTTGCAAACTGAGCATCTAATTTTTTTCTTCTTGTTTTACTTAGCTTGAATAAATAAGTTGCAATGTCAGTTTCCAAGAAGGAACATCAGCCTTTGGGAGCTGAAGGACAGCATAGAGGTCACTGATGTCCCACATCTCTTTTGGCAAATGGGATTTCAGCTGGAAAGTCCTTCTCTGCAGGGCTGCTCTCCATCCATCCATCCATCCATCCATCCATCTGTCCATCCCCCAGTCTGTGCTGGTATGAGGGATTGCCCTGACCCAGGTGCAGGACCTTGCCCTTGGCATGGCTGAACTTCATGAGGTTCTCATGGACCCACTCCTCCAGCCTGTCCAGGTCCCTCTGGATGCCACCCCTTCCCTCCAGCATACCCACGGCACCACTCAGCTCGGTGTCATCCACAAAGTTGCTGAGGGTGCACTCGATCCCACTATGTCCTTGATGAAGATATGAAATAATATTGGTCCCAGTACGGACACCACTTGTTACTGGTTTCCACTTGCACATAGAGCCATTGACTGCAACTCTTTGGACGTGGCCATCCAGCCAATTCCCTATCCATATATAGTCTAACCATCAAACCCGTATCTTTCCAATTCCAGTTTCTCTGACTTGCCCCGGCTTTCCCCCTCCTGAGGGCTCTGCTTCAGTGCCAGCTCACTTCAGCTGTGATTCAGCAGTCACACTGGAAGCCGTCTTGCCTACACCAGCGTCTCTCTCGTTTCTGTACTGGTTTGAACCTCCAAAGTCATGGCCAAGCCCGTGTTTGCTAGCAAGGAGGTGTGCTGCAGCCATCGGGGCTTGCGTGGTTTTCCGGAGCGCTGTGGCCAAGCGCCGGCTCACCCGCGATGCTGGGAGGAGAGGCACGGCACTGGGCCGTGCACCCTGCCCATGGTCTGGCAGGGTGCGTGCAGCCAGCTTCCCGCAAGCAGCGAGGTGAAAGACCTGCAGCGAAGCAGCATGGGAGAGGAGCCATTCCCACCGCCTGCCGCCGGGACAGCAGAGTGCCTCCCAGTTGTCCAGCTGATGATTTAACCAAAAATTGTCCTCTGCAGATAAGGTCCCTGCACAAACCCACAGGCTGCACAGCTGGGTTGTGGGTCCAGCACCCCTGCGCACTCTGGGGTCTTCAGGGGCCGTGGACACGTCAGGTCTTCCGCATTGCCCCCCCTGCCAAATCCTCCCCCAAAACACCAACCCCCAGCGGTGTTTCTGCAGGCCCAGCTTTGCGGGGACCTGGCTCACTCTGTGTGTGCCCACTGCTGATGGGCGTCCTGGCCACGGTGCCAGGCCAGTGGCACCCCCTCCTTGGGAAGCTGATTTTGTAGGTGCCAACCCTGGATTTTGTTACTTCAGCTAGAGCAGAGCTGCAGGAAAGGGGCCCTGAGGTGTTTTCAAGTTAATTTGTCAGGCATAAATCACAGATGTTAGGGCAGGGCTGATGAAGTGAGCAATTGGGAAGTCAAATATCGAGGGAAGGTGCTGCCATAACCTGGGACAGTTGCTGCTTATGAGCTAGAGATTATTCAGAAGGAGAAAAAAATCCTTTTGACCTGTCACTTGGCTTCTTTCCCTGCAATTTGCTGCTTAATTATCAGGGCTTGGATCCCCTGCCTGTAATAAGTGGGTGCTCGCTGGTGCGCATTGCAGATGCTCTGCAGCTTTGTGTGCACAGGGTGGGATGGAGACGTGAGCGTGCACCCCAGTCGCATCTACGCCCCGGACACCCCCTCGCTTGTTCGGTGCACCCAGCCCACCGGGGCTGTCCCCGATGGCGATGTGCTGGCCTGTGGCTGGCAATGGTTTCATGGGACGTGGCACTGCTGAATAATATAATATTTTTCTCACACCTGAGACTTTCTGCCTAACGTGGCTGGCTCGTAGATGCAATTAATGCAGTCGGGAGATTGCTGGGCTGTCCTTTCAGGGACTTGTCATGTCGTTAGCACGCTCCAGTTCCTTTCCTGTTGGCAATGGTGTGCCGTGTTTGGACCAGTCTCCTCTGGAGATGGTGACACGTGGGCTTGGGAGGTGTTACCAGAAATCCCGGCTTGTGACTGAGAGATTAGAAATGGAGTTTGGGTTGATATTCCAGACTCAGCAGCCTGAATATGTGATGTTTGCAGGTGCTGGCTGATAAGGACAAGGAAATTAGTTGTTAATCTGTCACCCCAATAGCAACGCCTGCACCGTGTTAGTGACAGTGGTGGTCAGTGGCTGTCTGGTCATCCCTGGCAAGCCAGAGATAAGAGAAACCTTGCATGGCCCGTTCCTCTGCCCAGTCTCTCAGCCTGGGAGGGTTTTCTTTTTTTAGGGGCTTTCATTCATTTTTATTTATTTTTTCCTTGCTGGTGAGGGCTTTGGTCCAGGCCTCAGCTGGCAGGTCCTTCCCTCTTGGCTCTTCTCTGCCAATGGGCACCAGAGCTCAGTGTCCGACATTGCTTCTGGTGGCCACAGGAATGAGTAATGCTCTCCTGGAACTGGTTTCTTTTTCCAGTGAGTTGTTCTTGATGATTTCTTGAAGGCCAGGCTTTCCCCTCTCCTCCTCATGCTTCCTCCACCTCTGGGAGCAGCCCTTGACGTGGTGCATCCAGGGTTATTGCCAAAGCCGTAAGGAGAGTCTGGAGCTGCGTGAGCTGAGGTTGCTCTCCGTGAGTTCGCTGCTGCCCTCACGCTGCCTCTGCGTATTCCCCTGCCGGCGTCTGGTCTTAAAAGTGGTTTTCAGGCAAAGCCTGCATTTGAGTTCTTGATGTCTTGGGCTGTGGGCTGCTGCATCCTGTGATGGCGTGGGAAGCGTTGATGTCCCGCGTGGGTGGGTGTTAGGACGGTGCTGGCCCCTCGGGAGAAGAGCGGTTTGGCAGGGTGGACGCTGTCTGGTGGGTTGTGAGCTGTATTTTGGAAAGTTGCTTTTCTTCCTCCCTGCTTTTTTATTTTTTGGGCAAAAGCCTTACAGTAATCAAGTGGACCTCAAAATACGTGTTCTTGTCCCCTGGGGGGGGGGGTGCGCTGATGGAGCTGGGGGCAAGTATCTGCTGGTGGTCACTGACTCAGGGGACTTCTCTTTATTGTTTGCCAAGTGGAAATATTTCTGAAAACAAGTCATTTATGCTGGGTGGGTGCCTGCACCAGGGCAAGGACGAGCAGCAAAGTGTCTATTCCCAGCAGCTGGACGGTGCCAGCAGCCGGACGGTGCCAATTCTCTCTGGCTCTGGTGATGGATAGAGCAGTGGAAGAGGCGTTGGGTACAGTAAAGGCATTAGCTCATGTTTCAAAAAGATTTTGATAAGAAATATTTGCTCACCTCGGGAGGTCATCATTGCAGGAACTCAGTCCTGTTGGATGGCCTTAAACAAAACCGCAGGAGGTCAGGAAGGTCCCCTGAGATGACTTTGAAAGTCTGGATTCGTGAAGACTGATCCTCTGTAGAAGAGGATCAGGTTGGGAACGCTTCAGAGATACACAGATCTGGGGGCCCTGACGGGATGGACCCACGGCGCTGGGGGAGCCAGCTGGTGTCATTGCGAGGCCACTTGTAATCATCATTGAAAGCTGATGGTTATCAGGGAGGTGCCTGAGGACTGGAGGAAAGCAAATGTCCCTCCTGCCTTCAGGAAGGGCCAGGAGGAGGGTCAGGGGAGCTCCAGGCCGGTCAGCCTCCCGCGGTGCCTGGGAAGGAGCAACTAATCCTGGAAACTATTTCCAGGCCCATGAAGGACAAGAAAGTGATCTGGAGCCCAGGTTTACGAAGGGAAAAATCGTGCCTGACCAGCCTGATAGTTTCTACGAAGGCTGGCTCGGTGGGTGCGGGGAGAGCAGCGGGTGCTGTTTGTCTTGGCTTTAGCAAGACTTTTGACACTGTCTCCTGTAATATCACCATTGGCAAAGTATGGGTTGGATAAGTGGGCAGTGAGGTGGATTGCAGACTGGCTGAGCTGCCAGGCTCATGGTGGTGATCCACAGGAACACCCAGTGGGAGGGTGTGAAGAAGACAGAGCCAGACTCAACCAGGTGGTTGAAAAAGCAGCTGTTTTGTGCATGCAAGCCCTTTCGATATGCGATACGGAAACAGCCAGCTTCGACATGAAATGTAAGCGGAGAGCCGTTGTTCCTGAGCTGCATTGGGCACAGCTCAGCCGAGCCACCCATGGGGAAGAGGGAGCTGGTGCCTGTGGAGCAGGGGGTGGGTGCAGCGCGGCAGGGGGACGAGCTGGGTCCTTGCCGTGGAAAGGGAGAAGAGCAGTTCATGGCTGTGGGATGGAGGGAGGGAGGAGTGGGGAGGAGAGGCGATACCATGCTGTGAGCTCAGTGTCACAGCCAGGATGTTACTCTGATACTCAAGGGAGAGATGGCAGTGGCCTGGTTGCTTCAGGAGAAGTGTCCTCTGCCCCTTGTGCCAGTAACTGGGTGCTTTTGCCCTTTGCAGGGCTCTCCCTGGGGTGCGGTGGAGCTGAATGGTCACCGCCGTGGTGCACGTGGGTGCGATCCACCCTCCACTTGCACAGCTGCCACCCGGTGCAGGCTGTAGTGGCTTGGCTTTCCCCCCAGAGTCATGGACTCACAGAGTGGTTTGGGTTGGAAAGGACCTTCAAAAATCATCCAGTCCTGCCTGGGGGGCAGGTTGCTCAAAGCCCTGTCCAGCCTCACCTTGAACACTTCCCATGATGGGGATCCCGTGAGTGGCAACCAGTTGTGTGTGACCAACAGAGGCTTCAGTTTGGTATTGAAATCAACCCCTTCTTTGTGGTCCTGGGTGTTGAAATCATGGTTCTCACAGGGGTCCCCATTGGAGTCTGGGGGGTTGCTGGAGGTCTTGGCTTGATGTCCTGCTTCCTGAGTGGGCTCGTGGCGCTTGTTATTCGGTGAGGACTTTGGGTTACACTGTGAGATCCCATTGCCGATGCCGGTTGTGCCCCCAGGAGAGAGGTGCCGGGTGGAAGTGCTCCAGGAGAGCAGGGTGTGACAGCACCCGCATTTGGGATGGAAACTGTTGAGGTGATCCATGACTGCACCCATGTGAGAAAAGCCGTCATGTGTGTCCCGGGTGTCACCCTGTGTAGGGCTTGGCTGGGGGCTTGCGTGAAGCCTTCTCTTCAGGCAGCTGCAGAACCGCTGGGTGTGCGATGGGACTGCTGCGGTGGAGGGGTGATGGACAGGTGACATCCCCGTCTTTTGGCTCTATTTCTTATGATCCCAGTGTTAGGAAATTGGACCATGGGTTCCCCCAGCACTGAGCCTGCAGAGCTGGAGATGAACAGATGACCAGCTCCTGCCTCCCGCTGCTCAGAGGACCCTGAAAGGAGTGTTTTGGGCTCTGGACAGGCAGGTGATATTACTGGAGGGACTGGGACTGAGCCCCATGTGGCAGCTCTGTCACACCACAGTGCAGGCAGGCAAGGACCTCAAATCAGGGACTTGTCAGCCACATGTAGGACACCAAATCCCCTTAAAAATCCCAGTCTGAGGTCCCAGTTTAATGAGGGGATTGAGGTGAATGGTGTGTGAGAAAGACCCTGGGCGTGGGAGCGGGGTGCAAGGGTGTCTGGACTCATACGCAGAAGAGGTGGCAGACCGTGAACATCAAAAGGGCTGGAGGATGGAGGATCTTGGTGCAGGGTTGCTGGGGAACTTTTCTTCTCATGGCATTTCTACCATCCAGGAAATCTGCTGAGTTATAGCCTCAAATTAAGCAAAAAAGAAAACTCATCTGACAAAAGAAACCGCAAGTATCAATGGAGTCAAATAGCAGTGGGGAACCTGGGCGTTGCTGGCGGATGCTGATGCAGATACTTCACATGGGAAGCAAAGTGGTGATGAGCTATGGTGTCGCAGCAGAAACACCCTAAACCTGAGACCTTTGGGGTTTGGGAGGCCTTTAGTTTGCATTTCGTTGGGGAAATGGGAAAAATTGTTGCTGTTTCAGGCAGGATGGCTTCGGAGGCTCCGGCTGGGCAGCACTAGGTTTGAAGGCTCTCGGAGGAGAGCACGGCTTTTACGTGGCCCTGATGCTTCCCTTGCAGTGGTGTTTCTCCTCCCGTGGCCCTGGAGACCTGCCCGCCGATCCTGCCTCAGTTTCTCTGGGTCTGCCGGAGAGAAATGTTTTCTGAGGACAGGCAGCATAAATCTTGAGCTTGCTTTTAATGCCAGCAGAGCCTGCTTAATAGGTTTAAGCTTCTTGCAGTCTCCTAGCACTGTTAATGAGTTTTCAGGCCCCACCAGAGGTGGAGCAGAACTGTATTTTCCTAATCAAGTTATCAGATTATTAGCAAAAATGCAAATAAAAGAGCTGCTTTAGTTGCAGTAGAAAAAAGTGCTGTCTGGAGAAGCACTCTGTTGTGAGCACCACGTGGCAGATAATGGAGGATCAGGCAAGACCAAATAATTGTCAGGGAAAGAAGATAAAATGCAGCTGGGATGTGGCCTCCTCTGATTTGTGGCCTGGGGCTCTCCCATGAAAGATTTTTCTTCTTAATCGTATGAAGCTGTAGTTTTTAGAAGCATTTATTGAGTCACTTTGTGAGTGTACCCTACTGGTAGAAGAGCTCATGAAGAGTTAATGGATGATTAATTAGCTTTGAGGTAAATAATTAATCAACTGGTGTAGAATCCAACAGGTCAGAACTTGGCTTCTGTTCTGTAAATACTGATGTGCACACAGCTGAAGACCATCTTGTGCAGATAATATTTATTACTAGCCTTCAGCCCTTTGCGAACCACTTCTTTGTGCACTTCTAATAAGAAGAGTGATCCATCATTCGTTGCTCAGGTAACTGCCAGACGTTGTCACTGCTGGTGGTGGTGCTTAGGTGGTAGCATTTTGACCTGTAAATCCAAAATAACTGCATGGGAAGAGAAGTACAGCTCCTGTCCCATTTACAAGGGTGGCACTGAGGAACAGAGGAGATGAGGACCTTCCTGGTGTCCCCGTGCTGGTGGCAGTGCCCAGAGACAGGCTGTGGAAGTGGGAGCGAGATGTCTGTGGTGCTGACACAGCTGTTGTCAGCTGTTGTGCAACTTGGTCATCAGCAAGAGGAGAAGTTGTGCAGTGCGGAGGTGAGATGTGAAATGGCGCTGAGACGTTGCACCTTGTGTTGGAAAGGGCTTCACCTGGGGGAAGCATCTCTGCTCTTGTGTTTTGAGCTCCCTCATGCTCCCGTTAGTGTTGGCTGATGGGGGTTGCCCGGTACCCTGGGTACTGAGTCCAGCCATGCTATGTCAATAAGGATGAGAAGACTGTTATCCAGGACGAGGTGAAACCTTTTATCCAGGACAAAGTGAAACCTCTTAACCTGGACAAGGTGAAAGCTGCAAGGAGGAGCGCAGGATGAGCAAGAATTTCGGTTATTTGTTAACGAGCATTATTCCACTTTTTCTTTATAGCAAGGGATCTCCATACCAGATTCACTCTCTGCCTTAGAGAAAAGCACTGGTATTCTGTCCCTGTGGTAAAACACGGGTGTTCCCTGTTTTGGGCCAGTGCACCAAAGCCTGCTTGTGGAAGGCTTCGCATGTGCCCAGTTGTCCTTAGAGCCTTTCTGTTTTCTCCATGTGCCCCCCAGTCAGAGCTGGAGGCCATCAGGAGATGCATCGACCTGATAATTTTCTATAGCAGTTGCTGCCCGGATCTAGCTGTTGTACTGTCTCTCCTCCCTGTGGGTGAGTCAGAGAGCTAGAAGGTTGTCCCATGGTGGATCCCACACGGCAGAGTTTTTGGGGGTTGTTGGCATGCTTGGCAAAACGTGCCACCGTCCCCACGCAGAGGACCCACCCGGTGGGCACCCTACCTGTTTACTGACCCCATCTGAGACGGGTCAGATCAGAGATGTTCATTTAAATGCCCTTGATGTTGTTTTAGTCCGTTTTGAGGGAAACTATCTCCAAAGCAGCTGTTGAGTGTGCGCGTGTGCGTGCGAGGGCATGTGTGCCATTTCCTACAGCCAAAGGCTTCTTCGTTGGAGTTCTCATAGCTGTCACCTACTTGGCCCCAGTCTGAGCCTGCTGGAAGCCTTTCCCTCTCGGGTCTGGTCAAAAGTGGTGGGCACTAGTGTTGAAACTTCTTCCTCTGTCCCTCTAACTGCAGCCATGAAGGGAACAGCTCCTGGGGAAAGTTTTGGTGGAAAATAATCAAATCCTGCAGACTTGAGCCTGTGTCGCTTCCAGCCTTTCTCTAGAGCCATGACGTGAAACCATCACTTGTTCCATGCTTGTGGTTAATGCTTTGAATATTGCTTGGCTTTTTACTGCAACATGAAAAGGTTTAGGGATGCATTAATATTTCAAAAATTGTAATAAACAGTTGGGCTATTACAACTGGACAGGTTGTATTGAAGGGTTTCAAGCTCACTGTTTTTATTTTCAGGTCTTAATTTCCACTTCAAACAATTATTGGTCTTTAATCTCTTAAATTAAGTGCCGCCTTAAAAGATGTAATCGTAAAAAGGCTGAGCAGAAAGAGGACCTCAACCTCAGATAAAGAAGGAGGTTCAAGAAGGCGCTGACCCCTTGAGTCTCTGGAGCCCTGAGAGCAGTTGGGGCAGCTCAGTATGCATTAGCGTTTATCTGGAGCAAAGAAGCAAAGATGAGAAGACAGCACAGTTTGTTTCTGTGGTTACTTCAATTGGATACTTCAGTTTTCTCTCCACTTCAGTGGACAGAAAACCACAAGTTTCTCCTAAGAAGTTTCTGGGTCAAAAGCAGAGCAGGGGCAGACTCACTGGAAGGTTTTTTCTGTCCTCCCTTTGCCTTTGGCTTGTTGGAACAACCCGTGGTGCTACCTTGCTCTTCCCAGCTGCAGGGTGCCGCTGTTCCCAGATAGCCAGGTCTTCTCTTTGAAGCTTTTCCATTGAACAAACGGGGCTGAAGTTACTAAGTACTTTTAGTCAGCCAAAGCCGCTGGTGAGAAACCGTAGCCGGTGCGACCTCCACCGGTACTTTCCCTTCTTGTTCTTTTTTAGCATAGTGAGAAGGTTTTGAGAAGAGGTGGCAATGTCAAGACTTGAAAGGCAGCCTCTTTCTATAGGAGGAACAGCAGAGAGAGCCAGACGCTAAATCTGCTCTCCGAATCTAGGCAGTAAAGCCCTGTCGTTGCGTGGTGGAGAACGTCTTCCCTGTTGTACCTCAGCTTGGAAGGAGCACTGGGGTCTCTGTGTCGCTTCTTGTGACCCCACCTACTGTTTTTAGATGAAAGACAATCCAAACCTCATGCTGATTCCCAGGTTTTTGGGGCCAAGGTCCTCCTGAGCCTGTAAAAGCATCAGCCTGTGGTGATGGTAGAAGATGACACTATGTGTGCGGCATCCTAAGGTGAGGAGCGCTCTTTGCAAAGCACTTGGAAATTACGTGTGTAGTAACATTTTTTCCATCGAGAGCTTCAAGGTTTTGAATCAGGAAGAAAAAACTAGCATGTCCATGGCTTTATTATGCCCTTTTTGCTAAGCAGGTTGGGTATGTGAGAGAGGAGTTTGGATTTTTCTGTACAGGTGTAGGCTTTCAGAAGAATGCAGCTGAGTGACTCATGTTTGTTCAACCTAAGTCAGAAATTAGGACACTTTTATGCAAGGCATGTTAACGTCTCTTAAAAATGCTACAGCTATAAGAAGTGCCTTATTCTTGGCATCCATCTGGGTTCTTGCAGAGACGGTGCTTAGAGTGGGTAATGGCACCATGTGTGGATTATATATCTCACCATGACCAAAAGGAATCTGGAGCTCCCAATCTGGAAGATAATTCTGTGCCTTGTGAGTACTGCAAGGGCTTTTAATAGCTTATGGTGCTACAGGAAAGCAGCCTGGTGGGAAAGCGGTTTGAAGAACGTAAGCAGAATATCACCCACCTTATTTTCCTCCGAGTTTTAAGAAGATCCTGCTTAGCAGTTCCACTTCTGCAGTGGTGGAGCCACGTCAGTTGGAGCTGCTCTCATGATTTAGCTGTGGAAGAATGCATAATTTTTGCTCTTAATTGCAAATAAAATCAAGCGATATCTAAACCCTCAATCTTACTCTTTTTTGTTTGTCCTGTTGTTCAGTTTTATGTGAAAAAATGCTATCTAAAAGGAGTCATCAACGTATGCCATCGTAGCTCCATTTCCACGGTGGACCCATCTCTGTACCAGCTCTGAACAGGCTGTTACTCACAGCATCCGAACCCTGGGGAGCTCCTGCTCTCTCACTAGAGAAGCTCTGACCTGCTTTTTTCAGCAGCCTGAAGTGACAAAAGTAGTAGTTAACTTTGCTGCTGAAAGGCTTCCCATCGGGACCAGCCTCTGCCCTTGTTCGAACACACCGCTGGTGGGAAGGCGGTGACTGATAGGGATGGAGCGGCTGGGAATGGCGTCCCATCAGCTTGCTGGTTGTGACCAACAGAAGGAATGGAAAGAAATCAATATTTTTGTGACTGAAGTAATCTGTTACGTGAAAAATCCGAATTCTCATGATGGAAACAGGCTTTTGTGAGCGCCCAGTGGTGTTTTCTTGCAGACGGCTGCCTCGGCGCCCCTGGCAGTGGGGAGCGCTGGTGCTGAGGCACGGGCCCACCTTGCTTCATTTCGAGCAAGAGGACCATGATGCTTGGCTGTCGGGGTTGGTATTCAGGCAGTAACCTCTTCCTGTTTCCAAACTTTGAATTCAGTAGGAGACCAAATTAAGTTACATGAAGGCACTAACTTCTGAACTGTCCAAGTTTGTCTAAAGCATGACCTGGAGTTTTAGGCAGCAATTCTGACGTGGTGGGACCTGGGGCTTGGAAACCTCTCCTTCATTACATGTGCCTGGGGGGGTCATAATTAACATCACGAAATGAAGGCAAATGCAAAATCCGTCCTGCTTTGCATACAGGCAAAACCGTGCCCAGAAGGGGTGGAGCGCACCAGCCTGGCGCTGGCTGCCAACGCTGAGCTGTTGCCCCCAGGCTCGTTCCCGGTAGCGCGACGTGCTCTCTAACCTGGTCCTCCAAAGGCGAATGCTGTGCAGGCTCCTTGGCTTTCTGCCGAGCTGCTCCTGCTCTGGTGCAGGCTCACCCTGTCCCTGCCCGCGCTGGGACATGCAGGGTGCTGCTGCTGCCGGGAGCGATAGGGAGGGGGTTGGCGGGGTTGGTTTCCATGCGTGGGGTGGTTCCGTGTCCTCCTTCAGGACAGCCCTGTGGGGGTTCCCGAACCCCCAGCCTGGGCCATGCTGGAAGCAAATCTGCCCTCATCTCGAGCAGTCTGTGTGGCCGGGGACGCGGTGCAGGTGGGCCAGGGGAAGAGCCTGCTGGCCGTGATGCTCATCTGCTGCCACGAGCATCCGTCCGGGGGCTTCTGCTCCTGCATCCCTCCTCGCCTCCCCCTTCCTCTTGCTGCCTGTGTAGGAGCCCTGCCCTCAGCAGAGACTGCACGGCGGGTAGACAAAAATAGCTCCTGCAGAAGCTCTTGAAATGTCAAGAGCGAGCAGGCAAAGCCCGGTCACGGTGTTGACAAACCACTGCTGTGTGCGCCATCAGGGTGCGTGCCCTCCGCTCTTGCACGGGGATGCGGGACCTGCTGAGGGCTCGCTAAAACGTTGTTAGAGCGCGGCTTGGAGCAGGCACCGGGAAAGTGCTAGATAAAAGCTGCTGCAAAGGTGTCCACCCTTGCTGGTGGAGGAAGGGCCACCGCCGCGAGCCGTGTCCTCCCCTCCTGTGCTGCCCAGCTTCACACTCGGGTCTGTTCGGGGAAAGCACTGGCGGTGGGGAAGGGTCCTGGCCCCATCTCTCCATGCTGTTGGGGTGCAGGAGCACCCATCTGGGGGGCTGGAGGCTTCATCTGCTGCACGGCATCTTCCACAGCGTGGGGGCAGAAGGTCCCACCTTGCCTTGGCAGGAGGGAGATGCTGAAACAATTAGGAAGAGCTTTGAAATTTGCTATTAAAACTTTGCAGGGTCCTAATGTGTAATAATTAATGATAAGAGGAAATGGGCTCGTCCCAGATGAGACACGGGGTGTGCCAGAAGAGGAACTGCCAGTGTTGCCAGTGTTTGCGTGTGTAATCGATACTGAAAGGCAGTGCCAGCCTTAACTGTTACTGCTCTGGATGGTGTTTGCAGTGTGAAACTGCTGGAATTTTTTTGCCAAAAAACATTAGGGAGATTCACCCCTTCGGAGCCATCTGGCCAAGAGCGCTGCGGGATCAGCAGCACTGCTCCGGCTGTTGGATGTTGCATCCTTGTTGAGTGTGATACTGCGGCATATTCCCGGTTATTCCTTATTCCTGTGGTGTGCAGGCTGTCTGGGGAAGGAGATGAAGAGCATTGTGTGTTGCAGGACACGGCCAGATACGACATGCAGAGAAAGAGGCAGCTGGTTGGTTTAGTCAGCCTTGGACGGGGGGGTTTGGCTGGGCCTTCTGACCAAATGATGCAGGGTCGGGCAGGACTGCGGTGCTGTTCTAGAGCATGTGAGCTTTGGATCAGAGAAGACTTCTTGAGGACACAGATCTTCATTATCAAGTGGATGATGTCTGGTGATGGATAGTGTCTGGTCTTCAGAAGAAGTTCAGAGACCATTACTAGTCAGTGAGATGGAAACAAGAAGAACCTATCCCTCCCTGACCATCGCACACAGTTGTCATATCTTCTGCAACACAGCATTTGAGTGCAGTCCCTGTCCCAGCGCCAGGTCCTGTGGCCTGGCTCAGGCTGGCATGGGAAATCCTGATCATCCCTTGACCCCAGAAGGATGGGACTGAACAGGGAATTAACTACCCACAGACTGCAAGAAGCAGGCAAGCCAAGCGTTAGCGGACACCAACTACTTGCAGAAAATTGTATTAACGAGATCTTTTGCTGAGATTCGGTAGCATTCAGACTGCTCGGTGTGTGGGCAGCGTTTCCATGGGCCAGCACCCGCGTGCATTGATCAGGTGGTATCTCCAGACCTCCCTTGGGTGAAATCCTGCCTTCTAGCCTCTGTTGCACTTGATTTTCTCCTGGTACATCCTTGTCTGGGAAATGTGGAAGCGCTGTTGGGACACAGGGTCAATGTTGTGTTCGGAGGTGAGATCACAGCCCCCTTCTGTCTGCACTGCCCATCTCAGCACGGTGCTGCGTTGAGCTCAGGGAGGGAGTTGTCTACCTGAGTCATGCTCAGATTTGCCCTTTCCCAAGAAAAAAATGCCTTTGATCCCTGCACATATCGTCCTGCCATCGGCTGCTGCCTTCCTGCCTGCCTCTCATGTAACCTCCTCCCAGCGTACGAGTGGATACGAGGTCCTGGAGTTGTATGTGGCCATTAGATTATTGCTCTCCATGGGAACCAGCTGAGATTTGTCCTTCTTCACTCTCTCTGTAATTGATTTTTAGCCTGGTTTTGTCATTAATCAAATGTGTCTTTAAATCAGATAGGTGAAGCAAGCACAGCTCTTCTGTGCTGCCTCTGCGCGCTGGTGAGTGGATTTTCCTTCAGCCTGCAAGCTCTTAATGAAAATACTGAATTGAACTCAACCCAGGAGTGACCCCCGCATGGGACTCATTCATCATTTTTCCCCAGTCCGACTCTGAATCTTTAATCATCTGCTCCCTGTGTCCAGCCTGGCGGCGCGGGTGTGATATACCCGTACGTCCTTGCCTAGCCCCCGGCTGCTGCATACCGCAGGAAAACCAAGGATGCGCTCTCCTTGCCGCTTTTCCTTCCTTGCACATTTGCGTTGATTAAAACCTTCACCTATCCTGAACCTAATTTTGCCTCTGAGCTGGGTTGGATCCACTCCACTGAAGTGTGCTCAGCACCAGTGCCTTTGTCACATCTGCAACAGCTGGAGGCTTCTGCTGTCTTTCCTGAGCATCGCCTGTGCGTATTAAAGCTGTGGTTCATTGAGAGTTAGAGCTGTGCTTTGCAGCCTTGGAGGAAAACGTTGCTGTCCCTGCGGGAGCTGCTGCAGAACTGCATGCGCGTCTTGATGCAAAGTGCAGGCAACGGTCGTGTGTTTTGTGCATGGAGCAGCCCCACGCCTGCAGCGTGAGTGCTCTGGGTTTGGATCGAGGGGCCAGAAATGTGGGGCAGGATAACTTGGAAAAAGGCAGTCAATGGGGAAAAGCCTCTGGCTATTAGGGTTTGGTGAGGAGGACCAGGAGGTACCATGGCGGTAGTGTACAGGGTGGGGGACACAGCCACGTCTTGTGACCCAGGATGCCCACAGATGTTCAGAAGACACCCCAGTTTGAGATTTCCCCCAGGATTCTCCCTGGGGAATACAAAACCTGCTGTCTAAAAGGTAGAAATGCCACTGTGCAGGGAGAGGGAGGTCCCTTCCTGGGCAAGCTGGGGAAGAGAAGGGCTCCCATGGCCGTGTTGGGGTTGCTGAGGTCCTGGGGAGGGTGAGCCTTGGGCAATGCTCTGGCATGGGGACCTTCTTCTGCCAGATGTGTGGGGTTGTCCAGCTGCGTGGAGGTGCAGCAGGGGCTGCGGGTGCCTGCCGACGGCTTCGCTTCCACAGTAGTTAAATTTTAAAGAGATTTTTTTACATATGCAAACACTTAGACAGGTAGCGGCGGTTGGCCAGCCAGCTGCCAACAGCAGATGCTGGGGGCAACGCGTGAAGGCTGGCAGGGCAGAGCCTGCTGTTGTGCTGGGTAATTAGCTGAGAGTGAGCAGCACTGCGAATGGGGAAGGCAAATCCTGGCAAAGACAGACATCGGGAGAGTGAAGTGGCAGGGGAGGGTGAATTCCAGCGCGTGGAGAGGGAGCGGGCTGGGGAAGCCATAATTAAGGGAGACAGCCGGCGGGAGCAAGACAAGTCCAACGTAGCGGGGGGGTCTCCTCCTTCAGGCTTTGGAGGAGGCTACGGAGATGTGGGGCCAGGAGGGAGCCAAGGAGGAAGCGGGGGGGGCACCATGAGACAATACACAAAAATATGTCCTATGCAGGAGCTGAGGAGGGCGAATGAGTGCTGGGCACTTGGTCTCTGCAATCCCAGACCTGCATCCATCCTATTTTCCCCTTCCTTTCTGCACAGCCCGAACGCATCCTTGGATTGTTTTGCAGTAATTTTATAGAGTCTGTGTTATTTTCTGTTCATTCAAGCTGTGTTGTTTCACCTTTCTTGTTAAAGACAAGTTGGTTTTCCTCCCTTCCTACCACCATTCCCAGTTTCCCTGTTTTTTTACCCAGAGGTAACCTGCCCTTCTCTGAGGGGCACTGAGCAAAGACAGTGCTGGAAGCCTGGAGCGGTGAAGCAGGGAGCAAGCAAGGTTTGCTGCTCACAGTGGTCCCCTTGCTTTTGGGTTTCCCTGTTCCCTCCTCCATCGGAGGGGAGATTACCCCTCCGATGAATTAATGAACGCTGTGGAAAAGGCGGCTGGTGACATGCCGGTGACGCCGGCGGCTGACGCCACGCTGGGGAGGAGTGGGAGGCTGGAGCGAGCGTGCTGGGGAGCACGTCGGCGCTGCCTGCCGCGGCACGCAGCTCCCGGCGCTGCCCGTGGCCGCCGGCTGCTGGGCCCCTGCCGGCTTGGGCAGCGAGGGCTGGGGGAGGCCAGGAAGAGCTCACAAGCAGCCAGTCGATGGGGAGGTGCTGGGGAGAGCTGGGCCATGGTGGCAGAGAGGACTGGTCAGAAGCTGCCGATGTGCTCGCCCTGCATGGGGAGGGAGGTCTCCAGCCAGCGGCGGGTGCGTTCCCATGCAGGATCAGGAACAATTTGTTTCTGATTTCTGTAAATTAACAACCAAACAAAAGAGCGAGGCAGCCTTGTGATGGGGATCGTGGCAGAGGGCTCAGCCCCAGCACGTGTGTCTCACGTGAAGGCATGGAGCTGGCTTGCTTTTGCGTTTGGGGACGTGGGTGCAGGAGAGGATGGATGGACCAAATCTTGCCTTGTCACTGTCGTCACCTGCTTGCCCTGACCGTGGCCTGGGAGCCTGGGTGATGCCAGCCTTGGTGAATAAAGCCAGTTCCCGAAGTCGGGGAGAGCTGGCTTTGCCCTGGAGGGTCTTCAGCAGGGGCTTGGCACAGCAGGCAGCCACAGGGGCTCTGCGGCCCGTGCCAGCACTGTCCCTGCCAGTGGCATAGCAAAAAGGTTTAGGTTGGCCATAAGGAAGCAATGTTGTACCAGGAGGGTGGGGAGGCACTGGCACAGGTTGCCCAGAGAAGCTGTGGATGCCCCATCCCTGGCAGTGTTCAAGGCCAGGTTGGATGGGGCTTTGAGCAACCTGATCGAGTGGGAGATGTCCCTGGCAACGGGGGTCAGACTGCATCATCCCTTCCAACCCAAACCATCCTGTGACTCCATGACTCTATGAAAAAAGATACTTGCACAAGTGCCCAGCCCCATGAGGTGGATTTTCCCCCTTTTGACATTTCCCATCCCTTTCCTGCTGCCTCTTTAGCAACACTCTCTGACCTGGGCTGCTGCTAAAGCCTCCCGATGACCAAAGCCCATTTCCCTTTGTTGATTAAATGCATTACGATTATTGCTCATGGGTTGCTATTTACGGAGACGCAGCAGGCTGCCTTTCAGCTGGTGGCTCTTAGGGACCTTCCTGGCCTCCCTGTGCCCAAAGCCATCTGCTCTGACACCCGACAGAGCTGCGGGTTGCAGTGCCTGGTTGACCTGGACAGGGTGCTGCCCTAGCAAACCTTCTTGTGGAACTCCAGCCGAGGTTGGGAGCTATCAGATGGCCGCTGCCCTGCTCGGGGCCCAGGGTGGGGAGAATGGGGAGAGTCAGGGGTGAGGGGGACTGGGATGCACAACAGCAGAACAACTAGCCAGCCTGCCTGGGAATGGGCCACAAGCAAGGCAGTTTGTCATGGTCCATTTGGATGTCTCAAATTTACAGGACAAAGTTCTCTGCAAATTAAACTTTATGTTATGAGCTCATTAGGAAAGAAAACAAACAAGACAAACAAGGGCTCGATACCCTTTGCACAGACTCATCTAATGTGAATTCACTAATCCATCACTTAATTCATGAGGTTTCTAACTCAGAAGTTCTAAAATTCATAACTTGCAACTCATAACTTGTAACTCATGCATCTATGAGCAAAGCAGTTACCTAGCAGAGGGTGAGAGTGCTCATCCTTCCTCCTCCGTCACGGTGCGGGCGGCCCCTGTATCACACCGGGAAGCACGAAAGCCTCAGCAGTCCAGCTGCTGTTGGAACCACTTAAAAAACTTTTTTGGGTAAGCTGACGTGGTTATACCTTCCAGCTTGGAAGTTTGGTCCATACCATTTCCGTGAGTTAGTGGATTCTGAAGAAACCACCAGACACCCAATATGCAAGGATGATGGCCGCAGGTGGCAGCAGCTGCAGAATGACCCTTAGCCCTTTCTGGCCACCGTGTCCTGCCTACGTGTTGTCCTCGCTTGGACCTAATGGTGCTGCTCCCAGTGTCTTTTAGCCAAAATTCAAGCAGGAGTTGAGTGAACAGTCACACAGTTCCCTTGCACTTCAGTCCATGTTTAAAAATATAAGTCAAGCCTTTTTTTTAAAATAGAAGATGCTGCATAGGGCAGCAGAGGTGTCTGAACTCTTCAGTGGGTGCTTTCTGGGGCTTTATTTCACACATGCTGCTTTGGGTACCAGATAACAGCGCCTTGAAGAGCGCTCTCTTGCAGCTGAAGCTCCGGGTGGCAGGACTTCTTTGGGTCATATTTTTTCCACCAGTACTAGAAAAAGTTTTCTTTCCAGCTAGAGGTAATACTTGCTCTTTATCATGGAAATGTGCAACTCTAAAAATAACCTTTCCAGAGTTCCCTGGCTGGCTGCCTTTCTGCACAAAGCCCTGTTTCTCTTTGTCCAAATGGGGTCACTGTATGATCTGCATCACCTTGAGCATGGGGTGAAGGACTTCCCTCCTCCTGTGGACCCAGGCCCTGCTTCTCTACCGCCCTTCGGTCTGCTCAGTGGCCAGGGCCCCTTGTTGGTGCAGACTCTCTAGCTTGGCCTTGCTCTCTCATCTTGAACAATTTAAATATGCTTTTGGGAAGAGCCATGGTGGGTCACGCAGAAGTGGGCTGCATTGGTGGACCTGTGGGACCTTCCTCATGGGAGCCCTCAGCTCCCAGCAGAGCTGTTCCTGCCCCTGCCCAAGGGGACCGGTCCACCGGGGAGGCCAGGGGATATGTCTGATGTAGGTCCTGATGTAGGCTTGTGGCATGTATCATCATGCCATCGTGCAGAGCGGCATCGGATGTGGCCTGGATGGCTGGTGGCCCTCCAGAGCTCTGCCTCCTGTGCTAGGCTCTGGGTCCAAAACTATTTTTTTTTTTATTTTTTATTTTTTGTAACTCAGTCTGATTCAGCTGGCGTTGCATTCAGCCTTCTAGAAAAGGGTAAGATAAACGAGTGCTGTGCCTGGCCTGGGGAGAAGCAGTGTGGGATGGGGTGCTGGGGGTGGTGGAGGGCACGACCGGGTCACCGCTCATCACAGGAGGCAGCTTACCTGAGGGTGGCTCAGAGATGACCTCCCGAAAGAGGCGAGGATAAAAAGGGAAGGATGGGTGAAAAAGCTTTAGTATACAGCCAGAGTGCTGGGAATAAAGTTAACAAGGCATGTGAACCTCATGAAGTTCAACCAGGCCAAGGGCAAGGTCCTGCACCTGGGTCAGGGCAATCCCCAGCACAGACTGCGGGATGGATGGGTGGATGGATGGATGGAGAGCAGCCCTGCGGAGAAGGACTGGGGGACACTGGTGGGTGACAAATGGGACATCAGCTGGCAATGGGTGCTTGCAGCCCAGAAAGCCAAGCGTCTCCTGGGCTGCAGCACCAGCAGCGTGGCCAGCAGCTCGAGGCAGGGGATGCTCCCCCGCTGCTCCGCTCTCCTGACCCCCCCTGCAGCACCGCCTCCACCTCTGGGCTCCCCAGCACAACACAGACAGGCACCTGCTACAGCGGCTCCAGAGGAGGCCACCAAAATGCTCCGAGGCCTGGGACACCTCTGCCGTGGAGAAAGGCTGGGAGAGTTGGGGCTGTGCATCCTGGAGAAGAGACGGCTGCGGGGAGACCTCACTGCAGCCGCTCAGTACTGAAAGGGGGCTGAGAGGAGAGAGGGAGACTTTTGGCCAGGGCCTGCAGTGACAGGAGAAGGGGGCTGAGCGAGGGTGGGGTTCGGTTGGCCATAAGGCAGCAATGTTGTACCAGGAGGGTGGGGAGGCACTGGCACAGGTTGCCCAGAGAAGCTGTGGATGCCCCATCCCTGGCAGTGTTTAAGGCCAGGTTGGACGGGGCTTTGAGCAACCTGGTCTGGTGGGAGATGTCCCTGCCCATGGGAGGGGGTTGGACTGGATGGGCTTTGAAGGTCCCTTCCAACCCAAACCACTCTGTGAGTCCATGATCAAATGATTAAAGCATGGGACAAAAAGGAATTATTTCATTGCCCCAGACATCTCTGTTAGAAGACCAATTAATAAACCAGAGAATTGCAATTGCTCGTTTGTGATCCCAAATTCAGCCTAGTTTTACTCAGACCTAGAAGAAAGATTTGCATCGCTGGAGCGTGAAGTCTCCTCGTCACAGCCGGGGGGAAGGACCCCCTGTGCAGCAGCTCTGCTCGTGTTCAGGTCTCAGCGCCGGGGCTGGCCGGGTGTCAGTGCAGCGGCCTTGAGGTTGGTAGAAGCGAGAAGCAAATCTTCCCATCGTGCAAACGTGCCGTACTCTCTCCGAAGAGCCTCGATCCCCTTTTTGTCTCAGCAGACAAGATGAAAAGCGAGAAGCTTTGGTGCAGATGATCATGACTTGCTCCTTTATATCACGTGTGCACAGAGTAAATTTAAAGCACTATATTCTCACTGCCTCCTTCTGCGTTTCTTACCACTGTTCTGTAACTCCTGCTTTTGGAGTTTTACTTGCCGTTGATTTACATTCCTCTCCGTTTTCCCATACGTGGTGGGGAGGAGGAGAATATTTTACCACCCTCTCCCAGTGGCACAGAAACTGGAGCTGGGACTTGCAGGGAGCCAGAAAACCCAGCAAGTAGCAGCCCGAAGACTGTCTGAATTTTTTGTGATGTGCTTAAAGAAGAACAGAAACCTCCCAGCCGTTTTGGTGCATTAATAAAGGAAAATGGGAGAATAATGCAGAAAGGACAGAAATGTATGGGAAATGCTTTGAGTGTTTGAGAAAACACGTGATGTATCTTACAATGATTAAGTTCTTACATTCCAACAGTAATTCAGGTTGTTGCTAAACAGTCGGTACCAAAAATAGACACTGCTGGATCCAGTCTACCTGAAGTTATCGATCAGGAAGTTTTCCAAGAGCTGAGTAAGATGGCCTCTGCCATTAGTGTTGATTTCCAATAAGTCTCTGCATACCTGACGGGCATCGGGAGCTTGGGAGGGAGCACAGCGTCAATTTTTTAAAGAAGGAAGAGGGAATGAGCTGGGTAATTATTGACTGATTAACCTGATTTTGCTGCTGGGCAAAATAATGGAGTATTTGAAGTGGAATTCGATCGAGAGAATTAAAGGAGGGTAAGACAATTAATGCAGTTCAGTGGCGTAAAAATAGATCTGAGCAGCTTTACTTGGTACCTCTGCCTGCTGCGTGCCCGTGGGAGGGCTTGGGTTAGCTTTGCTCCCCGTGAGCCCCGGCCCTGCCGTCCCATGCGCCCTGCACCCATCCCCGGGGGTTTGCGTGTGGCCCCGAGCGGGATGGGAGCAGCGGCGAAGAGACAGGGCGCTTGTGCAGCGCAGCTCATAATGGCGTTCAGTGCCACCCTTGAGCAAATGGGGGGTGGATGGAGAGGCTCGGAGGAGAGCCACAGGGAGGACGAGGCGCTGGGAAGAAAACCATGGGAAGGGAAGGAGCAGTTTGCTCGTCAGCCAGCTAACTGCTCCCGGAGAGGTGGGTGCCCCGAGACCTTGCAGGCAATCCTGTAAACCAGCCAGGACTGGAGATCTCTGACAGACTCGGGCTTTCTGGATGGGCACATTTGCAGGTGGTGGGAGCAGCCATCCAAAGCCATACGTTCACATACATTTGCAGTCTTAATTGGGTGTCCCTCATGGAGGCAGCTCTGTTGTGGGCCAGGATGAGTCCCCGGAGCCACTTGCTGCAGCCACCAGCCCTCGCCTGCGCAGCACCCACCAGGTCGGTCCTGTGCAAAGCTCCTGTGCTTTCATCAGGCCCGTTACCTGCTTTGAGCCGTGTTTTAGCAAGACCTCATTGCTGTGCAAACAGAACTACACTCTTCAGCTTGCCTTGTAACTCAGGGTACGTAATTATTGCTTAAATATTAATTAGATCTCCTAAATTCCCCCTGCTTTGAGCTCTTGATACTTGCTGTTCCCTGTCAGCTCAGCCACCTCCCGCTTTCCAAAGAGCAGCTCCGGTGGAGCTGTAAGCTGGAGCACCGCCATGGGACGTGATGGGCTGGGATGCCAGAGGCAAGCTGCGGGCCCCTCTGGGGTTGCTGCTGAATGCAAACCGTTCCTTCCATGGCTGTGATGGCAGGCGGCTCCGCGAGCCCACTGCAGGCAGGACGGGCAGTGGATCTTGGGAGCCGTGGTGTTGCACAAGGTGGATTTGAGCTCACGTGAACGTCCAGGCAGGGTTACGGCATTTGCATGGCTCCCCTTCACCCCTAGCTCTTCATCACCAGCTGCAAACTGTTGTTTTAGTGTGAGTAATTGGAAAAAAAAATGAAATCCCAACACTTTCTCCCCCAAAATGGGAACTGGAACGAGGCACTGCACCACGCCGTCTCTGTCTCCTCTACCTTTTGCACAGGTTCATCACCAAACCAAAATGCTTTCTTGCGAGCAAACTTTGATCCCATCATTTGTGCTGCTGGCTTATAAGCAACCAACAAGCGTGGCTGCGGGAGAAGCAGTTAATGCACAGCACGGCTCTCCCTTCATCCTGAGATTTGCCTCCCAGGGTGGGTTTCTGGCTCCGAGGCCAGCCTGGAGCGGCAGGAGCAGCCGGAGGAGGATGGCCAGGGTGAGAACACCCTAGGGGGTAGCTCAGCCATCAGCCAGCTCAGCGAAAGGCTGTGAAAGGGCTTTGCATGCTGGGCTCCCGGGTGCAAGGCTGCCCATGGCCACTCCATCGTCGCAAGCCCAGTTGGTGCAAAACTCCAGCGTCCTTGTCCAACCAGTGAACTTGGACGGGTGTTTCCATGCTTCTCGGTGACTGCAGCTCAGTGTCTTTGCCTGGCTGGACCGGCAGCCTGCGAGGAGCATGCTGGGTTTCCAGGATGTGTGAAACAGGATCTATCACCACTAGTATAAAAGGGTATTTTATGCACTGATGTTACCAATAACCAGCTTTTAATTACCTAAAAATATCTAATAGAAACATCAGTTAAACATCTCACCTGCTTCTTTTTTTAGTGACTTAAAAAGTCAAAGCTACAATTTTAATCCGTTGCGGATCACCTCCAAACGCAGCTGGATGGTACAGACGAGGCGTTTCGGGGAGCACCAGGGGATCCAGAAGAGCTTTTCAGACCCTTCCGTGCATCATCTCTGTTCTGCTCCTGTGTAAAAGCCTTGTGACATTTTGCACTGACATCAGATCCCGGCAGCGTCTCTCCTTGCTGCATCACGAGCAGGATTTGTCCCTCCTGGCATGCTGGAAGTTAAAAATCCCTGGACTGCTGGCCCCTCACGATGGTACTGGATGTCTCCTGTGCCCTCGCTCCTGGCGAAGGCAGATGGATGGCACTGCCATGTCCTATTTCTGCAACTCGGCAAGCAGCTGGAGCTCCTTGTGTTGCTTCTGCATGGAATGGACAATCCCGACTCTGCTCAGGGCAGTGGTTGCGCAGCTCTCTCCTGCCCACCCCTCTGCATGCTCCCCCGTTCTGCCATACCTGCTGCAAATGGTTGTATTGGTCAGAGTGGAAAAAACTAGAAAATTGGAAAAGGGGTTGAGTCAGTGTCTTGCAAACTGAGCATCTAATTTTTTTCTTCTTGTTTTACTTAGCTTGAATAAATAAGTTGCAATGTCAGACTCTGAGCTCTGTTTCCAAGAAGGAACATCAGCCTTTGGGAGCTGAAGGACAGCATAGAGGTCATTGATGTCCCACATCTCTTTTGGCAAATGGGATTTCAGCTGGAAAGTCCTTCTCTGCAGGGCTGCTCTCCATCCATCCATCCATCCATCCATCCATCCATCCATCCATCCCCCAGTCTGTGCTGGTCCTGGGGATTGCCCTGACCCAGGTGCAGGACCTTGCCCTTGGCCTGGTTGAACTTCATGAGGTTCTCATGGACCCACTCCTCCAGCCTGTCCAGGCCCCTCTGGATGCCACCCCTTCCCTCCAGCGTACCCACGGCACCACTCAGCTCGGTGTCATCCACAAAGTTGCTGAGGGTGCACTCGATCCCACTATGTCCTTGATGAAGATACAATATTGATCCCAGTATGGACCCTTGAGGGACACCACTTGTTACTGGTTTCCACTTGCACATTGAGCCATTGACTGCAACAATTTGGATGTGGCCATCCAGCCAATTCTTCATCCATCTATAGTCCGTCCATTAAATCTATCTCTCTCCAAATAAGAGGCAAGAAAGTTGTGGGGGACTTATGAAAGGCCTTAGAGAAGTCCAGGTAGATGACATCTATAGCTTGTCCCTTGTCCACTGATGCAGTTACTCCATCGTAGAAGACCACCAGCGTAGTCAGGTACGATTTGCCCTTGGTGAAGCCATGTTGGCTGTCTTCCATCACCTCCCTGCCATCCATATGTTTCGACATGTCTTCCAGGAGGATCTGCTCCATGATCTTACCGGGCATGGAGGTGAGGATGACTGGTCAGTAGTTCCCGGCTTGGGGCTGGAACAGCCTTTCTAGCCCATCTCCTCCCTGGTGGTTTTTAAAACAGGTTTCATTTTTATTATGAAACACTATGGAGAATGTTTCAACCAGCTCCGTAGATCCCTAGGAAGGATTCCTTATGGTTTGCTCCCAAAGACGGGATAGCTCATGGGGCTGCCAGGTCTGTGCATTTTTGTGCATCTTTGCATTCGCCTTTAAAATATACCCTACATTTTGTAAATATAAGTGCCAAGGTAAACAGGCACATCAGTGGTAACTTGCGAGAGACAGAAGAAAAGTTTTAAGGCAAGAAAGGTTTATTTTTTTTAAATTTCCATAGAGGAACAGTGGTCAGGATCTTCTTTAATTGTTTATTATAGAGCTAACTCTTTGCCAAAAAGATCCTTCTTCCCAGCTTTGCCAGGTAACTCAGTTATGATTTGGTTTGAAATTGTACTTTTCTTGGTTACGTTGGCGGGTTGTTGTCAGTAAAGAATTGCAGGTCGCAAAGAGGTGACGATTTATTAATCCAAACGATAAGTGAGTGAGGAAGCTTCAACGGCTGAGAACCGTATCGCGTGTGCACAGTCACCGTCACGGTGATGCCCAGGCGTGCTGCGGCAGGCGGGTGTCAGTCGCCTGCAGTTAACTGTGAAGGGTGGAGGTCTGCTGCCTGCCTGCCTGCCTGCCGCTGCCCTCCTGCTTGCTGCTGGGCAGTTTGGAGGCTTTTTCCCTCCTGCTTTATTGATAACAGTGAATGTCAATGCGGAGTGGTGGGCTGCAGGCGGGAGTCCCCCTGCCGCCCTCAGGAGCATCCTACATGGCAGCTCCGGGCGCCGGTTCCTTGTGTTTGTCCCCTTCCCTCTTGCGTGGGGGATGCCTTTGGGAACTCGGAGGGCTGCGGGGAAGGGGAGCACGATGGAATTGTTTTCCCCCTTTCCCAAGCAGCTGAGGCTGTGCTGGAGCTGAGTGGTGTTACCAGTCTGGGCTGGGCATTTGCCCTCTGCCGAGCTGGTGCCCCGTATGCTGTTGGCAGAGGGAGGAGAAAGAGCTCACACTGCTGCCTGCACCCCTGCCTGCACCCCTGCCTCTCCTGTGCTGCGTGGGCTCCCCTCCAGGGCAGATCACAGCAGGCCCTGGGGCTTCTCGGGGACGTAAGGCTCAACCCTGGACCAAAGCCTCCTCCCCGCTCCCAGCGGGGACTGGGGACACGGCCCCACAGTGCTGGTGGCCATGGGAGCATCCCTGCTCCCCTGCTGCGCTCAGTGCCAGCAGGAGCGGAGCAGATGTCCTGGGTTGGCTGTGGGATGCGGGGAGCCTGGTCCCTCCTCTTAAACATCACGTCTTGCCCCTTAGCGCTGCTCTCCTCGCCGGGGTGACTCCAGCCGTAGCGGCGGTGACGTTGTGGTACTTCAGCTTCCTGTTGCCTGAACCGCGAACGGTTAAATAGATTTGAGTGAGTCACTTAAACAGACGCCATGGATGTGAAAATAATTGTCTGGGAAGCCTGCGCCTGCCAGGTCGCCAAGTAATCCTCACCCGTCCTGTGACTCAAAGCCAGCCAGAAGGAGTGTTTTCTCCCTGCTGCTCAGTTGGGAATATTTTGAGGGAAGGCAGCCTAGTTCCGCTTCCCGTGTCCCCTCCATCCGTCCCCGTGGTCCTGTCCCCTTCCTGAGTGGCCAGCATGGGGGGATGCTCACCCACGGTCACCGCTTGCCCCGTGCGTCCTCAGTGATGCATCACTGCAGCGTATCCCTCAGCCCGAACTGACAGAGAGAGGGGAAAGTACGCAGAAGTGAGTTACGTGAAACTGTTTGATAGGATCGAAGATGGATATGGGGGGGAAGGGACCTTGGGGGTCCCTGGTCCAGTACCTTCCAGCAGGTCCATCAGATCAGGTTGCTCAGGCCTTTACCCAGCCACATGCCAAAGATCCTTAAGGATGGGCATCCCATAGCCTCTCTGGGTCCAGTGTTTGACCGCCTTCATGATCACAGTTTTTTTTCCCAATATCTAATGTGAATTTTGCTTGTCTCAACTTGGTCCATCACTGCTTCTCCTGTCCCTGTGCACCTCCAAGCTTCAGCAAGAAGCCGAAGGTCACCTCCGAGGACCAGCGGGAAGTCTGGCTCCAGCTTCTCTCCAGCCTCCTGCTGGGTAGTCGTAGGCAGCAGTAGGAACCCCCTTCGCTTTCCTCTTTCCAGGTGAACAAGCCCAGCTCTTGGCCTGACCCCATGTTGGTGGCAGCCTCTCGTCCCCTGCCACTCCTAGGACTTTGCTTCCCCACCAGCCGGCCCCAGCCTGCCCGGGGGCAGGGAGTTACTCAGCCCAGGCTGGTTTGTTTCTTTATTAAATACAATTTCTTTCAAGAATGGGGAAAAAATAAATAATTAGTCACTTAAATAAGAACTCAAAGTGAAAATGTCCTCTTCCTTTCCCTGCGTTTGTGCTTATTCTCTAGCAAATACATAATTGTACCCTGGTGAGGCCACTGCGTTGGCTTGCTCAGAAATACCTGGAGCCTGGGATGAAGGTATTCGCAGACATGTTTGTTTTTTCCTTTTCACAATAGGGCTGAAGCTCTTAGCTCTGAGTCAGAAATGTGTACAACCATCGATAGGATGTGACCTTCCCCCAGCACATTCCCATCATCATGATTTTCTAATTACGCCTGTGACTGCCAGCTGGGAGCGTACAGCATCAGAGCTACCACAGCCATTGAAATGACTCAGTTAATGTGCCTAGAGTCTATTAAACAAAGTTTTATTTAATTAAGTAAGTCTTGATCTCATCAAAATCAAGAGGCAGCATTAGGGTGGCAGCATTTCTGAGAAATCATATTTGAATGGCAGGTGGTTTGTACTTTCTTTAGTATCTCGATCTTGAGATATTGCAATGTGCTGGTCTCACTGCTGAGTTTTGGGGTTGGCCAGTCCCACGGTTGGGGCACGGTTACATCCCTGGCAAACCAGCCGGGCTGCCACAAGCCCATGGGTGAGCACAGGGCGTTTCGTACCACCCAGCCTTTTTGCAGGTATGCGGCATGAAGGGCTGCGCCGGCAGAGCACGGTTGGGTACCTGCGTGCTGGGCACGGGTGCTGTGCCCCCACTCCAGCCCTGCTGCTGTGCTCGGGAGGGTGCGGCAGCTTCTGAAGCACAGGGTGGCGAGGGGCACGCCTGCACGTCTCGGCTCCTTTGAGGACACTCTGGTTTCTGCGAGAGGAACCTGGCTGAGATCACAGACTCAGAGAGTGGTGTGGGTTGGAAGGGACCTTCAAAGCCCATCCAGTCCAACCCCCTGCCATGGGCAGGGACATCTCCCACCAGACCAGGTTGCTCAAAGCCCCGTCCAACCTGGCCTTAAACACTGCCAGGGATGGGGCATCCACAGCTTCTCTGGGCAACCTGTGCCAGTGCCTCCCCACCCTCCTGGTACAACATTGCTGCCTTATGGCCAACTGAACCCCACCCTCGCTCAGCCCCCTTCTCCTGTCACTGCAGGCCCTGGCCAAAAGTCTCCCTCTCTCCTCTCAGCCCCCTTTCAGTACTGAGCGGCCGCAGTGAGGTCTCCCCGCAGCCGTCTCTTCTCCAGGCTGCACAGCCCCAACTCTCCCAGCCTTTCTCCACGGCAGAGGTGTCCCAAGCCTCGGAGCATTTTGGTGGCCTCCTCTGGAGCCGCTGTAGCAGGTGCCTGTCTGTGTTGTGCTGGGGAGCCCAGAGGTGGAGGCGGTGCTGCAGGGGGGGTCAGGAGAGCGGAGCAGTGGGGGAGCATCCCCTGCCTCGAGCTGCTGGCCACGCTGCTGGTGCTGCAGCCCAGGAGATGCTTGGACTTATGGGCTGCAAGCGCCCATTGCCGGCTGATGTCCCATTTGTCACCCACCAGTGTCCCCCAGTCCTTCTCTGCAGGGCTGATCAAGGAACTTTGCTCCAATCCGGGTTTGCCGAGTATGGCTTGTGGCTTGGAGATGCTGCTGCAATGCAGAGAAAAGTCCTACAAGACACGAGTGCCTGGAGATGTTGCAATGGTTGTGCTGTCAGCGGTGGTGAGCTCAGAGCCGATTCCTGGCATTCGCACACGGGAGTGAGGGCTGATAGCCCTGTGCCAGATCCCATTGGTCAGGCAGGGCTCAGGACTTCCCTGGCCGATTTACTTCTCTCGAGTGTGGCATATGCTGTAGTTTCCTCTCTCTCAGTCAATCATCCTGGCAGCCTGGGAGACTCTTGTTAAAGCCCTCGCGGTCTTGGAGAGGCGGCCCTGGGGAGATGCTGAGACTCACCGATGGGCTCCGTGCTCGGCAGGGCTCTTCTCCCAGTGGGAGCCGCGCGAAGGTTCCACAGGCGCGCGTGGGATGCCTGTGGGGACAGGGAGGAAGGGACTTGCTTCTCCTTGTTTTTATTTCCAACTCCTGTGCCCCTGCCTGTTGAAATACGAGAAATGCTTTACACCCTCTCGCCACTGCTGGGCCAGTCCTTCCTGAGACATGAGCTGTGGGACCCGGGGGGTTTCTGGCCGCTTCAACCCCTACTTTTCTGCCAAAAGCAGCAAATTCAGGCTGGGGAGTGAACACACACACTGGCTGTTAGTAAGGGATGCCAGTGGAAGATGTGACCTTTTGTAACACCCTGGGGAGGGCTGGCCGGCACGGCAGGGGCTTGGGGAGATCAGCCGTTGGGGAGCAGAGTCCAGCGGGGTGCGTGGGGTGGGATTGCTCCCAGTCTGGAGGTGGGAGCGCTCGCAGCTCTGGTCTCCCCATGCAATGGGACCAGGCAGCAGATTTGAGTGGTGTCTCCAACACACCCCTCTATCCTCTTTTCTTTCTCCCCAGAAACAAAGGAGGAGCTGGAAGAGCTGATGTCCGACATAAAGAAGACGGCGAACAAAGTGCGCTCCAAGCTAAAGAGTGAGTATTTGCCTGCAATGCTGCTGTGGGGCTCTGCCTGCTGCGCTCCTGCCCTGCAGCCTCAGGCTGTGGGTACCACGGCTCCCATCCCGGGCTGGGGATGCAGCAGGCAGGGAGCATTGCTGCCCTGGGTCCTGCTCTGTGCCCCTGCTGCTCAGCACTTCCCACTCGTCCCCCGTGACCAGAAATGCCCTGGGCCCTGGCTGCCATCTCAACCCGGTGCTGGCAGCTGCTGGTGTTTGACTCGGGTCAAGACAGTTTTGGGGTGGTTTGCTCTAGGTAGGAAAGGGCAGGTTACAGACGCCCAGCCCGGCCCCGTCTGTGCATCCTCTGGCAACCTGAGCTGGGAGGGGATGCAGAGCTGGGGGAAGGGACAGCCAGAAGTGGCGTCTGCCATTGCTTTGCAGGGATCGCCCAGGGACAAGCATCACCTTCTCTCCTCCTGGCATCCTCCTGCTGCTTTTATTTGCCCTTTGTGAATTTTCCCCCATGTGCCCCGTTCCCTGGAGGGGGGTGAGGGAATGGGGCCACGAGCACCTGGTGGGCTGCAAGCAAGTCCCATGCCGCCAGCGCTGGCAGGCGTTGGGCTCTCCCAGTGAGCCCCGGCTCCGAATAAACCCACGACATGGCCAATGGTTGGGTTGCCAGGTGGTTGAAGAGGTGCTGCTGTGGGACTTGCAAGCCTCCAAGAAGAGCTGGCTCTTCCCCAGTGAGCCGCGTTGGCACGGGCAGCCTAGGCAGGTGCAGCACCAAGGGGTCCCATCTGGGGAGCCATGGTCCCTCTTCCCTGTGCGGCTCTGGCCAGGCCGGGTGGTGCTGCCGGCTCTCCGGCGGCGTGCTGGCATGGGGCGTGCTGCCCTGGGGCTTGTGCTTCTCGCTGCCCCCGTCCTGCTCCTGCCGCACTGCTCTTGCTTTTCCATCCTCAGTGCAGGCTGCATCACTGGTGGCTCTGCTGGAAGCGTAGCCGGGATGGGCAGGAGGCACCGCTGCCCCCAGACGTGGGCTCTGTGGGGCAAGTGGTGGGGAAGAAAGGGGCTGTTGGGCTCAGGGAAGGTTATCCTGTCTCATCAGCACCCCCCCGTTGTCTTGATGTGCCTCTCTTTGGGCAGTGCAGGGACAGAGCACGGCCAGTGTGACCGTTAGTTTCCACCATTGGAAGAGTCAATCAAACTCTGACAAGCAGGGAGTGACAACAACATGACTGTCAGCCTGCTGATGGCCGGGGTTATGCTGGAGCACTCGGATGAGCCCAAAAGCCCAAGATTGGACCCCAGGGGATTTAGGGGGTCAGTGAGGGCGGCAGCATCTTGAGGCAGGAGGCAGGTCACCCCAGCGCGGCTCAGATTTGCCTGCAGTAGTCTTGGACATCAGCATGGGATTTGGTTGAGATTGTTGCAGGAGACCTGGCTGTGTCCAAACGGTGGGAGAGGAGCTGGTGCTTCCCCCATGGCGGCAGTGTTCTTCCTAGTCCCAGGGTTTCATGGGAGCCTCGCCATTGTGGGGGACTTAGATATGGCTGTAGCTGTTTGCTAGGTTCATCACCAGTGGCGTGGCCATGGGGCTGGGGGATGAAGTGATTGAGTGCAGCCCTGCCGAGAAGGACTTGGGAGTGCTGATAGACAAAAAGCTGGCCACGAGCTGGCAATGTGCTCTCGCAGCCCAGAAAGCCAACCACATCCTGGGCTGCATCCCCCGCAGCGTGGCCAGCGGGGCGAGGGAGGGGATTCTGCCCCTCTGCTCCGCTCGGGGGAGACCCCCCTGGAGCCCTGCGTCCAGCTCTGGGGTCCTCAGCACGGGAAGGACAGGGACCTGTTGGAGTGGGGCCAGAGGAGGCCACAGAAATGGTCCGAGGGTGGAACAGCTCTGCTGGGAGGACAGGCTGAGAGAGCTGGGGGTGTTCAGCCTGGAGAAGAGGAGGCTGTGGGGAGACCTCATTGCAGCCTTTCAGTGCTTAAAGGGGGCTGATAAGAAAGCTGGGGACAGGCTTTTTAGCAGGGCCTGCAGCAATAGGACAGGGGGTGATGGTTTTAAACTAAAAGAGGGGAGATTCAGACTGGATATAAGGAAAAGTTTTTTACGATGAGGCTGGTGAGACACTGGCAGGGGTTGCCCAGAGAGGCGGTGGATGCCCCATCCTTGGAAACGTCCAAGGCCAGGCTGGACGGGGCTGTGAGCACCCTGATCTGGTTGGAGATGTCCCTGCCCATGGCAGGGGGATGGACTGGGTGGGCTTTAAAGGTCCCTTCCATCCCAAAGCATTCTGTGATTCTATGTCCCATGTGTATGCCAGGAGACTTGGACCTCCGTTGTCCCCTTGCTGCCTTCTGTCATCCTGACACATGATCTCAGCTAGACCCAGGGAGGAGAGCTAGGGACGAGCTAACCCATTTCATAGACCAGGGGATCCCTTCCCATGGACCAGAGCCCCCTCGGCCATACTGGGATCCCTGGTGTCCAGGTGGGGACAGGATTTAGCCTGTGCTAAACAAAAATCCTTTCCCATAGGTGTTTTGTTATGTGTTTTTAAGGGGCTTTGAGAGCCTGAAGGATTGCAGGACAGGCTCCGATTCCTGTTTCCTTCTTCCAGAAAAGACTCACTGGTATTGTATTTACCTGGAGCAACAGATGATTAGTCCTTGTGCTTTGTCCCAGATCGCCTCGTGGCCAGCATGATCAATGAAAGAAAACAGTCAGGACTGATCAAAAACACCATCTGCTGACAACAAATTGACTTCTTTAGGACAGACATTGCTCATGCAGTGGCTAATTCTAATTACCAGCTTCTTGGGAAAATGTGATTTTATTAATTATCATAAATGCATAATGTTTGCCAATACTGTTCCTTGGGAACAGGGAACAGTTTATGACAAGTGTGGAGGAAGACCAATTGCTGATGAAATATGTTGGGCAGGCAGCAGCCAGTGTGCTCGCAGGCAGGGGGTGCACAGAAGTGCCGTGGCTGTGGCCGTCTGGCTGTGTGGGACGGGACCTTTCAGATAAGCTCTAGATCCAGACGCTTGTTCCAGGAGACAATAGGAGGGAGTGCAGAATTTGTGCTGATGTTCTCCAGCACTTTCCTGGAGCATGCTGTGCTGTTGGACACCCTCTGCCAGCACCGCCAAGGGTTCCCCAGGCCCGCAGTCTTCCTTACAACACTGCTGCTCTCTGGAAGGTGGTACTGTGGGGCCAGCCGTGCCAACCAGTATGCAGCAAAAACACAGATGCCCACTGTGGTGGTGGTGTCCTGCGCTCTGCCCTGCTGCGCTGGATGGTGATGGGGAGCTCCAGGGAGTGGGGAGCCCCTGCTGCAGGAGGAACCTGCCCCGTGCTGGGCTCATGGGACCTGCTCCAGCGTGGAAGGTGCTGGGGACAGCCGGGCTCAGAGACCTGTGGGACATCTGCATTGGGAATGGGGTCTTCGGCCAAGGGATGCCACCAGCTCACACCTGGTGGTCTACATGGAGACATGTATCTCTGCACACTGGGCCAGCCTGCTGATAGGAGCTTTCTTCCGGGCTTTTTAAGTCCCCAAATTTAAGTTTTGGAATTAGCATGTCCCGAGCTGGCCTTGAGGAGCAGATTTGCACTGCCTTGCTCTGTGTGGGACCTCCTGCCCTACAGCCCCGTGTCCTCTCCCTGCCCAAACCATGGTGGGACACTGAGCAGGGCAGCGCTCCTCCCTGCTGTGATTTATGGTCTTTGGGCAGGTGAGGAATTCACCTCACTTAGTTGCACTACCGGGCATAATTAAAGGGGAAAATCTCTGCTTTGCTGCAGAGGACTGCTCAGCACGATGAAGCGCTCTCGCCAGCCTGGTGGGTCCTCCCTGCGCCAGGCCGGGCAGCTGGCAGGCCTGCTATTTTTAGGGTCCCTGGAGAAGTCTTGTGCTTTGGTATTTTGCAGAGACATTTTAGCTCTGGCTTTCCTCCTCCGGCCTAGCAGGGGGAGAACAGCCCTCCATTTTGTTTGAATACTGGAAAGTGCAGAGATCAGACCCAAGCATTACATCAATTTTGTATTGAAATCCTCGCTTACCAGCCTGGGGGTGATGGGTGCTGCCCTCGACAGCACCAAGTCTTGGCCGGTGGCCAGGCACTGAGTGCTTTGCAGTAATGAAATGGGGCTTTGCTGCCAGTCCAGGCTAAATTGAGGGCTACAGTCTGGAGCTCTGTGCCAGATGCTCCTCGATTCGCAGTCCCTTTGCCAAACAATACCTTTTCCTTCTCTAAACAGTGAGAAATAATCTGTGTCCTTCTACCCCGACCAGGTATTGAGCAGAGTATTGAACAAGAGGAGGGACTGAACAGATCATCTGCTGACCTGCGGATAAGGAAAACTCAGGTGAGTCTCTGCCCTGCGGCACCGGGAAGGGGTGGAGGCAGCTGAAGGATCCCTGGAGGTGATGGGAGAGAACGGCTGTGCTTGGCTTTAGAGCAATCAAGTTCTGGTGTGCAAATACTGGGCGAAGTAATGCAGCACGTTTCCAAATAGATCAGCAAAAAAGCCAGCCTGAAAGACCCGGGAGAGAGGGAGCTGTGGAGGGGAGGGCAGCGTGCACTGGCTTTTCATCCTTGTGTGCAAGTCTGAGCGTCTGCATGGAGGAACAGGCGGGTGGGTTTCTGCTCGTCCGTATTAAGCATCTCACTAAAGGTGATTTTGACTGGAGCAAAAATACCCTCTGAAGTGCTGGCTTTGGGGGAGACCGTCTGCCTGCTATGTGTTCAGAAACCTCTGTGTGTTTCTGCAGTGCCTGGAAGGATGCTTGAGCAGCTCGTAAATGAGACCAAGGCTTACTGACAGAGCTGGGTAACTCACCTGAAATTTCACTTAATCTAAGAAGACAGGTGGTCTTTTAGAGAGCACTGTGCAGGCCTGCAGCCTGCTGGAAATGTCCTTCCCTGTTGGGGCTGTGGTTGCCCCTCCACCGGGCATCGACGTGGCTTCGCAGTCCAGGAAATGTTGGATTTTTGAAGGGCTGACACAACTCTTCCTCTTGTTCCTATGAAACCACCAAGAATTAGCACCTTCTTTTGATCAGCTTCTTAGCAGGGTTATCCAGGGGTAGAGGCAGAGATGGGGTGCACCTCCCTCTCCTCCTCCCGGGTGGTCCCAAGGCTGTGTTATGCTCAGGTGTGATGAACGGTCGTGCTACTTGTGCTTCTGTCTGCAGCCAAGGCATGTTGGCTCTACAAGAGATGTGGGTCGAGGGACATGGGGCTTGTCCATGGGTCCAACAGCATGCACTAGAAACTGGAAGTCACCGACCCTACTTTGAGCCAGAGGTTGGGCTGCATGACCTCCTGAAGTCCCTTCCAGCCTGAATTATCCGACAGTTCTAACTCCCCTCCCACCCCCCCCCGAAGTCAAGAAATAGCTTAGAAATATTTGATGAAAGAAGTGTTGGAGTGTTTTGTAGAGAGATTTTTCTCTCAGGAGCAGCTGATTGCAGTGAGAAGGTCTGATTGCTGCAGACATCGCTGCTGAGCACCGCTCGGGTCCTGGCCTGAGGCAGCTGGAAAGTGAGGACAGGTCACAAACATCTCTCTGATGTCTGTGGTGGGTGCTGGTGGGAAGACTTTGAGAACACCAACAGAGCCAGCGCTCTGGGGGTCACAGCAAGGCCAACGACTTGGCAGAAAGTGCCAGAAGAAACTTTCCTTGGGGAGGCAGCAGGCAGGCATGACCCGGGAAGGCAGTGCATAGCGCCGGGGCAGTGCCGAGGGGAAGGATGTTGAGGGCGAGCTGGGGACAGGGGAGATGACTGAGCTTCATACACCCCTCATCCAGCCTGGGGAATCTTCACAGGTCTCAGGTTAACTCAGAAGCATTTGACTCCTGATGACTTGAGGTCTCAAAATACAAGGTTACCTGTGGTCTCCAGCTGCTTTTGAAACCAGGGCTTGAATTCCTAAATAATGTGTATTTTGTGAAAATAGGACATGCTTTTACTGATCTTCGAAGTCAGAGATATGCAATTGTCTTGGACATCCCAGGATTGCAGAGCATGCCAGGATGGAGGCAGGAGAGACCAAGGCCGTGGCTCTAGTGGCCTCTCTTGGCTCAGCCAGCAGTGCAAATTTAGCTGGATCAGGCATAGGCACGCGGTGGCGCCTTGGCCCCAGCACGTGTGCAAGACTTTGTGCTGACCAGAGCTGCCATACTCTGCTTGCACCATGGGCGGGAGGGTAGTGGCACCTGACACTGCACCCACAAACATGTCATTAACTCCAGGTTTTAGAGGAAAGTGGATCCAAAAGAGTGAATTTGTGCTGGGTGGCATCTTGTGTTGTGTGACCATGGCATTTTTTTTATTGAGTCTGTTCGTTGTCAGCTATGGGCTGAGCGGTAAAAGCTGAACTAGTTTAGCTTGATGAAATGGCACTAGACAGAGGAGATTACTCGTCTCCAGAAAAAATGTACAAAGCAAAAAGTGTTTGATTTCAAGATGGTATAACTTGGCCATACTACTCAGTAATGGGCTGAAAATGTGGGTTGATTCTCGTGGGGAAGTGATTGTGAAAGAACATGATGTTTTACGGCTTCGGATCCTCCATCTGCCAGAAGGAAAGTCAGAGGCTTGATTGCTTGAACTGTTTGATGAGAGCTTCCCCCATCATCTGCCTGTCACCCTCGATGGAGCAGCTCCCTCCAAGGCTTTTCTAGAGAGGTGTTGTGTCTGCTCGGTGTTGGCTTTGTGGTGTTGCCCCAGGCAGTGGCTGCGGTGGGGAAGCGCGTCCATGGGGGCCTTCTCAAGTGTGGGGTGTGACCCGGCTTCTCCCTTCCGCTTGCGCTGGAGTTCTGCTGCCTCTGGGGACACCAGGGTGATGCTCCAGCAGACCCACGTTGAGGATGGGTGAACCTGTCCCTGCTGTACAAGGGTGGTCAGGTCCTGAGGGCAGGATCAGGCCCATCCACTGACAGTTGTGCGCCTAAGCCATGGCCGACTCCTGGGTGCTGCTGCACCCTGCCATGGGATCTGGCTTTAGCACTGCCCCCTCTACAGCTACCTGGACTCTAAAGCTACCGGCTCACGTACAGGCTGAGAGAGTCACTTCTCTCCTGCAAACCACCACATGTCAGGCTGTCGTGGGGGGTCTCGTTGTGGGGGGAATCACGCTCAGGTGACCCAGGTGCCTGCTCAGCCCGCAGGTCCCCTCGTCTCCAACTTCCCACATGTGGTTCATGGTTCTCTGCAGTGTTCTCTGTGCTCTGCGGTGTTGATTTACTTGATCCTTGCTACAGAGGTCTTGTTGAAATGTTTATGCCTTGGGAAATGGCACAAGCACTTCTTTGTCCTCTCACTTTGTCCTGCAGAAGTGGTGAGTCTGGGGACCGTTGCTCATGAGCAGGCAGTGTCCCATGTGTCTCCTGTAGGGAGACGTAAGGAGTTAGATAAATTGAATGGAACCGTACATATGGAAGCAGCAGAGGGAATGGCAGAAGAAGGGATACAAGACTGGCGTGGGTTGATGGCACCTAACCCAAAAGGTCATTGAGATGCCAGCATGGATACATGCAGCTCCTAAGAAGGCTTAGGGTGGAAAACCATTGGGCAGCTTACTCCAGGACAGGAGGTGAGAGTACCTCTGAAGGTCCCATGCAATTTAAATAATTCCATCACTGTAAATCAGCTATGCTGCCTAATGGCCCTGAGGCAGGACAGGTCAATGGGGTGGAAGATCAGTGCTGCTGGCAGCTCCTGGCGAGCACAGAAGGTGCATCCCAAACCCCTCTGTGGCCACCAGGACCAAAGAGCCCAGGAGATGAGGGGTCCTGTAGGATGTGTCACATAAGTGCTGCTGGCCGCACGTCTTGTGGTGCCTGTGAGTTTGGGGCACGAGAAAATGAGTGAATGCAGGAGGGAGCGAAACCAGCTTTATTTTAAATTTATTTTTATTGAATAAATTGCCTTCCTCTTCAGTGCAGTCACACGCTGAGCTTTGCTAACTCAGTTGCAGCACTCTGGTGCTGAGCTGCTTTGGTTCATGTCTATATTTTAAGCAGCCTTGCCTGTCCTGACTTGGCCATGGGTTTGTGTGGTGAGAGCTCAGCCAGGCTGGAGACGTTTCCCTGGGGGGAGTCACGCTGTGGTGGCCAGGCAAACCATCCGCATCACGAGGGGCTGTGTTGAGGGCATGCACGTTGGGTCCAGGGCACCCACGGGATGGCTGCGTGGTTGGTGCAGGGCTATGAGCCTGTCCTGGGTGTCTCGTCATTGCAGCTTCTTAAAATCAGCCTTCTCTGGGCTGAAGCTTTGTCTTCTGCCCCACCATGCAGGGTTGCTGTGTAGTTTTTACTGTGGGTTGGCCAACCTTCTGGTGATCCTTTGGTGAGAGCGCACCCAGCAAGATACAGTCATTGCTCCAGCAGTGGAATCAGCCTCTGCATTGCTGCAGGGCGAGCTACAGTGCCTTGTCCTCACCGGTCGTACTGGAGGATGCAGATGAGAACGAGGCATCTCAGAGCAGAGAAGCAAGGCCTTGTTCTGCAGCGAAGATTGCGTTTTAGCAAACCATTAAACTGATAAAGGCAACGGGAGCTGCCAGCGTTGCTCTTCAGCACCCAGGGGTGGTGGTCCAGGCGTGGATCTGCTGCTCTCGCGGGGCGTTTATGCACAAATACAGCTCAGTAAAAAATCCTACTTTCTCTAAGCGCTCTGCAGGGAAGCCAGAGGAGTTTTGGCGTTAGTAGTTTATCTCCTTTTCAGTCTGGGAAGCCACTCGCGCAGTTTGCTCTCCCATGCCGCAGTCGGTGCCGAATCAATACAAGGATGACGTTAACTGATCACCTCTGCAGAGGCAGTTTCCAGCTCGGAGCCCAGCGTCCTCCCAGCCCTGCAGAAGGGGCGAGAGGCTGTCGTGGCCGTGGGGAAACAGGCCTCTGCAAAACGGGGGCAAGAGAAAGGCTTGTCTCTAGAGCAAGTGGGAAGGAGAATTGCTAGGGCATAGCGAAGCCAAAGCAAAGGGTGGTGCAACAGCACACAGCAAAGCAGGACAGCAGCAAGTCCCCCTGCACGCCAGCTCTCCTGTCCCTCCCCGCAGGGATCCTGGCATGGGCAGAGCTCTGCTCTAGCTGGGCAGCGGCGGGGGGAGTCAGCAGATCTCCTCCCGGAAAAAAACCTCTGCCTTTACCGCTCCAGAGATGCTGCTGTGTGCTGACAGCAGTGCTGAAACCCCCGCCAGGCTTTCCGCTCCGCCATGCTCTGTGCTGTGCCCTTCAGGAGCTGTTTGCCCTCTCAAATGCAGGTGCCGGGTGGCAGCAGCAGAGAGGCGGAGAGCAGGGAGGTGGCAGTCGAAGGTGGCTGTCCCTGGTGTCAGCTGTGGTGTACCCAAGTTCTGTAGTGTCCAAGGAAACTAGAGTGGCCACAAATTGGTGCTGTGTAGCTCGGGGCCGTGAATTTGAGCAGGGTTTAGATTTGCTCTGTGTTGAAGCTGTGTGGTTCGGACATCATCCTGGCACGTGGGAGAGCGGGATTCAGGGCTCTGCTCCACCATAGAGTCATGGAATGGTTTGGGTTGGAAGGGACCTTCAAAGATGATCCAGTCCAACCCCCCTGCCTGATCTGACACCAGACCAGGTTGCTCAAAGCCCCGTCCAACCTGGCCTTGAACACTGCCAGGGATGGGGCATCCACAGCTTCTCTGGGCAACCTGTGCCAGTGCCTCCCCACCCTCCTGGTACAACATTGCTGCCTTATGGCCAACCGAACCCCACCCTCGCTCAGCCCCCTTCTCCTGTCACTGCAGGCCCTGGTCAAAAGTCTTTCCCCACCTTTCTTATAAGCTGCCTTTATATATTGCACAGCTGCAGTAAGGTCTCCCCAGAGCCTTCTTCAGGCTGCACAGCCCAACTCTCTCAGTCAAGGAAGTGGGAGATTTTCTTGTAATTTGGGCATTTCTTAGCATTTCTCTAGGCTTTGCAGGTAATCAGGGGAGAGGAGCTCCTCCGGGCTGCAGCTCGGAGCCCCTGCGTTGGGAGGCCGAGGTGGGCGATGTGGCACACTGCTCCACTTCGGGGCTTTGGCTTCTGACCTGGTTGGTCTCTGACTTTGGGCTTCTGCAAAAGTTCATCTACCCAGGGATGCCGACCCCATGCTGGGACCCCGTGCCCAGCGTGCACACTCGTGTGCCCAGGACGGACGGCGAGCGGGGCACAGAGCGGTGCCGTCCCAGGGTTACGTTGCTGGCTTTCCTTGTCACCGTGCACTGTGGGTAAGAGGAGCTGACAGCTCTGGCAGGGCTGGCAAGCAGTGCTGCCGGGCTGTGTGTGCCTGATGGGTGAGCTGTACTGATGCAACTGTTGTAGCTGTCACCCAGGGAACAGTGTGGGGTGAGCTTGAGTTAAGGCAGTTTTCTGGCTGGAACATACCATTAGTGTGAAAAAGTCCCTGGCCCTTGCTTGCATTGGTTTTGCCCCGGTACTCAGTGCACTGCTGGTTCGATTTTGAATTTTTGGTGCCATGGCACAGATCCTCAGGGGGCCACCACACTGCAATGGAGCTATTGCAGCTGGTGTTGGCTGTGTTTGTAGCATGGGTATCCCCTTTGGGCTCCTGGCCATCCATAGACAAGCAATGGCCCAACTAGAAATCTGGCACGCAGGTTTGTTCCTTGTCGTGGGATCACAGCACATTGGTGAGAAGGAAGCTCAGGAGATCCCAGCCCCTGCCATAGAGCAGTACCAGCCGCATCAGGTTGCTCATGGCCTTGTCCAGCTGCGTTCTCAGTATCTGGAAGAATGGAGATGCTATGGGCAGCAGTCCATGGGATCCTCTGGGCCCCAGTCCAGTTTTTGACAACCCTTATGATGATTTTTTCCCCCTTAATATTTAACTGTAATTCCCTGTGTCCTAGCTTCGTCTGTCGCCTCTTGTCCTGCCCCCGTGCACCTCAAAGAAGAGCCTGGCTTTGGCTTCTCTCCATTCTTCCACTGGGTTGCAGCAATAAGGTCACCCTCAGCTGGCCAAACCCTGCCTGTCCTCATTTGTCCTGTGCTCCAGCCCAGACCACCTTGGTAGCCTCAACTGGCTTCACTCCCATGCGATTTGTTTTTGGGAAGCCCCAAGCAGAACACAACGCTTCAGTTGTGGTCTCCCAAGTGCCAGGTGGAAGTGAACAATCCCCTCCTGCTCACCCAGACCACGATGAGTTTTACCTTCACTGCTGACTCCTGGGCAGCCTGATGTCCATGAGGACTCTGGGAGCTCTAGGTGCTTTCTGGCCAGCTGGCCCCCAGCCTGTCCTGCGACATGCATCCTGTCCCCAACACAGGATGCTGTGTTTGCCTTTGAGCTTCATGGGGTTCCTGTCATCCCCTTTCTCCAGACTGTTAAGGTCCCTCTGCATACCAGCCCTGTCTTCTATCGCTCTCCCCAGTTTGGTGTCTTCTGCAAACCTGCTGAAAGTGCACCCCACTCCACCGCCCCAGGTTACTGGTGAAGATGTTCAATGGTTTCAGACCCAGCATCGTGCTCTGAGGGGTTACCATTAGGAACTGGCCACCAGTGGGACTTTGTATCGCTGATCACAATCTGGCAGTCCAGACGATTTTCCACCAACCTTATCCAACCTGTGTCCTATCAAAATGCCTATAAGGATACTGTGGGAGTCTGTGTCAAAGGCCTTAAACTCGGGGTGTGCACCATTCCCTGCTCTCCTCTTGCCTGCACAGCCAGTCATCTCATCGGAGAAGGCCGTCAGGATGGCACAGCATGATTTGCCCCCAGTAAATCCATGCTGGCTGTTTCCAGGTACCTTCTTGTCCTTCTGGGAGGATTTACTCAATGACCTTCCCAGTGACTGAGGGGAGGCTGAGGGGTTCCCCAGATCCTCCTCCCAGAAGATGTGTGGCGTTTGCCTTTTTTTGCCAGTCCTCTGGAGTGGTTCCAGATCCATGATCACCATCGTCTTTGGAAGATGATGGAGAGGCCCTTTGCAGTGACATTGGCCAGCTCCATCAGCATGCTCAGATGCATCCCACCTTGTTCCATGGACCTGTGTATTTCCAGTTGACTTAAGCACACCCAAAGTCTACATCCCTCTCCACGAGGTTTCATGCCACTGGCCTCTGCTTGGAGGGCACTGGAAGGCCAAGGACAGACCTCACCAGTGATCATTAAGACAAAAGATGAAATGGAAACCTTAGCCTTGGCCTGTCCATGGTCACTAGAGCTCCTGCCCCATTGAGCAGAGGGACCACAGCTTCCTTAGCCTTCCTTAAGCTCTTTGGTACTTAGGGCAGCCCATCCTGCTGCCCCGCATGCCCCTCACTCTGCTCCAGTCGCTCTGGCTCTCCCAGCTCCTCCCGGGGTGCTTGGGCAATGTGTCTGTGTTCCCCCAGAGCCCGGCCCCGCTCCCACCTCCCTTCCTACATTTCCATGTGGGATTTGGGATGAGTTGAGCTGGAGAGCTGATTTAGATACGCCTGGTACTTTAAGTGTGGTCCTTCTGTGGGTATTTCTGCAACAAAGGCTTCACTGGTTGGTATGGACTTTGCTGTGAGAAAATCACTGAGTAAAAGGAGGAATGAGGAGCCGATTCCCTTCTTGTTAACATGTTGTAAATTAGGAGTAACTGAGCATTAACATTATGGACTTCTATTCTGGCTTTGCTGTTGTCATCTCCAGCCAGAAGAGCCTCATCAGACCTGGAGCTGTCATAGGAACGGCGTTGTCTTACCCCGGGCCAGCTGGCCGGGCTGTGTTGGAGCCAACGAGGCAGGGAGGCTCGTGTGAGCGCGTGCCCAGCACATCGGGCCGGGCTGGTCCTGGGGCCGCCACTGGTGCCGGCCAATTCCGCGGGAGGACGAGTCCATCCCTCGGTGGCTGTGCCAAACTCCACGAGCCCGCAGCAAACTGGTCCCAGGGGTGGCCTGGCTCCTGGGCAGCTTCTGCACCGAGGAAAAACTGTTTTCATGTTCTAAATTCATTATATTAAAACCACTCTGTCCCCATTTCACAGCAGCAGTTCGAATAAAGCCCCCTGCCTCGGTCAGCTCACCAGCGGCAGAAGGATACGGGGGCTTTGGGGTGGCAGCTCCCAAGGGCATCCCCAGCCCAGAAACGTTGCCAGTGATGCAGGTTCCCAGACATCTCAACAGTATTTTCCGTGTTTCTATAAGTATCAAATTTTGAGTTCTTAACAGAGGAAAAGCTGCTATTTACATTCTTCCAAATGTCAGTACTTTCGGTCCTCGTTATTCGGAGTTGCTTTTGTTCTAGTTGCTTTTGGGCTTGGTTTACCTAAGCGATGGAAATACCCACCTCGCTTGGACTAATTCAAACACTGAAACGAACGCAGCCGGTGGGAAGTCAGGAGCGGGATCTCTGTTCCCCCTGTAGCCCCGATGGGTGCAGGAGGAAGGCTGGCATCGCCCCCGGGCTCCCCCCTGGGATGAGCACTCCAGAAGTGTCTTTCTCTTAATTAAAAACATTGAAGGCCAAGGTTCCAGGTTTCAGTGTGTGCTCTGTGGGGGTTTCAAAGCCCCCTGTGGGTATCCAGAGCTGTATGAGCGATTTGGAAATCCAGCTCGGTGGTTCAGCAAATTGGGCTGCTTTCCCCACATTTGGGGAGTGAAGAGTTGCTGGCCCTGGGTGAAACAACCCCATTTCCTAACTTTAGTTAATATTTTCTGTTTAATGAGTTTCTTTCAAATGCAAGGTACATTTTGATATGCTTTTTATTTACTCTGAATATTCAGGTAGTTTTATTTGATGACTGAAAGCCATTTAAAATGCTTTTTCCCAGCCCATTTTGCATGAAACTCTGCGTTGCTTCAAAAACCAAATGCATTTTGTAGACATGTGGGATGCCCGTGGGAACATAAAATAACAATCTGACAAAATAAACACCGAGTTAAATAACTTCTTAAGTAAAAGAGGTATGGTGTGGTATACTGATGAGCAGAAAGGGGCGTCATTCAACACCCAGGCTATATTTGGCTGCAGATCAACATATGTTGATACTTTTCAGCTGAATGAGAATGAACTGGATTTTAGGAAAACAATTTTGAAAAGGCAGAAAAACAGTTGCTTGGATGGCACATCATGTCCTTGCTGGATTTCAAGCCATGATGCTCAGGAGCTGTTTTGACCTTGCTTTGGGCCAGGCACCTCTTGAGCAGAGGCTGGAGCTGAAGCTGCTGGGGGGCTTTCGTGTGAGGTTTGCCAGCAGGGGAGGAATAAGATGAGCTGAGTCTGAGACTCTGCTGTAAATACTGAGCTGCTGCTTGCTTAGAATAGCTGCAAAGCAAGCACAAGTATATCTTCAAGATGTCTCCAGTGCCGTCTCCTGGAGGTACCAACATGCGGTCGGAGTGTCTGAGCGCCGGCGTGCACCAGGCACGTCTGAGCCTGCAGAGCTGCTGCGTTGCACCGGTCCCCCCTTGTGCAGAGGCTTTGCGAGCTGCTCCAGCTCAGCAGGGCTGGGTACAGCCCTTTGCTTCAGCTCTCTGTGAGCTGTAACTCTCCAAGGGTGAGCTCAGGCCATACTGGTAGCCAGGGGGAACACTCATTTGGAGTTTCTTCATTGTGTCTATCTCTCTGTATCTTCTTTCTGATCCTTTCTGAGTATCTTCTTTTCCTATGCCTTTTCCATCGCCTCCTCTCCTTTCACCTTCCACCATTTCTCCATATCTCCTGTTGCTCCCTGCTCCCCAGGTTGGGCTGCACGAGCAGTCCGTGGGGTGAGGTTGGGTAGCGCACCCTTTCCCCCTGCAGCAGTACCGTCGGCTGGTCCCACCTTGCAGGTCCCTGTTGCATGCGGGAGCGGGGCTGAGTGCCCAGGACGGGTGCGTGAGATGTGGCCCATCAGTCACGTGCTGTTACTTCTGCTGCACAGTTGAAGAAGTGCACAAGCATTTCTTGCTTGACACAGTATTGGATTTGGCTTTGCTTGAGACTGTACACCAGATTTATCTTCTCTGGAAAGGGAGGCTTTCAGCGCTGTGGAGAAGGACTGGGGGACATTGGTGGGTGACAAATGGGACATCAGCCGGCAATGGGTGCTTGCAGCCCAGAAAGCCAAGCGTCTCCTGGGCTGCAGCACCAGCAGCGTGGCCAGCAGCTCGAGGCAGGGGATGCTCCCCCGCTGCTCCGCTCTCCTGACCCCCCCTGCAGCACCGCCTCCACCTCTGGGCTCCCCAGCACAACACAGACAGGCACCTGCTACAGCGGCTCCAGAGGAGGCCACCAAAATGCTCCGAGGCCTGGGACACCTCTGCCGTGGAGAAAGGCTGGGAGAGTTGGGGCTGTGCAGCCTGGAGAAGAGACGGCTGCGGGGAGACCTCACTGCGGCCGCTCAGTACTGAAAGGGGGCTGAGAGGAGAGAGGGAGACTTTTGGCCAGGGCCTGCAGTGACAGGAGAAGGGGGCTGAGCGAGGGTGGGGTTTGGTTGGCCATAAGGCAGCAATGTTGTACCAGGAGGGTGGGGAGGCACTGGCACAGGTTGCCCAGAGAAGCTGTGGATGCCCCATCCCTGGCAGTGTTCAAGGCCAGGTTGGACGGGGCTTTGAGCAACCTGGTCTGGTGGAAGGTGTCCCTGCCCATGGCAGGGGGTTGGACTGGATCATCTTTGAAGGTCTCTTCCAACCCAAACCATTCTGTGAGTCCACGATTCTGTGATACGAGTACCACTAAAGTCCTGAGAAGCTGCTGCTTTGCAGCAAGAGAACAAGCAACTTGACCCGTCTGTCCCCCGTGTGAGCTCAGAGCTGCAGGCGAGGGCTGAGCTCTGCCATTTGTGCGCTCACGGGTCTAAGGAGCTGCGTAATGCCAATGTCCCCTTGGATTGATCACTTTCCCCACCTCCCCCAGCTCCGGGAAGGGTCCGTAGCTCATTTCCAGCTACCGTTACATGCTTTAGGGTGACCAAGCTTCACTCCCACCAAGGGCGACCCATCACACCCCCTTGCCAGCCCTTCCAGCTTGGTTCAGCGGACGGGGGCGAGGAGCTCAGAGCGGCGTAGGGCAACCGGCACCAGCAGAGCTGCTGCTCCAGCCCTGCTCTGTGGGCACAGCCGAGTCCCATGTCCCGCTGCAGGGCAGTTCTTCACGTTGTGCAAGTGCCATCAGTCAGAATGAAGCTCCCAGCTGCAGGGTGGGATTTTCTGTGCCTTTATAAACAGCCCAGCTGCTCCCAAGAACAAGACGAGGGCAATGCATCCCTTTTTTAATTGCAAGCAAAACTACCTCCAAACAAAGCCTTCCACAACCCCGAAGAGCAGTCCAAAGGCTTTTACATTCTGGCAGCCTGATCTAGTGGGAGATGTCCTTGCCCACAGCAGCGGGGAGTTGGACTGGATGATCGTTGAAGGTCTCTTCCAACCCAAACCATTCTGTGAGTCCGTGATCCTATGAAACTCGATTTCTGGCATACTGGGGAAAGGGCTCGCTCAAGAGATATAAGCGTTTGGATGGAGGATGCACGTGATGTTCTCTCCTGACCTTCCTGGAACATCTTCAGGGCTGTTTGCTGTGCTCAGCCTGGCAGCTAGATGGGACAAGTCAGGCCCCAGTGTGGGTGCTCCCGTTGGGGTGGGCTTCCCCCCCGGGGCAGCAGCCAGCACTGGGGGGGTCAGTGGACCCTGGTCAGGTGTAATTCCAAGGGTTTCAGGCGCCTTTCCTGGAGAAGGGAAAGCAGCCCAATATGGTGAGGGTGCCCTGTGTGCGGGGGCTGCCAGCTCCGCCATGCCGTCCGCCCTGGGCTGGCAGCTCTGCAGGCAGCCGCTCGGTTTGGGGCAGGCGGTCACCCCCTGCGTCCCAGTGGGGCTGGTGCTCGGGGGAGCCCTCCAGTGTGGGAAGGAAAAGCGGGACTGTGCTTCTGGAGCGGGGACAGTTACCCCGGACATCCCCTGCCCCCCTGGCCCAGCGCTCCCAGCCAAGGAGGAGGTTCGATGGCTCGGGGTGTGGGGTCCCCCCGGGGCCTGCCTGCCCAGCTCCAGCACTGCAAAGTGACCACCGTGGGGCCATCCTGCACCCGTGCCAGGCCCGGCACATCCCGGCAGCGTGGCAGAGGCAGGCGGGGCTCGATGCAGGGCACCCCTGTGGCCTCAGCTCTGGGCTGCTTGGGCACAAGCTGTGGTGTGGTGCAGGAGGGTGCTGCCAGCCATGACCGACGGGTCTGCTGCCACCCCAGGGTGTCTTTTGGGGGCTAAGGCTATGCTTGGGCTGGGCTTGGGCTTGGGGTGCATCTGGTCGCCCCACCGGGGCCGCGTCCCCTGCTGCCACCTGCCCCCTTTGCACTTCATCACACTCCTCAGAGCAGCTTTTGGGCTAGAAATTCTTTTTGGGCTGCTAGAGGTGCGGGGGGTGCTCAGGGCTGAGCGTCCCCCTGGCTCAGGGGTGGCAGGTCTCTCCCTTCCACTGGACCCTCACCCCCCCCTTCCTCTCTCCCCTGCAGCACTCGACGCTGTCACGCAAGTTCGTGGAGGTGATGTCCGAGTACAATGCCACGCAGACCGACTACCGGGAGCGCTGCAAGGGCAGGATTCAGAGGCAGCTGGAGATCAGTGAGTAAACCTGGAGGGGGAACGCAGCCGGGCTGTGCGCGCCGTGGGGCCGCATCCTGCACCCGCTCGCACCAGATCAGAGCTGCCGTAAAAACCCGGGGGTGCACCGGAGCTGTGCGGGCACCTGGGGGAGCAACCGGGACATGGCTCCCACTGGGGGATAGACAAGTGGTGGTACCTTACTTTTCGGTGTCAAACTGCATCCAGCAAGGAGCAAAAACTCCCCTCGGAGTTCCGTAAATGCTGCGTAGAGAGCGCAGAGAGCACGGGGAGAGAAATTTCTTCCTTGTTTGTAGCTAATTCTGAGTTCAGGGAAGCTAGTGGGAATTCCTGACTCCTGTGTGTTGCCTTGCCTTTCCTCTGGGTGCTTTTCATCGTGGGTGAACTGAACTAATATAAAACCAGAGAAATGAGCTCTTGAGATGGGGCACTCGCTGCTCCCGGAGGTTTCCCTTGCCGCAGGAGGAGCGTGAGCCTTGGTGCCTGCCCCAGGCATCTCCCTGGGCCCGGGACCACGATGGCTCTTAGCAGCAGTAGTGGTGTCTTCTGGCTGAAGGTGGGCCCCAGGTGACACCTCTGAGGCTGTCACCACTGTGGCACTGAGATCTCCCTGCATCATCCAGAGACGCAGAGTCTGGTCCTGCCTGTCCACAAAACCTGCTCTCCTGGTGGTTCTTCTGGGCAAGCGGTGATACCTGATTAGTTTTAGAGAAACATGGTCATCTCCCAGCAAAGAAGAACCATACCACCACCGTAATCAGGGGAATAAGCAAGCAAGGGAGAAGTCAGGGCAAGCAGAGATTAAAAGAGATTTTTGCAAATAATCTCATTGTCGGAGAGGCGTCATGGGGTTTTGTGCTCAGAAGGAAAGAGTCTGAAGCCTAGTCCAGGTTTTTTTCTCACAAGCAAATGGGTGTTTTTCTTCCCTTTCACAACTCAGTGTGAATAATAAGGTAGGAGATCTTTGAGTCAGAATGGTGTCCTTGGTGGTCGCCTGTGGGAATGTCCTCATGAGCTGCAGATGCCTGGGACTCGGGGTGCTGGTGGGGTAGCGTAGTTTCTGTGAAGGACTAGAAGGAGACTTGGCTGTGCAAGCCTTTCCTCTGCTAAGATTAGTCTTTATGATGTATAATAATAGAAATGTTTCCCACGGCTGAGTGGAAAGGTTGACTGACGTGAGGCTCAACAAGAGCGTGACGTTTAATGTAAAGCAGGATGATGAGTGTGCCGCTGCTCCAGCGGACTGACTCGCTCCTCAGCTAAGGGCATTCTGTAGGTGATACCCAGCCACAGGGGTGCCTTGTAATGTAAATAGGAATTTGAGGTATCCCTGTGCCTCCCTTCTAAGAGAGGAGAAGACTTGAAAGGACTTAGCCAGGTCCTTAATTGTCTGCAGATGTTCCTCTTGGTTTTTTACTCCCAGATTTTGGAAGAACTCTGCCACTTTGCTTAAATTATACAGATATATTAAATTATACTTGTCTTTGCTCTGTCCATCCCGCTGGGCTGTCAGTGCCTGACAGAGCATTGATGGGGCGCAAGGAAAAGCTCCTCAGGACTCACCATGGTGCAGTGGCTGGGTGCAGAGGAGGTGTCCTGGTTAGTGACGGTGAGGGACCTGCTTCTGCTTCGGCCTGGAGGTGTGGAGCAGATGCAGATGCAGGATGGGCTGTGTGCTGGGGAGGTACACAGTCCTGTGCACAGTCCTTTGCAAAAGTCGGGTTCCTCTGTCAGGACAGTGGAAAATCTCTTCTGGCAAAAAGGCTCATCAAAAGCAACAAGCTTATTGAGGTTTTGTCAGGAGTGCTTGCTGGGCAGAGGGCTCTGCTTGTCCTGGGGTGTCCCAGCCCCTGCCTTCAGCCCCTGCTGCTCCAGGGGCTCTTGAACAGGCTCTTTTGAATGGAGCTCAGCTGGGATGTGGCGACTGCACAAAGCTCTACAAAATCTTCAGCTCTTGTTTTCGGCTGATGAATCCAAAGATAGAAAGTGCCAGGAGCTCTGACAGCGAAGCCAGTAAATCACTGGGGTTTTGAAAGCAGGAGAGCAGGGACTTCTCAGCTGCTCTGGGGAGGCTCCCCAGCACCTGGTGAGCTTCTTCGTCCTAACCGCATCTGCTTCTTGCTCTGGAAGTGGGACAGTTGCAGAAGAAATGGTGACATAGAGCCACTGCCCCAGGCCGTAGCCACCCCCTGGGGCTCCCCACAGCCCTCTCAGGATCCGCTCCTTCTCTTTATCTGGGCACCACCGTGTCTGTGTGTGCCAGAGGTTGTGACTCGCCGTCCCCCCTGCCCCTCTGGCACACGCTGAGCCTGGGAGCCTGTCTGACGTGATGAAGTGGATGTCTTCTCCTCTCCCACTGCTTCTGCCCCAGCCTCAGTCGTTGCCCTCACCCCCCCGCTACTCACTCGCTCTGCTCCCAAACACGCTGAGACCGCAGATGCCATGGAGGGATCGCAGGATGTGCTGTGTCCTGGGGTTGGTGACGGCAGGACAGATGCTCGGTGGCTGTCCTCTGCCTGGGCTGTGCCTCCCCCAGCAGCGTCCCTGCTCCCTGCAGCGGGAGGTGTCACTCCTTCATTTTTTTTCCTCTTCGTTTTGAAAAATGACATCTTAAATCTAATTAGGTTTTGCTCCTAGAGAAATTGGGTTTGAGGCTTGGAGGAGCTTTCTGTGGTGGGTGTGCAGCTTTGAAGCCATGGAGGTGCTGCACAGACGCTGCTTGTTTTTATGAACAGTTTTGTTATGTGTGAGACCGAGGAGCCAAAAATAAAGCATCTGCCATCTCCAAAGGCACTGCGAGAATTAATCAGCCCCCGCCCCACTGTGCGAGACCAGGTTAATTGATGTGCAGCAAGGCTATGGATGCGACCCAAGCTGCCCTTGAGCCAGGAGAGTCTGGGGGCTGCTCTGGCCCCGGAGCCCCCGGTGCTGCGATGGGCTTATTTAGGATTCCTGTGACACTTTCATCTCAGGAATGACCACGGGATTTATCTGAGCTAAAAATGTCTCGTTGGGTGAAAATGCCTGCACAGTGCTGGAAGTTGGCCCCTGCAGCCTCCCCCGGCTGAGCAGAAGGGGTCCTGAGGGACGAGGAGGCGGGTGGCAGTTTGTGACGTGCTGGGCAGGCTTTTATAGCTGAAGTCTGCTCATCCCAACACCGCCGCAGGCAGTGCTAGACCTGTCTGAGCTGGGGAACGGCCAAGTGGGTCAGGTCACTCGTACCCATTACCCCTACACGCACCGGCGGACAGGGCAGCGTTACCCATCTCTCCATGAGTTGTATGGATTTGTATCTAATGAGAGCTTGAAAGCCAGCTCCAGGCAGAGGATCGCAGCCTTGGGAAGGCGCCTTGTCCTCGGTGTTTCCGACCTGAGCCCTAGCTGTTGCTCTGGGGGTGCTCATGCAGCTGTGCCGCTGGGAGGAGGGATGCTGCGAGGTGAAGGAGCACAGCTGAGCTGCTACAGTTAATTCAGCCATGGCGTGTTCAACTTCTGCAGCCCCGAGGTGCCTGAAGCCTTCCCTATTTATAGAGCATCTGGCATGCAGAATTGGGCAAACTGGCGTTCGGCATCAGCTGGGTGATGGGTGTGAGCTGTGGCACCGGAGGCTTCCCTGGGAACTTCCCCAGGGTCCTGCGTGCCCTGATGGAGCTGCTCCTGCCCCATCCCTGGGGAGCTGGTCCATGGGGACCGTCTCCATCCAGCTGGGCATCGCAGGGCCAAGGACTGTGCAGTGGCCTTGAGGTGGAAGATCTCCTTGGTGGCTTCATGTCTCTGCCTGTCCCAGAGCTTCCAATGGCCCTGCTGCACCATGACATCGGCTCTCGCCGTTCTCTCCTTGCCAGTGCAGGACTGAGTTTGCTTCTCCCTCTGCGCTGCAGGTCTCAGCGATGCTCTGTGCTGCTTTGCTCATTGGCAGAACTTTAATTTCTAGAGATGTCAAGTAAAAGGCAGATGTACTCTGGCACTCTCTGGGGAGGCAGAGGTCCAGTTCTCATGCTTTTCCAGTGTTTTGCCAAGTTTCAGGGCAGGGGTTTCCCCCAGGCCCTTCTCCCTTTGCGGGCACCTTGCATTGACTCAGTCCTTTCATCCCCATTTGTGGCTGTGCAGTAGCTCTGTGCTGATGTGGGCAGCAGATCAACCAAGTATCTAGCACACTTTCATCTGATTTTATTGCTGTTGAGGAGCTAATGACAGCCTTTCCAAACAAGGAAACCTAGCCAGAAGGCAGCGGACTCCCTGGGAAGTTCTCTGGGGTCCTGCAGGTTTGGCAAGCCTTGTGCTGGATGGTGTGGGCGAGCTGCAGCCTCCGGGCCTTGTGCTTTGGCTCAGCATTAAAGCAAGCTCTTCCTGACCAGCTATGGCCTTTGGCCAAGCCTGCACGGGCTGGCCGGTTGTTAATTCGTGTGACGTCTTTGCTCTCATCCTTCTCCTTGCCACAGCTTTTACCAGCCCCGTGCTCTGCAATAAGGGAACAGGGCAGCGAGGAGGTGGTGAGAGCCGGGATGAGAATGTGTATCCTGCATCCCATCCCACCTCTGCCTGTGACAGACATGGCATCTCCTGGAGCTGATCCCACTGCTTGCCCTCGGGGCTGTCTCTAGGGGTTCCTCGATGTACGGCGCCCGGCCTGCTCCTCCTTGTCACTGTGCCAGTGACTGCTCGGAGTTGAGCACAGTCAACAGGAGGGTTTGTGAATTTGTGCTGTTCCAGCCCTTGTTCTCCCTTGCTGGAACCAGGGCAGTTTCAGCTGAGAGCAAGGAGCCAACAGGCTGGAAGGGCTGGCAAGGAGGTGTCATGGGTCACCCTTGGTGGGAGTGATGCTCTGTCATCCCAAAACATGTAACGGTGGCTGGAAATGAGCTACAGACCCTTCCCGGAGCTGGGGAAGGTGGGGAGGGTGATCACCCCAAGGGGACGTTGGCATTACGCAGCTCCTTAGACCTATGAGTGCACAGATGGCAGAGCTCAGCCCTCGCCTGCAGCTATGAGCAGCCTGCACTGAGCTCACACAGGGTACGAACAGGGGCCAGGTTCTTCTCTTGCTGCAAAACAGCAGCTTCTCAGAACTTTGGGGGCACTAACAGGCCTTAGTTGTCTAGACCAGCCTCACACGGGACTTCTACCTCTGCCTGTGGGTCCAGGAGCTGTGTAAGATCAGGCCTGGGCCACCCAGCCCGTAGAGGTACCTGTCTTCAGCCCTGACTCTGGCCTTGTTCCTGGGGTGGGCTCAGGTCTACACTCAAGATAGCTTGTCTCCAGCCCTGTCTCCTTGGACTTTGGATCTTTGTTGTAGTCATGTCACAGGATCATGGACTCACAGAGTGGTTTGGGTTGGAAGGGACCTTCAAAGCCCATCCAGTCCAACCCCCTGCCATGGGCAGGGACACCTTCCACCAGACCAGGTTGCTCAAAGCCCCGTCCAACCTGGCCTTGAACACTGCCAGGGATGGGGCATCCACAGCTTCTCTGGGCAACCTGTGCCAGTGCCTCCCCACCCTCCTGGTACAACATTGCTGCCTTATGGCCAACCAAACCCCACCCTCGCTCAGCCCCCTTCTCCTGTCACTGCAGGCCCTGGCCAAAAGTCTCCCTCTCTCCTCTCAGCCCCCTTTCAGTACTGAGCGGCTGCAGTGAGGTCTCCCCGCAGCCGTCTCTTCTCCAGGCTGCACAGCCCCAACTCTCCCAGCCTTTCTCCACGGCAGAGGTGTCCCAGGCCTCGGAGCATTTTGGTGGCCTCCTCTGGAGCCGCTGTAGCAGGTGCCTGTCTGTGTTGTGCTGGGGAGCCCAGAGGTGGAGGCGGTGCTGCAGGGGGGGTCAGGAGAGCGGAGCAGTGGGGGAGCATCCCCTGCCTCGAGCTGCTGGCCACGCTGCTGGTGCTGCAGCCCAGGAGACGCTTGGCTTTTTGGGCTGCAAGCGCCCATTGCCGGCTGATGTCCCATTTGTCACCCACCAGTATCCCCCAGTCCTTCTCTGCAGGGCTGCTCTCCATCCATCCATCCATCCATCCATCCCGCAGTCTGTGCTGGTCCTGGGGATTGCCCTGACCCAGGTGCAGGACCTTGCAAAGAAAGAGACGTAATGAAGTGTGGAGGTGTCCTTATTGGAAGAACTCCATAGGCAGGACGGCAGCATGTACCGTGCCTGTGGGGTGGTGGCCAGGCACGGCTGGGTGGGCAGGGTCCCCTGCGGTGCTCCCTGGGGCACTGACCCACTTGTGGTGAAGGTCTGGACTGGGTTTAAGGTTTCGGGCACCTCCCTGGTCTGAGCCCCTGATGCGGCACTGCTGGAAGCAGGGACCGCTGGCCTGTGGGCTGTCCCTGCGCTCTGCCACGTCTCCGCCATTCCCCATTCAGAGGTGCCCTGGCCTCATCCTGGAGGATGTTATTGTCCCTTTTGATACCACTGACAGAGCCTTTCGGGCAGCGTGTCGCAGGGAAGCATGGTACCAGACCCCAGCCCTTCCCTGCCTGCCCTTCTGCTGGTTTTGCATTCGTTGGGCTTGGTAAAGACACTTCGTTAGCTGCTCCTGCCCGTCTGCCCCCGTTCGCTCCTGGTCACACTGCTGGGATGTCTGTGTGCAGGTGTGACCTGCTCCCACTGGGCAGCCCCAGCAAAAACCTGCCCGGTGCCATCATCTCTGTTCAGCACTGTATTTTCACGGGTCCTACCTGGCTGTTAGCCTGAAGAACACCCTGCAATTAATGGTGGAGGATCAGTGTAACCTGTGGCGTGATTAATATCTCTTTCCTCTCTAGCAGTGTGGTGTATGTCTGTGAGGAGGGGAAGGCAACCATGCACGATGGGTGAATTGCTCCCAAAGGAGCCGTGGGGCTGAAGGTACCACCCTGAGGCCAAGGAGGAGGGCTGCGTCACAGGGGGAAGGACAGAGCCTGGTTTCTGTTACATGGCTGCAGGGCTAAAATTCAGGCAGCCCAGCGACTGCAGCAGCGCCTGCCAGGCCAGCGAGCCCTGCAGAGCCCCGTGTTCTCGTGGCCTTGAACTGGCCCAGAATGGGGTCCTGCCCCGCAGGAATGGGCAGCTTGACCAGGAGGGACAGATGGGGTTTCCTGGGTGAGTTGGGCTAAGCTGGCAGCTTGACCCCCTTAAAAAGAGATGTTGCAGGGCTGGCACAGAGCCCAGCTGTGGGATGGCATCCCCTCGAACTGCCCAGTGTGCTCTCAGGGCTGGAGATGCCATGGAGCCAGCAGAGCCCTGCCGTAGGGCTGCGGGACCCGTGACCAGGACAGAGGGCTCATGGCTGACCGGTGTTGTGTCACTTGCAGCTGGCAGGACCACCACCAGTGAGGAGCTGGAGGACATGCTGGAAAGCGGCAACCCAGCCATCTTCTCCTCCGGGGTAAGCACTGCATGTCAGCCCTGGTCCAAGCCTGGCACGGGCAAAAGCCGAGCCAGCCCCCTCATCCCGGGGGCGTTGGCTGGTGGACATGCTGCCACAGTGGCCCCAGTACAGGAGTGATGAGCACAGCCCACGTGGGAGGTGGGACCTGGGTGCTCAGGTCTGGCCTGAGGATGCTCTTGAGCAGGGGCTGCGTCCTGGCCGGAGGGTGGGGGTTTGCTGCAAACTGCCTGGCTGGGGGGGCTGGAGGGGCTCCTGCTCTTCCCTCTCTTGGTGCCCCTAGTCCTGGCATCTGAGGAGCTGAGCACGGTGCTCATTGGCCCTGTCTTCTTACAGATCATTATGGATTCAAACATCACCAAGCAGGCACTGAATGAGATTGAGACACGGCACAGCGAGATCATCAAACTGGAGAACAGCATCCGAGAGCTGCACGACATGTTCATGGACATGGCCATGCTGGTGGAGAGCCAGGTAGGGAGATGCCACAGCCCTGGTGGCCAGCTCACCTGGGGAGGTTGGAGGGGGACGGGGCTGCTGGCGGTCCCCTGCCTGGGTGGGTGCCGAGGGGAAAAACTGCATCTGGGGCCGACGTGGCTCCCACTGGGGCTGAGCTGGGCTCCCCAGGGCTGGATCCACCCACCCTGCGCCCCAGAGCCGGGGGCTGCTGTGTACCCAGGGCGGGAGGTGCAGTGATGGGCTCTGGAAGAGGGCAGTGGGTGGCTGCCATGCAGGTGCTCCATCTCGCCCTGCTGGGCGAGCTCGGGGTGCTGCCAGCCTTGGTGGTCCTGCCAGGCCACCCCGGCTGTGCCGCCTGCCTGCGGTGCCTGGCCCTTCAGCCGGGCACGTGCTCCGGTGTCTCTGCTCACCCCCCTTTTTGCCCGCCATGCTGCCATGGCCCGAGGAGACATCAGTGGCAGGTAAAGCCCCGCCGAGCCCTCACCAGTTCTGCATGCTCCGCTCTGCATGGCTGCGCCCCGCATGTCTGTGGCTCTCACGCGGTGCCAGGGCCTGCCCATGGCAGGCAGGCGAGGGTCACCGTGGCACGGCGGCGTTGCTGCCATCTGCTCCTGTCTGCCTTGGGGGACAGATGGGGGGATTTGCAGAGCCCTGCCCCACTCTAAGGGCTAGACCCTGCCAGCACCCTGCGTTGCCCTGCGGGGTGGGAGGCTCCAAGCTGCTCGTGCCAGGAGCAGAGCGGTGCCGGGCTGGCAGCAGTGCTGGCAGCTGCCTGCTCTGCCCCAGGCATGGCACAGCTGGGGAGGAGAAGCAGCAGCTTTAGGCAGTGCAGCCAGGCTGGCGTGTCACGGCCATGGGATGGGGCAGCAGGGAGCCTGGCGGGGTCAGTGCTTGGGGGGGTAACACCAGAGCACCTCTGGGCTTGCAAGCCTCGTCCTCCCTGTGCTCTCCAGCATTAGGCTGAGAAGTGAGCATTGCAGAGCTGCTGGCCATGACGCCCAGATTCCCGCTGTGCCATCCAGGAGGGCACTGGGCTTTGAGCCCCCCCAACCCCTGCCAGCCCTGTCGGTCACATCTCAGCCTCTGTCTCCAGCTGCTGCAGGACCTGCCTGCTTCCCTGTGTGGTCAGGAGGGAGCCAAAGGAGGTGCGCAGGCTGGGGGGGGGAGCTCGCCCCAGTCCCTGTCCCCATGTCTGCAGGAGTCCACGTCCCCAGCCCACCCCTGCAGCCCCAGGGCAGAGCGGGGCGAGTCCCTGCAGGGCCCGGTGGTCCGGCCTTGCTGCAGGGCCCTCTGCTCTTGGCAGGGCGCTCGTGTGGATCAGAGTGGTCATCCCTGCATGTGTGTGGCTTCGCGAGCATCCCACGTGGCGCTGCTGCTGGTGCTGTCCTCGCTCCCCTGCCTTGCCTCTGGTTTCAGCAGCGTGGTGTCATTGTAGATCCTGTTGTGGCTTTGATGTCACCTGAGATGTCAGACAGGGCAGCCACCAGGCCAGGACCGGGCTGGGGAACCCCTTGACCCTCACCTTTGCTTGCCCCCCTGCTGGGATGTGCACAGAGGTCCCAGCCCTCTGGGACAGAGCCCGTGGTCCGGAGCCCCCAACCCAGGGCACCCCAGGGCACCCACTGCCTGCTGGTAACTGCCGGTCCCCCTCTCTCCCGTGCAGGGCTGCTGGGCAGGGTGACATCCGCACGGTGCTGGGGAGCAGCAGAGCAGGAAGGAGCTGACGTTCACGCGCGTGGGGGCGCGCGGGCTCTGTCCCCGCTTTGCAGGGCGAGATGATCGACCGCATCGAGTACAACGTGGAGCACTCGGTTGACTATGTGGAGCGGGCTGTGTCCGACACCAAAAAAGCGGTGAAGTACCAGAGCAAAGCCAGACGGGTGAGTTGCGGCACTGGCTGGGGCCCGTCTTCCCCTGCCTACACTGCTGACACCGCTGTCCCCGGGGCAGGCCCCTGCCTGGCACCCCTGCCTGCCCCACTGCCTGCACGGAGGAGCAGGCAGCATGGCGCAGCCACGGCGGTGCCTGGGCACTGCTTTACCCCACACCACTGGGTGCAGTGCGGGTCCCGCTGGTGGCACGGGCTGAGGCAGAGCTCCCCGGCGCAGGGTGCCTGAGTGCTGACGATGAGCCGTGAGGCAGGGGTGCTGCCTGGGGGGAGGAAAAGGGACAGGGTGGACCCTGTGGGCCAGGCCTGCTGCGAGAGCCACGTCCCTTGCCAAAAAAAGTAGAGAAGAGGCATGGTCCAGCTCTGACCCTGAGCGCAGTGCCAGCTGTCTGTCCTGGTCCCCACACCCGGTCCTGTAGCAGCTCGGGGACCCGGGGGCCACCAGTTCAGCTCTGCCAGCCCAGGGCTGAAGGGGGAGCTGGGGTGCCTATCCCTGCCCCAGTGCTGCCGGAGCCCCTCTGGCTCCCACGGTGCTGCTCAAGCAGGAACAGGGTGGATCGCAGCCCCCAGCGCTCGGGGCCAGCTTGGCCCCAACACTCACGGTCCCCTCTCCCCTCTCTCCCTGCTGGTGCTGGGACACCTGAGCAGAAGAAGATCATGATCATAATCTGCTGCGTGATCCTGGGTATCGTCATCGCCTCCACCTTCGGCGGCATTTTCGGCTAGACTCACCCCACGGGACTGTTTGTGTGCGATGGACGGAGCCGCGCGTGCCATGGGGCTGCAGCCGCGCCGGAGCGAACCACGCAGCCCCGGAGCCTCCCAGCAGCATTTCAGTTTCTAATGCATGGTTGTTTGTGACGCTGTGTGTGCGGTGCGTCTGTGTGGAGGGAGCGCCGGCCCCGGGGCGCAGGCAGGGTGCAGGGGATGGTGATGGGCGTGAGGGGAACCCCGGGGGGGGAACCCGAGCTCTCATCACTGCTCCAGCCTGGGTGGCTGGGTGGGACCGGGTGGGGACAGAGGTGTCCTTGGGCGCTGCTGCTCCTCCTGTGCTGGGCAGTCTGTGTTAGTGACAGCTGAGGATGAGGAGGGACCGACGAAGGGTGTTAGGGGTCCTCAGGAGCACAGTGCCCAGTCAACCTCCCCCAGCTTCCCCATCACCTCCAGCCAGAGCTCTCATGTCTGTCAGCCGTGTCTGTGCTTGCAAACACCTTTCCTTGGGCTGCTTCTCTCACGGGGCCCTTCCCCAGGGGTGCGCTCTGCCAGGCCCTGCCTCCCCAGCCCTGCCTGGCCCGTGCCCGCACCCGTGCCCGGCTGCGGGGCTCCATCCCTGCTGCTCTGCCGATGGCAGGGCTGCCTCCTCCCTCAGCAAGCCCTCGCCCCGCTGTGGGTGCCAGGGCCTAGACGTGCCGGTGCTGGTGGCGGGTGCCTGATGGAGCAGTGTGGGATGAGGAGCAGCTGCTCGGGGCCATCACAGTTGCCTGGGGATGGGGACAGGCCGCGTGAGGACCCGTGCTGCACTCAGGTGCTGGCCTGGCAGGGCAGGAGGGCACAGGTACTCTAAGGGCCAGCATGTTTCACTGGCTGCTCGCCCTGCACCAAAGCCTCACCGTTCCGTTCTCAGCCCCAGTACACGGTGGCCCTGGCTCCCGCTGCCCCCAGGCCTGGGCTCTGGCCGTCGGGGTTTGGGGCTGGCTCTGATGCCTGCAGCCCCCGGCAGCGCTTGCCTGGGAGCAGGGCGGCGTCCAGCCTCCCTTCTCCCCACAGGCACCCATGGCTGGGGGTTGGAGGCAGTTGGGCTTCCTCCTGCCGTGGTCCCAGGAGTGGCCCTTGTTGCATCCACCCCCCTGCAAGGTAGGAGCAGCAGCCTTCCTCCTCCTCTATCCTACCAGCTCCTGAGCAGGGCGGTGCCTGACTGCCCCTTTCCCTCTCTTCGCCGCCTCTTGGCATCCGCCTGCCCCTGCTGCCTCCTCCTGGCACAGTGCCCTTCTGCCTGCTCAGCCTCTGGGCCATCCAGTGAGGCACTGGCACTCGGGGGGTGCTGTGGGAGCACCTGGGTGCCCCGTGCCCTCTGCCACGCCCACTCCGTGGATGTGGCCACTGTGGGGTGGCCTGGGCCCGCTGGCAGCTCGGAGAGGCCCTGTGTTGCTACTGTCCATTTTCCTTGGGCTGGGGCAGGGCTCTGCCCTCATTCCTCGGGAGGCTCCAGGGCTCCAGCTGGCCCGTGCACATGCCGAAGCACTACAGAGGAGCCCGGAGCAGGGTAGGCACCTGGGGCCAAGCTGACAGCCACGCACTGGGAGAGGGGCTGGACGTGAGCCCAGATGCTGGTAGCAGAAAAAGGGCACTTGACGGCAGCGAGTACTCCAGCTGCAGGTCGTGTGTCACCTCCCCGCTCCGACCGGGGTGAGGGCAGGGCTGCTCCGACCCTGCGCTCCTCCACCCTGGCTGGGTGCTGGAGCGTGGGCGCCAGCCCTGCGTGTGGTGCCCGTGGGTGCAGGGTGAAAGGCAGCGGGCTGTAGCCAGGTGACAGCACTGCCTTCCCCCGGTGCAGCCCTGCCTAGCGGCAACCCAGACACCGCTCTTTCCCTGCCGCTGTTAGGCGAGGTCCCACAATACAGCCCCTGGTTGTGTTCGGCCACCCTTGGGAAGCGCGTCCAGCCCGCGTCCCCTGCCCTGCCCAGCCCGAGCCCCCAGCGCGCGTGGCCATGGGAACATCCAAGACCAGAGCCCCCTTCTTTCACAGTCCCGCAACAACCGATGTGAGCTACAGCGCTGCAGCCTGTGTGCGCCAAAGGGCTTGGGGCACTGGGACCCCTGCAAGCAGGGGCAGGCCGGCTCTGGAGCCCCCCTCCAGGGCAGGAGGCAGGCACGGGCAGGGGCCCTGCTCTGCGGGGATGTGTCTGGCTACAGGAAAGGGAGCTGGAGGTGACGAACGAGTGCCGGCTGCTCCTGCCCCTGTGCAGCTCCCTGCCACCAGTCTGCACTCTGCTCTGCTGAGCCAGCAAGAGCGCTGGGCCCCCTCCTCTGGGAAGCAATAACGCTGCTGGCAGGGCTGCTCCTGGGCAGGCAGGCAAAAAAAGCTCCTCTCAGGCTCTCACCCTGCAGCGATGCCCACTGCTAGCACAAGGTGACTTTTTTTTTACTCCAAGCAGCGGCTTTTGTGGCACAAGCTCACATGTCATCAGGGCTGTGGCCCAGCCCCGTCAAGGCACGAGGCCAAGAACAGCACTGGGGGGATTCTGGCACTTGCTCCTTCCTTGCTGGTACCACCAGCGCCAGCAGCCCCCCAGCAGCAGGAGCCAGACGGGGCCCCAGTTGGTGATTCTGCCGCTGGCACTTTGCTGGGATCCTGCAGGTGGCGGTGGCCCCAGGCTCCGACGCAAGGGAGGCAGAGGAGCAGGCTGCCATTGTCGCCCCACAGGCAGGCTCACACTGTCCTCGCTGTGAGGGGAGGGTGTTTTGGTGCAATAATTACCCCTGCACTACGGGAAGCCCCGTTCAGTTCCTTTTTACCTACCCGTCGTTGCATGTACAGACCAAATCACCAACAGTGTGGTTGTGCTTTGGGAAGACGTTTCACTTTTTCTTTCCAGCCCCCAACCTCAGACCGCTTGTCCTTTGGGTTACACCACCTCTGTTCCAAGTGCCACCTGCCCTCCCAGCACCGGGAGCGTGTCGATGCAGTATTCCACGAGCAGTGTGGGGCACGCACAGCTTGCACTCGAACTGGGGATTGTTTTTTTTGTAATTAATGTACTTGAAGGCTTTCCGAGCCCCCTGTGGAGTTGTACCGTTGCTGTACTGTGAGCTAAGTGTCCTTGTTTTCTATGTGGATCTTGACCCTGGCTTGCTCTGTCTCACTGGGCTGGATGACACTGTATGTTGCCTCTTTTCTTCTTCACCCTTTCCTTTCCTGCTAGCCTCCCTTTCTTCTCCCAAAGCTTTGGGTGCAAAACAGCTTCCCATTTTGTGGAATTTTTATGTAGAATAAACATTTGTAACTGTAAAGCTCTGGCTGGCACCTCTCTGTTTCCGGGGGAAGGGAGGAGGTGATGGGGAGCAAGGGCTGGGGTACGGAGAACCCCAGCACCCTGGGAGCACTACAGCATACAGGGTAGGCCTGATGCCAAGCGCCCACAGGAGCAATCGCCACAGGAATAACACTTCTGCCAGGAGGAAGATTTGCCCTCGTGGGACACCTGTACGCTGCCTGATTCCCTGCCTGTGGGCAGAGGGGACGCTGGCAGGGAATGAGGCGCTGTATTCCCACCTCAGTACTCCCCTGCACTGAGGGCAGGACACAAGAGACCAGCAACACTTCTGACTCGTTGACTGTTTAGTGAGGAGGCTGGATATAATGTCCTGGCTCAGCTGGAGCTCCAGATGGTTCGCTGCACTCTCAGGAAGATAAGCAATGGCATTGCAGACACCTAGTGGCCAGAGCACTGTCTGCCACTCTCCCTTCACCGGAAAAACAGGGCTGGAAGCTTTGCAGTTGCCTGTTGGGCAGCACCTGAGCCAGTTTACACCTGCGAGAGCCACAATGACCTATCCCAGCAAGTCCCATGCCTGGGGTGCCCATCTGTGCCATCCATGGGAGGCTCACTGGAGGGACCAGCACGCCATCTTCCACGCCAGCAGTGTCCAGAGCAATTCAGAAGCGAGGGCGGCGCTTTCGACCCGTATATTTCGTGTCTGCTCGCACTTCCCTGTGGAGAAAAGAGAGCAACTAAGCACAATCCACAGGTCATTCTGGGAGGGGAAGGGCAGTGGGTTCGTGGCAGGAGTTTGAACGGGTGACACCAGGCCAGACCAGCACAGTCAACCTCAGCTGAGGCAGGACCCGGCTGAACTTACTTGCCCTGTCGTCGTCTACGCTCCTTCTTCTCAAGGATCCAGTCCCGGCTTTTCTTCACAGACTTGCCTTTGGCATTTCTGAACCGTGTCCTACAGAGAAAGCAGACAGCAGCTGGAGAGGAACTCAGGTGGGGGGCACAGTTTTCTGCCCTGGAGGATTGCCCTCTGCCTCATAAAACCAGTGAGTACCCCTCCCACCACCCCTGGGATGAAAGAGGCTCAGCCAGCACTGGGGCAGGTGGCCAAACAGTCCAACTCCAGACTCACTGGGGGAGGAGGTTGCTTCCAGCCCCGGCTCTGGGCCGAGGGATACCTACCCTCCACGGGCTGCAGCAGGCCAGCACTCCCCTGTGCCATGTCTGACACACCAGCAGCACGCTGGGCTCTGGGATCTCGGGGGAATACGGGCTCAAGCACAACCAACCACCTTCCCCTTGTCTGCTCTACTCCAAACAAAGCAGACAAAGCCTCTGGCTTCCCAACAAGTTGCCGGTTCTGCTGTTGCCCTCCAAGACCAGGTACCCCCTGGACTAAGTGAGCAGAGAACAGCAGTGTAAGAGGCAGGAAAACATGGCAGCCACAAGCTCCTGGCAGCCATGACGACTTTCCTCTTGTTTTTTGTTCTCTGTCTCTCCCACTGGCTGCAAGAGGGGCTCCTCCCTGCACCACTACTGTGGGAGGAGACCTGGCCAGCAGGAGAAACCCCCAGGCCACAGGTAAGCAGAGCTAAGCAAGGAATTTGACAGCAGAAGAAAGGGAACGCCAGGCTTCAGGCACAGCAGCCTGCCTCCCCAACAAAAAAAGCCATGCTTGGCATCACCAGCACTGTAAACATTCCGCCTCCCATCGCCACTGGCCTACGCTACAGCGCTGAGCTGGAGAGCCGAGTGCCGGACAGAAAGCGCATCTCAAACTGAATGCTCAGCTGCAGCTCTAGGGTAAGCACCAACAACAGCCCCACGACGCCACAGCAAAGCCCTCCAAACTAACCCGTTCCGTTCCTTGTGTCTGGGGCCTTTCAATAAGATAAAGCTGTGCCCATCTGGGCTGACAAGGGTCCTCTCCGTGCCCCCCGTCCCTTCCCTTCAGTCTCTTCTCACATGGCAGTGCTGTGGCCCTCAGTCAGCAAAACCCAGCCCTTACACCCCCCACACTCCTTCCTGGGGAGGACTCGCAGCTTCACCCCCCCCACAGTACCTCTCATTGGTGAACTTTGCCTGGTGTATCTCTTCTCCATCAGCACACTCAGTACCAAGGCCCTGAAAAGCAAGATTGGGAAGTTTTGCTCTCCTCTGGAGCAGACAGAGCTAACAGTCATGCCATCTAAATGAGGGGGAACCCAGGGCTCTGCAAGGGGAAGGACTGGAGCAGGAACAAACTGGTCTTCCAGAAACTGTGGCAAAGAAACCAGATCTCAGGGAGAGCAGGGGTTGGTGAGACTGACAGCAAATGTATAAATGAAGTCACATCTGCACGTGCAGAGCTGCCTGGCTCCCACTCTGTGACTTTCCCTCGCCCACAGCTCTTCCACATCACCCAGCAGCCAGGAAGGCAACTCCGCTGCCTGGCGGAGCTCCTCACCTTCGGTAACATGCCAGATGTCCCAACAAAGAGACAAAGGAAGAACCTGAAAGAACAAGAATAAGGAGCATGAAGCTGGGATTCAGCCTGCGATTCCCAGTCCCCAAGCAAGACTGAGATTGTTTATAACAGAGTCAAATCTAAGTTGTAACCTCTGTCCAGGACTGTATCATGGGAGAAAGAACAGCTTGGAAAAAACAATCGCTGCTTAACCCAGGCCTCACCCCAAACACACACATACACAGAGACACAGGACTCACTTCTTGGCTTTAGCACTGTTGGGGTAATCTACCACCATTCCTCCGGTAAAGCCAGCTCTCATGGCTTGGGCCGTGATGAGCTCCAGCTGAAAACAGAAGCACGTGCAGAAGTTATTTAGCAGTCATTCACCAGCAATGCTCAAGAGACCTCTGGGCTCGACCACAGCTAACTGCGCATGCCAAGGACGGGTTGCTCCTGCTCCTGTTAAACTCTGCACCAAGCTCCCAGTTCTGCAGTACCATCCGGACACCAGTCCGCTGCCTTTATTTGGTTCTCCCTGCTCCTCAGTCTAGCCTGGGTAAATTGGTGCAGCAGACTCTCTAGGAGAGGGATACTGGGCTGGATTTTTCAGCCCTGGGGAGTTACAGTACAGTGCTGATGACTACAGGCCAGTCTTCAAACCCAGTCACACAGGGAAAATCCAGGACAGCAAATTCAGATCGTGTCCTGCCAATTTCTTTGATTTTAAGGCTCAGCCCAAGACAATCTGTGAAGCAACAGAAGTTGCATGGGGCATTCTCCTTATAGGTTTTTCTGGGGCTCTTGAAGAGCTTTACAGATGGCAGGAAGGACAGAGACACAGACCCGATGTGGAGAAACACGATGCATTCAGAGCCCCAAAGGGCACACGACTTCTCTGCCTGGCTCTGCCTGTACCTCTTCCCCACTGACTGATGTCCTGTACCTGTTCTGAGTTCTCGGGGTACAGCTGCAGGACGGCTCGGGATCCTCGGGCCTACAGGAAATAAAGTCAGTCACAAACCTGTCTCACTGCAAGCAACCCCTTCAGTCACCCAATTCCTAGCCCAGACACGAGCGCCCACCTCCCCAAAGCCTCCTGGAGAACTCTCCCAGGAGAGCTGCTCAGACTGCAGAGCCAGCTCCTCCCCAGCACGGCAGGGCACGGGGGAACAGCAGGGATCAGAGAAGCACGAGACACCACACAGACAGGCGAGGAGATTGGAAATGGGTGCTCCTGCTGGCCCTCCGTTTCAGAGCAGCATTTATTTAAAATACCTGACTTAAAATATCCTGCTATAATGCATCAGCAAGGATGTAATAGTAGGCAGAGGCCTGACTGAGGCATGACACTTACCAAGGCAGTATAAAGAGTTGAGAAGAATCGATAAAGGCGTTTTGGAGGGCTGTGTGATTTCTTATCTGCATTACAAAGCCACTGCACTGCGGAAATACTGAGAAAGAAAACAAGACCCCCCAGGACACTGAGCCATCGATTCTTTCGCAGAGCCTGTCACCTCCCTTTGACCTTACTTCCAGCACTAAGCATGTGCTAGGCTTCAGTGAAATAATTTAATTTTCTCCATGTAGCTTTGCCTTCTGTTCTGCAGTTACATGAACCACTCTGGAGACTCACTATGCCAAAACCCAACAAGGCGCAGTAGTTATTCAAGCACAAAAGAATCACCAAGCATCCCCTTTAGGCCAGGTGCTCAAATAATTAAGTGCTTAGCTGTGGCCCTTGCATGGCCATGCAGGTTTTGCCAACGAGCAATCCCAAACAGGGTGTTCGGATCAGCAATGGACAGTCCCTGCTCCTTCCCAGCACCTTTCTGAGGTATTCTCTAAGCAGAAAAGTGTTTCTGTCCCCTTCACCTAGCCCTTCATCCCAAAACCAACCATCAAACCTTTGATCCAGGGACTGACCTTGCAGCTGAGCAATGGTACAGACATACTTTACTGTTTTCCTCCTTGGAGCAGGTCTCAACCCTCTTGACAATATCCCCAATTTTATTTTATTTACTTCAATAAACTTCCTAGCTCACCAGCACAAAAAAAGACAAGCGTCGCTTGGGAAACAGCTGTTGGAAGCTGCTTCTACCATCCAGAATCTCAGCAGCTTGTCCCAAAGAGGTGAAGTGAAGTTGCATGGAGCAAAGAGAGCAACCGATAAGGACAGTTGCGCTCATCTGTTATGCACCACATGCCGACCACGTGTGCTGTACAAACGATGCAGTTATGTGGAGTATCAAGAGAGCTTGCTTATGCACACAAACTCACCTGATACAGCCATCAAACATGCCAGGCCTGAAGGGAATGCCGTGACCCACATCTGCAAGGAGAAGGTCTCCTTCCACCTCCCTCTCCACAGCCACATCTGCACAGAACAGCGCACGGCTCAGGCAACCAGCTCACACTCTTGGGGACCACCTCTGAGGCGAGGCGAGGGTGGCAGGGGAGGAGGGCCTGCTCACCCAGCATGGCAGGGCTGATGTCCATGCCAATCCAGTAGTGACCCTCCTCGGAGATGTAATCTCCGCTCAGCCCAGAGCCACAGCTGAAGGGAGGAAGGGGGGAAAGCACAGGGATCACGGGCCTGGTCTGAGGGTGCCCGTCCCTCTTCTTCAGCCCAGAACAGAGAGATGCCAGTGCCATGGGGCCTGGATGCCCCTCGCCCCTGGGCACCCATCCAGCCCCAGCGCCGTGGCCGGCCGAAGCCCCCGATGTCCGGTGTGCCGCAGCACAGGGCAGGGCCCCCGCTCACCCCACGTCCAGGAGGAGGCACGGCCGGTCCTCAGGCAGCCCCAGCAGCTCCACGGCCCGCTCTGACATCTGTGACTGGATCTCCACCACCCGGGAGCTGTAAGGCACGGCCAGGGCATGGGCAGCAGGCAGCAGCCCCGCGGCTCGGTGCCCCCTGCACCACCTCACGGTACGATTTCAACCATTTCACCCACTTCGCCGCCACATGGCGGGGTTACCCCCCCCCCCCGCCTCGGGATGGGGTCCCTCCGTCGCTGCCACACGGTGCAGTCGTGTCCCCCCACAGGCCTCAGGGCAGGACCCCCCCGGCGGGTTCCCCCCGCTGTCCGCCCCATGCCGAGACCCCCCCCCCGGCCACCGCCTCACGACAGACCCCCCCCCGCCACCGCCTCACGACAGCTCCTTCCCCGCCACCGCCTCACGACAGACCCCCCCCGCCACCGCCTCACGACAGCCCCGCCGCCGCCTCACGACAGACCCCTCCCTTCCCGCACGGCCCGGCAGCCCCGCGGCCATCGCCCCGCCGTACTTCTGCGTGTACTTCCGCGCCTCGGCCTCATCGTAGAACTGCAACGAGAGAGGGAGGCGGGGGCGGTGAGGCCCGGGTCCCCCGGCCCGGCCCGGCCCGGCTCCCCCTCCCGCCCCGCCGCTCACCAGCTCGGGCGGCCCGCGGTGCTCGGGCCGCCGCCCGCTGCCCGCCATGCCGCCGCCTGACGTCACTGCCCCGCGCCGTCGCGCCCAAGATGGCGGCGGGCAGTCGCTGAGGCGGCGCGGCCCGATGGAGCCGGCGGCGCTCGGCCGCCTGCGGCGCCTCCTGCCCGCCGCCCCCGGGGCCCCGCGGCTCGGCCTCGGCCTGGCGCCGTCCCGCGGCGGGCAGACGGGCGGCGGGGGAGCTCCGCGGCCGCGCCGCGACCTGTACGAAGTGCTGGGGGTCCCGGCGACGGCGACGGCGGCGCAGATCAAGACGGCCTACTACGAGCAGTCCTTCCGCTACCACCCCGACCGCAACGCCGGCAGCGCCGCCGCCGCCGCCCGCTTCGCCGCCGTCAGCGAGGCCTACCGGGTGCTGGGCAGCGCCGCCCTGCGCCGCAAGTACGACCGCGGCCTCCTCAGCGCCGAGGACCTGCGCGGGGCCCCCCAGCCCTCGGGCCGCCCGCCCGCCCCCGCCCCGCCGCCGCCGCCCCGCAGCCCCACCGCCGCCCGCCGCGGGCCCGTTCCGCTGCCCTTCGACTTCGACGCCTTCTACCGGGCGCACTACGGGGAGCAGCTGGAGCGGGAGCGGCTGCTGCGGGCCCGGCGGGAGCAGCTGCGCCTCCGCCGGGAGGAGGCCGCGGCCCAGGGACGCTTCAGCCTCCTCTCCGACCTCTCGGTCGGGCTCATCTTCTTCCTGGGCTTCGCCATCCTCTACAGCCTCAAGTGACAGCGGGGCCTCAGCGGGGCTGGGCAGCCACCGGGTCACCCACTGCTGCGGAGGGACAGAGCGCCACCAGCGGGCATGGCAGCTGGCTGGGGGTGTCCCCGGCACCCGCACAGTTGGCAGGCCCCGTGTGCGGGGTCTGCTCCTCAGGCTGTGACAGTTCCCCTCTGCCGGCGTGACCTTCAGACACGGTACGTGACCAGCAGGCACCACACGTGGGCTCTGCTCCTCAGGCTGAGACATGTCCCGTTTGCCAGCGTGACCTTCAGAGACGGTGCACAACCCGCAGGCTCCGTGTGCGGGCTCTGCTCCGTGGGCTGTGACCTGACCCCTCTGCCTGCGTGAGCTTCAGAGACAGAGTGCAACTGGCCGGCACAGCACATCGCTGTGATGTGACCTCCACAAGTGTGACCTGCAGACAGCGTGTGACCACTGGATACCGCCTCATGTGCCCCTGCTGCCAGCGTGACCTTGCAGACGTGGTGCAGGGGCTCGACAGGCTGCGGTGTGCTCCCCCTGCCGATATGACCTGCAGACACAGTGCCTGACAGGTAAATGCGGTTCATGGACTCTGCTTTGTGGACTGTGACATGTCCCCTCCGTTGGCACTGCTGTTTGACCTTGGTGGGAACCACGTGCCTGTTCTAAGCCTCAGCAGAGATTAAATGGCTGTCAGTGGTGTCTGTGTGCTGTGTGTGTTCGTGGGGGGGGTGCTCTCACCAGTGCTGAGTTACGGCTCTCTGTCGTTTTCTCTTAATCCGAGACCTGCCACCTCTGTGCTGTCACACCTCTTGTTACTACATCTTGGGGGAATTTTAGGAGTGTTGGTCTCCAGACTGCATCATTGCCCTTGTCTGTCCCTGTTCAGGGCTTGCCTCGCTGCGTGGTGAGTACGGAAGTCTTGGCACCCTGGAAGAATGAAACCTGGGCCTGTGGCAGCTCCTGTCCTGGTCAGCACGCGACATCGCCCGGAGGTGCTGCCCAAAACACTTCTGTGTTCAGAACAGCCTGTCCTGTCTAGGGCTTGCCAGGAACTTTGCACAAGACCATCCTGCGCAGGCCTTTGTGGCGGGGAGTGGTACACTTCTGAGCGCTGAGTGGCGTTACTTGTGTTTTACATGTATCTAAGCATCATTTGCACATAAGACTGTTTGCCTATTTAAGTATTGAAGTGTTTTAAGAACTAAAGATTGTGTCTCTCAGAGCTTCTTTCTTTCCTTGGTTGAAGGTTTCACCTGTGCTATGCCGGCACTAGACGGAGCGAGCGAAACTTCATGGTATTGAACTCTGAGTGTGCCCATGACTTCATCTGCGTTACTTTGCACTTTGCACTTTGCCCCCACGGCTGGGCCTGGCTGGCAGCCATCTGTGCAGGAGCCAAGCCCTCGCCTCTCACTGCAGCAACCCTGGGTTATGTTTTCTCCCAACACAAAAATGTTAAAAGCAAATGTCCTGTGTTTTCCAGCTGCGGAGTTCTGTGATACTGAACTGAGCCTGAGGCAGTAGCGTGGTGGGGAGTGTAGTGTCTACTGGTATGGGGTAAATGCTGCACAGGAGAGCTTTCTGCCTTTTCTGGAAAGCATTGTCCCACTTCCAGAGTCTGCAGCTGGAGGCTGCCTCATGTTTGGAGCAAATTCAGCCCAGGAGCAGAGAGAGAGCTTTCCAGGATCCTCTCTGGTTGTCAGTCCATCCCTCTGTGTGGGATTATAGTGCTGAAATGTCAGCATATGAAGAGCAGGAGCCTGGCGTTCAAGGGCATTGGTTACAGAGTGAAAGCCTCCAGACTTGTGGCTCTGTGTCACATGCTGATGCATTTTCATGCTACAAACCAAGTCACTTGAAAGACCAAAGGTGGCTTGTTTGGCAGGAAATGTTCTCTTCCAGGCTGGAAAAGCTCGGGATGTCCATGGGAAGCAGTGGGTACTGGGGAGGAGCTCTCTAGTTCCTGGTGTCGTGGCTTGCAGGTTTTTAAGGCGGCCCTGCCAAACAGGAGCTGTCCTCTGGATTGATCTTTCTTAAATCTCTGTAGTGCTGAGGCCTGGGGCTGTGGGCTGTTCCCACAGGCAGGCTCTGTGCCCAGCCAGCTTCCTGGCAGAGAGAGGGTCTGGTGCAGCGGGGAGCAGGAGGAACAGGCTAGCGGGTGTGCTGCCTGCATCGCTCTGCCCCCTGACACTGGGGCAGGGAAGAGCTGCTCCAGTATGCAGACTGGGCTGACTCTCCTGCTCTGTGTCTGGTGCTTGTGTCTGAAGCTGGGGGGTAAAGTACCCAGGCACCAAAACTGAGCTAATCCATGTGCCTTTCAATGGGTGGTCTGGGCAGTTCGTATTACTGGTTCTTCCTCTTCTTCCTGAGGTCTCTATCGTGTATCTTGAACATTAAAGATATCCAGCCATAAACTGGAGACGAAATGACACATCTTTCTTTTGGTGGGCTTGGGTGGTAAATATTCCTTGTACTTGCCTGAAAATGGAGGGTAGGGGCCAGGCTGGTGTTTCACACAGAGACTGCGGCAGGCTGAGGAAGAGGGCGGGGAGGGGGGTCCTGGTTCCCTGAAGCCATGCTGGGAAGGGCGGCACGCTGCCTGCAGTCAGTGGGGAGTGGGTAGGATGGCCTCCCTGGGCCGCCGTGGACTTCACTCCTGCCTGCTGGAGACCTGCGCTGCCTCTGACGCACGGGGGCTGCTGCGCACTTGTGACGTACCCTCTGCGCTCACTGCGCTCTTTGCGCTCACGTGCTGCAGGCAGCGGTTAGTTTTGCTGCTGAGTTTGGTGAGAGGAGGGGAAGCATGGCATGCAGGGTATGGAGGGCTGCTTTGGGGTATCCAGTCTGTCGCTTTTGGGGTGGTACAGTGTTTGCTTCTCCCCAATGTCAGCATCGCTCTGGTCAGGCCTGAATGCTTCCCTGCTTCAGGAAGGATTTCAGGAACGTGGGCACAGAGTGGCTGGAGCTAGTCCAAATGCACAGACTGACTGCCAGCTCCCAGCACAACAGGTTTCTGCCCTTCTGTCTTCTTGTGTCAATACTGTTGTTGCATTCTTGTCTTTCCCTAGTTGTTTCCCTGATGGAGAGGTGCCAGGAGCAACTGGATTTCTTGCGGCTTTCCTTTAGCCAGGTGAGTGCAGTCCTTGTGGGTTGCCTGTGGCACAACTGGTGGGGGAAATACTGCAGGGCCTAACCGTGCCAGCAGTGGTGTGACAGCAGGGGCTTGCGTGAGCTGTACAAACCCACCAGCATCAGAAAGTCCAAGTGGCAAAGGAGAGGAAACAGGGCACAAGCGGGGCTGATAGGATGTGGGAGGCTTGCTGCACAGGTACCTACTTTGTATTTATACCCCATGTTCTACCTCTCCTGTGGCAGCAGCTGAGCAGTACTGTTGTCGAGAGGTGATCATTCAGTGCTCCCGTCAGTGGGATGCTGAGCAATCAGAGAGGGTTACAGAGCTGTCTTCGGAGAGGGAGAAACGCCGGGCAGATCAGCGAGAGCCATGAGGAGTTTGCTTTCCCTCACACTTGCTGCAAGGGGGCACAGGCTTGTGCTCCAGCACCTTCCTCTGGCAGCTGTGTCTGAGCCGTGCAGCGGAGGGTGAAGCTTTGCAGCTGCCTGTGGCCTTGGCTGTCTTCACACCTTGGGGACAACAAGGATGGATCCCTGGGGGTACTGAACCACAGAGGGTTGTTTCTGTGAGAGACAGGGCCCATCTTCCTGTAGCCGTGGGTAGGGGTCACAGCAGGGAACAGCTTCCACTCGCAGGTCTACTGCGGGCTTTGCCTCCTTTTGAGGATGCATCCAGTTACTGCAGAACAAATCTCAGTAAAATACTGCAGCTGTTCTGCAGCCCCCTCCTGGCCCGTGCCCTCGGGGTGGCGAGGATGGCAGTTTCAGCTGAGGAGGAGGTCACCATGAGTTTGTCAGCATCCTGAGGTCTTTGCTGTGAGGAGTGTGATGTTCACGGTGGGGATTTCTTCCTTCTCACTCTCAAGTGCACTGGGGCCGCTTTTACACATTTTCTAGCACATCCTACCCCTGTCTTCATTGCTCTGCAGCTCCACATTACGTCTGGCTTTATACTAAGTGATGTGTTGTATGCATGCTGGATGCTGGTTCTTTGCTCTCTTACGCCTGACACTGATTTTTGCCAGCTCTTAGATTTGTGTCACTGAAAGGAACTGCCCAAGGGTGAGTTGCTGGCGGGGCCTCAGCTATCACCCTATGCCCACCCCTCCAGGCCTGTACTGGTCTACCCTGCACCTTCACCCCAGGGTTTATTCTGTGGAACTTCTTGTTACTCATTCCTACCCTTGAATTACTAACAACAGACATCACACCGTGCTGCTGTAAAAGGGAAGCAGAACTAAAACTAATGGCCACTTGATAATTAGATGCTGTTACAAACTAAGTAAATCAAACAAAAGCTCCAGGCGAGCTGAGACAAGCTAGGATGAAGCCTGACAGCCCCAGTCCTGAGGCCTTGCAAGCTCAGTGCAGACCCCATTCCCCAGTCCTATCCCAGCCTGTTCTCGTGGGCTGATGTCCCCTTAACCGCAGGCTTGGGGTGCTGAGCTGCTCACCTCGGCTGCTGTGCGGGGCAGCCTGTGGGCGTGGTGTCTTGTTGCCTCATTAGGGTCTCTTCCCTCCGTCTGGAGAAGCTGAGCTGCTCTTTGGGAAGGGAGGGGTTAAACCTGGCTCCTGGAAGGTCTTTGGGGTTGCCAGCTGGGCTGGGGGCATGAGGGGCAGAGGCGAGGAGCTGCAGGCTGGGCGAGCAGGGTCTTGAGCAGCATGGGAGGGGTGGCATCGTGTCCCCCCCCCTCCGGAGGGCTGACCTGGCAGGGAGGGGGGTGAGGGGACAGCGCCGGGGACAGCCCCAGCCCTCACCTGCCCTGGGGTCTGTGGGCAGAGCTCTGCACCCTGGTCCTGCTGCTGCTGGGCTGGCGGTGGCTCTGCCCCCCTAGGGAAGGGCCACACGGTTGGCAGCACCCGTGGATGGGGGGGCAGCTCCCCCTCCCTTCAACAGCATCCCCTGCGGCGACTCCTCTGTTAATAGAGTTAACTGTTAATAGAGTTTCCTCTGTTGACAGCCCTGCTGCCAGTGCAGTGCCTGCTGCACAGGGGGGCCCAGCTGGGGCACCCCGGCACCACGCCTCGACGGCTGGCCCCAGCCCGGGGTTTTACATCCCCCGCTGACCTGGGGTTGTGGCTCAAAGGGTCTCTTGGAGGCTGCCCGTGCTGGGGGCACCCCTTCTCTCCCACGTGTCCTGTCCCTCCTGGGCTGGGGGCTGCTGCTTGCCCAGCCTGGCTTCTGAAAAGGGCTCCTATGGACAGAAAGCTAGCCAAGGCCACAGCAGCCCAGCTCACTTTGTTCTTTGGACCATTACTTTTAGTACTGTCAGCTCCGGTGGGACACACTCGCCCTCCCCGGGCTGGAGAGAGGCAGCTGCTCACCTTGAGGGTTCACACTCATGGGGCCGCATTTGCCCTTGCCGTAAGGTGACTCAGTACCTGCGCGGGGCCAGGGAAGTTTGTCCAGGAGCTGGTGACAGACCCATTGCCTGGGACTGCCCGGCCCTGGGGAGCCGTGCAAGGCAGGCGGTGGCTGGGGAGGCCCACTGGTTGTGCCTGGCTGGTTTTCGGGTGGCTTGGCTCCTCGTGCATGGTCGCATGTGCGCTAGGGCCAGCCCCAGTGCTGCGCCCGGTCCCATCTTGCAGGGCAGCGACACAGCTTGTCAGCACTGCCTCTGGCTGGCATTCAGCCTGTACAGGTGCCTGGCTCTGGGCTCCAGCACAAACCATATCCTCACGCCATCGTCTTGGGTTCCTTTCCTCCTGAGCCAAGTGCTAAGGTGGCCTTCGTCTCCCAGGTGCGCATCCAGATCCCCAGGAAGAAGCCTTGTGCTTACCCACCACCACCCTTGTATGTGCGTGCACAGAGCCCTCATAGCTTGACACACACACATCACTCGGGCCCACGTCCCCACGCTGCACCCGCAGCTCTGGTCATCTCACACAGTGTCCAGTGCAGCCCTCGGGGTAGCCTGGGCAACTGTTTGGGGGACGCCAGGACACTGGGTAGGACAGGGCTGCCTGTGCATTGCACAGATGGTCCCACACGGAGAGCTGGCTTCCCAAGTGCTCCTGCTCAGTCCCCTTATTCCCCTGTGGGGCTGGTACGGAACCCAACCAAGCTCTCATGCCATGGTTGCCAGCCTACTATGGTCCTTCCTCCTGGCATGTGGCAAGCCACAGAGCCTGACTGGCAATCAGGCGTGTCCTGGCAGCTTTCGTTGACAGGCTGAGCCCAAACCCAGCCTGGTGGGACCCAGGAAAGCAGGAGGTGCTCTGTGAAATCCCAGATATTCCAGTGACTACCATCTCCTTGCCTGCCAATAAAGCCACGGCAGCTGGTCCCCAATTTATCCTAGTCTTAAACCTGATTTAACTGGTTATACTGGATGAGTGGCCCCAGTCCCACAAGTGAGGGCTGGAGTTTGGAGTAAGGGTGGGGTACCCTCAGTGGTAGAAGGGGTGATCAGACACTGCAAGCCAATGGTCCATATTTTGGGGTGCTTTGTAGCCAGAGCCCCTTGCTGCTTTGGATGATTTCTAACAGTGCCAAGCAGGGTGGGCAGGCAACTGGGAAAGGAGAAAAAAATGCTACAACCAGACAGGGGCTGAAAGCACGAGAAGAGCCTGAAACCAAATCTAAAAAACTAGAAACAGCACAAGAGACACCCCAGAGCAGGGAACAAGTACCCCAGGGGCTGCAGCTGGAGGAACCAGGGCTATCCCCCCCAGCCTCGTCTCACCATCCATTGCGTGAAATTAAGGAAAGCAATAGAGGAGCCTGGGATGACACAGGGCAAGCTCAGGCCTCCTGCCGCCTTTGCCAGTGGCAAAGTCAGGGCTAGTGCGAGAAGTCAGGGCTGAAGTCGGGGCTAGTGCGAGAGGGTGGATGGGGAATGGGCACTAAAACCACTGCAGGGCTGCACCCAGGCCGATGAGACCAGCTGCTGCGGAGCCGTGAGCCCAGCTGCCTGTGGGGTGTAACCCTTCACGGGGGCATGGGCTCAGCTGCTGGCATGAGGTTACCAGAAGGCTTCACCATGTGTGGGGCCAAACTGCTGGGAGATGGTCCCTGGCTGGGGGAAACTCACACTCGCTGGGCTCTGCCCAGCTCGCGGGGGCCCTCGCCTTCCCCAGGGTGTTGGTGGGCTGAGCCAAGTGCAGGTGTGATGCCCGGGGGCTCCCCAGGCTGGAGGACCCTCCTTGACTGCCAGTCATCTCCAAGCCTGGCAAGTGCCCCCCCACAACCGCTTCCTCCCTGCCTGTCCCGTCCCTCTGTTCATAGCCAGAGCCAAGGGGTAAGACAGAGCATGGAAAAAAGCCTTTATTTAGAAAGCACATGGCACCCAGTGCTCCCGGGCCATCTTCCCTGCTATCTCCCACCCGACTGAGCCCACTGACATCCCTACAAACCACCTGCCCCCACCTCCTCTCACAGTTCCTCTTGCTGTGGATGCAGAGACTTCCCCCCCCACCCCAGCACCTCCCCAACTGCAGGACCCACTGCCCAGCCATGGCACCTTCCCCATCCCGCCCCCGGCCAAGCACCTCCATCCCCCTGTGAGCACCCACCCCAGCCCGCCCAGCCGACACCGCAGCCCCTGGGAGCTGTGCCGACACCACGCACCCGCCCCCACACGCTCCCCAGCCAGGGTGCTCCCGCACAGCCCCCGTGGAGGCACAGGGCCAGGAGCGGGGACATCGCCCGTCCCTGCCCTGCTACCGGTGTGGAGGCTCCTGCTTCTGGTGTTGCGGCCGCTGCTGCCTGCGGAGGAGCTGGGGGCTGAGCAGGGGAATGTGTCCAATGAGGCGCAGGGGTGAGCCCGGGCTGGGGATTTCGGAGCAGGGAGATGCTGGCTGGTGTCCCAGGGCTGGGAGATGGTGTCTGGGAGGCACAGCCGGCATGGCAAAGGGCACAACAGCCTCTGAGGGGATGAGAAAGGCGGGCACAAAGCCATAGGAGAGATCGAAGGCTTTGGGGGCTACTCCACTCCGCAATGGGGCAAGGCGGGTTCGTGCCGGGCTAGCCAGGGCACCTGGGCACCCCGCGGGGCCTGCAGGGTCCCTGCCCACCCGCTCCTTCTGCAGCAGCTCCTGCAGTTTCTCCAGCTGTGTCCGGCAGATGTGGGACCGTGTACGGCTCTGGCAGAAGGACTCCAGAAAGGAATCGAGGGGCAGGTCCTGGGCCAGGAACTGCTCTATCTGTGCCTGTGGGACAGGCAGTGGGACAGCATCAAGCCAAGAGGGCTGTGGGACCACAGAGGGAGCCCAGATGGCTGAGCCCTGCTGCTCCTGGGCCTTTTCTCCAGGCCCTGGCATGCAGGAGGGCATGGAGAGGAGTCAGGGCCCAGGTGAGGAAGGGGCAGCAGCACAGGGGTCTCGCTTGACTCACCTCTGACTCTGCCTCGGAGGCGCTGAGCTTGGCTTGGAGCTGGCCCAGGGCGCTCTGTGGGCTCCAGTTCTCCAGGTATGCCTCTGTGTCGGGAGGGGACAGGGCTGCCAACAAACCTCCCCCCGGACACCCCCACTGCCGGGGCTGCGGTCTTTCCCATCCCCAAGCATCAACTTGAACTGAAACAGCCCCAAACATCCCTGGAGCCACCTGAAGACCGAGGCCTGCATCCCACCGTGGCGTCAGTCCCGGCCGAGGGCTGGCTATGTCGCAGGCAGCATCACCCCCCACTGCTCTTGATCACGGCTGGGCCATTTCCCCGGGGCAGGTTCGAGGGTGCTGTGCCCACCCGAGCCCTCGTATTACCGCAGGTTGCTCTGGCCGTGCCGGGCTCTGCCTCGTCCCGTTGCCTGCGCCCCACTCACCCAGGCGCTGCTGCTTGTCCCAACACGCCTCTCGTATCTCCCGCAGCTCCTGGTACTTGATGGCCAGGGAAGCCTTTCCGTCCTCCAGCCGCGGGCGCAGGGACAGGTTCACCCTGGCCAGGGTGCAGTTCGAAGCCAAACACATCTCCCGCTCCAGCTGCAGGCTCTGAAACTGGGGGAACGGGGGGTGTGTGTCAGCACTGGGAGAACCAGTCAGTGCTGGCAGCCTGCCGGGAGAGGGTCTGTCTCCATCCAGGGGCGAACCCTCTCCTCCTGCACTGTCCCCATCCCTCTTGCTCTGCCTGGAAGGGGGGTGCATCCCGCGAGGGATGCAACGGCTGCACCTGGGCTACCCACGGCACAGGGCGGCTTACCTGCAATGTGGCAAACCTCACAGCTGGCTACCCAGCCCCCTTTGCAGAGGAGAGGACTCTTAGCTAGCAAGGATGTCAGGAGAGAGGACACACACCCTCTCTCGCTGCACACATCTTCCACCCACGCGAGAGGAGTCGAGCGTGGTGCCAGGCTGCGCTTTGAGAGGCCCAGGGGAAAGATGCTGAAATCAGCCTGAGGAGGATTTCAAAATAACCTGACCCTGTTCCCGCAGAAACCGCCGGAGCCAGGGAGCACTCAAGGCTCAGCCCAGCTGCGGGGACCGAAGCCAGATGTGGGGGGCAGGGCGAGGGGCCAGGGCCTCCCAGCCTCCCCCGAGCCTCGGGGCGGTGAGAGCGGCGGGGGCAGCGGCCCGGGCCCTGCTCAGGGTTTGGTGGCCCGAGGCTACCTGGCAGCGATGGCTGCGGGAAGCCCGAGCAGCCCCGGGGCAGCCGCCGGCCGGGCCGCCCCAGCCGAGGCTGCCCGGCGGCCACCCCAGCCCAGCCGGGGGCGTTCGCTGCTCCTCCGCAGCCCCGGGGCCGGGCGGCCGGCATTCCGGTACCAAGGGAAAACCCACCGAGCCGCGGTGCCGGGGGGCGGCGGGTGACGCCCGGCCCCGCAGCGCCCGGGGCCGGGCTGTGGGCGGCTCCATCCCGCGCCCCGGGAAAGCCCCGCCGGGAGCCGGGGGGCTCCGCACGGCCCCGCTCGGCTCCGCCGGCTGCGGGACGCGGCCCCCCGGCCCCCCCGGGCTCCCCCCCCGCCCCGGGCCGTACCTTCCTGCTGAGGCGGGCGGCGCGCTGCAGCCGGGGCTCGTCCTGCAGCAGGGCGCGGAGCTGCGCGGTGCTGAGCGCCCCGAAGCGGCGCGGGGAGCCGGGCGGCGCCGGGAGCCGGGACATGAGGCAGGGGACAGGGACAGGGGACGGGACCCCCCCCCGCCGCCGCCGCCAGGAGCCGCGCCCGCCCCCGCCGCGCCCCGCCGGTCTTAAAGGGGCCGCAGCCGAGCACAAGGCGCTCCGGGTCTGCACCGCGCCGCCCCCGGCTGCGGGGGGAACGGGCACTGCCCCCCGCCGTCTGCGTCCTGCGCTCCACCTGCTCTCCGCTGCGTGCGTCCCGCACTGCACCCCTCACTCTGCATCCCGCACCTCCATGCCTGCGTCCCGCACCTCCACGCGTGCATCCCGCACTGCACCCCGCTGCGTGCATCCTGCACCTCCACGCGTGCATCCCGCACTGCACCCCGCTGCGTGCATCCTGCACCTCCACGCGTGCATCCCGCACTGCACCCCGCTGCGTGCATCCTGCACCTCCACGCGTGCATCCCGCACTGCACCCCGCTGCGTGCATCCTGCACCTCCACGCGTGCATCCCGCACTGCACCCCGCTGTGTGCATCCTGCACCTCCACGCGTGCATCCCGCACTGCACCCTGCTGCGTGCATCCTGCACTGCACCGTGTGTGCCCCGTACTGCACCACACTGTGTGCATCTCGCTTGTCACTGCACTGGCCTCATCCTGTACTTCACGGCGCTTCACTTGGGCATCCTGTGGCCACCCTGGCACTGCTGTAGCCATCGGCTGAGGAGAGGGAGCGATGAGGCACCCTGTCACTGCCGGCTCTGTGCAGGCCCCTTTTGTCCCTTGGGGAAGGGAGAGGTGAGAGCGCTGCTCTGCTCCTGATGGGGAACTGCTCACCGCAGCATGTGGTGGTGTTTGCAGGGATTCAGAGACCTAAAAGAAAAATTCAGGGAGCAGAAACCTGCCTGAGGACTATATCAGCTCTGCTTCGGGACATCTCTGTGCGGGAAACTCTCCTTGTACCTTTTGCTCTGTTCTTACTCTTTAAGTAAAAGATGTAGTGGAGAAGCTGGGGAAAAGTAGCAAGCCAGGAGCTGATGGGAGGTGGGGATTGCTTCCCGGGGAGGTTTTACCTTAGTGAAAAACCACAGCTACAGGGAGAGCCCTGCACCGCTGCTGGGGCAGGGACTACTCTGTCCTGGCCAGGACATTTCCATGGAGCAAATATCTGGTGGGAGACAGCATTTAATGTCCACTGCGTGACTTCAGGTGTCACCTCAAACCAATGCTGGCTGCTGGAGCTGAGCGAAGGGAAGCTGCCAGGGAGCTGCTGGGGGCTGGAGGTCACTGCTGCTGGGTGGCCAAGAGCCCAGCAGGATTTAGGAAGCATTTGGATGGGTGGCTTGGAATAAGGAGCTGTGTGGAGCTGGTGCCGCTGTAGGAGAGATGAGAACCTTCCTGTACACTGGGACGTGCTGTGGTGGAGGGACAGGAGGGCAATGCAGAGACACCCACTCGCTGAGCCCATCCTCCTGGGCCAGTGGGTGCCAGCCCTGTTGTACTGTGAGGGTATTTTAGGATGCTCTCCTGCATCTCCTGGCCTGTGTCTCTCCACTGCCTTTGGAGAGCCCTAGCAGAAGACAGCACTGCTGGGATGAGAACCGTTTGCTCCTTAGTCCAGCAGTGCAACTGCAACTCCAATTTTGCCTGTTGCTTGGAGACCCCAGAGGCCCAGGAGCAGCAGCAGTGTCATTTCAGAGTCTGCCCAGTGCCACCTGATGTCGTCGAGCCTGCTGGCTTTGGAAGCCAAATCCACTCTGGGGGCACTTTGGGGTGGGGGCACCTTCCTGACAGCCATCCTCCACCTGCTGCTACCATCTTGTGCCCCTGGTGCAGGAGATCCCCTCTTCCAGCCAATGTCAAGTCCATCATGGACCTGCTCTGTGCCCTGCCTCGCTGTGGTGTGGTGCCCATTGCAAGGCTGGCATGGCCTTTGCTCAGGGTGAATGTCCCTCTCTGTCTTAGAGGATAACTGGTGTCGGGAAAGGCACTTCTGGGATTTCTAGTCCAACCTCTGCATGGCAGAGTTGATCCCAAAACCAGAGCAGGCTGCAGAGGGCTATATCTCATTGAATTTGGGGTGCCAGATTCACCACCAAGGCTGAAGATGCTCCCATCTCTGGAGCAGAGTCCCTGAAGGGACACTTTCCAAGGCCAAGTGGGGACTCCAGTCAGAGCAGGAGACTCTGACAGGGGCTGTACTCTGAGGTCCCAGCAGTCCTCTGTGCTCAGTGCTTGGTGCTGGAGGCTCTCAGGAGAGAAGCAGCCTGCTTCACCCGAGAGCTGCTTTCTGTAGAAGTAGCCCCGAGCTCTCTTTCCTCAGACATCCCCAGGTGCGGAGCCCCATGCTCTGCAGTGCTGAGGGCAGTTCTCTGGAGCAATGTAAGGTACTTTCTGGCTCAGAGATCCTCCACTGCTCACTTCTTTCAGTATTTTCTGATTTCTCAAAGCTTTCTGGATGGCTCCCAGTGGGCACTGGGCTCTGCAGCTGGCAGGCGAGGGCTGGGTTTTCCCTTAGCCGTTGGTCCTGGAAGTGGAACTCACTGCTGTTGCTATGCTGATGCAAGACAAAGCCAGAAATGATTTGTGAAGGTGAAAGTGCTTCTCAAACAGTCTGTCCTGGCAGTGCCCTGTGTTGTGGGATGGAGGAGCTGTAGGGGCCTTGTCCTGCAGCCTCACAGCATCAGCTCTGTTTGCACCTTTCCTGGCAAAGGTTAATCTAAACTGATCTCAGAAACCTGGGTATGGTGAGCCCATTCCTGTAACGAGCTCCTCCCTCATTAGAGCGTGTCCTAATTCAGGTGATTCCTAACATCTAACCTACTTCTCTCTTGCTTCCATTTAAGTTCGCTGCTTCGTAGTCACAGCAGACAGAACTACTGATGCCTTTGAAATTATGTTTCTGCAGGATCAAAGCATGACTGTGCAGACAGACAGGTAGCGACAAACCCTGACAGATGTGGCCTCCCAGCAGGAGCAGGACCTTGGCACCAGGACATTGCCACAGCTTTTGACCCTGGACTGTGAACATGGTGATGATGTGGGAAGAGTTCTCCCCGTGAGAACCACTCAAGGCTTTTTCCCTCCCTAAGCCCCAAGACTCCAGTCCTAGCACCTGCCATGGGATTTCTTGGGGGAGCACATCAGAGATACAGAACAGACGTTCATTAATGGAGAATGAGCTCAAGGAAGCAAATTTATTGGGATGCTTTACCAAGCACCGCAGAGAGGCACAGAGTATATGGAAATTTGTGGCATGTCGCTTTTTTGCTTGCTGTGAGTTCTGGAGACAGCTAAGAAATTCTGATGAAGTCACGCCAGGGCTGAGTGTCTTCCTCCCGCAGGGAAGGTACATGTGGAATCCACAAATTTCACAAGTGATTTTTTTTTTATTCTTGATTATAAACATAATAACAAGGAATCATTGGCAAGCAGAGGGGAAAAGAGCTGAGCAGAGGGGGAGCCTGCACTCAGAGAGAGGAAATGGAAAGTGGCATTTCACTAAAACCCTGCTACCCTTGGGCTCCCCTCTCTGCTCCAGAAAGGCTCAAGCTCTTTGGCCATGCAGAGCCTTGGCAGAGTGTCCAGTGTGGACAGGAGGGGGAAGAAGCACTAACAATATGCAGCTGGTTTGATGAGGATAAGGGAGGATTTGCAGTTGCCTTTGCACAGGTTGCCCCATGTCATGCCGCCCTTGAAATTCAGTCGTACAGAATAACATGCTGAGTACCACCACCCGCCCTCATAGCTGTAGGCACAATTCTTACTGTAAGTGTCCTGATCCCGATCCTTTGTGGAGAACTTCATGTTGTCATGCATGGTGTTGGGATTGTCTGAGGTCATGGCATCCCCCGCCGTCCCTGTGTAGGAGCCCAGCCTCAGCCGGTAGCCATGGGACTCATCTTCCACGCTGAAGAGGTTGTAGTCTGCGAAATTGGTGTTGTCGCTGGAGTCCTGGATGATAAACCTGACCTGGTAGACCTTCTGCTTGGCGATCTGATGGATATACTCAGTGCCCAGCCAATACTCGCTGCGCACGCTCCCAAAGCCGTACTTGTAGGTGCTCCAGGACTCGGCCCAGGTGACTGGTGTGTCTTTCTGGTTCCTCTGGATGACCGTCCAGCCCCCGTTCGTTGTATTCATTTCACAGTACACCACGAGGTGGTGGAGCCCTTTTGGCTGGATGATGTAGACACCGCTGCGGCTGCCAGGAGGGATCTCGCTGCAGTCCTTGGGCCAACCTGGGGCAGGAAACAGATGGTTATTAAATCCCACACAATGAGACACTGAAAGCACCCGATATTTCTTTTGTGCCTATATCCTGTTGCACACACATTCTTGGTCTTGTGTTCCTGCCATGTGCTCACAGGAGTAAATCAAAGTCTTGAAATGATCAATGTAAGAGTTGGGCTTCATATCTTCCGAAGACGGGATTCAAACTGATGGGGACACACTGCCAAAATGTCTTGGCCTGGTGAGACCAAGCCAGACATTGCCTTCACCCAGCAGACAGTGCACCCTGGCCCAGGTTGGATTCAGTCTTGCAGTGCTGTGGTGATTTGCCTGTAGCATGCAGGTGATGTATCACCACACAGACAAATGCAAATCTGGGTTATAAAGCCATTTGCTGTTACAGCATGGAGGCTTTAGAGCTTTATAGTAATCTCAGAAACCCTGGAGAGAGTGTGATCACATTGCTAATATCATATTGCACATCCATATTGCTAATAATTAAATTGGCCCTTGTGATCTCAATAGGGCAAATCCATGGGTTTTCTCTGGGCTTACCCGAGTAGCTCTTTCGAGACTTCCTGACTTGTTTGATTTGATTATGATCTTTCCATGCTCCAGAGTGTCAGCAAGTCAAGGGACTTGCTCTGCTCCTAGTACCTCTGCTACCGGTTATTCCTACCCAGATAGGACCTATCTTGCGGTCCTATGGGCTAATGTTGACTCAGTCAGTTCAGTAACACAGTCAGTCTCTGTCTTACCCATTGTCATCAACTGTATAGTGAAAATAGGAAAATAACCACTATCACCACTTCCCAAAGGCCAATAATGAATCATCACTTTCCAGTTTCGATCTTTAGGTGGAAAATTCCCCATGCTAAAGATCCTCATCAGCTGCTGAGTCCAGGACATGGCTGGTAATAGAGTCCCCCCGAGGTTATGAGCTGTGTCACCTCTGCAACCTATCTGAAAAATCAACATTTTTCCTGGCAGGAGCCAGTGCACATGTAGGACATGGGCTAAAGTGTCTGAGAGCTCTTCAGGAGCCCAGCAATTGTGAAACCTTATGAGCAGATGTAGTCCTTGAGAAGAGACTTACCACGGCCCGCCAGCGGGTGGGGGGCAATGTCTCTGACCTGTCGAACGTGTTCGTCACCGTTATCTGGATTAACAAGAACAGAGGAGACAGGAGTGAGGGTTGAGAATAGACATGTCAAATGCCTGCTTGGGAGAGCACAATCTTCTCCAGATGATATTCCTGTTTCTCTGTTGTTGCTCCTAATTCCAGAGGGACTTTGCCATTTCAAGTATCAGCCAGTTGGTCGTTCGGGGGAATTTACGTGTTGGCAGATGCTTCTTTGGTGAGAAGGATTTGGGCACAGAGCGTGGGGGAAAGACCCCGAATGGTGGTGGCAACATTGGAAAGATGGTTGTTAAAGTGCAGTAGAAGCAGTTAGGAAGGGACTCAGGAAGAAGAGGGATTAGAAGGGGAAGAAACGTGAGAGCAGGCACAGGAAAACTGGTGCAGATATCAGGAGCTGGGAGAGGGGCTCTGCTCAGCTGGGTCGGAAGGGAACTTGAAGGGTGTTGCTGGAAGAGAAGATGGTTATGATTGAATTAATGCAATTCTTTTGCAAGGACATCTTCTGTGTATCCACTGATGGCTACAAAACAGAGGAATGAATCACAGGCTTATGGAATCACAAAAGCCATTCCTGTCCCCTCTCTGAAACGGATGCCTAACCCTGCAGCCGCTGCTCTCTGACATCCTCAAGTATCTGCTCCCTGCTTTCACTCTCAGCTGGTGCTTTCCTATCCCCTCCCTTATGAAGTGTTTAACTTAAGCCTCTTGCACTGTGTATAAGCCCATTCCTTCTCTTACTACACCCAGAGGACACTTTTTCCTGCACACAGACTGTAATATTGCTATTAATTCCTCCTCCACGGTCTTCTGATTTGAGAGCTAAACCATTCAGCTCTTCAGTCTTCCCTCACACAGTCTGCCTGCCAGATTTTTGACCCCTTTCCTTTTGACTCTCTCCAAATGTGTCTCGAAGCCCACCAGTGAACGTGGTGGTTGGTCTGAGCCTGTGTGGAGTGGGAAACACTCATGTAATGTGGTCTAGAGGACTTTCCTACCATGGTATTTACTTTTACTGTAGCCATATGAAGCTGTTCACTCATGTTTGTTTTGTAAGTGACAGTCTGCCCCTGCTCCTTTCTGCCTTCACTTCCCATCCATTTGGAAGCACTCCTCCACAAGTCAAGACTTTTGAATGTTAGCCTGTCTGCTCTGGCACGCCCATACTTACCCATCTTGCATTCATGCTCCTCGTGTTTTCAGAGCACCCTACCAGTGGTCTGGGTGAGAGATGAGTGTGAGGCCCAGAGCATGTCCCCTTTCTCTACTCAGACTTGCAGTTCTTGGTGAAGCCCAAGCTCTTGTCTCAGTCACGGGTGCTCCCTGTGTTGGCAGTTTCCTGACAGCTGACCTTTGCAGTGAAGGCTGATGTGAAACCAGCATCAAACACTTGGACCTTGAGCTCTTCTGCCAAGAACTCATCCTCCTCCCTTGGAAGGGAACCAGCTCTTTCTGTCATGTCATGTCCCACCCACAGCCCCCAGTTTTATTCCAGGAGCATTTCTTGGAGGCTTCCTCATTGCTCCAATATACCCTGCTATTTGTAGGTTACTCTGTGACATCGTCTGGCTGATTGCTCTGTGTCAGTGCCACTGCTTAGACTCTTTGTATTAACTTCACTTAGTTCCTCTTTGTATTCACTTCACTCTTGAATTCAGTTCTCCACTGACCTTATGATTTCCAGAGGTGGCTACTGTTCTCCATGTCCTCAAAACACATTGTGATTGTTTGCCTTAACATCTTTAACACCGCTTCTCCAAGGAAGAACCCATGGCCAACAACACCCTTGGCTTGGTCTTGCTGCCAACGAGACCAAACCTGTCCCTTCTCCTGGGATCCTGTGAACTCTGGGCTTTGGACTATTGGACTCACTCATGGGCAGAAGAACTTCATGCCAGACAGGAGAAGAGACAGGCAGCAAGCAGAGGAGGACTCTGAGACGATTCTTGTTCCAGTAAGACAGCCTATATTGCATTGACATTGCCCATGCATAGAGCAGTATTTAGTCCTCCCTCCACGCTGCAGGGGTGTGGTTAGGCTGATGTGGAGGTCTGTGTAGGATCTGACTGAACGTGACCTCGTTTGCCTCTGCCTATTGTAGTGGTATACTTACCGAGCTGCGAGGACTCTGGGGGAACATTCATAATTTCATCCATCGTGCCATTGAGGAGATGCAAGTTTTTTATGTCAAAAAAGGCAGGAAGAGATGCTGCCGGGGCCAGCAGGCAGGTGAAAAGCAGGAGACAAAGGCACTGGGTAGCTGAAATGGGAAGAGATTAAAAAAAGAAGAAAGGGATCATAACTCTTCCATTAGAGAGCCATGAATCCCATTTGACTCCTTTACTTGCAGAGTAAAATAGGAAAATAAAATTCTTTACATGTAGAGCTCCCTCTTGGAGCCATAAGCCCCAATTCACTCATTTAGATGAGCTGTCGTATGCTCATTAGCAGGAGTCATTAGCGGTGGTTTTTGAGACAGAATAAGTGCAAAAACCTTGTCCAAACCCAAAGTGTCTGTAATCAGAAATCCCTGTAAAAACCAAGTCTTGGAGCTGGAGATAACAAGCAGGATGAGCACGGAGGGAGGAATCCCCTTTCCTCCCAGCTCCCATCATGCTCCCATGACACTCTCAAACGGTGTAAGCTGGGACTACACCTCCCTCCAGTCCAGGTTTGTGGGCAGGAAGAACCCAGAGCTCTGGGTGGGAACAAGCCCCAGGCAGTGCTGTGCGTATTTCTCTGCTCTGCATGAAAGCAGCATGACTGAGAAGGGCAGCACAAACTTTCAGGAATTACTGCCTGGCTGGTCCAAATTATCTCCTTTCTATGGTTATCTGACTACTTCAAAATTTCCATATGTAGCCAGCTGCTCCAGTTTGTTCTTATTCAGAGCAGCTAGGGAAACCAGCACACTTTTTGCAATATTAAATCTAAGTAAAATAATAGAAAGTTTATCATGATTCCTAGAGAATGGGAGACACCTGCCCAAGGGCCAATCTGTTCATGATATGACAGATGTATCTCACCCTGGCAGATTGCCAATGTGATCCCTCCACTGTCTGAAACGCAGCAGAGCCAAACTTATTGCACTGCCCTGGGATACCCGGCTTTGGCACCGTTCCCTGAGATGACTGAGAAGGAAAACAATGATGCTGGCCTGGAACCGCTGTGTGCGATTGCAGCCACCCTAGAGACAAGCACCCCTTTCTACGAATGCTCAGAGCTGTCCCAATCGTTTGAGCTGGTTACAGTTTGACAGCAAAGGTCTTTTAAACACATTTCAGTCCAACTGATTTACTTCTCAATTCCTACATAACATTTAGTGTATAGGGCACGTTTAAAGACAGCTCTTCTTTAGGCCACCAGAGAAGCAATGCTCCCTCCACCGCTGGCCCATTCCCTCATGAATGGTCATGAAAGGTCTGGGTAGGAAGGAAATGCAGGGGAGAGGATCACACCTCTCCTGGGTGTTCTTCTGGGGACAGTGGTGTACTTTCGAGCATCTAACCTCCAGATCTTGATACCTGTTCAATATCGCTTCTTAAGCAAGAATATCTCAAAAAATCCATTTTCTCTTCTAGGGTATTTAATACTTTCCTTGGAGAACTGAAAATTACAAAGAATGTTTGGTAAATATGAGGCTTGTAAAACGGGCTATCTGGCACTCCAGAGCTACACTGATACAGCCTGAAAAGAACAGAACATGCAGACTCCTGCTCCGGTTCCCAGCCCAGGGCACAGCGAGCCCAGACAATGTAATGGACTTAGCGCTGGGATGGCCGGGGCGTGGGGAGAAGGGAGCCCTGCAGAAGACAAAGTGCTGGGATGCCCTGTGACCCGCAGCCACACGCAGTGGTGCCATCCCCTCCCATCCCATCCCACACTCACCCATGCCGTCTCTGTGGGGACCCTGCGGATCGGGAAGCTGAACGGGTTTGGCCTGGCTGGAGGGGTGTCCAGCCCGAAAGTTATAAGGCTCAGGAGGTGAGTGGGTGGAGGCACGAGACCCAAAACACAGCCCTTGTCTTCTGGTTGGCAGCAGGACTAGTGGTTTACGGCTTATTTGCTCTTCATCATTAAGTGATAGGTCTTCAGACAATGAAGGCTGTGTCTCACAAAGGTGAAGAGCTTTCTTCAGAGGCAAAGCAAATAATTTGGTGCCAATAAGTGAATGCCTTAAAACAACTGCGATTTACAGTGCCTGGCTGCCCCCCTGCCCTGGCAGGGTTTCCCCAGGGAACGGCATCCTCTGGGAACCTCCACACATTTCAACTCGTAGGCAAATACTCAGATGACATTCCCCCTCCTGCATAGAAATCAAACATCGGGCATAAATCACTCTCTCCAGAGCAGGCATCGAGCCCAACAGCCACTGGGGACCCCATTAGACACTTCAGGGAAGAGGTACTCCAGTGTTCTTGGCAAATTGTGCACCGAACTTCAGAAAGTGCCGCTCCAGGTGCCTTCTGACGCGCCTGACCTGCCACCACCACACTGCCTCTTGCACAACATGCACCGTGGTCACCCCTGGCACCACAGCCCTTGCAGCAGTCACAAGGGAGTTTTGGGAATCGTGACGTGACACTGATGTAAGATGGTCTCACTTCAAGCCCCTCTCTGATACTAGGAGTGCTTACACCATGGATTTCTTACAGAAAATGTCAGACCATCCTTTTCCTAGTGATCGATACCCGCAGTATTGTGAGTTATGAGGACTCCTGTACCCCAGCATCCACCTTGTTCTGGACAGCACTGATACCTGCGAATATAGATAGAAGCTATCAATTTAAGTAGTTAGAATCATTATACAACAGATGTAACCAAACAAAAGCAAATCTTTGTGAAGAGTTAAGATATTTGTAAGATAAGGAGCTCCTGAATACTCCCCTTTAGACAGCTAGCCCTTGGGGAGCAGATATGTGGAGCCATGAGGATAAGAAAGTTGCAGGGTGATCATTAGACCAGAACAAATCGACCTTGAAGAACATGGCATACGTGACCCCAGAACTGAGTTTGCGCAGAAGTAAAGGTCAGTCAGCGAACACAGTGAAGAAGACTACGAGCCTTCATCTGAAGACCCCCAAAGACCACCTGAAGACCACCACAGAAGATGATTGCACATGTGGATCGGACATTTACATATGTTAATAAGTTCCAGGAAATCTCATGTTTATGTAAACGAATTCTCGGAAATCCTATGAATATGTATATTTTCATAGTATATAATTACTGAAAGTTTATCAAGCCATCAGAGCACTTATGGTGGAACTATCCCCAGTGCTGCCCGGTGCCGCAATGAAGAATGCCTGCTTTCTAAAACTCCAAAATTAAGTTTTAGAAAGTGAATTATTTTGCCGCTTTCTGGTAACAGCATAAGATGGCCAGAGCCTGCGGAGGAGCAGGCTGGGCTTTTGTCACAGGCTGTTCGCTTGCAGCGTGGCTGCCTGGTCATGGAGGCTCCTGTGCATGCCCTGCTGTGCTGCTGCTTCTGCTCAACAGCAGATGCAAGCAAAGGCAGGCAGCAACCCTCAGCAGAGCTTCACCAACAGCTTCCAGTCCCTGGCCAGCTTTTCCAGGAGGCTGTGGCCAGTGTTTGGGTTTGGATGTGCAAAGCAGGCAGGGGGAAGGCCATAGAGGGGATTTCTCTGAAACCCCAGCTGTGTCCTGGGGCCCAGCTCCTGCTCTGTATATGTTTGATATTGAAAGAGCCACAGTTATGGCACAGATCTGTTTATTGCCCCATCCTGGGCTGCATCTGCAAAAATGCAGCCAGGAGGGTGAGGGAAGGGATTATTCACTTCCATGTGTGAGACGACAGCCGGAGGGCTGTGTCCTGCGTGGGGCTCCCCCGTACACAACAGCGACTAAAACTCCAGAAGGAATCCAGCCAAGACCACCAAGACAGTCGAGGCAGGAGTGCGACATATGTGGACAGGCTTAGAAAGAGGGGCTTGTTCAGCCTGGAGAAGGGAAGGCTGAGATGGGATTTTGTTGCTGCCTACAGCTACCTGGTGGAGGGTAGATGGAGTCAGGCTCCTCAGAGCACTGTCTCATTTTGGATGCCTCATTACAAGAAACACATTGACAGAGTGGAGCAAGTCCAGCGGAGGCCACCAGACTGGTCAGGGGCCTGGAGCTCAGGACGTGTCAGGAGAATCTGAGAGAACTGGGCTTGCTCCACCTGGAGAAGAGCAGGCAAAGGGGAGGTCTTATTGCTAACTACAAATACCTCATGGGAGGATACAGAGAACATGGAGCCAGACTGTTCAAGGAGGTGCATCGCGGTAGGATGAGAAGCAATGGATCTAAGTTGGAACATGGAAATTCCAGTTAGAAATAGGGACTTTTTTTTAACATGAGATTGGTCAAATACTGGAACAGGTGCCCAGAGAGAGACTGTGGGATTTCTATCCTTAGAGGTGTTCAAGACTTGACTGGACAAGGACCTGATTTTTTTAGATCTGCTTTGAGCAGGGGATGGACTAGATGGCCTTCAGAGGTCCCTCCCAACCTAAATTATTCTATCACCCTGTGATTCTATGACTGTTCTTGGAGATGCATGGGGATAGGATGACAGGCAACAAACATAAGGGAAGGGAGAGAAATTAGAATTAGATAAAAAAAGAAATCAGCTTGAGGGTGTTCAAAGACTGAAAAAAGAAAAAAGAGAAGTTGCGGGACCTCCATTCCTTGACTTATTCACAACTGACCCAGACATAACCCTAAGCAACCCATTCTAAGTTGTCCCTGCTTTGGCCTCGAGATCAGACCACAAACATTCAGAGGTCCTCCTGGTCTTGGTTACCCTGTGTTTCTCCGGTTCTCTGAAGAGCCCCCTCCCCAACCCTTATGCATCTGTATTTCTGCAGGAGCACAGCCATGGTGCCAGGCCTTGTGCAAGATGCAGAGCTGGCTGCAGCAGAATGTGCTTTGAGAAGCCACTTTGTAAGCTGAAAGAGCTATAGCAAAAGCCTGAGGGCCTATGGAGCATGAGGGACCCATACAGCCAGCCAGGCTGGTGTGATTTGCTCTTTCAGGACTAACTGCTACTGTCGTGGCCCTGAGTGCACCAGTAAGCCTTAATGGCTGGTGGCCATTCCCACCTGGGACCTTCACCTGGGCCCACGAGGCTTGTTTCAGCTCTGCCCTGGGCTTTCAGTCCTAACCTAAGTCACACTGTATGAGTACTGGTCTCCAGTCCCCTCTCTGGCCTTATTTTCTGGATGGATCTTAGACCTACGCTGTAGATAGATAGATAGCTTATTTCCTGGATGGACCACTCAGATCTGTGTTGTAGCTTATCTCCAGCCCTGCCCTTTGCACTGTGTTCTTTTGTCCAGGATCTTGGGCCAGCTGACTGCTTGCCTTGCTTGGAGCTGTTGCCAACACTCAGCTCTGCCTCTGTGCTCAGACCCAGCAGGACAGAGCCCCACCAGTAAGGGCATTGCCTCCTTGGGGTTTACCCTTGGCTTCTGACTTGCCTGCCCATGGGGAGCAGCCATCCTTTGTTGCTCCCGGAGAGCTGGCTCACACCTTCCTTCTCCTCCCTTGAGTCCTGCATGGTGCCCCCTGCTCTGGAGTGCAACCACTGGTTGTTGTCCTCAGCTCTGCTTCCAGCCTGTATCTGCTCAGAGATCCTCTTGCAGCTGCCTTCTTAGAAAGAGGTCCCATGTCAGCATGGTTTAGAAAACCTTTGTTTGACAGCTTTGAAGACACCTGGAATATTTGAGCTAAAGTCAAAACCAGGGTCTCTGCTGGGCTGTAGATAAGCTGTCCTGTTGGCACAGTTTCTTTGAAGGAAACACCCTTTGCATCTATTCGGAGCAGCCCTGTGGAGCCTGCTGCACACAGGGGCAGGGGAGGACTTCCGCTCCATGGGCCCCTGTTCCCACTACATCTGGCAGCCCTGTTGCCAGCAGTGGTCCCAGTGGTGGCTCACCAGCAGCAGCCTGCCCACCAGCCCCGGCACAGGCACCCCACTATGCCCCGAGGCATCGTATTGCTCAGTGCTGGTGTTAGTTCTGGCAGCAGCCCATGGGAGCCCCCAAGGCACCTGATTCCCTTGCCCCCAAAGCAAGGGGACACGGCCCCTCTGCCTGGGGTCCTTCTTTCCAGGGCAGCTTGAGCCCTCCTCCCTCCATAGACTTGGGAGTGCTGTTTTTATGATTCTCCCAAACCAAATGAGGCTGCAGACGAGGGCTTCCAACCTCTAAACAAGCAAGCAGGGGTGAGATCTAAGAGTGCAGATGGAAGTTGATCCAGGGATCCCTTACCTCGGAGAGGTCTGGATGCCGCTGTCCATCCAGACCTGCAAGTTTCACTGCCTGATGTGGGCTCCTGCGGTATGGAAAGTTTGGTGGGAACCTCAGCTTGGCACTGGCTTGCTGTGAACACCAGGTTTAAAGCTGTGCCATGAAGAAGGCATCTGGTCAGTAGGCCACCGAAACCAACAGAAGAAAGTAGAAGGGCCACAACTTTAGCCTCTTAAAATTGGCTTGACAAAGTGATGAAGCTGTCTGCACCTTCTGGCACCAAGAACAGCCCTCCCAAACAATCTGTCCTGAGAGCATTTTGCTTCTGTAGAGGGAGCAACCCCTGGTCAACATTGCTGGGGCTGGGGGGGATCTACAGGGTCTCACCAGGCCAAAGATAGGGATTGGGAAGGAGAATGGCAAAGGGACCCACAGGCACCTGCTTGTTACCTGGAACCCTTGCCCTCTACTCAGAGCATGCAGATTGGGGTGCCAGGGGATGCCGTGTATGCAGTGACTTCTGGCTGCTGGACACTGTTTCCAGCCCAATGAATTAACTCATTGATCCTGAAACCTGCCAGTGGAGAGTTAGAAAGCAGGCACGTCTCTTGAGGACCTATCCTCATCTTTCCAAGGTCACCTAATCTCTCCTCCTTTGCTAGTTTCTGTGTGTATGTCCTTAAAAAGCTGGGTCTCTCCACTTCAGTTTGATCATGGCTCTCCAGAATTTGCTCCAAGTGGGCAATTCACATGTAGTGTTTCTGTAGCTGAGAGAGTCAATAATTGAAAAGGGGATTATTTTGTACTTCTCCGTCTGGAAAGGCATGCCTCCCTCCCCTCAGGGGGTTTAGTCGTGTTGTCATGGGATCTGAAAACTGCTCGAGTCACAATCTGCAAGTGCCTCCTTGTGCCTCTACAAATAACAAGTGTGAACACGAGTGGGTGTGTGCAGTGCCTATAAAGTCACGGTGGAAAGCTCGGCATGGGAGGGTGCACCACTGGGTTCCTGCTCTCTGCTCAGCCGTGCTGTTATGATGGGTGAGTTATCTTCCCAGCAGCACACTGCATTCATGTGTGGTGCTGGGCTCAGACAAGACCTGACTGGGGTGAGTATACAAAGGCACAAGATGATTAGCAGGACAGCAGCCAGGATCTTGCCTGGGTGATGCATGCTGCCAGGCACCCTGGTAGCAGAAGGGGCGCAAGACCAAAGCACCAAACGACACACATGCTTGGTGCCAGCCTATGCTTTCCCCAGGCTACCTATGCCCTGTCTTCCCATGTCCTGTCAAGGAAGGTTAATGTGGAGACCTAGATTTCAACTTGGTCCTTTCCCTTCCTGACCAATGCATGTGGCACATGTGGTTGCACAAGGGTCCTTTCGCAGGCATGGTGGCATCTTCCCTGGTATCTGAGCTAGTGCAGGGTGTAGGGGTGTGCTGGGGGCCAGCACAGAGGGTTTGGGCTTGTGTCACTGTGTGGGCCCAGGAGACTTCCTCCTGTCTGCTTGGGAGCTGGTATCCGTGCAATAGGACCCATCCTTTGGATCTGGTTTCCCACTAGCTGTCATTGGGCTGAAGTGGCTTAAGCATGATTACTCCAAAAAGAACTGTTTCTTGTGACCCCTGCCCCCTGGCAAACTACTCTCCCCAGATCTAGCTGTGTCATTGTCCTCTCTTAGGTACTCTTGGGCTGTAGGTTCTGAGAACAGATCTGCAGGTTGCTGTCTGGTGCAGGGAAGGGACTGATCAAGAGGGTGACAAAGCCATTTCTCACCTTACTTCAGCCCTGCAGAGGCAGAGCCTGCACTGAAGCTGCAGCTCCCCCCACCCCGGGAGCCCCCTGCTCCTGCCTGTGCCCTGTGGCTCTGCCTTTCCTGGTCCAAGCTCCCCAGGGGCTGTTGGCAGGGGCAGAGGGGGCTGGCCAGGGATCCTAATGGTTCTGGGCCCTTTTCTCCCCAGGGCTCCAGGCTGCGACAAGTTGGCTCCGTGGGGACCTTGTCCTCCTACCCACAGTGGTGGCGATGCTTCTCCTCTGTGCAAGCGCTGGCCCAGCAGTACCCACTGCCAGCTCCCGGGGTGGTGAGTATGGAGCAGGTGGGGGGCACTGGCTGGGCACCAAGGCGCAGGGCAGGAAAGTGTCTCCCTAGCTCAGCTTAGACTGACTCTCAGGTCTGCTAAGTGCTAGGAAGACCAGCATGCACCCAGGCTGATGCACAACACAAGACCTCCTCGCAAACAAACCATGGCTTGTAAGGGAAGCAGCCTGACACCTGTCCAGCCATCCTCACCCCCTTGGTGGCTCCACGCTGAAACCAAGGGGTTTCTGCCCCAACACCATAACTTGGCAGGATTGCTCTGCGGTACTTGTGTCTTTTTGCACTTCAGTTCTAGGAGAGATCCTCCCAGCAATTTTTTTTTATTTTTTAGCTCATGTTGGATTAGGAGTACTCCCTTCCTCCCTGCAAGGGAGGGTTACACTCCCTGCAGGACCTCTGTGCCCAAGAAAAACAGAATTTCATGAGCTGAATCGGAGTTACCCACAGCAAATTGTCCCTCATCAGACAGAAAACAAGAAAAACAAGCTAGACAGCAAATTAGTTTGGCAAGTAAGTCATGACAAATCAGTCCTGCTAACAGATAAGCTACAACAAGCTGGGGGAAGAGATCCCTGTGAGATCAAGGTAGAGCTTAGCCTTCTTTGGCAATGTCGTGACCCCCAGGGAAAACATAAATTTTTATTACATATCCTCATCCAGTGGAGCATTTTGGACACTTCTGATCCTTGCAAGAGCTGCAGCTCAACATATCAAGGATCTTGTGTGAGGGTCAGATATACTTGGAGGACATCACTGGCATCTGGAAGATTTTTTCCCCCTCTTTTCTTGGTCGGATGCATTAGAAGGCTCTAAACGAAATAGCAAGTCATGAGAAACAGAGCCTAGGGCTATTACCAGGGCCACTGTCTTAGAGACCTTCGGTTGCCCTGCGGATGAGCCAGTGGGAAAGCCACTCTACACTATGGAGTAGACCACAGATAAAACCAGCCCTTTTTGTCCTGAGTCCTTACAGGAGCTTCTTGTTGCCCTGACAGACTCATGTGATCCTTCTCTCTCCCACCCCACCCTCTGTTTGCTGCTGTCACAGGGTTCCCTGCAGATTGCAGCCATCTCCGCAAGACCAGCCCCAGCGGGGTGTATGTCATCCAGCCAGCGAGATCTCCCCCACGCGTGGTGTGGTGCGACATGGAGACCGAAGGCAAGGGCTGGACTGTTGTCCAGAGAAACTCTCATGACACTGAGCTCACGTGGAAGCAATCCTGGACCACCTACAAGTATGGCTTTGGGAATGTGCAGGGTGATCACTGGCTGGGCACTGAGTACCTGCACCTACTGACGCAGCAGGGCACCTACAAGGTCCGCTTCATTGTGCGGAATAAAGCCAACGTCACCCATTACGCTGAGTACGACATCTTCAGGGTGGAGAGTGAGGCTAGCGGGTACCCGCTGAGGCTGGGCCGGTTTTCTGGTGATGGGGATGACTATTTGACCAGCTATCACCCCAAGAAGGGGGGCATACACGACAACATGAAGTTCAGCACAACCGACAAGGACCAGGACCAGTACAGTGGGAACTGCGCCAACAGCTACGGGGGCTGGTGGTATGATAGGTGCCAGAACGTCCTGCTCAATGCCAAAAAACACATCCTTTGGCCAGGATTCTGTGATAATGGCGACTGCGCATCCTCCCTCATCCTGGTCAAACCCACAGATGTGTGCTGACCGTGCCGCAGTGCCCAGCCTCCCGCGAGTTTGTGGGAGTGCCACCGTCCCCAGCTCAGTGCCCCGTTCCAGTGCCTGCCAACAGCCCCGTGCCAGCCCCGGTGCACGTCCTGCGCTGCCTGCATCTCCCGCACCATCACCAGCTGAAACACAGCGGCTCTGGGGCTCAGGAGCAATCGCCCAGAGCCCGGTGCTCAGGCAGCTTTGCCCAGTGCCACGGTGCTGGCCGGCACTGGGACGCAGGCACTGGTTTGGGGTGGGTGCGCCCACTCCTGTCCTGGGGAGGGGGAGACAGTGCAAGTTCCCTTCCCTGTGCAATCCCTGTATCCTTGCTTTGCTCAGGCCCTGCTCCCTCCCCGGGCCCCATACACCCCACAGCTCTGCTACCCACGGTGGGAGAAATCAGCTGCAATAAACCCTGGAGCCAGACTTTGCTGCCTTGTGTCTACCTGCCGCCGCGACACTGCACATAGTGTGTGGGGATCACTCTGTCCAGCCTCCGGGGTGGCGGACATGGGGGAAAGTAGGTGTATTATGCAGGTCTTCTCTTGGGCAAGGAGACACACCTGCCCAAGAGGTGCCAGATCTCCCTGGGAAATGCAGAGCTCACCTCCCCCAGGACTGGTGTGGTGGCTGCTGGATTCAAGATGATTTGCTCAGGCAGTGCTGGCCCAGGTCAGCTGTGGAGCTGATTCTGCTCCCAGGCTGAGCTGGTGCAGAGCTGGTGTGGCATGCAGGGGTTTTGTGCTGATTTTTCTTTTTTTTTCCTGAAATATTTCAATGTTCCATGGTGAAAAGCCTGACACCGACTCTCCCTGCTGCTGACTGGCCCCAGCATCAGCCCGTAACATGAGCTTTTCTCCATTTGGTACGGTTGCTGTACACAGCTGAGTACAGCTGTTGTACCTAATTCTGTCTGTGGTTTGGTTCTCAGGTCTCTGGACGCAATATTGCTTCCAATGGCTTCTTCCAGCCACTGTGCAATAAATTGTGGCTGTAAGGCTACGATTAGCCAACAGGGCTAGCAAAGCCCAGTATCTTGCAAAACCCTCGCCCATAGTTTGCCCCTGCCCATGGCTGGGTGGTTGCTCTGTGCTGGGAAAGGGAAGAAATCACCACGGATTGGAGTGTGGACAGGGTGGTGGGCTCCCTGAGGCTGCGAGAGATGTGGGTAGGTCAGTCCCATCGTACTCTGCTGCAGAAGGGGAATGTGGCTATGGATCTCTTTGCGATGGAGGGAAGCTTGAACTGTGGCTTTAAAGAAGCCGCAGTTCCTCTCCTCTGCCTTTGGAAGAAAACCTGAGCTTGAGGAAGGTTTGTGGCTGTGAATCCTGAACAACTTGGGACTCTCAGGCCAAGATCTGTGACTGAGGTCCCAGGGCACCCTGCAGAGCTATGGCAGTGCTGCATTCCTGAAGAGGCTGCACAGGCAGCCTTGGCTGCCCTGGAGGCATCTGTGGGCCTGCAGCCCTGATGTATGGGGAGGTGAATGTATGAGGGTGATGCTGGTTGAAAAAAGGCTTCCCAGTTTGAGCTGACTTGAGAGTAGCATTTCTGGACTGAGAGATATGTCTGCTGGTTTAAAAAGTCATTTGCACTCCAGCCTGGATGTGCAACCTAACTGGAGGGGAGAGGCTTGGCAGAAAAGGCCTTGGGGTTCCTGGTAAACAGCAATTTGCCCAGGAGTCAGCAATGCACCCTTGCAGTGCTGAAGGTGAACTGCATCCTGGGCTGTATTAGCAAGAGCGCAGCCAACACGACATCATTTCCCTCTGCTCAGCACTGGGAGACCACATCACAGGTACCAGGTCCGCTGTTGAGCTATGCAGCGCACAGAGATATCATCACACTGGCACAAGCCCATATGGACCCAAGCTGATCCAGGCCTCTTGAACTTCTGGGATCCCTGCCGTGTCAGGCTGCCTCAGCTCTTAACCCTCTCCCAGACGTCCCAGCCATGCCGTGCTGTGTGCCCTTGCAGTGCTGTTGTCCCTTTCTTCCCTGTCCACTCTTCCAGTTACCTCCCAAGGCCTGGGCCAGCATTCACAAGGTTAACAAGGCAGGATGATGCTGGCCTGACCTGCTGTCTCTGGTTCACTCCAGGTCACGGCTGGTAGGGCTGAACTGAGCTGATGCTTCCCTCCGACCCTCAGTGCTTGCTCTTGGCCATGTGGTACCACATTCCCTTTTCGAAAGATCCCCACCTTGAAACCCAACTCTCTTCTTTGAGTGAAAGCTTTGTCTTTAATTCCTCATTTGAGTCTTATGAAAAATTTTCCCTTTGAAAGTCCTTTCTTACTGCACCAGGAGCCTCAGGTCTGCTCCTGGCAAGAAACTGGCAGCAGTTGCAAGAAGTTCCCAAACAAATGAAGGACATTTGTGCATGTCTGTGCAGGTTCTGAAAGCAATTTTATTCTGCAGGATGAACACAGACTACAGCAGGGATATGGCGCGTGCATGGCCTGCCTGGACTTAGAGCAGCTTAGATCAGGTTAGCTAGTGACGACTGATATTTTTCTGCTGAAGTCATCTATACCCACAAAGCAAAAAGAGAATAAGACCTTGCTGGATCAGGAGAGTTTTAGGTTTCTGAGCACAGTTTTCTCCCCAGAAGGAACATACTTGGAAACTGCAGCATTTATAACGACTTGTTCTAACAATGGTCCCTAAAAAAAACCACCGCAAGTGAAAGGCCAGAGACAAAGCAGGGAGCTTTGCCACTTTTCAAGAGAAGAGGAAAAGAAAACAGCTCTTGAGATACAGGAACAACCCTATTCACCCCCAGCCCCCCAGCCAGGAAAACAGGCCCCAGCAGGGCACTGGTCTGGCCGTGTGCTCAGTGCAGACAGGAGAGGGAAAGAGTACTAATGGTATAGAGCTGGTTTGATGAGGATGGCAGAGCCTTTGCAGTTGCTGTCGCACAGGCTGCCCCATGTTATGGCCCCCTTGACGTTCAGCCGTACAGAATAACAGGCCGAGTACCACCACCCGCCCTCGTAGCTGGAGGCACAGTTCCCGCTGTAAGTGTCCTGATCCTGATCTTTTGTGGAGAACTTCATGTTGTTGTGCACCTTCCTGGGATTGTCTGAGTTCATGGCATCCTCCGCTGTCCCTGTGTATGTTCCCAGGTTCAGCCGGTAGCCGTGGGACTCATCTTCCACGCGGAAGAGGTTGTAGTCTGCAAACCTGATGTTGTTTGCGGCATCCCAGATGACAAACCTGACCTGGTAGACCTTCTGCTTGGAGATCTGATGGATGTACTCGGTGCCCAGCCAGTAGTCAGTGTCCACATTCCCAAAGCCGTACTTGTAGGTGCTCCAGGACTCGGCCCAGGTGATCTCCGTGCTCTGCCGGTTCCTCTGGATAACCGTCCAGCCCCTGTCCGTCGCATTCATTTCACAGTAGACCATGATGGGGTGCAGTCCCATGGGATGGATGATGTAGACACCACTGGGGCTGCCAGCGGGGACCTCGCTGCAGTCCTTGGGCCAACCTGGGGCAGGAGAGAGGGTGATTTAACAAAAGCCTGTGCAACAGGACAAGACCATGTTTCACCCTGTGGCAGGACAGAGGGACATCTGGCCAGAGTACCTGGGGGATACTCAGCTGTCCCAGCCCAGAGAGGTCAACGTGCTTGGCTGGAGGTGAGAGTGGGTTGGCCTCAGACCTCTGTTCCTCTTCCATATGGGACACCTAACAGCAGGCAGCCCCAGTGAAAGTCCCCAGACCCACTGGGCTATGCTGGTTTCAGGCTAGGAGACCGATATGGACACTAATGGGCTCCTTTGGGTCTCCTGAAAAAGGGGTTGTGTCACTAAAACAGGGTCATGCTGGGGAGGAAGGTGAAGAGGACCTTGCCCCTGCCTGTTACTGAGGGAACAGGAGAAAAATGACCCCTTCAAGCACACAGACACCCTTACGAGTCTGCACGGTGCACACACACAGACACACGTGCACATGCACAGCACTGCAGCCTGCACTGGGTACACCTCCTGACATCCACCATCCTCCATCCTGGAGCAGGGCCAGGGCTAGGGATGGTGTAGGGCCCTTCCCCACCCAGAGCTGGCTGTACATGAGCACACAACACTGGATCCCCAGCTGAGCAAAGCCTGGGGCTGATACCACCTCTCCCCAGCCTGTATACACAATGGAGGTGTTTTCTGGATCCGAGGCATCATAGCACACCCTCTCCCAAGTGTCATTTTAACAAGCCTCCACTGGCACAGAGCATGAGCTGGGGCTGTTCACCAGCCAGGGCTGACCGAGACCAAGGAACTGAAAGGGGTTGGTGAGAGCACTGCGAAGCCCACGGGATGCTACATACTGGTTTTCTTCAGAGCACTCGACGAAGCATTGGAGGGAGATTTCTTGAAGATGTTTAGGGTTTGTATATGCATGGAGTGGCCTGGGGCAGCCAAGACCAGCACACAAACAAGGAGTAGAAGGCACTGGGCTGCTAGAAAGGGAAAAGATGGAGAAAAAATGAAATGTGACCCTCCCTCCACAGAGGCTGGCAATCCCACGGCTCCAGCACTGCATGACCATGTGAGATGCAGGACTGCACCAAGCATGCTGAGCAGCATCAGACTGGTCCGTGCAAGCTGGAAAGCTTGCCAAAAGGCCTCAACTCTTTTGCCCAAGGGGTAGACAACCTTGCCTTTTCCCCTTGACCAGCTCCTGAAAAGTCATGCATGAGATCGTTTTGGGTGGAGCAAAGCACCCAACAACCGACTGAGACAAGTTTCACTCCTGGCCCCTGAAGCAGGGACTGGCTGCGATGAGCCAGAAGGCAGGGCACAAGGTGCTGGTGTTCGAAGGGGTGGCAGGTGAGCATGCCCTCAGAGGGCACTGATGCCACTGCTCCCCTTCGGTGTGTGAGGACCAGTGCACGGAGCCTCTCCCTATTGCTGGGCTGCCCTACCTGTGCTCCTCCCATTGCTAGCAAGGAGCACCCCGCTTCCCAGCCCAGTACTCACCCATGGCGTCCACCCGGGAATGCCCTCTGGAGCGCAAAGCTGTGGAGCGGCAGGTCTCACAGAGGCATTTGTAGTGCCCTTTGCAGTGGGCGGGCTGAGTGGGTCCTACCCCCTGCCCGGCTTCCTTTCTCCTGGAGGAGGAAATCAGGCTGGGTTTCCTTTGTGCCCTTAGAAAACACAAGCTGAGATGAAGGTGCTCGTGGTTCTAGGTGCATAGCTTCCTGAGCTGCAAAGAAAATAACTCCTGTGCCAGCAAGAGTCCTTGGAATGGTCTCTTCTGTGATTGCTTAGCTCCTCGGATGGAATTTCCCCTGGGAACAGCATATTTGGGAGCTTTGAAGAGTGCAGCTTGGTAAATAAACACTTGAATGCCAGTCACCAACCAGTGTGGAGAGCAAACACTGGTGATGTCCCCGCCTCCCACCATTACAGCAGGGGCTGCAAGGTCAATTGGTTCTTGTTTCATGTGCTGTTGGCAAGCCCAGCCCAGCTCTTGGTGGGGAAGTCAGAGCAGCCCCGAGACTCCCAGAGAGACTGACTGTTCTGGGACAGTATTTGGAGTGGCTGGTGTTATCTGGACTGCTTGACAGCAGGCGGAGGGTTGTGGCAGAGGTGATCTCCACCTGCGGGAAGCAAGAGGTCTCTATTCCCCAGTGGGCTGCAGTCCTGATCTGCAGGGACGCAGCTGAATGGGTCTGCTGAAAGACACGGGCTAAAAGGATTCTGTAGGCCAGTTGAGACAGCGGTGGACTCTGGGGCACGGGGTTTGGGAGACTAGTCATGCAGGATGGATGGCTACAGAGGAAAGCAAGCACCTGCCCAGGAACAGAGCGAAACTGGACAGATAGAGGGCAGCAATGGGGATTTGAGCATGTGCAGAGGGGAATGGAGAGGTCTGAACATGCACAGAGGGGAAAGCAGAAAGCCTGACCCTGTCTGCATAGAGAGGGAATGGGGGGGATCTGAGTGTGCATGGAGGGAAAATGGAGGGGAATTGAGCATGCAGAGAGGGACTGGAAGGGATCTGACGGTGGAAACCATAGGAACTGAGCACCCACAGAAGGGACAGGTGGGATCTGAGTGTCGATGGAGCGCAAACAGTGGGAATCTGAGGGCGCTTGTCATGGAAAAAAGGGTGTGCACAGAGGGGAGAAGTCAGCACTAAGCAGACACTGAAAGGAACAGAGAAGATCTGAGTATGCGAGGAGGGGAACAGAGGGAAATGGAGGACACTTGCGTGTACAAGGGGAGGAATAGAGGGGATCTGTTTGTGCAAGGAGGACAACAGAGGTGTTCCAAGAGAGCACAACAAAGGGAACAGAGCGGATGTGAAAGCAGCTGGATAGGAATGGAGAGCATCTGAGAGTGCTTGGAATGAACAGAATGAGTCCCAGGGGATCTAGAAGCACTCAGAAGGGAACAGAGGGAATTCAAAGGCATGTAGAGAGGGCACGGTTTGGAGGCAAGGCACTCAGAAAGGGTGGCAGGGACTGGAGGGTGCACAACGGGGAGTGGAGGGGATCTGAGCATGCATGGATGGGAACTGTGGGGTTCCAAGGCACAGGCAGGGGAGCAGGGAGGATCTACAAGCACTCAAAAGGGAATGAGGGGTAACTGAGGGTCCATAGAGGGGAACAAAGGGAGCCTGGGCACATATAGAAAGGAATGGAAGGGCCCACAGTGGCATGTGGGGGAATAGGGAGCACCTGGAGGGGAATGGGGGGGATCTGAATGCACACAGAATTGAATTAATGGTTTTGAGCCCTCTGATGCTCCCCAGGGTCTTTTATTTGCCCTCTGGTGCAATGCAGAGGCTTCCATTTGGTCCTCTTATCCCCTAAGAATCACTGCATTTACCTTGTGGTGCACCCAAAAGAAGGTGCACCTTCGGAGGCCTCCTGTACACCTCAGACTCCTCTGTTTGCCTTCTGGTGCTGCCTAGAGCCCCTCATTTTCTTTGCAGTTCATCCCAGTGTCCTACATTTTCTTTCCTTTTCATGCCTGAGCCCTCCGTATGCCCTCTGGTGCTCCCCAAGCCCTCCCCTGCCTTCTTATGCACCCTGTCTCCCTTTGCAAATCCTGTCACCCCAGAGGCCCTGCAGGGTCCTGGGCAGCAGGGACCTCTTTGTGTAGGATGCTCAGTAGAAAGTCAGGACTCTGGTCTGGAGATAGTGACAGTCCATTGCTTGCTGGGGCCACAAACCCAGCATGTCTGTGGAGATAGGGAAGGTCTGAGGTCAAGCCTGGAGGCCAAGCCAGCGGGTCCCATCAGGGGCAGAATGAGACTGGGCGCAGACATAGCTGCTGCACAGCTGCCATGAAGCCAGTGGTAAAGGCGCAGCTTGAAAGCAGCTCTCCAGGGGAAGGAGGAGCAGGCCCTTGCTTCTAGCTTTTTTCATAACAGCCCTTTTCAGTGAAGGACCTGACTTTGGATGTGGCCAGCTAAACTCCTTAACTCAGCGAACTAGACTCTGAAAGGGGGAAAGGATTCAAGGGTGCTGGCATCGGTCCACCCTCACAAGCAGTAACATGGGAATCTCTGGAACAACCCATGCAGAGCCCTGTGGTAGGGAAAGCAACCCCTGATGGCTCCCAGGGCCAGCTCCTGCCTCCAGATCTGGGTTTTCCCACAGGGAAGCACAAGGATCCCAAGTGCCAGTTAAAGACAAGTTTGTGCTTCCTTACCTAGGGTGAAAGGACAGAGCATCTGGGTGCCCGAGTGCCATGGTTACTCTAAGGCCTCTTGGGTTACAGCCCCACCATGTGTTCGTCTCCCATCTGTAACAGTGACAGTGTTTGGGGTGGGTTGGGTAAGGGTCTGAGTGCTCTGGGCAAATTCAGAGGCCACAAACCTATGGGAGGCCCTTGATTCAACTAGAGGATTGTTTTGGAGAATGTGCCCATCCAGGAGGGTGAGGATAGGGGGTACTGTGATGTGGGATCTGAATAAGTGTGGTCTGATCAGGCCCTCTTTGCTGCCATTGAGGTAAGATGTTTTCTGGCACTGGGGAAACAAAGGATTTGCTGAGGCAGGTGGCAATGTGATGGCCTCTCTTGCCATCTCATTGGGATGTGATAGCAAGATGTGACAGGACCTCCTGAGAGCACCTGGTCCAACCCCCTCCTCAAGAAAGGTCAGCTACAGCAGGCTACCCAGGGAAGTGTCTGGTTGTGTTTTGAATATTCCCAAGGATGGAGACGCCTCCCTGGGCAACGTGTGTGTTGTGGTTTAACCCCAGCTAGCAACTAAGCACCACGCAGCCGCTCGCTCACTCACCCCCGGTGGGATGGGGGAGAGAATTGGAAGGGTAAAAGGGAGAGAACTCGTGGGTTGAGATAAGAACAGTTTAATAATTGAAGTAAAATAAAATAGAACACTTAAATAGGTAAAGCAAAAGCTGCGCACGCAAATAAAGCAAAACAAGGAATTCATTCGCTACTTCCCATCGGCAGGCGGGTGTTCGGCCATCCCCAGGAAAGCAGGGCTCCATTACGCGTAATGGTTACTTGGGAAGCCAAACGCCATCAGGCCGAATGTCCCCCCCTTCCTTCTTCCCCCAGCTTATATACTGAGCATGACGTCATATGGTATGGAATAACTCTTTGGCCAGTCTGGGTCAGCGCCCCTGGCTGTGCTCCCTCCCAGCCCCCCCGTGCACTGGGCAGAGCACGGGAAGCTGAAAAGTCCTTGACCAATGTAAGCGCTACTTAGCAACTATTTAGCGGTACTTAGCATCGACATTGTTCTCAATCTAAACCCAAAACACAGCCCCATACCGGCTGCCAAGAAGAAAATTAACTCTATCCCAGCTGAAACCAGGACAGTGTGCCAGTGTCTGGTCACCCTCACGGTGAAAAAGTGTTTTGTTGTGTTCAGATGGAACTGCCTATATGTCAATTTGTGCCCATTGCCTCTTGTCCTAGCACTGGGCACCACTGGAAAGAGCCTGGCTCCCACTTCTTCATTCCGTCCCTTCAGGTATTTATACACATCGATAAGATCCCCCTCTGAGCCTTCTATTCTCCAGGCTGAACAGTCCCAGCTCTCTCAGCCTTTCCTCAAAGGAGAGATGCTCCAGTCTCCTAATCATCTTTGTGGCCCTTTTATAGACTCTGTCTAGCATGTCCATGCCTCTCTTGCACTGGGGAACCCAGAACTGGACTCCAGATATGGCCTTACCAGTGCTGAAGGGAAAGGATCACCTCCCTTGACCTGCTGGCAACACTCCTCCTAATGCAGCCCAGGATGCTGTTGGCATTCTTTACCGTGACCGTACGTTGCTGGCTGATGGTCGGTTTCTTGCCCACCAGGATCTCCGTGTCCTTTTTTGCAGACCTACCTGGCAGCTGGGTGACCCCAGGATTGACTCCTGGAGTAAACCACTGGTGACTGGTGTCCAGCTGGACTTTGTACCACTGATCAGCACTCTCTGGGCCTGTCCATTCAGCTGGTTTTCAGTCCACCTCCCTGTTCACTTATCTAACCCATATTTTGCCAGTTTGTTTTTTAGAGTGTTTTAGGAGACAGTGTCAAAAGCTTACTAAAATTGAGGTAAACAATATCCACTGCTCTCCCCTAATCCATCATGCTAGTCCCTCATTGTAGAAGGCTATCAGGTTACTGAAATATGATTTTCCCTTTGTAAATCCATGCTGTCTACTCCAGATCACCTCCTTGTCTTTCATGTGCCTGGAAATGGTTTCTAGGACTAGCTGCTTCATCACCTTCCCAGAGATCAAGGTGAGGCTGACCAGCCTGTGATTCCCTGGCTGCTCCTTCTTGCTCTTGAAGATAGGAGTGACATTTACTTTCTTCCAGTCTTCAGGCACTTCTCCCATTTGCCAGGATCAATCAAAGATTATTGAGAGTGGCCTTGCAATAACATTGGCCAGCTCCCTTAGCACTTCTAGGTGCCGCCCATCAGGCCCCATGGACTTCTGTATGTCCAGTTTGCTTAAGTATTCCCTAACCTGATCCTCTTCCACCAAGAGTATGTCTTACTTGCTTCAGACTTTCCCCCTGATTTCTTGGGCCTGGGGTTCCTGAAGGTGTCTTCCCAGTAAAGACAGAAGTGAAGTCAGTGAGTACCTTGGCCTTTTCCATGTCCTGTGTCACCAGGGCCCCTGAATGGAGATTCAGCAGCAGACCTACATTTTCACTAGTATTCCTTTTGTTTATGTACTTGTAGAAATCTTTCTTTCACATCCCTTGCTAGATTCAACTCCAGGCCAGCCTTGGCTTTCCCAACCCCATCTCTGAATGATTGGAAAGCATCTCTTTATTCCATCAGCCATCATACCCTGCTTCCATCTCTTGAACACTTCCTTTATATGTCTGAGTTTACTCAGGAACTCCTTGCTCATCCACACAAGCCTTCTGCTACTTTTGCTTGATTTCTTGCTTGTTTGCAGCAAATATAGAAGAAAAACATAATGTAAACATATATAATAAAAACATGTCCCCTGTCTCCATCTACTTTTTTGCTTTTGGGGTGAGGAGTGGGGGCTGATGGCCTGCACTTCCATGGGTTCTTCTGCTTGGGGTGGCAAGGTAGGTGGTGCAGAGCATGACACATCACCCCTGAGGATGCTGGTACACTCTGATGCGCTGCCAGCCTCCTCTCCAAAGTAATAGCAAGGCCTGAGAGCTGCCTCAGTCTCTGGGGAAGGTCCACTCTGGCCATCTCATCACTGAGACCCTCAGTCAGCCCCAACCTGCAGTGGGCCATAAGGGCTCATTCCCCTGGGTCAGTCCTTTTGGACAGTCTCAGGAACTGGATTTTGTGCTTGGCAGCTGATGACTTCTGTGCTAGAGCTCCAGCAAGGCTGCCCGAGCTGCTGCTGTACAGCTGAGCCCCCTCAAACGGCTCCAGAGCATGCAATAAGGAGTCAGGGTCCTGGAGGACAGGGTCACTGCACTCCATGTAGCAAACGACCACGCAGCAAGCCCTCCACTGTGGGGTTGCAGCAAACCAGCTCCCTTTCTGCCCTTGGCTGCTCCATGCCGTGCTGAGCCCCTCCAGCGCTCGCCATGGGGGGCAGAGAGAAGAAAGGAGCCGAGAGGTCTGAGAGGAAGGGAGAGCCCATGCCCGGTGGCTGCATCTTTCTGTCACCCCCCCTTTGCCAGTTGTGCATGCTCCTGTCATCAGCATTCAGGATGGGAAGAGCTTCATCCCCCTCCCTTTGCTTCACACTGCCACTGCCTGAGGGAAACCTGTGACCAAAACGAGTGTGATTTCCACCCCCCAACCCCTCCCAGTCCACTTGTTAGCGGCAGAAATAGGCAGGGATCACAAAAACGCCGTGTGTTCCTAATGGGAAATGTTAATTCCTTGGATGAGAAATGCGAGCTGGAGCCTCCGGGATGAGCACACGGTGGCTCTGTGGTGTTACCAGGTGACTGCAGGAGGAGAAGGTCCTTGCTCGGGTCAGGACCGGCCCCTGTGGGATGGGGGAGCACAGGCTGGGGCTTCAGCCCAGAGATTGCAGCTCAGGCTCCTCAACCATAACCAGCACTGACAGCACCGCAGATTTAAATACAGCTGGAATGTCAATCCAGGTGACAGAAGCATTTTACCAATTGCTTGGGACCGAATGCACCAACGGCATACGGGCATACTCTGCATGTACTGTGTTTGCAGCCTGGTTTCTCATATTTTTCTAGTAGTTGTTTTTTCTAACATAAGTCTAGGTACATTTAAAGGCAACATAGAGCACTGGAGATACCGTGATCACAGTCTTAAAGTTTCTTTTTTTTTTTAAATCTCTTCTTCAAGGAATCGTATAGCATTCTTCCTCTCCTCTTTGGCTGTTTTGTTGCAGACATAATGTCTAAAAAAATCTGTAGCAGCAATTTAGCCAAATTACCAAATTGAAGTCAGCTGGGTTATACAGCAGTATAAAAGTAAATATGTGATAAAATGCTTTTAGGCGAACAATCAGAGGAGAAAGTAACTTGGCATTTGTAGTGGCTGTGACATACAATGGTATTATTATACATGAGTATCTTTGATACATCAGTATGAAGAGAAAGCTTTCCTACAGGTAGCAGTCTGACCTTCCCCTAGTGCTAGCTGTTGACATGCAGGGTCAGGAGTGTCAGAACTGTATTTTGGACTGCTTATGCGCTGCCCAGTACCCAGTTTTTCTCTCTGCAAGCCCAGAGATTTCTGTATGCAAGCCCAAGACCCCCAGGTCTCTATCTCCAGCATAATCCAGATTTTTAGAACTCTGTGGTCCTGTTTTTAGACTGTTCCCATTTGCACATGCCACGCCCAATGCAAGAAAAGCAATTGCAGAAATTTTGGTCCTCAGGGATGGATCCATGTGTCCAGCTCCCCTAGGGTGAATCCAGGCATCTGGAATCCCCTGGGGGACCCTGTTGTCCAGGTCTGTGGGATGTCCAGGGGTGACTGAGGTCTGGGAGGCTCCGGCATCGCCAGGTGGCCCTGGGAGGCAGAAGGAGGAATGGAGAAAGAGGAGGAGCCAGGGAGGAGACCCTGTATCCCCATCTGGGGCTGGGAGGGATCATGGGGCATCTGGGGGGCCCAAGGGGCAACTGGGGGGTCCTGGGAGCAACTGATGGGTCTAAGGGTGGAAGTATGGGACCCTGGGAGCAACTGGGAGCAACTGGGGCCCCCAAAGGGACAGTGGGGGTTCTGGGGAAAACGGGGGAAAGTGGCAGGGTCTCAGGGGCAATTAGGGAATCTGGGGGAAGCAAGGCAGCCTGGAGTGGTCCTGGGTGCAAGGGAGGGGTCCCAGAATGGGCCAGAGGACAATGGGAGTCCCAGGGGGAAATTGGGGTCCCTGTGAGTTTTGGGGTCCTGGCAGTCTATGGTCCCCCTTGGACACCCGGGTCCCCTCGCAGCTGTAGGGAATCCTGAGGGACTGAGGGTCCAGGGGGGGTTGGGAGTCCCATGCTGGTCTGTGGGAAGCCCCAGAAGCATGGGGATTTTGAGGGTAAGGTTTACCAAGTCAGGAGGACTCACACCAGCAGCAGCACAAGCGCTATGGAGCCAAGTGCCAGCCCCAGCAATGCCTTGTGGTGCAGGGGTGTCCTGCTGTGGGACCAGTGCAGCACAGCGCTGAACTGAGCCTGGAGTCCCTGATCTGCCTCCACACTTCCCTGTGATACTGTGGGGATCCAGGCACACTGGGTCATGAGGCACTGCCCACCAGGGACCAGGTGTCCGTGCAGCACCTGCTCCAGCCACAGACCTCACTGCCCCCAGGGATCCAGGCGTCTGGGGTCCCTGCTCCACCCCACGTGCCCCACTGCCCCCAGAGGAGCCAGGCATCAGGAAACACCCACTCCACCTGTGCACCATGGACCCAGCTGTCCTGGCACCCTGCTCACACCATGCACCCCCCTCCCGTGGACCCAGGTGTCTGGGGTCCTGCTCCACCCCACACTGCTCACTGCCCCCAGAGCACTCAGGTTTCTGGACACACCATTGAGGTAGAAGTACTTGCGGACCAAGGGCTCAGAAAGGACCCCTAGGTGACAGGCCATGGTTCCTGGAGTGGGGTCCTGGAGGGTCAGACTGAGAGGTCCCTCCTCACTCTCCTGCAGCTCCTCAAACAGCGCCAGATCCTGTGTGCGCAGCTGGAGTATGGGGGAACACATCAGCGCAGCCTGGTCCACCAGATACATGAAACAGCAGATATGTGCATGCAAAGGCACCTGTGTCCTGCACAAGCTCATTATGTCCCCTTCGTGCTTCTTGTACCCTTTGCTCGTGCATGTGCATGCACCTCATGTCCCACACGTGCTCCTCGTGCCCTGTGTGTGTGCACACAGGGATGCACAAGCAGAGCACACGCAAAAGTCACTTCCTTCACACACGTGCACGTGAATCTGCAAACACGAGTGACCTGCCTCCTGCTTGCATGCACCCTTCACGTGGGTGAGCACTTGTTTGCATCCTGTGCATGCTTACACACATGCTACTTATAGCACACCTATCTACTGTATAAGCAATACCTGTATCTATTGATATCCTCACACCAAGCGCACAACTCTGTGCATGCAGGCCTTGCTACCCATGCCCAGTCCTCTCATGAATGTCTATGTACACCCTTGCACATGCATGTGCAACTCACATCCTTGGCAAACATCCAGGTAATGGGCACGTTGGGGGGCGTGGCAAAGGGCACATCGCAGTGCAGTGTGATGGCTTCATCCGCGTGGGCCCACATGTCCTGCACTGGGAGCATTGACAGGCAGGTGAGTTCACATCTGCTCATGCACTTACAGGAATGATTGTGCTCCTGTGTGACTGCATGTGCTTGCAGTGGGGATGGGTAGGCACGCTCTTGTGCGCTCATGGGGGGCCCAGCAGGCATGCCCACATGTGAGACATGAGGGTTGCCCCCAGAGCCCTGGAGGCACCCAGCTCCAGGGTGGGGCTTAGCCCAGCCTGGATGCTTGGGTCTACCATGGTCCCATACCTGGGCAGTCCAGGGGAAACTGGCAGTCCACGAGGCGGCAGGCAGCACACTGGAAGATGCGGGCAGCTGGCTGGTACCCTGGGAGGGAGAGACTTGGTGGTCCCAGGGGGATGGGAGATGTACTAGGGGATAGGGGGTGGCAAGACGGAGGGATGGGCACTCACCACAGGGGGGGATGCAGGCTGGAGCTGGTAGGGAGGAAGCAGCATTAGACTGGGGATCATTGGGGATGCACATCCCTGTGATGAGCTGTCAGGGCTCAGCCCTTGTCCAGGCCAGATGAGGTCCCTGGGGGTTTGTCTAGGATGGGGGTGCCCAGGGTGGGGGTCCCTGGGGTGTAGATGTCCAGGGTGGGGGTCTCTGTGACAGTCCCTTGAGTGGGGGTCCCAGGAGTTCTCCAGGGTGGGAGTCCTGGGTGGGTGTCCCCACTGGTCCCATACCTTCCTCCAGCTGGCTCAGCTTCACCCAGATTGTGTTGACGGCTTCCTGCAGAGACACCTCAAAGGGCTCTGGGGTGTCCCAGATGCCCAGGTGAGACAAAGTGCCCTCTCCCTGATCCCCATAAACCCTCCCCAGACCCCACAGATCCCCTGTACAACTCACCTCGACCCCATATATCCATCCTGGAGTCCCATATATCCCCAAACACCCCCTCAAAACCCCCCAGAAGCTGTGTAACTTGAACCCCATATGCCCCCAGGATTCCCCAAATATCCCCTCACAGCCCCCAGACCTCCATATATCCTGTAATTCACCACACCTCCCATTCAAGGCCTCCACATCCCATCCCCCATGCCCTGTGTCCTGGCCCTACTCCCTCACATGTCCCACGTCCCCTGCTCACTCATATCCTTCTGCTTCTCCAGAAAATGCAGGGCATCCATGATGATGTCCCGAAGTGCCTCATGCTGCCCTGACCCTGGGACCAGCACAGAAACACTGGGACCAGTACAGGGTTCGGGTTGGAGGTTCAGGGATGGGAGGGTGCAGTAAGGGCTGGGGGTTTCTGGGGGTTCCTGGAGTCCCGATCAGGGTTTAGGGATACTGGGAAGGGCCAGGTATCCCTGGGATTCCTGATGTCCTAGGTAGGGCCAGGGGATCCCAGGGAGTCCCCAGTGTGTCCCTGGCCAGGGTTGGGTGATTCTCAGGATGCCAGGCAGGGTTGGGGTTCCCAGAGGTCCCTGGGGTCCAGGTCAGGACTGGGGAGACCTTGGCATAGTTGGGAGTCCCTAGGGTGCTTGCCTGGGGTGGGTTCCTGGGGTCCCTGTTTAGGAAAGGGGTCCTCACATGCCCGGGATCCTGGCCAGTGTCAGTGTGAGGGCCTTGGTTGAAGTGGGGAACCCCAGAGGGCTCTGGGGTCCTGTTCAGGGTGGGGGTCCCCCTTGGGATGGAGGTCCTTGGTGGGATGGAGGTGCCAGTCAGGACGGGGGTCCTTGGCCAGGGTCCCTGTTCGGTTGGGTGTCCCTGGGGTCCCATGACGCACCCACAGAGACAGAGGCGAGTGGCACAGCAGCCTGGACAAGGGCCTCAAGGCAGTGTTGATGTCGGGGGTCACTGAGGGGGGCCCCAGTAATGTCATGGCAGAGCTGTGCCCGCTGGATGGGGGGCCCAAAACAGAGCAGGCAGGGGTGCACCCCAGGGAGCCAGGATGCCAGGGCCACCCGCTGCCACAAGCCAGGTCCCCCTGCCTGGATGCCTGGGTTTCCAGGGAGCCAGGGGGCCAGCACCAGCATCAGGGGCACCCACCACCACCCCATGACCCCAAAGCACAGCACCCAGATGCCTGGGTCCCCAGGGAACAGCAGCGTTCCTAGGTGGAGCCCGGGCACCTAGGTCTCCAGGGAACAGCAGGGTTCCTAGGCGGAGCCCGGGTGCCTGGGTTACCAGGGGACAGTGGGGTTCCTAGGCAGGTCCCAGATGCCTGGGTCCCCTCTTGAAAGGAGTGGGGATACCCAGACACAGGGGTCCCCTGGGGTGTGTGGGCTGGAGAAGGGGCTCCCAGTCTCTCATTTTGGTCTCCCCTAATCCTCTACCTCCAGTCCTTGCCAGTCACATTACTTGGTGTCCCCAAATCCCCTCTACTTAGATGTCTAATTCCTCACCTTCACCCCCTATAATCCTGTCCTGTCAGCACCCCCAGTCCAGTCTCTTGCAGTTCCCAAATCCCCTTCCTTGAAACTTATGCAAGGCTTCACCTTTTCATTCCTTCATATCCCATCCCATGAATGTCTCCATACTTGCCTGCCAACATGAGCTGCCCCAGAGCCAGCCTGATCCGCAGTGGAGTGGCAGATCTTGGTGCACAGCAGGCTTTCCTGAGGCAGGGAAAAGCCAGGATAGTGGACAGACCCGCCAGGAGCTGGTAGCTCTTGTAAGAGACTCTGATAAGTCCTGGGAATTGCCAGAGCAGCCGTGGCCACCCCACGTATAAAAAGCAGCCAAGGGAGCGCTAGTGGCCAGGAGCACTACCAGCAGAGCGGGCAAACAGAGCATGGTGCGACAGCCAGGGCATGGCGTGGCAGTTTGCACGGCAGTTTGCACAGAAGGGTGCACAGGAAGGGCGTCATCACCCTCCCAGCTCCAGAGGTGAGTTCAGTTGGTGGTCATCACCCTCTCAGAAGGACCTTGGCTGTGGTATCCACCTGGCAGAAAGCCATGTCCTCTGCACTCGCCAGAATGGATGTGGCAACCCAGACAGAGCTCCCACGAAACCATGCAGCCATCCAGGCCTCAGGGTGCAGGGAGTGCCAGAGCCTTTCACTGGTAAGGATGGCAGTGGTGAGAAGAGCTGTGTGAGGTGTGACCAGGCGGACAATCTGCTCAGCCTGGTGGCAGAGCTACAGGGGGAAGTAGAAAGATTAAGGAGCATCAGGGAGTCTGAGAAAGAAAGAGGCTGGTGGAACCATGCTCTGCCCTCCCTGAGAACAGCCACAAGGGAAAAACCAAGATCAAGTGGATTCTGTACCCTCCCGCTGTCAGGTTGAAGGCAGGAGCTTAAAGGAAAGGAGTGAATGGAGGCAAGTCCGCTCTCGGAGTGGTAGGCGAACCCCCTCCTTGCCCACCTTGCCTTTCCGGGTGCCTCTGTACAACAGGTATGAGGCTCTAGATGTGGAAGGCCAGTCAATGGATGATGTGGATGATGGTTCATCTACACCAGATGTGTTGCCAAGGTCAGAAAGGCCTACCCCCCATATCACGACCACATCCATGAGGAAGAAAAGACGGGTTATAGTTGTAGATGACTCCCTTCTAAGGGGAACTGAGGGTCCAATATGCTGGACAGATCCTCCTCTTAGAGAAGTCTGCTGCATCCCTGAAGCCCAGGTTAAGGACATCACTAGGAAACTTCCTAGCCTAGTACAGTCCTTGGACTATTACCCATTACTGCTCTTCCATGCGAGTGGTGATGAAGCCGCAACATGTAGTCCAAGGGCAATGAAAAAAGACTTCAGGGCCTTGGGATGGTTGGTAAGGGAATCTGGAGCACAGATTTTTTTTTCCTCTATCATTCCAGTTGTGGGCAGCAACATTGGAAGAAACAGACAGACCCAGTCTATTAATACACGGCTCCGTGGCTGGTATCACCAACACAATTTTGGTTTTTTTGATAATGGGATGGCCTACACGACACCAGGCCTGCTGGCATCAGATGGGATTCATGCTTCTCAAAGGGAGAAGAGGGTCTTTGCTCATGAGCTAGCGGGCCTCATTGACAGAGCTTTAAACTAGACTTGAAGGGGGAGGGGGATAGTATTAGGCTTGCCCATGACAAGCTGTGGGATGACATGCCAAGGTTAGAGGGATGGGGTGCTAGCAAGGGCTCTCAGCTTGTTGCTCTGAGATGTGCTGGGTACACTGCAGCACACTTGAAATCCTACAGAGATGAGCCAGGGGCTCCTGCAGTAATAGGAGCCAATGGGGAAACACCAGTGAAATACCTCAGAGGAATTAAGGAGTGTTCCTCTAAGAAGGTGACACAGCCGACAGCCCAGCTGAAATGCCTCTACACCAATGCACGCAGCGTGGGCAACAAACAGGAGGAGCTGGAAGCCACTGTGTTGCTAGAAAGCTACTACCTAGTTGCCATTACTGAAACTTGGTGGGACAAATCCCATGACTGGAGTGCGGCTATTGATGGCTACAGGCTGTTCAGAAGGGACAGGCAAGGAAGGAGGGGCGCAGGGGTTGCCCTCTATGTCACGTAATGGATAGATTGTGAAGAGCTGTCTCTGAAGAATAGCCACGAGCAGCTTAAAAGCTTATGGGTAAGAATTAGAGACTGAGGCAACAAAGGGAACCTTGTGTTTGGTGTCTACTACAGGCCACCCCATCAAGGGGGGCCTATTGATGAAACCTTCTTACTCCAGCTACAGGAGGCATTGCACTCGCAGGCTCTTGTCCTGCTGGGGGACTTCAACCACCCTGACATCTGCTGGAAAAGCAGCATGGCGAGCTGTAGGCAATCCAAGAGACTCCTGGAGAGCATTGAGGAGAACTTCTTAAGCCAGGTAATAGACAGCCCTACCAGAGGGGATGCGATACTGGACCTGTTGGTCACCAAGGCAAGTGAGTTAATCAATCAGTGATGTCAAGACTGGAGGCAGCCTGGGCTGCAGTGATCATGCTCTGGTGGAGTTCACAGTCCTGAGGGATATGGGTCATGGGAAGGGTAAAGTTAAGACCCTGAATTTTAGGAAAGCAAAATTCCAGCTGTTCAAGGAGTTAGTCAATAGCACCCCCTGGGAAACTGCCCTGAGGGACAAGGGAGCAGAAGAGAGCTGGCAGATCTTTAAGGACACTTTCCACAGAGTACAAGAGCACTCGATCCCCAGGTGTAAGAAATCAGGAAAGGAAGGCAAGAGACTGGCATGGATCAGTCAAGACCTGCTGGTCAAACTAAAGGGCAAGAAGAAAACGCACAGGCAGTGGAAGCAGGGACAGGTATCCTGGGAAGAGCATAGGGATGTTGCCTGGTTGTGTAGGGATGGGGTCAGGAAGGCCAAGGCATGCTGGAGCTCAACTTGGCAAGGGACGCAAAGAATAAGAAGGGCTTCTACAGGTATGTCAGCCAGAAAAGAAAGGTCAAAGAAAGCGTACCCCCTCCAATGAACAAGACTGGCAAACTGGTAACCACGGATGAGGAGAAGGCTGAGGTACTCAACAATTTTTTTGCCTCAGTCTTTGCTGGCAACCTCTCTTCCCACACCTCTCAAGTGAATGGACCACACCACAGGGACTGGGGGGCAAAGTGCCTCCCACTGTAAGAGAAGCTCAGATTCATGACCACCTGAGGAATCTGAACATACATAAGTCTATGGGACCTGGCGAGATTGTGACCAAAAGTGGAAGCGATTGTACCCCTGTACTTGGCACTGGTGAGGCCGCACCTTGAATACTGTATTCAGCCTTGGGCCCCTCACTACAAGAAAGACACTGAGTGAGATGCTGAAGCATGTCCAAAGAAGGACAACGAAGCTGGTGAAGGGTCTAGAGAACAAGTCTTACAAGGAGCAGCTGAGGAAGCTGGGGTTGTTTAGCCTGGAGAAAAGGAGGCTGAAGGGAAACCTTATTACTCTCTACAACTACCTGAAAGGAGGCTGTAGTGAGGTGGGGGTTGGTCTCTTCTCCCAAGTAGCAAGCGACAGGACAAGAGGAAACAGCCTCAAGCTGCACCAGGGGAGGTTTAGGTTGGATATTAGGAAAAATTTCTTCACTGAAAGGGTAGTCAAGCACTGGCACAGGCTGCCCAGGGAAGTGGTTGAGTCCCCATCCCTGGAGGTATTTAAAAGACGTGTAGATGTGGTGCTTAGGGACATGGTTTAGTGGTGGCGTTGGCAGTGTTGGGTTTATGGTTGGACTTGGTGATCTTAAAGGTCTTTTCCAACCTAAATGATTCTATGGTCTTCAGCCCCAGAAAATTGATGTAGTTCCACTTGTGTTTTAGCACAACCCAACCAAATGGTGACAGGTCTGTGTGGGAGTCTGAGCAGTGTCAAAGAGATTGGGAACATGAAACCTACAGGCTTGCACTCAGGATTTGGGTTCCAAACTCCACAACGTGCTTTAAAAAAATATTGTACAATTTTGGACAAAAATTTACATGAAGAACTTACTCTGTTTCATAGGTGCTGTTTTGAATTATGACGTGAGATATTCTGGCAGATCATGCCATGGTGTGAAAGTCCTGTCTTTTTGCATAATACCAACTGTGTTGCAAGTGATTCTGCCTCTCAAGATTTTTTGGACTAGAAAGAACAAATGTAGGACTGAGGTGGTCTTAGAAAAGGGGGCTTAAGTGGTTAACAGCTAAAAAGAGAAAACAGCTGCTATTTTTCATAGGTTGATTGCCTGTGGTAAAGACCTTCTGGTTTGTTTTTTCTTCTCTCTTTTTTTTTCTGTGTTGTTAGTTTCAGGTGTAACTTCTCGTGTCATTTCTCTTAATCTTCTCGTGACAAAGCAATTTGACAGGAGCTCTAAATCCAGGAATCCCCTGGATCTAAGGTTCAAGATGGCTTTCTAATCAACCCATCCATCCTCTGCTATGGTGATAGAAAAGGAGAACCGAAAATTATTCAGCATCCTGTATGGGAGCCCGGCTGTGTATGGTAGCAGTTTCAGGGGCTGTTTAGATTAAATCACATGTTTCCTGTCATCCGGGAACCTGTTGGCTGATCACAAGCTCGGTCTAGCATCAATGTGCTCCATAAAAATGTTTTGCACTTCTGCTTGGCTTTCTTCTAAGGATTTTAATAGACTTTATTAATTTTATCTGCACCCTTCAGTTGCTAAACTGTTGTCTACATTATGCAGAAAAACATGACAGAGATTAAATCTGCTTTGCCTGATTTCAGCAGTTTTCTTGAGGAACGGAATCAGCATTCATGTCCCAAGACAATAGATCTTATTAATTTATCTGGAATTTACCTTCTACTAAGGCAGATATTTCCCTGTTTTTCCCCCACGTTGTTACTGAAGTAATTATTCATTTCATCCACGGGAGGGCAGCAAGAAGTTTAAAATCCCATATGATACATATTTTAATGTTGCAGGGAGCTATTCAAACTTCCAATTTACTTTGTGAGGAAAATGCCATTTAAAATCTTCTTTACATCCCAAATCAGCATGAGGAGTCAAAACAGTGTTCTTTTTTCCTGAAATAAAAATTTCTGGGAAAACTGAATTTTAAAATGTTGAAATGTTTCATTCCATCTTGCTCTGACAGTTTCTTCTCTTGGGCACATCACAGTTTGAGTGTTTGGAGTCATAGTCTTCCATATGGAATAGATATTCTGCGTTTTTCTTCCCTGTTGTTTTAACAAGAAAAGAGATGCAACCAGCGCAGTTAAGACCATACCACACCTAAACCATAAAAGCCAACAGAAGCACAGGAACCCAGGCCTGCCTTTCACAAGGCATTTCATCAGGCCACAGAAAATGGATCAGTGGAAACTGTCTAAGAATCCAAAATGCCTTGGCTCAGTCTGTTCCAATCCAGCATTAAATATTTTCTGGAGAAACGTTTTAAAAATGGAAGAAAAATTCAAATATTCCTTAAAGAAAGCCTCAATCATGAAAAGTGCCCTGCCCATTGAAAAAAACAATGACATGGAATTCCTAAAGATGTCCATTACAGAAGACAATTTTCACCAATATTCCATTGACTGTACTTTGCAAAGGCTGTGAGATCTTGTGACCACCAATGTTTCCCTTTCTTTTAACAAATGTGCATCAGTAATTCCTATTCATACTGTTGTACTAACATAAAGGAAGAAATTGAGACATTATGGCATGCTGAGATAAAAGGTTTAATCCGCTCAGGATAATAAAGTGTCCTCAGTTATATATAGATATGCTTTTGAAGGAAAATTAGACTGGCAGGGGATTGTTCAAATGGCTTAAACTACAGTTTTTACTTGCATCTAATGACTTTGGGTTTATGTGGCACGTTTAATGAAAGAATATTTGTTTTACTGATTCTGGTAAGTCAGAAATGATATATCAGGCAATAGCTCGGTCACACCATAGCTCAATCTAGCTCAGCTTCTTACCATTGATGCCTCTCATTTTTGTTGGTAAGTTGAGACAAAGTAACTTACGATATACTTAAAGGAATGCTGTTAGCTTTTCAGAACCAAAATCCACATTCTAAATGTGTCAGAGTGCTATCAAATCACTTAATCAATAAGTACACGAGTTAGAAAGGGCTATGGCTTATATATTCTTCCATATTATCCAAACAAATATTATGTGAATTGCAGTGGAAGACCACTCCACAAAGAACAGCTATAGAAATTGAGCTGCAATTGCTATACCGCTGTTAAAAATCTGGGCTTCTGTTTCGTTGCTGAGCTTCAGAAAAGTCACAAGCTGTACTGATCATCTGCTTGAACAGGAGGGATGGTTTTGTTTCTTATAGGTCTTTCTCTCATGTACCATGTTTTAAAGCCGATGCCAGCTCTATTCTGAAGTGTGGTCAGCACAGCAGAGACCTCAGCATGTTTTAAAAAAATATTATGTGTCCAAGTGTGTTCCTATGATCTAGTCCCTTAATATTGCAGCTACACTTTGAACCACCTCCTCATCACCTGCACTGTGACATATGGGAAACATTTCCATCTATTCATGAGCTTCTCTGTTCACAGTAGAAAATTGTGATTTGGCCTTTAGCTTGGGCTGACAGCACAGACTTGGTAGAAGGGCTCTGAAACAAGACAACATTTTTTAGTAGTTAGTTTCTACTGCAATTTGCTTAACATGTGGTGCCTGGAGCCATCCTACAGGACAATACGGTGGCCATACGCTTTGTTTTCATTTACATAATATGCCAGTCCCGCACTCTTGCTCATTGCACATCTCCCTTTGACGGCAAAACATTTTCTTGTCTTTCTAGCATTCGGGATCAATTTTGTTAAATAATCCAATGATGGGATTTGGCTTTGGGAACCTGTCAGAAAAAAGCAGTGGTATGCAGCATCATCATCTCAGTTTCCCTTGCTATTTATACTACGTTGACACAGAGGCACTGAAGTGACACAATGTATTTCTTAGGAACATGAACATTGCTCATAATTAATTTTGTAGATGCTGATGCAGAAATTTCGCTCTGGCAATCATTATTGGACATTTTACATCCAAACATCTATCTTCTTCACCTATGGGTTCAGTCATCTTGTAGTAATAGATTTCTTTTTTCTAGTAGCCTATACGCAAGCAAATATGTAACATGATCTTTAAGAAGTTTGCCTGTGCACTGGAAGACAAGCAGCACTAGAGATGTTAAACTGTTTTTTTCTGACTGGCAATGATTGGCCTGGATCCCCAAATCACTGCCAAGCCATGAGACAGCATGTATTTGCTGTGCTTGGATTGGTATTTCCCAGTTTAGACAGCAGCATTTGAAGCTGCATTGTCAGTGGAAAATACAAAAAGCTTAACTCAAAAAAGTACGGAGCCCTTTGGATGAGCCCGCAAGGATGTCAAACATTGTTTGTCCACTTCTCCAGTGCACACTGTGAAATGTCTAAAAGCTGGTACTTTTGTCAACTAAAGTCCCCATGGGCCTTTCATATCACAGTGTCGGTGCTTAGCTCCAAGTGTGCAGGAGCTGCCATAACCCATCAAACACGGGGTCCCTCTGGTCCAGCAGCCTGTCCCTGGCACTGCCTGGCACCGGAGGCCTCAGAGGAGTTTTGGTAGCGGACCGGGATCAGTAACCTCCCCAGTGGGGGCCTTCAGGCTTGTAGTGACTATTTGGGCATGAGTGACTATTTGTGTGTGACTCTGTACGTCCCACACGCAGAAGGAGTTTGAGGTTTGCTTGTTGGTTTAATCTCCTTCAATGCAACTTGTGGATCTCTTCATTGTTCTTATAATAGAAATGTTTAGTTTTGTTCTCTTGTTTTCAAATAAGCTGTGTAAGTGCCCGAACATTTGGCAGAGTTCCACAGAACAACAGTGTGTGTGCGCGCGTGTTTGTGTGCGTCTTCAGCTCGACAGTTTTAACCTAGCATGTTTTATTTTAGGGGAGGGAAAATACCTGTGTCCTTTATATATCCTGTATGCCATCCTTTATTATACAGTCGGCCTTTGTTCAGCCTTCTCACGTTTGCTGTATAGTGTGAAGCATTCTGACCTACTCATTCTCTCCCTGTAAAAATTAAGTCATTAAATAATTAAGCGTCTTGATCAAGTTTGCTGCATTTCTCAATATTGTTTTATTTTGAATATTTTATTTGCTATTTTTGTTTGGATTTTGACAATGTGACTAGAAGTCAGCAGAATACTTGGGATAGCTTAAGCAGAAATGATGAAGCCCACAGAGCTATACATAGAGGTAACTTACAGAGACAAATTTCATCATTTAGCTGATCTGAAAGAAGAAAAGGAAGGGCCCAGTCTGTCTTCACTGATGCTCTTATTCTTGTTCCTCAAATTGATGGCCATTCTTTCTTACTCATTATTTCTCATCTGAAATGCTTGTGTTAGAAATGCATCGGTCCTTGGACACGGGTGGGCTGAATGGTTTTGAGGTTGCCGCCTCAGAGCATGACATCTTTCCCTTGTTTTTCCAGAGTTCGCTAAGATTTGGGCCAGCGCATCATGGTACCTCAGCCAACAGCTGGCTCTCCACCAGGTGGGACTTACCTCCTTCTCCTCCCCTCACATCCTGATGAAGGCTGATGAAGTCCTGACAGCCCATTGCCATGGAGTGCCATTGCTCTTCCCCTCCTTTGAAAGCATGACACTGAAATGCACAGATGTGCGACAGACCAGCTCCTCTGTCCCTTCAGCTGTATGATAAAGTCCAGGCCCAGTGCCAGAGAAAGGGTTGGACTTTTTCTGGGGCTTCTGAAGTCCCCACGGTCAGATCTGCATGACAGAACTTGGAAGCCTGGGACACTTGAGGGTTTATTCCAAGTGTGGGACCACCCCACCCCCCCCCCGCCCCACCTTTTATCTTAATGAGCCAAAGGATGTTTGTCAGCTTTTCCTGACCTATCTGGTTCTTCGTGGGTGAAGGGGAGTGAGAGGCAAAAGCACAGGCCCTGTCTGTCTTCTCCCAAGGTTTCCAGGGAGCCCGCCTTGCTCCTTTGTAGGAGGCAGGGCCTGGGCAGGGCACTAAGCACCATCACCGTTCTCTGACAAGTCATCCGTCTGTCCCTCCAAGACTTCTTCTGATCCACCGTCTCATCTGTTTCAGGCTGTCCGCATTCCTGGACTTGGGACTTTTGCGGTTGTCAGAGAGCGAGTAGCCAGCAAGGAGCAGGATCTGGTGGTTGTGGAGAGACCCATCTTTCACCTTGCAAAGGCTATTGCGCAGGATCATGACCTCCGATACGGTTACATAGACATTCCTGGTAAGCAGAGAGCCTGAAAGCGGTGCTTGCCCTTGATCAGAGTGGGGAGGTGCGCTCTGGTGTCCAGGGGTGACTGAGCGTACCAAACTGCCGCCGCAGTCCTGAGAACAGCTTCATCGCGGCACAACCAGCCTGCTCTGAAAAAAAGGACCCTGCCTACCTATTCGTTTTAAATAATCACCAGAGGACAATAGAGCCTAACAGCATACTCTCTTTGACCTGCTTCAGCAACAGGTTTCCTTCCAGTTTTATTGGTGCTGTGTCTTCTCGTTACACAGTGTTTCAACTCTTGCTCCCTCTTTCTGCTGCCCTAGACCTCGTACAGGCAAAGGCCAGGGCTCTTCCTGGCTCTCACAGCCTCTTTGCAAGGGGGAAAAGTGGGGGAAACCCAGCGGGGAAAGACGGTTTGTTCCAAAACCCAGTGACCACGATGCCTGTGCTTTCTAGTCACTGCTGCCATTGCAGCAGCTGCCGTAGGACCCTGGGGGGCACCAAGAGCTTGGGTCTGTGTTTGGGGTGCATTCCTCTCTAGTGACAAAGAGAGCCGCGAGTGTGGGCACGGCTCCAATGGCCTGGCACCCTCCAGCTTACTGTGGGACCTGGCGCCTCTCTCCCCACCTTGTCCTGCAGCCATGGCTCTTCTTCCTGCCAAGCGCCTCTTAGGCGCTTTCTTTCCCTTTCTGTATGAGAGAAAGCATAGCTGTCTGCTCCGCACCTCACTTTCCCCTTGTAACAGGAAGGGACGACCCGAGCTTCTCCTCAGAGGCGCTGCACCAGCCAGACAACTCAGTAGCAATGTATTGCCTGAGGGCCTGGAAGCTGCAGACCTTTGCTTGTAGCCTGCTTAGCAGCTCTGCAAGTTCACGTGTTCCTCTTATTTTTCAGGTCATCAACATTTTGAGCAGCTGCCGTATGCTCGCATAGCCTCAGACAACGCTGTCTCTGAGAGCATGGTGCAGCTTTGCATGGAAAGGGCCATGTGTCTTTTCCATGTCTGCCTAGAGAACAGGAAGAACGTTGCCGTCTTTTGGAGGGACGTGGGCATGCTGATCACCCAGGGAAGAGATGTAAAAATGAGTTTTTACACAGACTTTTTGAAAAGGCTGAATGGGACTGACAAGGCGTTGCAAGCTGTTCTCGAGGTAGGGTTTTCATTTTCCCAGCGCCACTCCTGGTTCTTCTGCAATGCGTTCTGGGGGCTGCGGGGCTGCTTTCTGCTGGCCTGCCATGCCTTGTTCAGCCACTTGGGCTCCTCCTGGTCTACAGTACAGCGGGCTCTCTGCAGAGCACTTCCCTTGTGTGCAACGGTCTGGCTTTGCAAGAGATACCCGCATAGGGGCCTCACTTTGTGAGAAAAGGCCAGCGTTGATGGTGGGGAGTGCTGCTTGCCCCACTCTCGGGGTAGGGAGCAGAGGCAGAGGCAGAGCAAGGCTTGCTGAGGCCAGAGCCCTTTGGCTGCTCTGGCTCTTTGCTTGCGTTGGTCTAAGGTGGACTGAGCAGCCAGCCCTTCCCAGCGTCCCCATCTCCCGTCATCTGTCCATCCTTGTTGCAGATGCCAGAGATGAGGGACTCGGTCATCTCACACCATGACACTGCTGCTGCCCAGACCTCTTCTGGACGTGTTATTGTCCTACCAGGGTATGTTTGCTCCTGCAGCCCTTGGCTGAGCAAGCGAGCAGCTTCTCAGCTCATGCTTGGGAGGGCTGCCTTGCCAGGTGCCGAGAACTGTACTCGTGATGGCATTGAGGACTGAGTGTTTCAGAGGCCTTGTTGGCAGCAAGCAACTCCCTGCTTGCTCTTGTTTGGTTTGACTTTGTTTGGAGGGACAAGGGACAGTGACAATGCTTTATGCGTCTGTCCTACTGTGGACCTAGAGAGGCATTTAGGCAACATTTTCCGCCAGGTTTTTCCTGCTCGTTTTCTTTCCTGTGCATGAGACTGCCTTCTGCTTGGGGCCAAGGGGTAGAGGGGTGGTTTCTTGTCCAAACAGGAGCTTGCATCTGCAGGGCTCTGTCTCGTGCCAACATTGCTGTGCAGTGCCATCGACGACTGAGGGGAGGGAGGTGACTCCTTATAGCTGCAAAGGCATTAATCTGCAAGGTGCCGCACGAAACTTAGAGAACAAGATCAGAATTCGAAAGGGTGCTGGATCATCAGAGCATTACGGTCCTCCGGGATGGGCTGCCTTGGGAAACAATGCGGTGTCCTTTCTTCAGCCTGGTGCCTTCTTCCTCTTTCCAGGTACAAGCTTGAGACCGTGCCTAAAATGGCAACAGTGAAAGCAGACCTGACAGGACATGGGAAGGCTGCCCCAGAGCAGGGCTGGGGAAAAGGTGATGGCACTGGAAAGAAAGGTAAGGGACCAGTGGGTTGCTGGCAGGGGGCTGTAGGTTTTCCTTCCTCTGTCTGGAGGGGATCAGAGCTGAGGTTAGCCCAGGATGCCTGGAAGAGGGAGAGGTACCTCCTGTGACTCTCTGCCCCCTTATGGTAAAAAGCTGCAGTGAGCCGTTTTGGAACAAGGTCTCAGGACAGCCCTGCACCACAAATGGCCGCTGGGACTGCTGAAGGACAGCTTCCCAGTGGCCTCCACTCCTCAGCCTGTGCTCCAAACAGTGAAAAGCTCTAACGCTGCTGCTTCATCATTCCATCATATTCTCAGATGTCTCCAAAGCCATGCCTTTGGTGTGAACCTGCCCCAGCAGCAAATCTGTGTGCCTGGGACCAATGCAGAAACCTAAAAGCTGGCTCCTCTTGTGCTAAATCATTGCCCTCCCCAGAATGACTCTTGGAGACTACCAGCATCTCCCAGGGAGCCCCCGATTTCAGCACACGGATGAGAGAAAGCCGTCAAAACAGTTTTCCCCAGGGAATAATGGTGCACTGTAGGCATGAGGAGCTGGACAAAAAAACAGTGCCGGAAAAGGCCTAAGACCTCCCGGGAAACATGGCTTCATCCAAAGGGATGAAAAGGACCACTTTCATCAGTGTTACCGCAGGCTCAAGCAGCCCTGCACGTCACTCTTGTTGGAAGTGGGACACAATAGGCAGCCAGTTCCCAGAACAACACCGAGATGCTGTTCTAAAGAATTGTCTCATTTCTTGTTTCTAGAGGATCTTGCCGAGAAGCGCCTCCTCTGTCGAGCAAGGCTTTCTCCAAAGCGGTTAGCTGCCATGACTGTAAAGCCAGAGCAGGATCAGAAAGCTGAGGAGAGTGAGCCTCGTGCCAGGTGAGACACTCGCATAAATGTGCAATGATGCAAAGATGACGGCGTGCTCTCGTCTCTGTGGGAGCGAGATGTTTCTCCTGGACACAGAGGCTAGACGAACTCAAAGTGAGGTTATCCACGTCCCACTAACTAATGGTTTCTTGGTGCATGGCAAGCGTCTTGTAGCTTCTTGGGAGACTCTGCTGGCAGCATCATTTCTTTCTTTGCTCCTGCTGTGCAGATCTGCTGAGTAACTAACTGCAGATGCTCATTCCAGGAGCGGAAGATCTTTTTGGCTTTCCCTTCAGACTGAAATGACCCCGACCTTTCTGTTTGCTGAGGACAGAGTTCTGCAGTTAGTCATGCAGACGATTCCTCTGATTAACCAGAAGCCTCTTCTATGCTAACGCCTGCCTTATGGCCTACAAAAGAGAAGGGCCAAAGAGAGCTCAGTGGCGGGCCTGCTTTTCGCATGGGGTCATGTCCTCCTCCTTTTGACGCTGTGTCCCCAGCACCCAACCTGCTCGTACAGGCTGTGAGCACTCTGTATTTCGGACCACTGAGCAGGCAGACTTCAGTGCACTGACCCAGAGGGCGTAGCGGTGTCTCCGGGCATAGGACCCTGTTCCTCTCGTTGCCGCAGCAAGAGAGGGCCTAGACCTGGACGTCCTGAGTTTTAGTGGGGCTGTTGGGCACATCTGAGTCTGACAGCTCGGGGTCTTCTCTCTCTCTGTGCACTTGATCACAAGGAGGCAAGCAGAGGACATTCTGCTGCAGAAGCAGGCGCGCCACTTGGAAGCACAAGATGCAGAACCAGCTCCTCCTGCCCTCCTGCCAACGCACCCTGTTGTGTCTTTGCAGGCAGCTACCGGCCATCCAGGGGAGCTCCTTGAAGGCAAATGAGGAGAAAGAGAAACTAATTCCTCTGGTCGAAGTAGACCTCATTGCCAGAACTACTGAGAGGAGAGAAAAGGTAGCTGACACAGGCTGCTGCAGTGAGTGTGTCGTAGGGGACTGTAGAGAAGCATTGCTCTGTGCACGCTGATTCTCACAAGATTCGTCACCGTGTGTTCACGGGACCACTGACTAGTTGTTTTGGTGCTTCCTTGAAGAGAGGCGGGTTACTCTGCCCTTTGAGAATCCACTTTTCGCTTCCATCGGCCTCATGAAACACACCCAAAGACCTTACTTGTGGATGTTTCTGTCGGCAGCGTGACTGCAAGGCTTGTCGGGGATAGCCAGCTGCTGGGTGGTTTTTAGCCTGGTGGTCGCTTAGCTGCCTGGTCTCTACAGGCGGGCTCTTTGTTGGAGCCTGCAGGAACCTGGGAGCAAAGCAGCGTGGACAGAAAGGCAGAAGAGAAGGGACAGAAGGGAGGGTAGGAATGAAACCAGCTCAGCCCTCTGCAGGGCAGACTAATGCTGCCTGCTGTTGCGTTTTGGTTGCCCTCCAGAATAAACACTCAAAGAGGAAGGAGAAGCTTCCAGAACACCTCCAGAAATACTTGGATGAAGGGAAAAAGAGTAAAACAGAGCTGGCGGAAGAGAAACAGAGGAAACGGTATACCCTGCCAGCAACCAAACGGAAGGCTAAGAGAGAAAAGGGGACGCCCATAGAGAAAGCTGAGAGACGAGAGTTGCAGAGGAGCCAGGTACTCTGAATTCCTGCAGAAAAAGAGCCCTTTCCCCTCCAGGGGGGCTGAGATTGCAAGGTACCTCTAGCACCCAAGCCCTCATAGCAGCGTTGTTGCAGCCGAGCTGGGCGGGTGACCGCTGCCTTTCCTGAGCAAGAGAGGTGACAGGGAGTTGTCGTGAAACCCTGGTGCCACTCAAGGGCATGCTGAGGTCCTTGTCCTGGTTTTCCCTGTCCCGCTAGGGTTCCTGCCAGAAGTGGTCTGGGGGTGTGCATGCTGGGAAGCAGCACCCTCTGGGTGCAGGGCTGTTGTACGAGAGTCTCTTCCTGTGCAGGAATCCGGTTCCTCTGTGCAATCATCAGTCAGCCTCCCGACTAGCATGGAGTCGGGGGAGTCCAGCCCCGACCTCCTGGAGATGATGATGAAGGAGTGGGAAGAGGCTGGAGAAGAGGCTGGGGCCGGAGAAGAGGAAGACACTGTCCCCCCTAAGCGGTAAGAGTGCGCCAGCTCCTGCCGAGGCCTGGGGCAGTGGGGTGGTGGTGAGCCACCGGTGGTGGGTCAAGGAAGCCAGCCCCTGAGCCATGGGGCCGCATAGAGCGCCTGGGGATTTCTCCAGCCATGGGCATGAGCTAGGTTAGAAACCAATGGCGGGGGCCAAAGCAGGTGCTTGAAACCCCTCCTGCCCCGAGGGGCTGTGGGGCTGAATGGGGCCACACATGTGTGGGGCTGGGTGTGGGAAGGGGCAGGAGGGTCACAGCTGCAGGGTCAGAGAGACTTTGTCCTTGCTGGTGCAGGAGCCTTTCCCCACGGACACACCAGGCCCTGCGGGAGGTGGTGACGTGCATCATGGGGCAGGTCGCCCGCAAGTGCAGGGGGCAGAGGGATGACCAGATGGATCTGCAGGACAAGCTCAAGTGGTAAATCTCTCCAGACACGGGCAGTGCTTCCTATCCTGCAGTGCCCTTCCTCCTGCTCCCCGCAGCACCGGGGGAGAGAGGCGCTCTCCTGGCACCGGCCTCTCGGCAGAGCTGCCTTCTGCGGCCGTGGCAGGAACCCAGCTTGGGAGCCCCCGCTGCAGAGCGGTCTCCCTCTGCTCACACCACCTCCTCCTGCTGTGTGTCTGCAGTGAGCTGGCAGTGCTGCAGTGGCATCGGTCAGGGAGAGAGGCAGGCAGCAGCCACCAACTGCGGGAAGCTGGACCCCAACCCGCACCCCCTGCTAGGCCAGGGAAGAGGAGGGCAGGACTGGTACATGGCGTGGGCTCCTCGAGGGACTGTGTCGTATCCACCTGTAGAAAAGCATAGTTATACGTATGGGACGTCTTACAAGACGCCTCACTATGTGCTTAGCTGAAGGCTGAAGCACTTCTCCCGAGGCTTTCTGGAGAGGCAGCAGGCTGTTCTGTCCATTTAGGAGACAGCCTTCACTTCTGTCCTCTCCAGAAACACCCAAAGACTTGATGTGGTGGTGCTTGTAATGGCAACGGCACTGCCAGGCTTGTCTGGGATAGCAAGCAGCTGGGTTGCTTTCAGCCCCATGGTTGCTTGGCTCGGAGCTCATTGCAGAAAGACTCTGCAGTGGGGCCTGTGAGGACTGCAAGCAAAGCAGGGCTGATGGAGAGGCTGAAAAGAAAGGGCAGGAGGGAGGGGGAGAGCTAAAATCCCCCCAGCCCTCTGCCGGGGAGACTAACGCTGCCTGCTGCTGCATTGCCATGGCCCTGCAGGCACAGCCCCAGGTGTGCACGGAGGAGGAAGGAGGCAAGCTCTGGGACTCCTTGCGCAAGAAGTGCCAGCAGAAGCCAAGGGCAAAAGCGGCACCCCCGAAGGCCTGGAAAGAAGAGCAAGAGCAATGGGAGGCCCAGGTACTGCAGGTAGTGAAAAACACTTAGGAAAAGAGCATTTTTCTCCTGCCGGGGAGCCAAGGTGGGAAGGTCCCTAGCCCTAGGAGCGTGGGGGCTGACTGTCCTGTGTGGGGCTGTACCAGCTGGAGGCGCCTTCCCTGCTGCCCAGCGCCATCTCCTGTGCTCACCCCTCTCTCTCTGTGCAGGGCTTCTGCCTTCGCGGCACTCTAGAGTGGTGGGGAGAGGGCAGAAAAGAGCCCTCCGTGGAGGACGAGGAGAGCCCAGAGGACAAGTTGAGTCTTTGCCTTTCGGAGTCCTCATCTCTGAAAAGGTGAGTGTGGGCCAGCTTCAGGCCAGACCTGGGCCAACTGGGGGCTGGTGACCCAGCTGTGGGTGAGGGGAGCAAATCCCAGCGCCACGGGGCTGGACACGCACTGCATCCTCTCCTTTCTCATGCCATGGCAATGGTACGGGTCAGTCCCCGATGCCAGGTGCCTCTCTGCAGCCCCAAGCACAGCTGGGGCTGAATGGGACCGTGGGGGTGGGGGCGACTGGGAGAGGGGAGAGGCAGGAGGGTCTCGGTCGAGATGTGAGACTTTGTCCTTGCTGCAGTAGGAGCCTTCCTCCACAGACCCACTTGGCTTTGCAAGGAGCAGCGACCCGCCTCCTCAAGAAGATAGAGAGAAGAGCCCGTTGCCATGGTGGTGAGGAGGATTCCCTCAGGTAAGGCTCTCCAAACATGCCCAGTGTCTGCCGCTGCCCAGCAGTGCCCTCCCTTCCTTCCTTTGACTCCCCGCAGCCCCTGGGCAAAGAGAGTCTTTTCCTGACAGCCCTCGTGGCGTGGAGAGCGGCAGGCTGGGATTGTGTTGCAGGGACCATGGGCCTGCTCTCTCCAGACAGAAGCAGATCCCACCTCATGTGTCCTGATGAGACTTGTAGTGGTGCTCTGCACCTCCCTGTGCATACAAGCCTGCAGAGCTTTGTATTCAACTCCTCACCTCCGGGGAGCAGATCTCGTCCACATCGGCGAGTGCCAGGAGAGCCTCTTGGGCACAGAGGCTCCTGAGAGAGATGTCCAGCAAGAGCCTCCTCCAGGATGACGAGGGCCAGTGCCGGCCAGCCAGGCTGTTAACACCAACGCTTCCTTCTCTTCAGTAAAGCCCCATCTGCAAACGACTGGGTCTGACGCTGTGGGTCTTTTACTGGGGGCTGTGAAATCTGCACTCTGCAGTGGGTGAGCTTTGGTGGGGCAGGGAAAGGCCACTGCAGGCAAGAGGGCTGGAGCTTCAGTCCTGCTCCAAGGGCAGCCCTCTCCCAAGGCTTTGCTGTACCTGCGCGGCTGCAGCCCTGCTCTCTGTGGCCCGTGCACCTCCTGGTCCCTGGCAGTGTGCCCTGCTGCGGCTGCACATCCCTGCTGAGGAGGGGATTTTCCCCGGGGGAAGAGAAGGGGGGAGGAGGAGGATGCAGAGGAGGAGGAAGAGTCGTGCTGGGTGCCCAGGGGAGCAGAGCTGCAGGGGGAAGCATGCGGGGGCTCACACAGCCAGGGCACTGCGGGGCACCCAGGCCAGTGCTGTCAGGGGTACCCAGAGCTGTGCAGGCACCACCGTGTGTTTGAATGTCCCACCACCCATTGCTTTTAGTGTAGTCTTCAACAGTCCATTGTCTGACTCAATTCTTTCTGGAGTACCATGTCGCCATAGGACTTGCTTTTCAAGGCCCAGGGGACAATGAAACCCCAGGCAGGAACCGTGCCTGGGTAGAAGGAAGTTATGGGGGGCAGCTTTTCAGTTGGGTAGCTTGACTGCCAAAGCTCTGCTCGGGCTCCCGAGCCTTTTGTTCGATATGTCCTCGTTGGGCACCCACACCCTGCCCAGGCTCCGCAGGGACTCCATGCACGTGGTGGCAGTGACGCTTCCAGAGCTCAGGCAGGCTTAACGGCGCTACATGAGGTTGGGTCAGTCTGTCAATCCTCTGCGGGCTATTTTTTCCTGAAAAGCCCTGATTTTGTGGGGACCTGACTTTGCCTACCTAGAAATATACCATTTGCATTTTACACTGCTGAATTGCTGTGCCTTTCTCATGGCACCCAGGGACCTGCCAGTGCCTTTCCGTGCGTCCCAGGGCTTCCCAGGGCCGGCAGCAGGCAGCCAATGGCCTCTCCTTGGGCACTGCCACCCCTGAGGAGCAGCAGGGTGTCCCAACGGGCAGGGGAGGATCAGGCACCTTTGGACACGCTGCTTCCTCCTTGGGGGCTCCCAGCACTGACCATTTCTGCACCCACCTCTCCCATTGCCCCAGCCAGGAAAGCTCGTTCCCCTGGTCCCCACTCTTGATGCACCAGCAGGGCCGGGGAGAGGGTAGCTGGGCTGCAAGCAGAAAGAAAGGCTGGGTGAGACGGCAAGCCCCTGCTGTGCTTCGCCCCTCGCCATGTCCAATGCCCCAGTGCAGGGCTGAAGGCCGATACCAGCTGCACAACCTCAGCACCGACCGCACAGCCTCAGCACTGACCGAGGGGCTCCCTGGGATGAAGGAAGCTGCGGCACGGCCAGGAGCCAGCCCTCCGGTTCGCGAGGAGAGAGCAGGAGAGCAAGTGATGATCTCTGGTGGGCTGAGGTGAGTCTTAGCAAAGGGTAAGCAAAAATACTGGAAGCTGTTAGCAAGTAAACTGAAATAAGAGGTTCCAACTTTTCCTAGTGCCATGGAGAGCATTGGGGTTTGTCAGAGGGACTGGCATGGGCGTGGTGTGGTCTTTTTTGTTGTGTTTGTTGCTGGTTTTTGGAGGTTTTATAGTCTTTGTCAGTGTACAGTGTCGGACAGAAGTCCAATTTGCTAGGGAAAATCCAGAGGATTTTCCAGTGTAGTCGGTCTAGTGCTATTACTAGTAAGAATTCCAGCAAAGAAATGGCGAGAGACTTGAATGAGTGAACTCTCCCTGAGCTTGGGCTGAACGGAGTCCAAGCCAAAACTGTGCAAGAGCATTGAGATTTGGCTCGGTATGAAACAGCTGATGGGCATTGTCCCCTTCTTGAAACAAATCCCTTTAGCTCCCTGCTGTCACCCTTGCCCTTACTGGGTGCCTTTGTTGCATCTTGTGCCATGTGCAGAGGCTTTGCAAGCAGGACCTCCGCAATTGAACCAAACAAACTGCTTTACGCTTTCAGGAAACACAAAAGATAGGACAGAGTAGCAAGACATTATGCGAGGTGTTAGCATGCTCCCTGAAGGAGCTACTTCAGAGCCTTTGCTGGCCAGGCAGGCTTCAGCCAGGAGGTGAAGGATGGGGGTTGGCTGCTGCGTGCACGGGGCTGATCTGAAGTCTTGCTGAGTCACTGTCTTCCAACTCATTGGTTTTTTCCACTGGGATTTTTGTGGGTGCGTACGGCATACAGTGTACAGTTCTGGTCCCCGTTATACAAAAAGGATGTGGACAGGCTGGTGGGGGACCAGAGAAGGGCCACCAAGATGATCAAGGCTCTGGGCAGCCTGCCGTACGAGGACAGGCTGAGAGAGCTGGGTTTGTTCAGCCTTGAGAAAAGGAGGCTTAGAGGTGATCTCATCACCATGTACCAGTACTTAAAGGGGAGCTACAAAGAAGATGGAGACTCCCTTTTTACAAGGAGTCCCATGGTGAGGACAAGGGGTAACGGGTGCAAGTTACTCCCAGGGAGATTCCGATTGGACACGAGAGGTAAATTTTTCACAAAGAGAACAGTCAATCATTGGAATAATCTCCTCAGGGAAGGGGTTGACTCTGCTACACTGAACACATTTAAGACTCAGCTGGACATGGTGCTGGGCCATCTCGTCTAGATTGTGCTAGAAAGGTTGGACCAGATGATCCTTGAGGTCCCTTCCAACCTGGGATTCTATGATTCTATGATGATCGATTCTATTGATTCTGCACAGATGGCTAGCAAATTTCACACCGGATTAGCCTGCGAGCAGGGGGAAATCTGTATCCGTAAAGGCTGAAAGCCTGAGCCCCATATGGGTAGCGGGGCCTGGGGTCTGGGAATGGGTAATAGGCAGGCTGAGAGCCTGGGCTAATCTTCGAGGGATCCAGGAGTGTGCGGGTGCTTGGGAGACGAGCTGGTGACTGCACGCACTTGTTTGCTGGCAACCGTCGTCAAACTGGACTAGCTGGCGAGCAGGAGGAGATGCGCGCGCCAAGTGAGAGGGCCCGGGATCTAGGCAGGGATGTTAGGTGGGCTGAGGGCCCACGCTGACGTTTGAGGGATCCGTGAAGGTGGGTGTTGCCTGTGAATCCAGAGAGCGCTAGAATGTGCGTTTTCACCACTGAGCATCGTTCCTGTTTAGCCAGAGAGGAGGAGCGGGACTTGACTGTCTCCACTTCCCTGCCATGCAAGTTCTGGTAGTCTTATAGGTTCAAGGCAATGCGCTGCTTGTGGCAGTCGGTGGGGCTGGCCGTATTAGTGTCTCCTGTGTGCCTGTGTGCCTGTGTGTGTGTGTACACCTGCGTGGGGTACACACTCAGCCGTCCTACTGGCTGATCCTGCAAAGAAGAAAGCAGCAGCCACAGCCATTGGCCTGGGACAGGGAGTCCTCAGGGTGCACCAGGATGGGCTCCAGTGGCTGGAGAGCAGGAATCCTGGGGTGCTTGAGCATGGTGGAGGCAGCAGCTTTCTGACATCCTTTAACACGTGTCCTTTACAGGAACTTACCGAGCTTGGGAGACATATGGTGAGAAAAAATAGCAGGACTTAAGACAATGATGTCCACTAATTGGCAGTGAAAACTCTGGACTGAATGCAGTGCAAGCCAGCGTGGGATTCATCTTTCCCAAATGTTGCCACCTGAAAGTTAGCTTTTGACGTTAGGTTTCATGTTGTTTTTTCCCAGTCAATGGAGGTAGAGTTCTCCTGCACTAATGAGAAAGAACTAGGCACTTCATTCCAAAGTTCTGCTTCTTACATTAACGTACAGTCATGTAACATCCTTTTCTAGAGCCTTCCCCTGGAGTAGGATCATGCTATCAAAATAGCAGTAGGGTGGGCTATGAGTCATCCTTCTCATTATCCTGGGAATGTTAGGTAGAAATAGGTCTCCCTAAGGAATAGCTGAAAAAATACTAACATGTTTCACGCGCAAAGAACAAAATGGAATCCAGAGAAGAGCTGGTATCTTCTGAAAGTCTACCTCAAGCTGTCCACACTTGGAGGGAGACAGAGGAATGTGTTTGCGACTGCGAGCATCCTTCTGCACGGGCATGGCGAACTGATGTCGTGCTCCGATTTCTGTGTAGATCTTGGCAAGGACGTTCAGAAGAAAAAGAACCAGAACAAGAAGAAATGGAAAACAAACTTGGCGTGACCTGTGCTTAGGCCTGTGATCTGAACTGAGGACCATTTCTTAAGTCGATAGCAAGCTGACACCTGCTCGTCAGCAGACAGTAAAGGAGAGCCCGTACAGGGGTACGGGCACAGCCAGTTTCCATCTGCGGTCTTAGCAGGGGCAGTCTTGGCCCAGCAGTACAAACAGGACGAATGCAGACCTTCCCTTGACAACTTCAGTGTGGTTTGAAATGGTTTTGAAGACAGAGAGATGTAAACCAAGGAGACATTCGTGTGACTTATTTCTTCTAATGAACTGATTTGTTGATCCTTTTGGCATTTTTCACATCTGCAAGATAACAGACACCAAAAGTCAGTGGGACCACCCTTTTCCTGACAGATAGTAAGGTCTGAATCATTGAAGAGGCAGAGCCCAACAAAACCCTTGGTTAGGCAGGCTTGACCCCTCCTCTGTCCTCTCCGGCATGCCCCTTCGCTGACGCTGGGGGAGCAGCCCAGCTCTGCCTGACTACAGAAGCAAGTCAAACACATGCGGTACAGTCAATGCAGCAGGTTTGGTGTCTCCTTTCGTGGTCTGCCATCTCCAGCGTTTTCTCACTTTGTCACACTGTACCTCCAGGTGAAACTTGCTTGCAGATGCTAACGTATTTTAACAAGGGAAACAACCCCGAGGCATGCGATCTCTCTTTTTTTTCCCCCTTTGTCATAGCTCTGGAAATTAAAAAAGAAAGAAAGAAACAAATGTATGTCTAGATACATATATATAAGTGGACGGAGCTACAAATCCATGAGAGTTCTTTTCCAGGGAAGTCAGAGGTGAATGAGAGCTTCTGTAAGCAGTGGGACTGTTGCCAGTAGGTCGAGGGAGGTGATCCTTCCCCCGTACTCAGCACTGGTGAGGCCACACGTGGAGCACTGTGTCCAGTTCTGGGCTCCCCAGTACAAGAGAGACATGGACATAGTAGAGAGAGTCCATCAAAGGGCCACGAAGATGATGAAGGGACTCATCTGTCCTACGAGGACAGGCTGAGAGAGCTGGGACTGCTCAGCCTGGAGAAGAGGAGGCTCAGGGGGGACCGCATCAATGTGTATCGATACCCAAAGGGAGGGTGCAAAGAGGATGGAGACAGGCTCTTTCCAGAGCAGGACCAGAGGCAATGGGCACAGACCAAAACACAGGAGGTTCCCTCTGAACATCAGAAAACACTTTTTTACTGCGTGGGTGGCTGAGCCCTTCCAACCTCAACCATTCTGTGATTCTGTAACTGCAGACATGATCAAATAGCGTTTGTCCTCTCTGCTGCCCACCTTAGAAGTCTCTAGAAATCTCTAAAGGCACAAATCAGGAGCGGCTGCAATGCTGTTCAAATCAGCCACCTTTCCTTTGGATCCCAACAAGATCCGTCTGTTTAAAGAAGAAGAATTTCTGAACCGCCCTTCAAGCTCTCTGTCTGTCGGCCTGTAGATGAGAGGACTGATGGAAAATGTTAGGACAGTTTAGAAAAGAGAGCATATTTTCTTCCGGTTTCCTCTTCTGATAGCATCTGGTAAGCAATACACCATGTTAACGTTCTGTCGACAGTTGTAACACCAAACAAGGATCAGAGGAGAGGAGCAGGTGTAAACAGCTTTTTGCTGAAAGAGATTTTCAGAACAGAGGAAAGGACGTGAACTGTAAGATGCCAGAAATTGTAGAAATGTGAAGAGAGCATCTTGTCACATCTGTGGTGAACTCTGCACTGTGGCCAGTGTAGTATCATCACGGGAACGATTAAAGATTAGCATGAGATTACAAAAGAATTGGTAAATGTCATTAGCGCCATAAAAAGTCAGTTGGGATAGAAACACTCGCTCAGGATACTAGCCTTGCATTTTCTTATCCAGCTCCGAGCTTGAAGCAGAAAGTGGTATTTCCTACTGCGCTGCAAGGGAGAAGTTTCCACATTGCTAAAAACCCAGCATAAGACACCCCTGCCTGGAGCTACCGTTCCCCACAGGCCAAAACACTCCAACTGTAAAACTTCTGTGCAGCCCCCACGGCAATGGGCTTCCCACCGTTCTGAAAGCTGGGAGGGGGAGCAGGCCATCAGGCAGGAGAAGTGGCCCAGAAGATGCCCATGGAGCGTTGGAGATGGTGGTCAGTCAGCACCAGCGCAACGATGAGGGCTTCTCGCTCACGGTCCAAAAACAGACCAAGAGAAAACCAGCAAGAGAGCAATCTGCATTTGTGAAAGGTTCCCAAATCCTAAAAGGGCAAACCCAGTGGAAGATGCTTCATTTTCTTTTCCCTCTTTTCTGCATGAGCTCTTCCTGTTTGGTAGGAGGAAGAGAAGAGATGAAGCGACAAAAAATACGACTTGTGTTAAGCTTGACTAAATCTAACATTGCCAAGGGAGAGAAGCAGGGCTCTGGAGTGCACAGAAGGGAACGGAAGGTCCTGGGGCTACGCCAGGACGCGTGAACCAGCGTGAACGCGTCTGGGCCAGCTGGAGAGCAACAGGGAGGTCTCCAGGGAACATGAGGGCAAATGTGGGGCTTGGGGCACCCCAAGAGGACCCAAGTGCCCAGGGGCGAGTGGGCCTCATGACTCCTCGAGAGGACACCCTGCCCCTCCCGGCCTGGGTCACAAAGGGCACCACTGTGACCCGCCTCTGTGACACCCTGTCGCGCTGCATATGGTCAACGCAGTCACAGCCCCTGCCCCACAGTGTCCGGCAGGACGGCGACGGGACGGGTGGGAGCGTGGAGCTGGCGAGGAGCCCCTGAGCACAGCCCACATCTTTCCCCAGCAGCCCTGTGGTGCTGAGGCATTTTGCCAAAGCTTCCCCCTTCCCCACCCCCAGCCCTTTTCTGCATCCCGCAGGATGGCAGAGAGACCCCCCAGCCGCCCCAGGGTGGCCTGGGAGGAGAACAGGGCTCCCCAGGAGAGCAGCTCTCCACCGGAGCCCTACGAGGTGTGCGTGCCCAAGCCACTGAAGAGAAGTAAGTGAGGGGCCCCGCCGGGCTGGGCAGGGCTGGGGCCAGCGACCGCACCCTGATCCACGCCAGTGTCCTGTTTCCCAGGCACACCGGCAGTGGGGGTCCCACGGGCGGGGAGCACAGCACTGGTGGAATGCTGCTCAGGGCTGGGAGCCGGCCCCAGCACAGCCTCCCCAGGGCAGGAGAGAGCAGAGGGGACCCGGCTCCTGCTCTGGGATATGGGCAGCAAGAGGCAGCTGGCCTGGAGGGAGGCAGCGGTAGTGGGGGATGGGGACCTTTCCAGCCTGTCTGCAAGCGAGTTCCTAAGCCCAGTGCACTCGTGGCTTTCTGCGCTGATGCGCTCCAGCATCGCAGCCCATCTGCCGGGCACCCTCCAGGCCAGACACCCACGGGGAGACTGCGCCAGGGGAGTGCGCACGGGGTTGGACGGAGGGCAGAGCTCCTTCGCCTCCTTGCATTTGCCTTTGGCCCTTCTCTACAGCCCTCCCTGCTCTCCTCCTTTACTAGGTGCCCCCGCTGGTGCGTCCAGCTGGCAGTCTCTGTACAGAGAGGAAAAAGAAGCCGTGCAGTTCATCCGGGCTTTTGTGAAGAGCTCAGAAAAGGTAACCACAGCCATTTCCATGGTAGCCATGCCTGCGTCTCCTGACAGTGCCGCCGGCTCTGCTGCCTGCTGCCAGGGCTGCTGGGGGGCGGCTGGCTGGGCAGAGCTGCTCCCCCCAGGTCTCCTGCACAGCACTGCAGCCCCAGGGCTCCAGTCCTGCTGGCCATGTGTCTACCTTCTCATGCTCCCCGTTTGTCTCTCTGTCTGCCGGCTGCCAGGAGGAGGCCCAGAGGCTGCAGTTCCTAGAAACCATCTGCACCCTGTGCAAAGCTGCCAGGCACAAGGGTTTGTCACAGGGCCTGAATGCATTCTGCCACAGATTTGAGTTGGCAGAGAATATCAAGGTGAGGGGACACCTGGCGGGTGGACTTGGGTGCCGCTGAGAAGCCCTGCCAGCAGAGACCCCAGCACCGGGGGCAGCAGGGGGCACTCTGGGGTTGGTGCTGGGGCGGGGGCAGAGGGTCTCTGCCAGCCCCACTGCCTGGTGCTGGGTCTGCTGGCACTGGCTGCTGGTGGCTGCCAGGTGCCATCCTGGTTGCGCTCTGCAGGTGCTGCTGAAAGAGGAGCCCAGGGACCACCTGCACACAGCAGTGCGGCAGCGAGCCATGCTTGCCATCGCCGCCTTGAGGTAGCTGCCCAGCCCCTGGTTTGGCTGGCACCTCTCCCCGTCCCCCATTCAGGAAGAGTCCAGTAGTGCTGTCAGAGGGACTCTGCTCTGCCCTGCTCGTGGCTTGTTGGGAGGGCGCAGGGGAGGGCAGAGGGATCCTGCAGCTCCCTGCCATGCCTCGGTTCTTCCCCAAACTGGGAGGCGGGAGGCTTGCCTGCCAGGACTGTCCTTTGGCCCAGGCCACGTCGGGGAGGGAGGAGGTGCCTCCTGGCAGGGCTCCCTGCACGCCCGCCATCCCCCTCGGGGACCCCTGCTCCAGAGGTCCGTGTCCACCTGCCCAAGGCATTGAGGCACCCAGCACCAGTGTCCAACAGGCCCCTCTCTCTCTTTGCAGCAAAGTGAAGATGGTGCTGGAGGGCAAAAAGAAAAGCCTCTTACAGGCGTGCTTCAGGAGCGTCTTCTTGCTTCCTCCAACAACGGACATGCAGGGCCTGGACACTACTCTCTACTTTGAGGTAAGTGCTGGCTGAGCGACAGGAGTCCCTAGTCCCTCTAGGCTGCTCCCTGGCCGCCGTGTGCTGAGAGACACCTGGAGATCCAAGGCAGGGCAGCGTCTCAGCTTTGCTTTCCCACCCTCATCCCTTCCTCCCCTTCCCATGGGCCTGGCCATGTCCCGTGCCGCAGGCTGCTCTGCCCACAGCAGCTTGTCTGCCCCAAGGCCTCCCGTGGGCACCGCAAGGCAGCGCAGGTCTCCTCCCTTGGCGTGGGGAGTTCAGATCCATCTCCAGGGGTGAGAGGGACCGCGGAAAGACTGCCACAACCCTTTGTCCTCCTTGCAGACCCTGGATGCCATGGATACCATGCTGTGGACATTGGTGCTCAGCTCTCCTGCCTCCGGCTTCACGGAGCTGCAGACAATCTTACAGGTGTGGCATTGGCAAAGAGCGGGGTTCGCAGGGGCTCTTCCTGACGCTGGAGGGATGGGAGTGTCCACTCTCGCGTGGACGGTCCCCACCCCAGTGCCACACACAGAGAACGCTGCAGGGAGGGTGCCCAGCTCCCTGGGGGGAGCCAGGGGTGGCCCACCATGCTCTCCTGGGAGCCCCGTGTCCCCTGGCTGTACTCAATGTCACTTCCCCTCTGCAGCAGCCTCCTGTGTCATGGCAAAACCTTGCCCATGGCACTTCTGGGCCAGCTCCGTCCCCAGAGCTTTCCTTGCACCAAAGCAGTGGGAGGCATTAGAGCCCTCTCCTTAGGCACTGCAGCAGTGGCAGCTGGTGCTGCTCTTCCCCTGCCTCACTGTCCCTCAGGCTTTCCTGCCCAGATCTGACTGGGGCAGAGACCCACTGGGACCTGCCTGTCCTGCCTGTCAGCCCAGCCCTGAAGCTCTGTACTCCCCAGGGGGCTGTATCCCCATTCCCCCATTGGAGACCCTGCAGGCAGGCTCCTGCCCAAAAGCCCAGCCTTCTTTGGAGAGGGGACACAGGGCTGCGTTGTGGGAGAGGGCACGGAAGGGAGCAGGCGCTGCCCTGCGGGTGCCATCTGCCTACCTGCCTGGCCACAAGGGCTGTGCGAGTCCAGCCAGGACTGCTTCTGCTGGCATGGGCACCAGCTCCCAGGGCACATGAGCAGTTTCTCTCCTCCCAGATGCTGCTGCCCTTCGTCAACTGCCAGAGCGCAGCTGCGTGTGAGAGGGCTGTGGGGAGAATTGGGAGGCTGAGTGATTTGCTGGCCAGCTCTTCCTCAGTGAAGGTAAGGAGCCAGGCACCCTCCAGCCAGGCTGTCTCCCCTTGCCTGCACACCAGAGCAGCCTGCAGCTCAGAGATGCCTGTGAGGCAAGCCTGGGCACTGACTGAGGCATTCAGCAAGGCTCTGCCCTGGAGCCAGGGTCTTGGTTTCTTTCTTTTTCCCATGGTCTTCTCTCCCCAGTTCCCTCTCTGCCAGAAGCCATCTCAGCCCCCAGTCCTGTGCAGGACAGGACTGCCCAAGGAGCATGGCAGGACCCAGGCCTGGCAGCTCTCCCTTGCCCTGCTGCCCAGCTGGCTGCTTTGGGAGGGCCCTCCAAAGCTCTGGCTCCCTGGGAATCCTTCCCTGGGCAGACTCTTGGGTCGCAGCTGCTGCTCCTCAGCCCTTCTACCTGTCCTGCCTCCCTCGCCCAGGTCTGGAGCAGCTTTGTAGGAGACGATGCCAGCCCTGCCTGCCACACACAGATCCGTATCCCCATCCTGGGACAGCTGCTGGGGCGTCTCATCCTTTGCCGCACTTGCACAAACTGGGAGACCAGCTGGGGGGCTTTGGATGCCCTTCATCACCTCTTCAGGTTCATCCTGCGGCAAAAACGTAAGAGAAGCTGTGGTGGGCTGCGTCCCTCCACACGCAGGCATCTCCTCATATGCCTGCTTGTTTCCCTGAGTATTGCAACGGACCGTTCTTGTGCTGGCTGGAGGCTGTCCATGAAAGTCTGTCCCCCGCATCTCAGTTATTCCAGCAACGTGTTAGTTGTGTGACTGCGTGCAGAGCTCTAGTTCCTTTGAGCTTCCCAGGCCGTGAGTGCTTGCGCACGTACGCTTGAGGCAGGTGTCTCTCATCCTCCTCCATCATCCCTGAGGTCCCTCTTGTTCCCTTCGCCTGTCATCACCCTTTGCTTTATACACCTGCCCACCACCTCCTCCCCTGACTGTGGGTCGTAACCTCCCTCCTCAGCCATTCCTAGTTCAAAGCTCTTTTCACCATTTGCTAAGCTTGTTGGCGAAGACGCTTTGTCCTACCTACTCATCTGTGATCCCCTCCTGTTTAGGCACGATGCTGCCAGAGGATAATCCAGAGTATCTGCGGCGTCAAAGGGAATGGGAAGCTGAGAACACCTCCTGGCTTTCTTCGCCCAGCACCAGCAACATCACAATGGTAATGAGCTCCTCCCTTGCTGGGCCTCTTGTTGGTGGCATCAGCAGGAGACTTGTATGAGCAAAGGGATCCAGAATCAGCGGGGCTGGCATGGCTTCACTGTCCCTGGCGAGAGGGTTGCTGTGTCCCTGAGCAGGGACTAGAAAGGGCTGCACTCCAGTATCCCAGCAGCAGCTCCAGCCCACCTGGCCACCAGCAAGCCCTGGTTCTCTGTAGGGCCGGCACACTGTGCCCACGACCCCAACCCTCCTCCCTCATCCTGAGGGCCCTCTCTTCTCATCCTCCACCACGCAGTGAGTGCAGCCCCTGCTTCCAGCTTTCCTGCGGGCACTGCAGCCAGCACTGCCGGGCCATGTCTTGCCAGAGCTGCTCTCACTGCCCAGATAAGCAGCACCCTCAGGGCACTCGGTGTGACGTCTTCCCTGTCTTCCTTCCTCCCATAGGCATTTGGAAAATACCTCCAGCCTTCTGAGAAGACAGACGTCATCCTCATGGCCATTGAGGCCATGAGAGACTCAAGCATCTATGACAAGGAGGAGGCGAGAAGCATCCTGGATGTGGCTGTGAGAGAGCCTGCTTCCTGGCTGGCAGAAGTAAGTGGCCTGTGGCTGCCCTGCCGTGAAGCCCTTTCATGCACTGTTTGTTTGTTTGTTTGTTTGTTCCTTCCTTCCGTCCGTCCGTCCATCCGTCCGTCCGTCCGTCCTTCCTGTGGCTGCCCTGCCCTGCCCTTAAGCCTCCCTCCCTCCCTAATGCAGGTGCCTCAGGCACCTTGAAGCCATTTTAAGCCAGCAGAGCAGGATGGGAAGAGCAGCAGTTTGAGAGGCAGCTGAGGAAATGGCTGCATTCCAGTGGCAGCATCATCCTCACCTGTGTGCCCTCCAGGTGCCAAGCATCATGAGGTGCATCTATGAAAACATGGAGTGCATCCGCATGGCGTCAGCCTGGCAGAGCCTGGACTTGCTGCTTCTCCTGATGACTGACCAGTGCCCCGGGGAAGTGGTCACGAGCCTGTTGAAGCTCTCGCCATCATGTGACAGGTACTGAGCCCAACAACCCCTGTGGGCTTGCGCCATGTGAGGAGAGGGGCCTGGAGAACTTTTGGCTGCCGGAGCCACGGAAAACCGTAGGACATCCCCGAGGAGCAGGGCCTTCCAGCCCACCCCACTTTCCAGCCCTGGTGGATCGGCCAGGCCAAAGCTGGACAAGCCAGCCCAGAGCCCCGCCACGAGGTTCCTCCCTGCCCCATGGGGAAGACTATCTCAGCCCCCTCCTCCTTGCCCAGGCAGGGAGCCGGGCACTCCAAGCGAGGCGTCGGGAAGGGCCAGGACAGCCTGGGTCCTGTGGGGCTGGCCCGGGCACAGCGTGGTGGCCGAGGCAGCCCTGCTGACAGAGCGCTCTGGGCCTGCAGTGCTGCTCTGGCCATGTGGGATGTGATGCTTTCCCAGCCCCACACCTTGAAGAAGGTCTTGAGGGAGCTGCTCAGCAAGCTCCAGGACCAGCGGCTGCGCAGGGTGTTCAGCTCCGACACAGAGGACGCCTGCATCCCTCACTTGGCTGTGAGTGACCAGACCAGTGCTTGTTCACCCTCAGGGCTGTGCCTGTTTTCCTGGAGAGGCAGGCACAGCCCTCTCCCCTCCCATCTGCCCCCAAACGGTCACCTCCTCCAGGACATCAGGACAGAGCCCCTTAGGGCCAGCAGGGACCTGCCCAGCAGCAGGTTCCCCTGCACCAGCCATGCAGGGCCACCCCATGCTGCTTGGGCCCCGCTGCACAAACACGAAGCCCAGGCAGCCCCTGCCTGCCCAGGCAGCTCTCTGCTTGCCCCCTGCCTGCATCCCCCTGCCCTGCTCTGCAGACTGGAAACCTGGGGCAGGGCAAGGGCTGGGTCAGGGGCAGAGACATGGCCTCTGCACAGGCTGAGCAGGCTGCAAGGTTGGGGACAGGAGACACTCGTCACCACTCATGTGTCATGCCTTCTTTGTGCCCGCTCTTGCTGTTGGATCGCTCCTGCGAGGCGTGAGAGCAAGAGGCTGCCGATGCTCAGAGGACAGGAGGAGCCGGCACAGATGACCCTGTGGTGTGCAGCGAGGGGCAGGGCATGGGGATGCCAAGCAGCCCTCCACGGGCAGAGCTGCCCCCAGGACGGGCTGTCTGGCCCTGGTGCCCTTGCCCTGAGCTGCCAGCGGGAACCAGGAGCCGCACGGTGCGGGGAGTGCTGCAGGCTCTGCCACTCTTTCACTGCTGTCTCTGTTTCAGCTGCTGGCCTCCAGCGACATTGAATCAGAGGAGTTTGCTAGCCTCTACAAAGTCCAGAGGTACCTGAGGCGTCCAAGCCTGGCGCTGCTCTCACTGGTGCTCAGAGGCCTCATCACACTGTCGCAGAGACCTGAGACGGTGAGCAGGGCATAGTCAAGGGAAGCCATGTTGGCAGCCTGGGGCTGGGGCAGTGGGTAACGCGGTGGCTTGGCCTGGGCTGGGAGTCAGGAGGTGGGGGGACGGCTCCAAATGCCCTTGCTGTCCCCTTCACGGGCCCCAGGCTCCTTCAGGCTCGGACCTTGCCGCTGCAGCGCAAGGAGCAAGGCTCCCTCAGCCACCTGCAGGAGCTCTCGCTCCTGGCACATCCTTGTGGTGCTGGGCAGGAGTTTCTGCTCCGCACCAAAGCAGCCAAGCTGCCTCAGTCGAGGGAGCACTGTCCCCAGAAGAAGCGTCCCGCTGAGAGCGGGAGGATGAGCCAGAGCCCAGGGTGCAGCTGATTCTACGGGCTGACTCTGGGGCTGGGGCAGTGGGCCTCTGTCATGAAGGGGTCACAGCCCACCCATTGCCAGCTTGAAGACGGCTGCCCTTCCCCGCAGCCTGCGGTGCACGAGCCATGGGGGTCTAGGCAGAGTGCTGCCATGGAGGGGCCTGGTGGCTGCCTGGGGAGCGTTCCAGGCCCAGAGGGTTACCAAGCCATCTGGCCATTTGGGCCAGTCGGGAAAGGGGCTGGCGGAGCAGGGGACACGGAGCCTTTGTTCTCCTGCCCTAACTTCCCTACTCGCTGCTATCCCCATGTCCCCATCCATGCGCCCATGGCCACCGCCTGCCAGGAGGCTGCTGCAGGGATTCCTGTGCTGCCTGGCAGGAAGGCGGACGGGAGGCTGGTGCTTAGTGGCCAGAGCATTTTTGCCAGGTTGGTCTTTCACCACTTCACAAAAAGGGAATTGTGTGCTTCCTACAGGCAAGAAAAATGCTGGTCCTGCTGCCAGACATCATGGAGACCCAGCAGAATGCCAACACTGACAACAAGATGAAGGCCCTGCTGGTCTTCAGAAATGTGATGGGTCATATGATGAGGGAGGAGGCCAGCCTCACTGCGCTGCAGCTGGCGGAGAAGCTTCTGCCGCTCTTTGATGATGTAAGGCTGCTGTGGGAGCCTGAGCCCCACTGCTGGGCCCTCTGCAAGGGCAACTGCCCGTCAGCCCGGCCCTGCGGCAGCACTTGGCCAGGGCTGTTCCCCTCCTCACGCCCCTGGGCTCTCGTGGGGGTGGCTTCTGGGCTCTGCAGCCCAGCACGGCTTCTCCCTGACAGATTGACGCCTCCGGGCGACCTGAGCACTTGGCCAGGGCTGTTCCCCTCCTCACGCCCCTGGGCTCTCGTGGGGGTGGCTTCTGGGCTCTGCAGCCCAGCACGGCTTCTCCCTGACAGATTGACGCCTCCGGGCGACCTGAGCCCCCTGTGCCGGGGCCCAGCCCAGCCCCTGTGCAAAGAGGCCAAGCAGGCCAAGAGCTGCTCTCAGCTCCGCGAGGCCTCCCTCAGCTGCGCTGCCAGGCAGGACCAGACGTTGTCCCCAGGCGCCATGGCAGGGGGCTGAGGCGGCGATGTGTGCCCTGGAGGCATGGCCGAGGGCCAGCCCGGTCTCCTCCTCGGCCTGTCCCTGGGGAGCTCTGTGCTGGTGCGGCTGGTGTGGCTGGTGGTGAATGCTGGGGGCTGGCACAGGCACCGCCTGATGGAAACCTCTTGCGTGGCCTTTCCTGGGCCCGGGGCCATTCAGCCACAGCTGCAGATCTGGCCCACGGCTCCCGTGTGCAGAGCCTCACTCCAAAGCATCTCCCCTCACATCAGCCACGCTAACACCCTTGCTGAGGGAGCGGCTGTTGCTGAAGTCCTCCTGTCCTCCTCCCTACCAGGAGTCCAGCCAGCTGCGAGAGCTCTCCATCTGCCTCTTCAAAGACATGATACAGATGGTGGTGGAGAGCGACAAGCAGCAGATGAAGCAGAACGTGCGGAGAAGCCTGCTCCCACTGTTCTTCCACATGAGTGACCAGACGGAGAGCGTGGCCAAGGTACAGATTTCAAACGTGACCAGTGCGGCGGGGAAGGGCGTGCTGACACCACAGGGGTGGCTTGGGCATCAGGGAGGGGCAAGGGCTGCCGGCAGTTGGACTCTTGGCGTCTGTGTCACCCCAGGGTGCAACTGCCCGAGTCACTGAGGACAGGGCAGAACTCCCCTCCTTCCCTGCACCGGTCCCACCACTGCCTTCCTCCTCGCTCTGTGCCTCCTGCTGCAGAGGAGGATGGGGAGGTGGGGTCCCCCCCCATGCCTGCTCCCCCCATTCAGCCCTCCTCCAGCGCACCCCAGAGGAAGGGTCGCGGCATACCCAGCGCGAGGAGTGGCAGAGAAGCTGGCACAGACATTTCCCACACCTGCCCTACCTGGCCCAGCAGGGCTCAGCAGCAGCCCATGGCCACCAAGGCCATGAGTGTCCCTAGAGGCTTCCCAGCTGTCCCTGCAGGTGTTGGAGGCCAGGGCTTTGAGCCCCGCTCCCTGTCCACAGTCCCCCCACTCCCTGTCCACAATCCCCCCAATCCCTGTCCCCCTCTGCAGGCCTCTCAGGAAGCCCTCGTCGTTGCTGCAAAGCTGCTGAGATGGAAAAAGCTCAAGCACCTGACCCAGGCACAGCAGACATACAGAATTGGGGAGTGCTTGGTGAGGACAACCCCCAAGCCCCAGGGCTGGACAAGGGGCCTGGAGCTGCATCCTCCTTGCCTGCTCTCAGGCACAGAGCCCCCCAAGGGCTCTTCCCCCGGCCTCTCTCCCCTCCCCGCCCTCAGGATGCTGAAAGAGACCCTAGCCCACCTGGGCCCTGGCAGTGGGACAGAGGGGTCTCAGGGCCTCCAGACCTGCCTCTGCCTGGGGCTGTCTCTGAACCTCAGCCCCACAGGGCTCCTGGCTGGGAGATGGGAATGGCCTGAGGTGGGCGGGGGACCGGGGGTGCTGGGAGGAGGGACCGGTGCGACCGAGACTGGGGAGGGTCTGTGTCAGCCCCATGCCCTTGTGCTCTCTCCAGCTGATGCAGGACAGGAGCAGAGTTGAAGAATATCTGAGTCAGAGCCTGCCATACTTGAAGGATGCTCAGGTCCCCTTGCGAGAGGCGGCCGTGAGGTTCATTGGTGAGCCACAGCCCCTGGGGACCCTCCTTTGGCAGCCTGGCCCCAGTCCCAGCCGCTGCACTGGCAGCAAGGGGCAGCCCTGTGGCTGCCAGAGCCCCGACTGCCCCGTGCAGGGCCTGGGCAGCCAGGGGCTCTGTGCCTCCCTCTCCCAGCCCTGCCCACGCAGGTGGGCTTGGCGGCCGCCCCTCTCAGTCCCACCCCTCCCTTGGGTACTGTCCTTCCCTGGGGTCACCCTGCTGAGGGGGAGGAGGGTGTGCAGGCAAACCGGCAGAGCCGGGAGCTGTGCTGCTGGGAGCACGCTGGGGAGCGGGAGGTCTGACGCAGCTCTGTGCCTAGGGCTTGCTGCGCGGCACCGGAGGGACAAAAGCGAGGAGAAGCTGTCTGAGCTCTGCAGCGGTGAGTAGGGGCAGTGCTGTGTGCACCGGGGCTGGTGGGGCAGGGGCCAGAGCCTGGGCAGGGTGCTGCTATGCCTTGCCCTGCTCCAGGGAAACGCTTCAAGGGCAGAGGAAGATGTCAGGGGCATTTGGGGCGTTCCTGAGCAGCAGCTTCCAACTGATCCATTTGTCCCACCTGCTCCTCCTGGCCAGGGAAAGGGATGAGTGGGGCTGGCATGGTCTGGAGGGGATGCCTGGGGGTCTCTGCAGATAGGCGGGTTTCAGCTCTGTTCTCTTTCCTTCTGCTGCAGCCCTCAGGCTTTTGGAGAAAGACGCCGAACTCTCAGTCTCGTCCCTGGCAGTTCAGACCATGCTGATCCTGAGATCTCCAAGGAAGCAGCCAGCATCAGGATGGACCCTGTGGGCACTGTGCTGCTGGCCCTGCAAAGCCCGGCAGAATTGAAGCTCTCTTCAAGAAAATGGCTCGTTTTGATTAAAGCTGGAAGCACAAGCCCAAGGCCAAGGTGTCCTTCACATGGGAACCACCCTGAGCGTGCTGAGCAGACAGCGTTGTTCCGGGGCTCTGCCGCTGTGTGCAGGACAGCTCACCCCGCAGCACACCCTGGCCCCGTTATTGTTTTAGAATTTCACCCCTCTGTTGGGCTTTCCCCCAAAAGAACTCACGTTTGTTCACCTCCTGTGGAAGACTCTTGCCCTCAGCGGGAAAAAGGCAGAGCCCGAAGGAACCAGGATTGCCCTGAGAGCTGCCTGACGCCCGGCTTTCCAGCAGCCCACGGCAGCACAGCACACACTGACCCAGGGTGTCCTTGCCACAAAGCCCCAGCTGCCCTGCTGGACTGCCAAGCCTGGAGGTTTCATCTTGGTGTTCAGGCGTGGCCACCTCTGGCATGCTCTGGGCTTGCACATCCTTGTCCATGAGCTGGGGGAGAAGTTTCCCTGTGGAGAGGGAAGAGCTGTGCCCCCAGGGGCACCCTGCGCCACCTCCTCTGGGCTGCTGAGGCTGGGCTCTCAGCCCTTTGGGCAGCTGGGCTGCTCTGGCCTTCTCCCACCACAGCAGCAGCAGCAGCTGTCCTCTGCCCCTGACATGTCCTTCTCACCAGTGCGACAGCATTGGCCAGACCCCAGATCCTGCCGTCATCCCAGCAGCTGCCAGGGCTGAGCAGAGCACTGCGTCCACAGGACAGGGCCAGGCCATGCCCGGTGCCATCAGCCAGGCAGCGGGGCCAGGGTGCGCCAGGCTCCCCACAGCCACCTCCCCAGGGGCTGGGAGGAGGGAGGACATCAAATGCCCAGCAGGCGGCAGCTCCTCACCACCCCTGGCCGGCAGTTTCCCTCCCTGGGGCCAATCCCAGGCCATCCCTGCAAGTCCCTGGGAAACCTCTCCGCTCTCCAGGGCTGGGCTGGGGGTCCCCTCCCTGCTGCCAGCCTGTCTGGTGCAGGGCTCTGCCCTAAGTGGGGCTCTCCCACTGCAGGCAGCAGAGCCCTGCTCTGCACCCAGCGCCCTGGGATACAGGGGCCTGGTGCTGCAGGACAGATGTGGGCTGGCCTGGGGCCAGAGCCCGGCTGCAACCCCCTGCAGCCATCCCGCTCAGGGGCCCAGAGCTCAGTCTATATTTCTGGCCTCATCCTGCCCTGAGGGGAGTCAGAGCTGTGCTGCAGGGGCTGCATCCTCTCCATCACGCAGCCAGGATGGGCCACAAGAAGGGCAGCCCCATCTCTAGCCACCCCATGAGTCACTGGCCCCTCTGGCGGGGTCACGGCAGCCATCGCTGTCGCGTCGCACACCCCCATGCCGCTGCTGCCAGAGCCCTCATGCCTCCCGCAGTGTTGTCCGTCCTCGGGGCTCAGAGAGGCGAGGCCCCTTGCCAGGACACGGCCCCTGCGCCCCTTCTGTCTTTCAGGGCTGAGCTCCGGAGCTGTGCTGCGGGAGATGCCTGAGCACTGCAGGGATGGTCCCTCCTGGCAGCCCAAGGCTGGCAGCCTGGCCCGGGTGAGCCAGGAGACAGAGCTGCAAAGCGATAATAGCAGTTTATCAAGTTTTCAGCCATTTTCCTTTACAGAGAGGAGCTGGAAGGAACTGGAAGATGTTCCGATCTACCAAGTCCGTCCAAACTCCCGATCAGATGTAGAGGAAGAGGCCGAGATGGGCAGTGCCCAAGAGAAGAGGCTTCCTCCTGCTGAGGCAGACCGAGAGGCGTAACGAGTTTTATCTGTTCTCAGGCACAAGCGACTTCAAGGCAAAAGGCTTCAAGGACCTTCAATCTGAAGACTGACTCTCCAACATCTCTAAATCGCATCCATCCTGGGAATGCCTGACTTGGACCATGGATGCCTCCAGAAGACTTCCGCCGAGGCCTGACAGCTCAGATGTTGTCTTTTACAGGAAGAGATGAGAGAATTTGACTAATGAGCGTAAAACCTGCAGAGGCTGACATCCACCTTCATGTCAAATTGAAGATGCTCAAGCATCCTAGTTAAACAGAGATTATGGTGAGCCTGGAGAAAAGCCTCAACCTCTTGTTCTGTTTCGTACTTGGATTTCTGTTTGAGAATGGAAGGACTGCTAAGCCTTACCAGGCCTGACTGCCCAGGGCGGGAGAAGGAGGAAGTCACAGGCAGGGGGAGAAGCGGTAAAGCATAATGCTGAATGAGCCTGATATCCAGGATGCAGGCATGCTGCATAGCAGTGGTAGAATGTGCTGGAATACAAGCACATTCAGTTTCAGTAATTTGGTTTTGTTGTCCTCTTCCCGGCATTGTTAAATACGCGGCCTGAGCACAGCATATCATTTTTCCCATGGAAATGTGTTGAAGTTCTTAGTTAGGTCACTGACAAAATTCAACAGCTGCTGAAGAAGAAAATGGAAGCAACACCAGTTAGAATAGCACAAGATCCTTTGACTGTGCTCTGTATGTTTTCAGAAGCTAAGTCGTAACAATACAACACAAGAGACATCCTGTTCGCTTCTATTGTGAAATACAACGTCCGTGACAGTTCAGCAAAGAGATTAAATGCCTCATGAGATTTCCCTGGAGAAAAAGAGTTAATTCTTCATAGTTCAGAGAAAAGGAAGGCTCAAATTTCGGATGATACTTTATTACTAATCAATCTATCACAGGAATGACCATAATTACAAATCTGGCATACGCTTCCCTGGCGGCGGGGGGGGGGAGGAAAAAGAAAAAAGTTAAAGATGGGCAAAGGAACACTTTTCCAAGCTTTGCATTTTATCAAAGGAAGAGAATAGATGGTAGGTAAGTAAAGGTAGGCATTTAGTTTAAACTACTTTCCTATAGCCACAACACTGGACGAGGGAGGGGGGAACAATGTTCATTCTTCAGAACTCTCCCATTCATTGGATCAGCTAAGAAATTAGCTCAGACTAGAATAATAATTTTTTGACAGCTAGAAATCGGGTGAAACGAATCCCACTTCTCCTTTGCCAGAGGCTAAATGTAAATTGCAGGCTCAGGATAAAGTTAGTCTCCCAGTAATTACATTTTAGAGATGGAAGAAGTCTATGTTACAGCTTCTACAAAAGGAGAGCCATGGCAGAAGGACAGAAGTGCTACCAAGTGCATTTCACAACAGCCCCTCTTGTCAGCACACGGTAGTATTTTCTTAGTTTCTAGCAAGAGGAGAACATCAGTCTCTTTCACCCATGGGATCTGATAACAGGCAGAGGGGGAGGAAATCTCAGTCCAATGGCGATTTGTCAAATTTTGCAAGAAGCCTTTGAAACATAAACCAGAAGCCACTCGAGCTTTCAAAGAGAACAACTCCACTGTAAACACGACTGAAATGTTTTGCAGAAAAAATGCAGATTCTTAGCACAGCACAAGTTTAACCAGCTGCCAGGGGCATGAACAGTAGGGCCACCCTGTTTTAATCTTAGAATGTGTCACAGTGTTTAAGGTTACGATGCAATGGCAATGCTTCCTCCCCCGCCATTACAGATGCTGGCCAACTCGGTTGCATTGCCACTCAGACATTTCTGCACGGTTTCTCTCATTCGCTTTTTGGTCCGTCCAGTTAATTCCATACTTACGCATTAATAGTTGGTATTGCATATTCTCCAGTGTTGGTCAGCATAGCGCCCTTTGTATGGGGATCTTTCACCTCCACCATGAAGCTCCTTGGAATTCCTGTGCTCTTTTTAATTCTGGGAACAGACGCAACATTTTTGTCCTCTTGAGAAAAGAAATGCAGACATATCTCATCCTAAGATCCACACTTAAAATGACATTTCAATGATTATTTTAGGCAGCAAAAGCCTTAAATCCTCTCCTTTCACCTAGCATAAGGGCTGCTCGACTAAAATACTTATTTTCCTAAATGAATATAGCCAGGATGTTCCAAAGGCTTGAGCAGCGTTTTGAACTCATTTGACGTTCTTTGGCTTCACTTCAGGTTCCTGAAGGGTGAAATATCCCTTAGGTCAGCATCCACTCCGAGAAGAGGCACAAACCCGCTGCTCCTCCACAGCGCAATTCAGAGTGAGAGCTTAATTCGGTGCTTGAATCAGTCACTGCAGAAACTTATATTCACATCTATATCTGAAGGTTGAATTCCTGCCTCCTGCATGTACATTCAGTGACTAACGTTCAGTGGCATGAGTACTCGGCCAGAGGCTTGTGTAATTAAAGCAGGCAAACATTCAGTAGCTGGGGTCAACGGAAACATCTTGGTTTTATAGGAAACACTAAAAACTGTGAACTGTCATTAAAAAGAGTTAAACCCAGAAACATTTCCAGTAGTACTCTTGCAATACATAAAGATACGCATGAAAGTTCACAGAGAGAGAGCTATGGACATATTTAACATCCATGACCTAGAAAAAAGAAAACTTTCATTTATAATTCCAGGCTTCCCTTGAATTTTGAAGGGCTTTGCAACATTGCCATCTAACCTCTGTATTTCACCCCAAGAGAAACAATTCTTAATATGAGTATTCGTCTATCTGTTACGCCACTGCCAAGGGAAAAACAATTAAAAACTAAGTAACACCAGAAGTACTTGTACTTACACAAGCTGGATAGGACTAAATATTTTAAGGCACTACCAGCAGCCATTCCCTGTAATCTGCCTACAGCTTTAAATATTAAAAGCCCTTACCTTTGCAGACCGAATCAGAACGATGGTCTGAAAACCAAAGATGCTGCCTATCTAGTCAAGCTCTCTCAGGGTGCTTTTGCCCAGTGATCACACACAAAAGAGGAACATTTCACAATTTATGCTCCATTTTTCCATGTATTATTCCTAGAAAGGGCTACTAATAACGAAAGCAGAAGCTTTTACAGAAGTCATATCCCGAAACCAACCCCTAGAGCTCTCTCCTCAAAAGGAAAATCTAACCATTACACAGCCCCCTGTCAAGAAAGGCCTGCCCTGGGCAGTGAGCTTTAGGTCCAACCACTTTAAAGGCTAGGGCTGAACTTACAGTTCCTGCAGCGTACATGTTATTCTCTTTACGTTTTAATACATCAAACAGGAAGAGGGAAAAAAACAACACTACACATTTTAAAGAAAAGACTGTTGTAAGAGTGTCACAGAACCACAGGGAAAAAAAAAAGAAATTTAAAGTTTAAGGAATGAAAACACTTTATTTTTTTACATCATTCCCAAACATGCACCACTCTACCGGTTGTTTCTGCAATGTTTTCCGCTGAAGGACTAGAAAGCTAAGCTGCCTGGTTAATTTTCAACGTGAGAACAGCAGTGCCATTCTTTCCTTATCCCCACATACAGGTATTGCTTTGATCTTTGACGCTAGCAGCATCTCTCCTCTCCTTTTAGGGCAGCATTACGAGACCAGGAGAGGGTGCCGTCCAACCAGAAACAGAGGATGCATTGACAAGACAGCGCTAAGCATACGCATTGAAATTAACCCCCAAAACAAGGCCATGTTTATAAGCACGATGCTGTGGCGTCCAGAATCACTAGGCAGTGCCTGAAAGCACTGCAACAACTCCTGCAGTAATATGCCCAAAGTTTACATGCAGAGCCACATAAATTCAGGGGGTTTTGCTTGCAAATGCTTCCTGCGTAGCAGGATGCTGCTGTACTGTCTTTTTGAGACACACTGTAACCCATCAGTCTACTTTATTTCTTGAGAACCAACATCAGAAAGACATGGCAAAACCACAAGCTAATAATGTCTACCACTTGTGGTGGAGAGGCATATCTTTAAGGCGGATGGAAAACATGACCAGTCAAACAATGCTAAGGTAGCTGATAGAGAACTGGACTGCATGAATACAGAAATGACAGCATTAATCCTGTAGTCAGGATTGCATTTGAATAGCTGTCATTTTAATCAGTACACCCAATTCCCTGTCCTCCATAAATCTGAGCCATACGGAATACAAGAGTTAAAACCTGGAGCACCGATATCAGCTTAGGGTAAAAACAGACTTAGAAAGATAACTAGCAACATTTGGTAACACGTTAAACTGCTTACTGAGTTTCAAATTTGGAAAGGATTAACTGTTCCTTCATCGTACTCACACAAAAGGAAATACACTTTAGGATGTTGTTGTTTTTATCTTGCCTGACACGGACAGTGTCTTTAGGAAACTAACAGGAATCACTTAGGAATGGAACTTCTTGTTTGCCTGGTTCGCCAGCTGGCAGCCCTTGGTCTTTCCTCTATAGCTAGCATGCAAAAGACCCCGATTTGGGGCATAAGAATACCTGCCATATCCCACCTCCCCCTGTCCCCCAAATGCAAGAAAGAGTCAAATGGATACATTAAAATCCAGGACAACAAAAATTAACAGCAGCTTTAACGAGAAAGACACAATCGGAACGCTTCTGTAAACTAATAGCCATTTAAAACGTTAACGCTTGAAACCCCTGACAAAGAATACAATGCTTGTTGGATACTTACACAACGTATGTTTTGCCGGGAGCTTTAACTCCTCCAACAGGGATTCTTCTAACAACGACCGATGAGTTCTTAGGAATCAGGGCATTATCATCCATGTATTCTGAAAACAACATACATACACAAAAAACATTAGTCAACTTGTAGGAACGTATATTGATATCTAATTACATAGCACTTCAGAGAATCCCTTTGCAGATAAAAAAGCAAACTTTGATATCCAACATCGCGCTTCTATCCTCTCAACACCCTAACAGTACAGTTCAAGAAACCTGCAGGTTTGATACTCAAACACAAGCAGCAAAATCTGTTTCATTTTTTTAAAATAGTTTGAATGCCAACAGCAAAATGGTCTCAAGGGTCACTAAAGGAGACTCTGCTAACGCATGAGGTTCTTTCCTGATCTAGCTGAAGTTGCTTTTGCTTCTGTTAGGCTACAAAATCAATAGATCTTTGGAGAAAAACAAACCACAGCAAAGTCTCACCTGCATAAACCAGATTCTAAAGCCTGACTAGCTTGCCCTGCAACAAAACAGGCGCTGTGCTAAAGCATGAAAGCTCTGCGCTATTGCTTCAACAGCTGCTAACTAAAACTGATTCACCTGTGCTGCTAGTGCTCAAGATGGACAGAACCCAGAAGAGAGCCTGCCATCGCTGCCTATTGCTCGGAGCTTAGTCCAGCAACAGCCACGCTTCTCAGCTGCTCAGCGCTTTACATTTCAGTGGAAACGAAACTGCCAGTGCTAGAATTTGGATCACGGAAATTTTGAGCATTTTTTGAGCTTGCTTTCACAAGCAGGGCAGAATTGGCTCCAACTAACGCAGTATCTCCCCTCTTAAGCTACTCATCTCGTTTGAATTAACCAAAGGGACGTGAATTCTTTCCATTCACTTTTTGCAGAGCATAAAGACACTCAAAGGAAATTACTTATGAAGACAGCCTCGGAAAGCCTCTTGAAAACTGTGTGTGCCTGAAGCTACCCATGCTTTGCCTCAGCTTACACCATAGTCTTGCAAAGAGGAGGAAAGCCTTCTGACCTTTTACATAAGGCTCCAACAAAAAAAACCAACTACCTGAGACACTTGGACTGAGTAAGCTTAAAATGCAAAGATCTCTCCATGAGAATGGTTTTTATATTGTACTTACACAAGCTGGATATGACTAAATATTTTAAAGCACTATCAGCAGCCATTCCCTGTAATCTGCCTACAGCTTTAAATATTAAAAGCCCTTACCTTTGCAGACCGAATCAGAACGATGGTCTGAAAACCAAAGACGCTGCCTATCTAGTCAAGCTCTGTCAGGGTGGTTTTGCTCAGTGATTACACACAAAACAGGAACATTTCACAATTTATGCTCCATTTTTCCATGTATTATTCCTAGAAAGGGCTACTAATAACGAAAGCAGAAGCTTTTACAGAAGTCATATCCCGAAACCAACCCCTAGAGCTCTCTCCTCAAAAGGAAAATCTAACCATTACACAGCCCCCTGTCAAGAAAGGCCTGCCCTGGGCAGTGAGCTTTAGGTCCAACCACTTTAAAGGCTAGGGCTGAACTTACAGTTCCTGCAGCGTACATGTTATTCTCTTTACGTTTTAATACATCAAACAGGAAGAGGGAAAAAAACAACACTACACATTTTAAAGAAAAGACTGTTGTAAGAGTGTCACAGAACCACAGAGAAAAAAAAAAGAAATTTAAAGTTTAAGGAATGAAAACACTTTATGAGCCTTTGTATTTCTGAAAAGTCGCATCCCAAAGTCTTTAATCACATTCAAACTTAGCAAGATGGCAGATTACCAAACCGAAATATCCTACTAAGTAATATGAAACCATTATCATCTCTGAGAATCACGCACCAATTTTTAGATTTAAAAGAATTCATGACTTCTCTAAGAACATTTCTTACGTACATTTACCAGAAATGTTCTGCCATAAAACTTCAGTGCTGCCCTGACACGGTTAACACGTAGTACCAGGAAAAAAACCCCACGGTTAGAAATGAATGATGAACTGATGCTCAATAGCACCTGAATGACAATGTCTTTGGTGTAGAAAAGAAGTTCTAGCAACAAGAACTTCCAAAGTATAATTTAGATACAGAGAACACTCGCGTGCAAGATGGCTTCAAAGGGTCTGCCTAGATTACAACTCACAGATACACTCTTGATCCAAGATGTTGCTAGTGAGCAGTTTCTGCAACAGCCACAAAACCAGCTTTCCAATGCAGTGGAGTAAGACAAGTTGAAGACAAAATTACATCACCAAACCCACTTTTGTTCGTCAAATTAGCCATCTGGTCAAGTTTATTATTACGAGATATCCTCCCACATTTCCTTATCATTTTACCTAGAAGAATTCCAGGACGCCAGGACTTTTGTAAGCACTATATGTCGCACATCAACCCCGTATTCTTCTACGCCTAGCTCCGCATCTAAAACACAGATCTGAAGGCAGCTGTCAGAACAGCAACTACAAAAGAAGAGCTCTGCGAGGCCCCCAACACAAGTCACAGCTACCGATCGTGGCCAAATTGCATCACCGCTTCCCAACCCACTTAATCCCCGGCGCCGCTTGCCCTCCCGGTCCCCCCGCACGCCAGCGCGATGGGCCCCAGGTTGACTCACGCTACGTGAGGACGAGCCACAAGGAGCAGAGCGTGGCTCTCGCAGGCCGTGGCCGCTGTGGGGGTGGTCTGCGACGCCGCCAGCCAGGCGGTCCCCGAGGCCCCGCGCCCGCTGTCCCCACGCACCTTCTTTGGTCTGGGCGTTGGTGATCTGCAGGTCGCAGTTGGCTGCCTTCAGCTTCTCACGGCCCATGATCTGGCGCTTGAGGTCACACAGGGAGATGTGGAGGCCGTTGAAGGTGATCGCATCATAGGTCAGCTTGGAGGAGAACTTGTAGTGGACGCACGACATGGTCGCGGCCAGGCAGCGCCTGCTCCACGATGGCGTCTACTGCAACAACTCCAACCCGCGGCCCTCAGGGATGGAGCTGGGCCACGGTTGACCCAGACAAACAGATAACAAGTCCCCACGGTCACCTTTTTCTCCTTTCCGCCTCCCAGGTCATACTGGTCAAGCTCCAGGCACCTGCAGCTATTCACTGTACACAACTCCTCCGATGCTGGATATCTGAGACACGTTTAATAAAACAACATACCCGCAGAGATTTTGTCTGTTCACCTTGAGCTGGGGGGAAGGTGCCTGCGTGGGTGAGGAAGATCTGCTTTCTCCATTTAAACACTGTGGATTCGGACTAGAGGATGGCACTGAAATCAAAAGGGTAAGCGACCAAGGCGGCTCCAATCGCACATTTCCACCTGATTGCCTTCAACAAAGCAGACTTTGGATCCTGACTGCTCACTTCACCCTGGAATAGTCCCACTCCTTGTCCGAAACCTACTGTGTGCCTGGCTCAGGACAGGCACAATCCTCACAGAGAGCAATCAGGGCTAAACCCTGAACTTTCCCTGGTCAAGTTTTCTTGGAAAACTTCTTTGCTGGGTTCTTTTAAAACCTGTAACTGCAAGAAAACATCCCTGACGAGCTGACTGGAACTGCCCAGTTGTGGTGAAACCACCCACCCTCGGTACCCCCATTTCCCAAGAGCCAGCAGCACAGCTTGGGTGGGGGGAAAGGCACATATCAGGCCTTGGGGCTGAGAGAGGGGCACAAGCATCTGCCAAGGCAGCTGCATCCAACCAAGAGCGCTCCCCACTGGCTTCTCTGGCAACAAAGCCCTGGTGCGTGCTCCCACCAGGAGGGAGAAACAACTTCCAACATTTCCCTCATTTCCCAGGGGTTCCCAGGGCCATCAACAGCTACCTCTCCGTGGCACCGCACAGTTCAGCTACCGATGGTGTGCAGGGTCATCCGTAATGAAAACAATACAACCCATCAGCCCAGGAGTCAGACGGGTATGGACGGAGGGCAAAAGGAAGAAGGATGACAGTACGTCAAGGGTGCGGAGAGGAGAACGCACTCTTGTCCAGCTTAAAGCCAGCACCTCCAGGGAGACCGCCGCCATGGCCTCCATACAAGGACACAGTCCATTCCACTTCCCACCCACCACCAAGCTCTCCTGTGTTCGCACTACACATTTTTAAGACATTTTTAAGTTCTGTGTCTAACAGAAAACACCTGGCTAAGCCTGGCTGCCATCAGGGAACACCCCAGAATTCACTCTAGATTGTCAGCACACCAATATTCAGGGATGAGCCCCAGCCACGTCCGTTGCCTTTGGGCATTCACAAAATCCAAGCCTGCTGCTGAAGCCCTTCCTCACAGCAGTCGTTCCCCGTTGCGGACATCCCTCCTCTCAGGAACAGAGGGGAAAGCTCTGCGTGACAGAGGATGTCAGGACGTGCTCCAGAAAGAGAAGACCAGTGCAAGAAGATCCCCGCCACCAAACTGCAAAGAAATAATTCGAGCTCAGTGAAATGAGTACCCAAAACGAAGCACACAGAACAGCATCCACCATCCAAACGGTTTCAGTGGGAGTTTTAACTGCCGCAGAGCTGCAGGCTGACGACCTTACCATCACTGTCACAGGGCCCCAGTTCACACCAATTACCAAGGCCCTTTTGAAAGGCTCAAATGCGTCTCACCTCCTCTGAAGAGGACCTACTGCTTTCCTCTTGCCAGTGGTAGCAGCAGAGCCCTCTGGCTCTCCAACACACGCTTTCCCACTTTCTATGCACGAGTGAATGGCTTTCAGCCGCTACCTTAACGGCTCTCTTGCCCGTGCTCCTTTTCAGTCTTGCTTCCCACCGTATCACTCAGGGTGGGCTTCTTGTCATTCTACACTGAGCCCAGCCTCTCAGCAGGAGGACTATACCGCTGTCCCCATGCTTACCTATTGTAGAACACGGAAAAGAAATTACAGTTAGCAAATAGTAACTCGACCTGTAGCCCGTGTCTATCTAGTCTATAGCCTACTGCTCTGAACGTACAGACCAGCCGATATTTCCTGTATCTGTTTACTCTATGATGTGTTCAGAAAGCCAAATCATAATTATCTTTAACAGAGAATGCAACTGGGGGGGAAAGGGGAAGAAAGAAGAAGTGGAGAAAAGGAAAAGTGTAGGCACGCAACTAAAGAATAAAGGAGCCGAGTTATCCCGAAGACCAGCTCAGCCCACCTCGCTTTTGCTGGCAAGAAGTTGTGCAGCTTGGAGGAAAAAAAGCTGACTTTGATGCACACAGATGTCCGAGTTCAGATGTGAAACAGCAGAAAAATCCTGACACGGCTCCTTTTCACTGTCCTCCTACCTGCGTGCATGCTGGGACTTCCTCATTTCCCTGCAGTCCTCCCAGACTAACAGGGGGTAGAAAACAACTGCATCTGCAGAAGCAAAGGGGCAGCTGTGCCTTGGCTTCAGAGATGACCAAAGCCCCCCTGGGCCCCAGGAGCCCCTGGCGCCTGGACATTTGCTTGGCCCTGAGGCCCTGGGGGGCCCGCCAGCACTGGGGACCCCCGGGGACAGAAGCCAAGGACAGTGGTCAGCTGCCGTGGGGAGAGTGACAGGGCCCTGTCCTGCCTTCTGGCCGCAGGAGGATGCCCTGGGCCGCGCCAGCACAGGCTGTCTCTCCTCCTCACCGCCCCGGGGAAGCGAGGCCTGAGGGAGGCCCTGGGTGCTGGGCTCAGCACGGGCGGTGGCACCGGGGGCAGAGCCCCATCTCCTACCAGCTGCCGGCCTGGCCGACGCCAGCGGCTCCCGGCACGCAACTCCTCCTGCCCAGGGCGGTGGCTGGAGCACAGATAGACCCGCATTTGGGAAAGGCTGGCGGCCCCAGAGCAAAGCCCGGGCAGCTCCCCTCTGGCCCGGCCCCTCCCCTGCCCCCGCCCCTCCCCTCCCCTCCCGCCCTGCACAGGCCCAGAGCCCCCCAGCCGCGCCATTGGCCAGGGCGGAGCCAATCAGCGGGGCCGGAGGCGGCCTGTCAGTCACAGCCGGACAGGGGCGGGGCCAGAGGGGGCTGAGGCCGAGGGGCCTGAGGAGAAAGGGGCGAAAGCGGGGCCGGGGGCGGCCGGGGCCGGGGGCAACCAGGGCCAGGGCCAGGGGGGCTGCAGGAGCAGAGCAGGAGTGGAGCAGGAGCAGAGCAGGAGTGGAGCAGGAGCAGAGCAGGAGCAGAGCAGGAGCAGAGCAGGAGCAGGAGCAGGAGCAGCTATCTGCCAGTGTGGATGGGCCTGGGGGGAGGGACCTGGAGGCCTCACCATCCATGGGCCCCGCATTGGCCCAGTCCCCGGCCCTGGGCCTGAGGGCTCAGCCCCGGGGACAGCCCCACCAGCAGGGTCGGAGAGGTTCCTGCTGCTGCCCCGAGGGTCACCAGCCCGAGCCCTGACAGCTGGGGGTCAGTGTTTCATGTCTGGAGGCCAGGGGAAGGCAGAGTGGCCTCCTCTCTACAGGCTTTGGAGCAGGCGTGCTCTGGTGGGGACAGGCCAGGTGCCTTTGCTGTCCCCAGGCCCTCACGTGGGTCTGGTGGTGATGGACAGCCCTGTCTCTGCCGACAGCCTTTGATAAATGGGGATTTCCAGACACGGAGTTGTTTCTGCCTCCTGGTGGGAGCACGCGCCGGGGCGTTGCTGTCAGAGCCGCCAGTGGGGAGCGCTCCTGGTTGGATGCAGCTCCCTTGGCAGGTGCTTGTGTTACCGCAAACCGGTCCAAAAACTTTCTAACACCAATTTGGCATTTAGAAAGCAGGCATTCTTTATTACAGCGCTGGATGCACGGGGGATATCTCCACCTAGCGTGCGTGCCGTAGGTCACGCCAGCAAAGTATTTATCAAACTTAAAACATACATACTCATTAATTTTCTGAGAAAAGTCATTAATATTACAATTATTTCCCAGAAATCATTAACATATTTCCCCTCCCACCGGAGCATGCGCTGTTTACTTCTGGGGATTCTTTCGGGGGTCCTTGGTGGTCGTTCTCCTCAAATTGGAGCTGTCCGCTTGTTGACCTCGTTGTTTTTTTCCACCTAATCATGCTGATTTGTCTGTTTCCTTTTGTTAAGAACACAGCTGACACTCCCCAATGTTCAGGGAGTTTCTTGTTTTGTGTTCAGACTCCCCATTATCTTTGTTCTGAGCTCACTCTTCCATTCAGAGATTCCTTCTTCTCTTACAGGCCTCTCCTCTGTCCTTGGTTTCTGCAGGCATGCTGATTAACTTCCTTCCTAGCTCTACTCTGTCCTTGGTAGCTGTCAATTGTTGGTGACTAACTTCTTCTAAGCAGGCCTTGATGATTAACGGTTTGAAGCAGTCCTCGGTAATTAACTTCCTTTCTGAATCCCACATGTAACACTTGTGCCCCTCTCTCGGCCCCGAGGTCCGATACCTGCCTTTCCCCCCACCCAAGCTGTGCTGTGGGCTTCTGGGAAATGGGGGTACCGAGGGCAGATGGTTTTACCACAGCCAGGAAGGTGCAGTAACCTGTCAGGGACCTTTTTCTTCCTGGTGCTTGCAGTAGCAGGTTATTTTTTTTTGTAAATGTATTCTTTCCGAGGAAACTTCACCAAGGAAAGCGCAGCATTTAGCTCTGGTTGCTCTCTGTGTAGACTGTATCTGTCCTCGGCCAGGCACACAGCCAGGCACAGAGTAGCTTTCAGATGACCACCTTCAGTCTTTGCCCCAGCAGGTGGAAGCTCGGGCTGGAGGTCAGCACGTGCACCCTCAGGTCGGAGCGGGGCTTCCTCAGCCCCGGGGTGGGGATGCTGTTCCTGGGGACGTTGGTTGCAGCCTGCGGTGGGGATGCCGGTGGTGGGGCTGTCAGCAGCAGGCCAGGGCAGAGCTGGTGTGTTGGTAGCAGGGGTGTTGGTAGCAGGCTGGGGTGGGGCTGCTGGTTGCGGGGCGGTTTAGGAACGGCGAGGTGGTGCCGTGGCTGCAGCCTCTGCCGGGCAGGGCCGTGGTGTCAAGGCAGCAGAAGTGGAAGTGGTGCTGGGTGGGCCCAGGTCCAGTAGTGTGATGGTGGGCAGAAGGGGCTCCCACCTACCAGAGCGGTGAGGGTGTCTGCCCTGCCTTGCCCCTACCCCCACCGCTCCGCAGCTTCCTCCTGGCCCGGGGCCTCCCGTGGGCTGCCCCGGGGTGCTGCAGTGGTGTGTGGCCCACTGCTGCCGGGAGCCGCGGGGCACGGCCTGGCTGCCATACCGGTGGTGCCGGCAGCCGGCAGCACTGTGTCGCCCGTTGCATCGAACGTATCGCAGCCCCTGGGCAGCAGGGAGCCATAGCTTAAAGCGGGTGGGGCCGGGGGACCGGGGCAGGTGAGGGTCCCCGGGCCGGGGCAGGGCTCGGGGCCGGAGCCCCAGGCCAGAAGTTTAAGGCCTCCGTGCTGCGGGGTTTCAGGGGACCAGCTGCATTAAAGCTGTCCCCTCTGGTGCACGAAGGGCCTTTGCCCCCTGGCGTCCCCCTGGCTTCTAGATCACTTGGCAGGCACATTGTTGCTGTTGGATGCTCTCCCCTTGCGTCCTGCCTGCTGCCCGCTGCCGCCCACACCGTGCCGTCCCCGTTCAGCTTCCCCTCCAACAGCGTTTTCGAGTTATTGGGCACCTGTCACAACCACCGCCACCTTCTTTTTCTTTGGTGGGATGTTGTCACGCAGGGAGGTCTCTTGTGTCTTGGGGGCGCTGGCTGGTGCGGGGCGCTTGGCCTTCTTGCCGCCCGTCTCTCCCGATCTGGGCACCACCCGGCAGGAGACAGCAGCCGGCGGCAGCGGCAAGCGGGTCAAAAGCACCCGGGGCTGCCTGCGCAGCGCCTCCTGCACCAGTTGGGCCATGCGGGGCGGATGACGCTGGGGGGCAGGCGGGGGGCTGGCCAGGGGACTCAGCAGTGGGATCCGCAGGGGGCTCAGCAGGGGTGTCTCCGCAAGACCCTTCAGGGGCTCCTTCCGGGGACTCTCCACAGGGCTGTCCTCTGACGTCTCCGGAGAGCTCTCCTCAGAAGTCTCCGAGGGGCTCAGTGGCAGCCAGGTGGGGAGGTCTGCCGCCACCCCGCCCCGCTTCCCCTCGGGGTCCTGCAAGGGGGAGGCCGGCACCCCCCAGAAGGGGTCGGCGTCCCCCAGCATTGCTGCTGCCAGGCGTTCCTTGGGGCAGTCGCCCTCCACCCTGTTGTCCAAGAAGTCGTGGACTTCACTGAAGGAGGGGGTGCTGGCAGGTCTGTCAGGGACATGAGGGAAGGTGTTTTCGCCGTCCAGCAGCATCACCACTGCCACTTGCTCCTTGTTGGAGCCGCCCTCTGCCCTGTACTCAAAGAGGTAGGGGAGCTTGTTGAGGGAGGTGGTCAAGCTGGGGATGACAGGGACATTGGGGACGGTGTCTTCACCATCCCCCAGCCCCACCGCTCCCTCTCATTCATTGGGGCAGCCACCCTCCGCCACATACTCGGAGAGGTTGGGGAGCTCATTGGGGACGTCGGCGGTCAAGTTGGGGACATTGGCGGTCAAGATGGTGTCCTCGCGGTCCCCTAGCTGCACCGCCACAGCTTGGTCCGGGGGGCAGTCGCCGTCCCTCATGTACTCCGAGAAGTCATGGAGCTCATTGAGGAAAGCGGCACTGGCGAGGCTGTTGGGGAAATGAAGGACATCAGGGACGGTGTCCTCTCTGTCCCCCAGCCCCGCCGCCGCCACTCGTTCATTGGGGCAGCTGCCCTCTGCCACATACTCGGAGAAGTCAGGGAGGTGGCTGAGGAAGTTGGTAGAGCCGGGGACATTGTTGACAGTGACCTCACCGTCCCCCAGCCCCGCCACTGCCGCTCGGTCTTTGGGGCTGCTGCCATATACCCTGTACTCCAAGAAATCAGGGAGCTTGTTGAGGAAGATGGTCAAGTCAGGGATGTCGGGGACATCAGGGGCGGTGTCCTCGCTGTCTGTGGTGTCGAGCCTGGTGAGCATATGGCTGGCAGTGGTGTCCTCTGCCTGCTCAGGGAAGGCCTCGGCGAAGGCGTCTGGCCCCTGCTTGGGCAGATCCACGGGCTTCCCCGGGGCCCCTGTGGTGGTCGCCGCTGCTGAAAAAGCAAAGAAAACCAATCCAACCCCGGGGCGATGCAAGCTTTCCTAGGCTTGGCCACCCAACCATGCGCTCTGCCACCCCCCAAACCTCACCTTTGGGCTTTGTCATGGTTCTGCCGGTTAGTGGAGCCAGGGCGGTCTGGTGGGGGCTGGCAGCAGGGACGCTGTCCTTGATGGCTGCCCCGTCCTTGTTGGAGGCCTCCGATGGCTTCTGGGCGCTGCCAGGCAGGGTGTGGAGCACAGGGGGGCCCGTGGGGTGCAGGGGCTCCCCGTGACCCGCGGCCCATGGCCCCAGACCAATCGGCTGGTGGGGCACCAGCGTCCCCATCACCACCTGCTGTCCCCAGCCATAGACAGGGGGACAAGGAGCGGCCATGGTGGGGAGCTGCACCCCACAGGGGAGCTGCACCCCGGGAGGGAGCTGCATGACAGGGGGGAGCTGCACCATCGAGGGGAGCTGCACCCCGCTGTGAAGCTGCAGCATGGGGGGGAGCTGCACCCCGCAGGGGAGCTGCACCCTGGGAGGGAGCTGCACCCTGGGGGGGAGCTGCACCCCGCAGGGCAGCTGCACGGCGGGGGGGATCCGCGCCATCGGGGGGAGCTGCACCACGGGGGCAAGCGGCACCACACCGGGGAGCTGCACCACCTGGCCCGGGGCCGCCAGGGGCCCTGGCACCCCCTGCCAGACGGTGGCCTGGGCCAGCTGAGAGGTGACAGTGTGCACCTGAGCAGGCCCGTGGGACGCTGGCAACCCCGGGACAGAGGAGGGCAGCACGCCGGCAGTGACCAGTGGTGGCATGGCCGGGGCAGTGACGCTCACGCTGGGCACCTCAGATGCCATCGGCAGCTGGAGAGGGAACCTGTCTGTTGGGGGAAGCGAAGAGGAGCAATGGGGTGAGGTATTGGTGGGCAGAGCCGGCTGGGGGGCTACCTGGAGGGCAGGAGCACCAGGAGGAGCGGGAGCCTGCTGCTGTACCTGCCATGGCGCCTGGTGAGGGTGGGGTTTGTTGGGGGCAAGCAGCCCTCGTCCCCATGGCGATCATTCCGCCAGCACCTGCTGCAGCCAGCCTTGCGCTGGTTGGATTTTTCCTACCGCAACAGCTTCCCATCTCAAGGATTTCCCATCCTGCTGAGGTTTCCTGTCCTGAATGATGGGTTCTCACCCCCACAATGGTTTTTAAACGTCATGATGGTTTCCCATGCCAATGATGATTTCTCAGCCCCGTCATGGTCTCCCATCCCCAGGATTTCCCATCCCAAGCATGATTTTTGGGGGGAAGTGAATTTCCTGTCCAAGGGGAAAGGATGGGGCTGGCACCGGTGGCCCTGCAATGCCGACATGGGTGTGCTGCCCCATCCCTCCCCAGTGGTGGGGATGGGGGGGTTGGGGCACTTTTAGGGGCGTTTTTGTCCTCCCCCTCTCTGCCCTGGCAGGGGGGGAACCGCTGCTCCCAGCTGTGGTGGAACTGGTGCCGGTCGCAGTTCCATGTGGCCGTGATGGGGAGCTGTCATGAAAAATTGGCAACTGGCCTGTGCTGACCGAGGAGAGAGGCCAGGATGCAAAGTATAGCATTACAAGAGGAATTCTTGCATTTGTGTGCATGAGCTGTCCCGTTAAAATGGGGGCACCCCGAATGCAGTCTTACACATGGTTCTTACACCTTTCAAGCGTTCAGGTTCAACGCGATTTGACCAATCGCTACTTAACACCCACGCACAGGCTGCTGCTTTGCAAAGCAACTCTAATTCTGTGGTGTCGTCATCCATCTGCTTCTTTCTTGATCCAGACGTCCCTGTGGTCGGTCTTGCTGCAGTTCCTTATCTCTGATGGCAGCTAAGGGGAGGGTTCCCCAGCAGCGTCGGAGGGGCCGGGATGCTGGCGTGATCTGGGCAGTCCAGGGGTATCCTTTCTTCTTCACGGTGGGGGGCTGTCCTCCTCCTCCTTGCAATGAGCTGGGGTCCTTCAGTCCTGCTGACTGAACCATTACTGAGCAGTATACAACGTCAACTAGATGTATCTTAGGAAATTTCATACAATTTCCTACTCTCAAGACTACTTGGTACAATAGTTTTTCCTAGCAATGAGATTTTCCTAGCAGTCCCTCCTTTTCTTTTGACCATCAGGGTCACACTATACTCTTCATTATTTAATTGGCAAGTTGAGCATCTAAGGTAATAGAACACTGCAAACACACACATAGATAGTTACAAAGCAAAACAAGATAGTGAATACAAGAACCCAAATCCTTTTAGTTCCCAGTCCTCTTCCTAAGTCTGGGAGCCAAGAGGTTAGCCACCCAAACAGATTTAGGAGAGATCCCTGCCTTACTTCATGTAGTATTTTTAAGTGAGTCTTTATCTTGTTTCTCTCAGGTTCATTTTTCTGGTCTTGACTTACATAAAAACCCAGCAGCTGTTATTCGACAATGCACATTCTCTGTCCTGTGCTGCTAAAAGGTGCTCTAGGGCTAATCCATTTGTGCTGAGGCTACAGAAAGAGAGCGCGGCAGCGTTTGTGGGGCTGTGAATGGGGTTCCCCGGCTACTTGAAGAGCAGCAAGAGCTTTTGGTGCTGGCACCTTTGGTGTGGGAGGAATCCCTGGACGTTGGCCGTTTCCCCGGAAGGAGCCCCTGAAGGGTCTTGCGGAGACTCCCCTGCTGAGCCCCCTGCGGATCCCACTGCTGAGTCCCCTGGCCAGCCCCCCGCCTGCCCCCCAGCGTCATCCGCCCCGCATGGCCCAACTGGTGCAGGAGGCGCTGCGCAGGCAGCCCCGGGTGCTTTTGACCCGCTTGCCGCTGCCGCCGGCTGCTGTCTCCTGCCGGGTGGTGCCCAGATCGGGAGAGACGGGCGGCAAGAAGGCCAAGCGCCCCGCACCAGCCAGCGCCCCCAAGACACAAGAGACCTCCCTGCGTGACAACATCCCACCAAAGAAAAAGAAGGTGGCGGTGGTTGTGACAGGTGCCCAATAACTCGAAAACGCTGTTGGAGGGGAAGCTGAACGGGGACGGCACGGTGTGGGCGGCAGCGGGCAGCAGGCAGGACGCAAGGGGAGAGCATCCAACAGCAACAATGTGCCTGCCAAGTGATCTAGAAGCCAGGGGGACGCCAGGGGGCAAAGGCCCTTCGTGCACCAGAGGGGACAGCTTTAATGCAGCTGGTCCCCTGAAACCCCGCAGCACGGAGGCCTTAAACTTCTGGCCTGGGGCTCCGGCCCCGAGCCCTGCCCCGGCCCGGGGACCCTCACCTGCCCCGGTCCCCCGGCCCCACCCGCTTTAAGCTATGGCTCCCTGCTGCCCAGGGGCTGCGATACGTTCGATGCAACGGGCGACACAGTGCTGCCGGCTGCCGGCACCACCGGTATGGCAGCCAGGCCGTGCCCCGCGGCTCCCGGCAGCAGTGGGCCACACACCACTGCAGCACCCCGGGGCAGCCCACGGGAGGCCCCGGGCCAGGAGGAAGCTGCGGAGCGGTGGGGGTAGGGGCAAGGCAGGGCAGACACCCTCACCGCTCTGGTAGGTGGGAGCCCCTTCTGCCCACCATCACACTACTGGACCTGGGCCCACCCAGCACCACTTCCACTTCTGCTGCCTTGACACCACGGCCCTGCCCGGCAGAGGCTGCAGCCACGGCACCACCTCGCCGTTCCTAAACCGCCCCGCAACCAGCAGCCCCACCCCAGCCTGCTACCAACACCCCTGCTACCAACACACCAGCTCTGCCCTGGCCTGCTGCTGACAGCCCCACCACCGGCATCCCCACCGCAGGCTGCAACCAACGTCCCCAGGAACAGCATCCCCACCCCGGGGCTGAGGAAGCCCCGCTCCGACCTGAGGGTGCACGTGCTGACCTCCAGCCCGAGCTTCCACCTGCTGGGGCAAAGACTGAAGGTGGTCATCTGAAAGCTACTCTGTGCCTGGCTGTGTGCCTGGCCGAGGACAGATACAGTCTACACAGAGAGCAACCAGAGCTAAATGCTGCGCTTTCCTTGGTGAAGTTTCCTCGGAAAGAATACATTTACAAAAAAAAATAACCTGCTACTGCAAGCACCAGGAAGAAAAAGGTCCCTGACAGGTTACTGCACCTTCCTGGCTGTGGTAAAACCATCTGCCCTCGGTACCCCCATTTCCCAGAAGCCCACAGCACAGCTTGGGTGGGGGGAAAGGCAGGTATCGGACCTCGGGGCCGAGAGAGGGGCACAAGTGTTACATGTGGGATTCAGAAAGGAAGTTAATTACCGAGGACTGCTTCAAACCGTTAATCATCAAGGCCTGCTTAGAAGAAGTTAGTCACCAACAATTGACAGCTACCAAGGACAGAGTAGAGCTAGGAAGGAAGTTAATCAGCATGCCTGCAGAAACCAAGGACAGAGGAGAGGCCTGTAAGAGAAGAAGGAATCTCTGAATGGAAGAGTGAGCTCAGAACAAAGATAATGGGGAGTCTGAACACAAAACAAGAAACTCCCTGAACATTGGGGAGTGTCAGCTGTGTTCTTAACAAAAGGAAACAGACAAATCAGCATGATTAGGTGGAAAAAAACAACGAGGTCAACAAGCGGACAGCTCCAATTTGAGGAGAACGACCACCAAGGACCCCCGAAAGAATCCCCAGAAGTAAACAGCGCATGCTCCGGTGGGAGGGGAAATATGTTAATGATTTCTGGGAAATAATTGTAATATTAATGACTTTTCTCAGAAAATTAATGAGTATGTATGTTTTAAGTTTGATAAATACTTTGCTGGCGTGACCTACGGCACGCACGCTAGGTGGAGATATCCCCCGTGCATCCAGCGCTGTAATAAAGAATGCCTGCTTTCTAAATGCCAAATTGGTGTTAGAAAGTTTTTGGACCGGTTTGCGGTAACACAAGCACCTGCCAAGGGAGCTGCATCCAACCAGGAGCGCTCCCCACTGGCGGCTCTGACAGCAACGCCCCGGCGCGTGCTCCCACCAGGAGGCAGAAACAACTCCGTGTCTGGAAATCCCCATTTATCAAAGGCTGTCGGCAGAGACAGGGCTGTCCATCACCACCAGACCCACGTGAGGGCCTGGGGACAGCAAAGGCACCTGGCCTGTCCCCACCAGAGCACGCCTGCTCCAAAGCCTGTAGAGAGGAGGCCACTCTGCCTTCCCCTGGCCTCCAGACATGAAACACTGACCCCCAGCTGTCAGGGCTCGGGCTGGTGACCCTCGGGGCAGCAGCAGGAACCTCTCCGACCCTGCTGGTGGGGCTGTCCCCGGGGCTGAGCCCTCAGGCCCAGGGCCGGGGACTGGGCCAATGCGGGGCCCATGGATGGTGAGGCCTCCAGGTCCCTCCCCCCAGGCCCATCCACACTGGCAGATAGCTGCTCCTGCTCCTGCTCCTGCTCTGCTCCTGCTCTGCTCCTGCTCTGCTCCTGCTCCACTCCTGCTCTGCTCCTGCTCCACTCCTGCTCTGCTCCTGCAGCCCCCCTGGCCCTGGCCCTGGTTGCCCCCGGCCCCGGCCGCCCCCGGCCCCGCTTTCGCCCCTTTCTCCTCAGGCCCCTCGGCCTCAGCCCCCTCTGGCCCCGCCCCTGTCCGGCTGTGACTGACAGGCCGCCTCCGGCCCCGCTGATTGGCTCCGCCCTGGCCAATGGCGCGGCTGGGGGGCTCTGGGCCTGTGCAGGGCGGGAGGGGAGGGGAGGGGCGGGGGCAGGGGAGGGGCCGGGCCAGAGGGGAGCTGCCCGGGCTTTGCTCTGGGGCCGCCAGCCTTTCCCAAATGCGGGTCTATCTGTGCTCCAGCCACCGCCCTGGGCAGGAGGAGTTGCGTGCCGGGAGCCGCTGGCATCGGCCAGGCCGGCAGCTGGTAGGAGATGGGGCTCTGCCCCCGGTGCCACCGCCCGTGCTGAGCCCAGCACCCAGGGCCTCCCTCAGGCCTCGCTTCCCCGGGGCGGTGAGGAGGAGAGACAGCCTGTGCTGGCGCGGCCCAGGGCATCCTCCTGCGGCCAGAAGGCAGGACAGGGCCCTGTCACTCTCCCCACGGCAGCTGACCACTGTCCTTGGCTTCTGTCCCCGGGGGTCCCCAGTGCTGGCGGGCCCCCCAGGGCCTCAGGGCCAAGCAAATGTCCAGGCGCCAGGGGCTCCTGGGGCCCAGGGGGGCTTTGGTCATCTCTGAAGCCAAGGCACAGCTGCCCCTTTGCTTCTGCAGATGCAGTTGTTTTCTACCCCCTGTTAGTCTGGGAGGACTGCAGGGAAACGAGGAAGTCCCAGCATGCACGCAGGTAGGAGGACAGTGAAAAGGAGCCGTGTCAGGATTTTTCTGCTGTTTCACATCTGAACTCGGACATCTGTGTGCATCAAAGTCAGCTTTTTTTCCTCCAAGCTGCACAACTTCTTGCCAGCAAAAGCGAGGTGGGCTGAGCTGGTCTTCGGGATAACTCGGCTCCTTTATTCTTTAGTTGCGTGCCTACACTTTTCCTTTTCTCCACTTCTTCTTTCTTCCCCTTTCCCCCCCAGTTGCATTCTCTGTTAAAGATAATTATGATTTGGCTTTCTGAACACATCATAGAGTAAACAGATACAGGAAATATCGGCTGGTCTGTACGTTCAGAGCAGTAGGCTATAGACTAGATAGACACGGGCTACAGGTCGAGTTACTATTTGCTAACTGTAATTTCTTTTCCGTGTTCTACAATAGGTAAGCATGGGGACAGCGGTATAGTCCTCCTGCTGAGAGGCTGGGCTCAGTGTAGAATGACAAGAAGCCCACCCTGAGTGATACGGTGGGAAGCAAGACTGAAAAGGAGCACGGGCAAGAGAGCCGTTAAGGTAGCGGCTGAAAGCCATTCACTCGTGCATAGAAAGTGGGAAAGCGTGTGTTGGAGAGCCAGAGGGCTCTGCTGCTACCACTGGCAAGAGGAAAGCAGTAGGTCCTCTTCAGAGGAGGTGAGACGCATTTGAGCCTTTCAAAAGGGCCTTGGTAATTGGTGTGAACTGGGGCCCTGTGACAGTGATGGTAAGGTCGTCAGCCTGCAGCTCTGCGGCAGTTAAAACTCCCACTGAAACCGTTTGGATGGTGGATGCTGTTCTGTGTGCTTCGTTTTGGGTACTCATTTCACTGAGCTCGAATTATTTCTTTGCAGTTTGGTGGCGGGGATCTTCTTGCACTGGTCTTCTCTTTCTGGAGCACGTCCTGACATCCTCTGTCACGCAGAGCTTTCCCCTCTGTTCCTGAGAGGAGGGATGTCCGCAACGGGGAACGACTGCTGTGAGGAAGGGCTTCAGCAGCAGGCTTGGATTTTGTGAATGCCCAAAGGCAACGGACGTGGCTGGGGCTCATCCCTGAATATTGGTGTGCTGACAATCTAGAGTGAATTCTGGGGTGTTCCCTGATGGCAGCCAGGCTTAGCCAGGTGTTTTCTGTTAGACACAGAACTTAAAAATGTCTTAAAAATGTGTAGTGCGAACACAGGAGAGCTTGGTGGTGGGTGGGAAGTGGAATGGACTGTGTCCTTGTATGGAGGCCATGGCGGCGGTCTCCCTGGAGGTGCTGGCTTTAAGCTGGACAAGAGTGCGTTCTCCTCTCCGCACCCTTGACGTACTGTCATCCTTCTTCCTTTTGCCCTCCGTCCATACCCGTCTGACTCCTGGGCTGATGGGTTGTATTGTTTTCATTACGGATGACCCTGCACACCATCGGTAGCTGAACTGTGCGGTGCCACGGAGAGGTAGCTGTTGATGGCCCTGGGAACCCCTGGGAAATGAGGGAAATGTTGGAAGTTGTTTCTCCCTCCTGGTGGGAGCACGCACCAGGGCTTTGTTGCCAGAGAAGCCAGTGGGGAGCGCTCTTGGTTGGATGCAGCTGCCTTGGCAGATGCTTGTGCCCCTCTCTCAGCCCCAAGGCCTGATATGTGCCTTTCCCCCCACCCAAGCTGTGCTGCTGGCTCTTGGGAAATGGGGGTACCGAGGGTGGGTGGTTTCACCACAACTGGGCAGTTCCAGTCAGCTCGTCAGGGATGTTTTCTTGCAGTTACAGGTTTTAAAAGAACCCAGCAAAGAAGTTTTCCAAGAAAACTTGACCAGGGAAAGTTCAGGGTTTAGCCCTGATTGCTCTCTGTGAGGATTGTGCCTGTCCTGAGCCAGGCACACAGTAGGTTTCGGACAAGGAGTGGGACTATTCCAGGGTGAAGTGAGCAGTCAGGATCCAAAGTCTGCTTTGTTGAAGGCAATCAGGTGGAAATGTGCGATTGGAGCCGCCTTGGTCGCTTACCCTTTTGATTTCAGTGCCATCCTCTAGTCCGAATCCACAGTGTTTAAATGGAGAAAGCAGATCTTCCTCACCCACGCAGGCACCTTCCCCCCAGCTCAAGGTGAACAGACAAAATCTCTGCGGGTATGTTGTTTTATTAAACGTGTCTCAGATATCCAGCATCGGAGGAGTTGTGTACAGTGAATAGCTGCAGGTGCCTGGAGCTTGACCAGTATGACCTGGGAGGCGGAAAGGAGAAAAAGGTGACCGTGGGGACTTGTTATCTGTTTGTCTGGGTCAACCGTGGCCCAGCTCCATCCCTGAGGGCCGCGGGTTGGAGTTGTTGCAGTAGACGCCATCGTGGAGCAGGCGCTGCCTGGCCGCGACCATGTCGTGCGTCCACTACAAGTTGTCCTCCAAGATGACCTATCATGCGGTCCCCTTCAACGGCCTCCACATCTCCCTGTGTGACCTCAAGCGCCAGATCATGGGCCGTGAGAAGCTGAAGGCAGCCAGCTGCGACCTGCAGATCACCAACGCCCAGACCAAAGAAGGTGCGTGGGGACAGCGGGCGCGGGGCCTCGGGGACCGCCTGGCTGGCGGTGTCGCAGACCACCCCCACGGCGGCCACGGCCTGCGAGAGCCACGCTCTGCTCCTTGTGGCTCGTCCTCACGTAGCGTGAGTCAACCTGGGGCCCATCGCGCTGGCGTGCGGGGGGACCGGGAGGGCAAGCGGCGCCGGGGATTAAGTGGGTTGGGAAGCGGTGATGCAATTTGGCCACGATCGGTAGCTGTGACTTGTGTTGGGGGCCTCACAGAGCTCTTCTTTTGTAGTTGCTGTTCTGACAGCTGCCTTCAGATCTGTGTTTTAGATGCGGAGCTAGGCGTAGAAGAATACGGGGTTGATGTGCGACATATAGTGCTTACAAAAGTCCTGGCGTCCTGGAATTCTTCTAGGTAAAATGATAAGGAAATGTGGGAGGATATCTCGTAATAATAAACTTGACCAGATGGCTAATTTGACGAACAAAAGTGGGTTTGGTGATGTAATTTTGTCTTCAACTTGTCTTACTCCACTGCATTGGAAAGCTGGTTTTGTGGCTGTTGCAGAAACTGCTCACTAGCAACATCTTGGATCAAGAGTGTATCTGTGAGTTGTAATCTAGGCAGACCCTTTGAAGCCATCTTGCACGCGAGTGTTCTCTGTATCTAAATTATACTTTGGAAGTTCTTGTTGCTAGAACTTCTTTTCTACACCAAAGACATTGTCATTCAGGTGCTATTGAGCATCAGTTCATCATTCATTTCTAACCGTGGGGTTTTTTTCCTGGTACTACGTGTTAACCGTGTCAGGGCAGCACTGAAGTTTTATGGCAGAACATTTCTGGTAAATGTACGTAAGAAATGTTCTTAGAGAAGTCATGAATTCTTTTAAATCTAAAAATTGGTGCGTGATTCTCAGAGATGATAATGGTTTCATATTACTTAGTAGGATATTTCGGTTTGGTAATCTGCCATCTTGCTAAGTTTGAATGTGATTAAAGACTTTGGGATGCGACTTTTCAGAAATACAAAGGCTCATAAAGTGTTTTCATTCCTTAAACTTTAAATTTCTTTTTTTTTTCTCTGTGGTTCTGTGACACTCTTACAACAGTCTTTTCTTTAAAATGTGTAGTGTTGTTTTTTTCCCTCTTCCTGTTTGATGTATTAAAACGTAAAGAGAATAACATGTACGCTGCAGGAACTGTAAGTTCAGCCCTAGCCTTTAAAGTGGTTGGACCTAAAGCTCACTGCCCAGGGCAGGCCTTTCTTGACAGGGGGCTGTGTAATGGTTAGATTTTCCTTTTGAGGAGAGAGCTCTAGGGGTTGGTTTCGGGATATGACTTCTGTAAAAGCTTCTGCTTTCGTTATTAGTAGCCCTTTCTAGGAATAATACATGGAAAAATGGAGCATAAATTGTGAAATGTTCCTCTTTTGTGTGTGATCACTGGGCAAAAGCACCCTGAGAGAGCTTGACTAGATAGGCAGCATCTTTGGTTTTCAGACCATCGTTCTGATTCGGTCTGCAAAGGTAAGGGCTTTTAATATTTAAAGCTGTAGGCAGATTACAGGGAATGGCTGCTGGTAGTGCCTTAAAATATTTAGTCCTATCCAGCTTGTGTAAGTACAATGTAAAAACCATTCTCATGGAGAGAGCTTTGCATTTTAAGCTTACTCAGTCCAAGTGCGTCGGGTAGTGGGGTTTTTTTGTTGGGGCCTTATGTCAAAGCTCAGAAGGCTTTCCTCCTCTTCACAAGACTGACATGGTGTAAGGCAAGGCAAAGCGTGGGTAGCTTCAGGCACACACAGTTTTCAAGAGGCTTTCCGAGGCTGTCTTCATAAGTAATTTCCTTTGAGTGTCTTTATGCTCTGCAAAAAGTGAATGGAAAGAATTCATGTCGCTTTGGTTAATTCAAACGAGATGAGTAGCTTAAGAGGGGAGATACCGCGTTAGTTGGAGCCAATTCTGCCCTGCTTGTGAAAGCAAGCTCAAAAAAACGCCCAACATTTCTGTGATCCAAATTCTAGCAGTGCCAGTTTTGTTTCCACTGAAATGTAAAGCGCTGAGCAGCTGAGAAGCGTGGCTGTTGCTGGACTAAGCTCCGAGCAATAGGCAGCGATGGCAGGCTCTCTTCTGGGTTCTGTCCGTCTGGAGCCCTAGCAGCGTAGGTGAATCGTTTTTAGTTAACAGCTACTGAAGCAATGGCGCAGAGTTTTCATGCTTTAGCGCAGTGCCTGTTTTGTTGCAGGGCAAGCTAGGCAGAGTTTAGAATCTGGTTTATGCAGGTGAGACTTTGCTGCGGTTCATTTTTCTCCCAAGATCTACTGGGTTTGTAGCCTAACAGAAGCAAAAGCAACTTCAGCTAGATCAGGAAAGAACCTCATGCGTTAGCAGAGTCTCCTTTAGTGACCCTTGAGACCATTTTGCTGTTGGCATTCAAACTATTTTAAAAAAATGAAACAGATTTTGCTGCTTGTGTTTGAGTATCAAACCTGCAGGTTTCTTGAACTGTACTGTTAGGGTGTTGAGAGGATAGAAGCGCGATGTTGGATATCAAAGTTTGCTTTTTTATCTGCAAAGGGATTCTCTGAAGTGCTATGTAATTAGATATCAATATACGTTCCTACAAGTTGACTAATGTTTTTTGTGTATGTATGTTGTTTTCAGAATACATGGATGATAATGCCCTGATTCCTAAGAACTCATCGGTCGTTGTTAGAAGAATCCCTGTTGGAGGAGTTAAAGCTCCCGGCAAAACATACGTTGTGTAAGTATCCAACAAGCATTGTATTCTTTGTCAGGGGTTTCAAGCGTTAACGTTTTAAATGGCTATTAGTTTACAGAAGCGTTCCGATTGTGTCTTTCTCGTTAAAGCTGCTGTTAATTTTTGTTGTCCTGGATTTTAATGTATCCATTTGACTCTTTCTTGCATTTGGGGGACAGGGGGAGGTGGGATATGGCAGGTATTCTTATGCCCCAAATCGGGGTCTTTTGCATGCTAGCTATAGAGGAAAGACCAAGGGCTGCCAGCTGGCGAACCAGGCAAACAAGAAGTTCCATTCCTAAGTGATTCCTGTTAGTTTCCTAAAGACACTGTCCGTGTCAGGCAAGATAAAAACAACAACATCCTAAAGTGTATTTCCTTTTGTGTGAGTACGATGAAGGAACAGTTAATCCTTTCCAAATTTGAAACTCAGTAAGCAGTTTAACGTGTTACCAAATGTTGCTAGTTATCTTTCTAAGTCTGTTTTTACCCTAAGCTGATATCGGTGCTCCAGGTTTTAACTCTTGTATTCCGTATGGCTCAGATTTATGGAGGACAGGGAATTGGGTGTACTGATTAAAATGACAGCTATTCAAATGCAATCCTGACTACAGGATTAATGCTGTCATTTCTGTATTCATGCAGTCCAGTTCTCTATCAGCTACCTTAGCATTGTTTGACTGGTCATGTTTTCCATCCGCCTTAAAGATATGCCTCTCCACCACAAGTGGTAGACATTATTAGCTTGTGGTTTTGCCATGTCTTTCTGATGTTGGTTCTCAAGAAATAAAGTAGACTGATGGGTTACAGTGTGTCTCAAAAAGACAGTACAGCAGCATCCTGCTACGCAGGAAGCATTTGCAAGCAAAACCCCCTGAATTTATGTGGCTCTGCATGTAAACTTTGGGCATATTACTGCAGGAGTTGTTGCAGTGCTTTCAGGCACTGCCTAGTGATTCTGGACGCCACAGCATCGTGCTTATAAACATGGCCTTGTTTTGGGGGTTAATTTCAATGCGTATGCTTAGCGCTGTCTTGTCAATGCATCCTCTGTTTCTGGTTGGACGGCACCCTCTCCTGGTCTCGTAATGCTGCCCTAAAAGGAGAGGAGAGATGCTGCTAGCGTCAAAGATCAAAGCAATACCTGTATGTGGGGATAAGGAAAGAATGGCACTGCTGTTCTCACGTTGAAAATTAACCAGGCAGCTTAGCTTTCTAGTCCTTCAGCGGAAAACATTGCAGAAACAACCGGTAGAGTGGTGCATGTTTGGGAATGATGTAAAAAAATAAAGTGTTTTCATTCCTTAAACTTTAAATTTCTTTTTTTTTTCCCTGTGGTTCTGTGACACTCTTACAACAGTCTTTTCTTTAAAATGTGTAGTGTTGTTTTTTTCCCTCTTCCTGTTTGATGTATTAAAACGTAAAGAGAATAACATGTACGCTGCAGGAACTGTAAGTTCAGCCCTAGCCTTTAAAGTGGTTGGACCTAAAGCTCACTGCCCAGGGCAGGCCTTTCTTGACAGGGGGCTGTGTAATGGTTAGATTTTCCTTTTGAGGAGAGAGCTCTAGGGGTTGGTTTCGGGATATGACTTCTGTAAAAGCTTCTGCTTTCGTTATTAGTAGCCCTTTCTAGGAATAATACATGGAAAAATGGAGCATAAATTGTGAAATGTTCCTCTTTTGTGTGTGATCACTGGGCAAAAGCACCCTGAGAGAGCTTGACTAGATAGGCAGCATCTTTGGTTTTCAGACCATCGTTCTGATTCGGTCTGCAAAGGTAAGGGCTTTTAATATTTAAAGCTGTAGGCAGATTACAGGGAATGGCTGCTGGTAGTGCCTTAAAATATTTAGTCCTATCCAGCTTGTGTAAGTACAAGTACTTCTGGTGTTACTTAGTTTTTAATTGTTTTTCCCTTGGCAGTGGCGTAACAGATAGACGAATACTCATATTAAGAATTGTTTCTCTTGGGGTGAAATACAGAGGTTAGATGGCAATGTTGCAAAGCCCTTCAAAATTCAAGGGAAGCCTGGAATTATAAATGAAAGTTTTCTTTTTTCTAGGTCATGGATGTTAAATATGTCCATAGCTCTCTCTCTGTGAACTTTCATGCGTATCTTTATGTATTGCAAGAGTACTACTGGAAATGTTTCTGGGTTTAACTCTTTTTAATGACAGTTCACAGTTTTTAGTGTTTCCTATAAAACCAAGATGTTTCCGTTGACCCCAGCTACTGAATGTTTGCCTGCTTTAATTACACAAGCCTCTGGCCGAGTACTCATGCCACTGAACGTTAGTCACTGAATGTACATGCAGGAGGCAGGAATTCAACCTTCAGATATAGATGTGAATATAAGTTTCTGCAGTGACTGATTCAAGCACCGAATTAAGCTCCCACTGTGAATTGCGCTGTGGAGGAGGAGCGGGTTTGTGCCTCTTCTCTGAGTGGATGCTGAGCTAAGGGATATTTCACCCTTAAGGAACCTGAAGATAAGCCAAAGACTGTCAAATGAGTTCAAAACTCTGCTCAAGCCTTTGGAACATCCTGGCTATATTCATTCAGGAAAATAAGTATTTTAGTCGAGCAGCCCTTACACTAGGTGAAAGGAGAGGATTAAAGGCTTTTGCTGCCTGAAATAATCATTGAAATGTCATTTTAAGTGTGGATCTTAAGATGAGATATGTCTGCATTTCTTTTCTCAAGAGGACAAAAATGTTGCGTCTGTTCCCAGAATTAAAAAGAGCACAGGAATTCCAAGGAGCTTCATGGTGGAGGTGAAAGATCCCCATACAAAGGGCGCTATGCTGACCAACACTGGAGAATATGCAATACCTACTATTAATGCGTAAGTATGGAATTAACTGGACGGACCAAAAAGCGAATGAGAGAAACCGTGCAGAAATGTCTGAGTGGCAATGCAACCGAGTTGGCCAGCATCTGTAATGACGGGGGAGGAAGCACTGCCGTTGCATCGTAACCTTAAACACTGTGATACTTTCTAAGATTAAAATAGGGTGGCCCTACTGTTCATGCCCCTGGCAGCTGGTTAAACTTGTGCTGTGCTAAGAATCTGCATTTTTTCTGCAAAACATTTCAGTCGTCTTTCCAGTGGAGTTGTTCTCTTTGAAAGCTCGAGTGGCTTCTGGTTTATGTTTCAAAGGCTTCTTGCAAAATTTGACAAATCGACGTTGGACTGAGATGTCCTCCCCCTCTGACTGTTATCAGATCCCATGGGTGAAAGAGACTGATGTTCTCCTCTTGCTAGAAACTAAGAAAATACTACCGTGTGCTGACAAGAGGGGCTGTTTTAAAATGCACTTGGTAGCGCTTCTGTCCTTCTGCCATGGCTCTCCTTTTGTAGAAGCTGTAAGATAGACTTCTTCCATCTCTAAAACGCAGTTCCTGGGAGACTCACTTTATCCTGAGCCTGCAATTTACATTTAGCCTCTGGCAAAGGAGAAGTGGGATTCGTTTCACCCGATTTCTAGCTGTCAAAATTATTATTGTTCTAGTCTGAGCTAATTTCTTAGCTGATCCAATGAATGGGAGAGTTCTGCAGAAGGAACATTGTTCCCCCCTCCCTCGTCTAGTCTTGTGGCTATAGAAAAGTAGTTTAAACGAAATGCCTACCTTTACTTACCTACCACCTGTTCTCTTCCTTTGATAAAATCCAAAGCTTGGAAAAGTGTTCCTTTGCCCATCTTTAACTTTTTTCTTTTTCCTCCCCCCCCCCCGCCGCCAGGGAAGCGTATGCCAGATTTGTAATTATGGTCATTCCTGTGATAGATTGATTAGTAATAAAGTATCATCCGAAATTTGAGCCTTCCTTTTCTCTGAACTATGAAGAATTAACTCTTTTTCTCCAGGGAAATCTCATGAGGCATTTAATCTCTTTGCTGAACTGTCACGGACGTTGTATTTCACAATAGAAGCGAACAGGATGTCTCTTGTGTTGTATTGTTACGACTTAGCTTCTGAAAACATACAGAGCACAGTCAAAGGATCTTGTGCTATTCTAACTGGTGTTGCTTCCATTTTCTTCTTCAGCAGCTGTTGAATTTTGTCAGTGACCTAACTAAGAACTTCAACACATTTCCATGGGAAAAATGATATGCTGTGCTCAGGCCGCGTATTTAACAATGCCGGGAAGAGGACAACAAAACCAAATTACTGAAACTGAATGTGCTTGTATTCCAGCACATTCTACCACTGCTATGCAGCATGCCTGCATCCTGGATATCAGGCTCATTCAGCATTATGCTTTACCGCTTCTCCCCCTGCCTGTGACTTCCTCCTTCTCCCGCCCTGGGCAGTCAGGCCTGGTAAGGCTTAGCAGTCCTTCCATTCTCAAACAGAAATCCAAGTACGAAACAGAACAAGAGGTTGAGGCTTTTCTCCAGGCTCACCATAATCTCTGTTTAACTAGGATGCTTGAGCATCTTCAATTTGACATGAAGGTGGATGTCAGCCTCTGCAGGTTTTACGCTCATTAGTCAAATTCTCTCATCTCTTCCTGTAAAAGACAACATCTGAGCTGTCAGGCCTCGGCGGAAGTCTTCTGGAGGCATCCATGGTCCAAGTCAGGCATTCCCAGGATGGATGCGATTTAGAGATGTTGGAGAGTCAGTCTTCAGATTGAAGGTCCTTGAAGCCTTTTGCCTTGAAGTCGCTTGTGCCTGAGAACAGATAAAACTCGTTACGCCTCTCGGTCTGCCTCAGCAGGAGGAAGCCTCTTCTCTTGGGCACTGCCCATCTCGGCCTCTTCCTCTACATCTGATCGGGAGTTTGGACGGACTTGGTAGATCGGAACATCTTCCAGTTCCTTCCAGCTCCTCTCTGTAAAGGAAAATGGCTGAAAACTTGATAAACTGCTATTATCGCTTTGCAGCTCTGTCTCCTGGCTCACCCGGGCCAGGCTGCCAGCCTTGGGCTGCCAGGAGGGACCATCCCTGCAGTGCTCAGGCATCTCCCGCAGCACAGCTCCGGAGCTCAGCCCTGAAAGACAGAAGGGGCGCAGGGGCCGTGTCCTGGCAAGGGGCCTCGCCTCTCTGAGCCCCGAGGACGGACAACACTGCGGGAGGCATGAGGGCTCTGGCAGCAGCGGCATGGGGGTGTGCGACGCGACAGCGATGGCTGCCGTGACCCCGCCAGAGGGGCCAGTGACTCATGGGGTGGCTAGAGATGGGGCTGCCCTTCTTGTGGCCCATCCTGGCTGCGTGATGGAGAGGATGCAGCCCCTGCAGCACAGCTCTGACTCCCCTCAGGGCAGGATGAGGCCAGAAATATAGACTGAGCTCTGGGCCCCTGAGCGGGATGGCTGCAGGGGGTTGCAGCCGGGCTCTGGCCCCAGGCCAGCCCACATCTGTCCTGCAGCACCAGGCCCCTGTATCCCAGGGCGCTGGGTGCAGAGCAGGGCTCTGCTGCCTGCAGTGGGAGAGCCCCACTTAGGGCAGAGCCCTGCACCAGACAGGCTGGCAGCAGGGAGGGGACCCCCAGCCCAGCCCTGGAGAGCGGAGAGGTTTCCCAGGGACTTGCAGGGATGGCCTGGGATTGGCCCCAGGGAGGGAAACTGCCGGCCAGGGGTGGTGAGGAGCTGCCGCCTGCTGGGCATTTGATGTCCTCCCTCCTCCCAGCCCCTGGGGAGGTGGCTGTGGGGAGCCTGGCGCACCCTGGCCCCGCTGCCTGGCTGATGGCACCGGGCATGGCCTGGCCCTGTCCTGTGGACGCAGTGCTCTGCTCAGCCCTGGCAGCTGCTGGGATGACGGCGGGATCTGGGGTCTGGCCAATGCTGTCGCACTGGTGAGAAGGACATGTCAGGGGCAGAGGACAGCTGCTGCTGCTGCTGTGGTGGGAGAAGGCCAGAGCAGCCCAGCTGCCCAAAGGGCTGAGAGCCCAGCCTCAGCAGCCCAGAGGAGGTGGCGCAGGGTGCCCCTGGGGGCACAGCTCTTCCCTCTCCACAGGGAAACTTCTCCCCCAGCTCATGGACAAGGATGTGCAAGCCCAGAGCATGCCAGAGGTGGCCACGCCTGAACACCAAGATGAAACCTCCAGGCTTGGCAGTCCAGCAGGGCAGCTGGGGCTTTGTGGCAAGGACACCCTGGGTCAGTGTGTGCTGTGCTGCCGTGGGCTGCTGGAAAGCCTGGGCGTCAGGCAGCTCTCAGGGCAATCCTGGTTCCTTCGGGCTCTGCCTTTTTCCCGCTGAGGGCAAGAGTCTTCCACAGGAGGTGAACAAACGTGAGTTCTTTTGGGGGAAAGCCCAACAGAGGGGTGAAATTCTAAAACAATAACGGGGCCAGGGTGTGCTGCGGGGTGAGCTGTCCTGCACACAGCGGCAGAGCCCCGGAACAACGCTGTCTGCTCAGCACGCTCAGGGTGGTTCCCATGTGAAGGACACCTTGGCCTTGGGCTTGTGCTTCCAGCTTTAATCAAAACGAGCCATTTTCTTGAAGAGAGCTTCAATTCTGCCGGGCTTTGCAGGGCCAGCAGCACAGTGCCCACAGGGTCCATCCTGATGCTGGCTGCTTCCTTGGAGATCTCAGGATCAGCATGGTCTGAACTGCCAGGGACGAGACTGAGAGTTCGGCGTCTTTCTCCAAAAGCCTGAGGGCTGCAGCAGAAGGAAAGAGAACAGAGCTGAAACCCGCCTATCTGCAGAGACCCCCAGGCATCCCCTCCAGACCATGCCAGCCCCACTCATCCCTTTCCCTGGCCAGGAGGAGCAGGTGGGACAAATGGATCAGTTGGAAGCTGCTGCTCAGGAACGCCCCAAATGCCCCTGACATCTTCCTCTGCCCTTGAAGCGTTTCCCTGGAGCAGGGCAAGGCATAGCAGCACCCTGCCCAGGCTCTGGCCCCTGCCCCACCAGCCCCGGTGCACACAGCACTGCCCCTACTCACCGCTGCAGAGCTCAGACAGCTTCTCCTCGCTTTTGTCCCTCCGGTGCCGCGCAGCAAGCCCTAGGCACAGAGCTGCGTCAGACCTCCCGCTCCCCAGCGTGCTCCCAGCAGCACAGCTCCCGGCTCTGCCGGTTTGCCTGCACACCCTCCTCCCCCTCAGCAGGGTGACCCCAGGGAAGGACAGTACCCAAGGGAGGGGTGGGACTGAGAGGGGCGGCCGCCAAGCCCACCTGCGTGGGCAGGGCTGGGAGAGGGAGGCACAGAGCCCCTGGCTGCCCAGGCCCTGCACGGGGCAGTCGGGGCTCTGGCAGCCACAGGGCTGCCCCTTGCTGCCAGTGCAGCGGCTGGGACTGGGGCCAGGCTGCCAAAGGAGGGTCCCCAGGGGCTGTGGCTCACCAATGAACCTCACGGCCGCCTCTCGCAAGGGGACCTGAGCATCCTTCAAGTATGGCAGGCTCTGACTCAGATATTCTTCAACTCTGCTCCTGTCCTGCATCAGCTGGAGAGAGCACAAGGGCATGGGGCTGACACAGACCCTCCCCAGTCTCGGTCGCACCGGTCCCTCCTCCCAGCACCCCCGGTCCCCCGCCCACCTCAGGCCATTCCCATCTCCCAGCCAGGAGCCCTGTGGGGCTGAGGTTCAGAGACAGCCCCAGGCAGAGGCAGGTCTGGAGGCCCTGAGACCCCTCTGTCCCACTGCCAGGGCCCAGGTGGGCTAGGGTCTCTTTCAGCATCCTGAGGGCGGGGAGGGGAGAGAGGCCGGGGGAAGAGCCCTTGGGGGGCTCTGTGCCTGAGAGCAGGCAAGGAGGATGCAGCTCCAGGCCCCTTGTCCAGCCCTGGGGCTTGGGGGTTGTCCTCACCAAGCACTCCCCAATTCTGTATGTCTGCTGTGCCTGGGTCAGGTGCTTGAGCTTTTTCCATCTCAGCAGCTTTGCAGCAACGACGAGGGCTTCCTGAGAGGCCTGCAGAGGGGGACAGGGATTGGGGGGATTGTGGACAGGGAGTGGGGGGACTGTGGACAGGGAGCGGGGCTCAAAGCCCTGGCCTCCAACACCTGCAGGGACAGCTGGGAAGCCTCTAGGGACACTCATGGCCTTGGTGGCCATGGGCTGCTGCTGAGCCCTGCTGGGCCAGGTAGGGCAGGTGTGGGAAATGTCTGTGCCAGCTTCTCTGCCACTCCTCGCGCTGGGTATGCCGCGACCCTTCCTCTGGGGTGCGCTGGAGGAGGGCTGAATGGGGGGAGCAGGCATGGGGGGGGACCCCACCTCCCCATCCTCCTCTGCAGCAGGAGGCACAGAGCGAGGAGGAAGGCAGTGGTGGGACCGGTGCAGGGAAGGAGGGGAGTTCTGCCCTGTCCTCAGTGACTCGGGCAGTTGCACCCTGGGGTGACACAGACGCCAAGAGTCCAACTGCCGGCAGCCCTTGCCCCTCCCTGATGCCCAAGCCACCCCTGTGGTGTCAGCACGCCCTTCCCCGCCGCACTGGTCACGTTTGAAATCTGTACCTTGGCCACGCTCTCCGTCTGGTCACTCATGTGGAAGAACAGTGGGAGCAGGCTTCTCCGCACGTTCTGCTTCATCTGCTGCTTGTCGCTCTCCACCACCATCTGTATCATGTCTTTGAAGAGGCAGATGGAGAGCTCTCGCAGCTGGCTGGACTCCTGGTAGGGAGGAGGACAGGAGGACTTCAGCAACAGCCGCTCCCTCAGCAAGGGTGTTAGCGTGGCTGATGTGAGGGGAGATGCTTTGGAGTGAGGCTCTGCACACGGGAGCCGTGGGCCAGATCTGCAGCTGTGGCTGAATGGCCCCGGGCCCAGGAAAGGCCACGCAAGAGGTTTCCATCAGGCGGTGCCTGTGCCAGCCCCCAGCATTCACCACCAGCCACACCAGCCGCACCAGCACAGAGCTCCCCAGGGACAGGCCGAGGAGGAGACCGGGCTGGCCCTCGGCCATGCCTCCAGGGCACACATCGCCGCCTCAGCCCCCTGCCATGGCGCCTGGGGACAACGTCTGGTCCTGCCTGGCAGCGCAGCTGAGGGAGGCCTCGCGGAGCTGAGAGCAGCTCTTGGCCTGCTTGGCCTCTTTGCACAGGGGCTGGGCTGGGCCCCGGCACAGGGGGCTCAGGTCGCCCGGAGGCGTCAATCTGTCAGGGAGAAGCCGTGCTGGGCTGCAGAGCCCAGAAGCCACCCCCACGAGAGCCCAGGGGCGTGAGGAGGGGAACAGCCCTGGCCAAGTGCTCAGGTCGCCCGGAGGCGTCAATCTGTCAGGGAGAAGCCGTGCTGGGCTGCAGAGCCCAGAAGCCACCCCCACGAGAGCCCAGGGGCGTGAGGAGGGGAACAGCCCTGGCCAAGTGCTGCCGCAGGGCCGGGCTGACGGGCAGTTGCCCTTGCAGAGGGCCCAGCAGTGGGGCTCAGGCTCCCACAGCAGCCTTACATCATCAAAGAGCGGCAGAAGCTTCTCCGCCAGCTGCAGCGCAGTGAGGCTGGCCTCCTCCCTCATCATATGACCCATCACATTTCTGAAGACCAGCAGGGCCTTCATCTTGTTGTCAGTGTTGGCATTCTGCTGGGTCTCCATGATGTCTGGCAGCAGGACCAGCATTTTTCTTGCCTGTAGGAAGCACACAATTCCCTTTTTGTGAAGTGGTGAAAGACCAACCTGGCAAAAATGCTCTGGCCACTAAGCACCAGCCTCCCGTCCGCCTTCCTGCCAGGCAGCACAGGAATCCCTGCAGCAGCCTCCTGGCAGGCGGTGGCCATGGGCGCATGGATGGGGACATGGGGATAGCAGCGAGTAGGGAAGTTAGGGCAGGAGAACAAAGGCTCCGTGTCCCCTGCTCCGCCAGCCCCTTTCCCGACTGGCCCAAATGGCCAGATGGCTTGGTAACCCTCTGGGCCTGGAACGCTCCCCAGGCAGCCACCAGGCCCCTCCATGGCAGCACTCTGCCTAGACCCCCATGGCTCGTGCACCGCAGGCTGCGGGGAAGGGCAGCCGTCTTCAAGCTGGCAATGGGTGGGCTGTGACCCCTTCATGACAGAGGCCCACTGCCCCAGCCCCAGAGTCAGCCCGTAGAATCAGCTGCACCCTGGGCTCTGGCTCATCCTCCCGCTCTCAGCGGGACGCTTCTTCTGGGGACAGTGCTCCCTCGACTGAGGCAGCTTGGCTGCTTTGGTGCGGAGCAGAAACTCCTGCCCAGCACCACAAGGATGTGCCAGGAGCGAGAGCTCCTGCAGGTGGCTGAGGGAGCCTTGCTCCTTGCGCTGCAGCGGCAAGGTCCGAGCCTGAAGGAGCCTGGGGCCCGTGAAGGGGACAGCAAGGGCATTTGGAGCCGTCCCCCCACCTCCTGACTCCCAGCCCAGGCCAAGCCACCGCGTTACCCACTGCCCCAGCCCCAGGCTGCCAACATGGCTTCCCTTGACTATGCCCTGCTCACCGTCTCAGGTCTCTGCGACAGTGTGATGAGGCCTCTGAGCACCAGTGAGAGCAGCGCCAGGCTTGGACGCCTCAGGTACCTCTGGACTTTGTAGAGGCTAGCAAACTCCTCTGATTCAATGTCGCTGGAGGCCAGCAGCTGAAACAGAGACAGCAGTGAAAGAGTGGCAGAGCCTGCAGCACTCCCCGCACCGTGCGGCTCCTGGTTCCCGCTGGCAGCTCAGGGCAAGGGCACCAGGGCCAGACAGCCCGTCCTGGGGGCAGCTCTGCCCGTGGAGGGCTGCTTGGCATCCCCATGCCCTGCCCCTCGCTGCACACCACAGGGTCATCTGTGCCGGCTCCTCCTGTCCTCTGAGCATCGGCAGCCTCTTGCTCTCACGCCTCGCAGGAGCGATCCAACAGCAAGAGCGGGCACAAAGAAGGCATGACACATGAGTGGTGACGAGTGTCTCCTGTCCCCAACCTTGCAGCCTGCTCAGCCTGTGCAGAGGCCATGTCTCTGCCCCTGACCCAGCCCTTGCCCTGCCCCAGGTTTCCAGTCTGCAGAGCAGGGCAGGGGGATGCAGGCAGGGGGCAAGCAGAGAGCTGCCTGGGCAGGCAGGGGCTGCCTGGGCTTCGTGTTTGTGCAGCGGGGCCCAAGCAGCATGGGGTGGCCCTGCATGGCTGGTGCAGGGGAACCTGCTGCTGGGCAGGTCCCTGCTGGCCCTAAGGGGCTCTGTCCTGATGTCCTGGAGGAGGTGACCGTTTGGGGGCAGATGGGAGGGGAGAGGGCTGTGCCTGCCTCTCCAGGAAAACAGGCACAGCCCTGAGGGTGAACAAGCACTGGTCTGGTCACTCACAGCCAAGTGAGGGATGCAGGCGTCCTCTGTGTCGGAGCTGAACACCCTGCGCAGCCGCTGGTCCTGGAGCTTGCTGAGCAGCTCCCTCAAGACCTTCTTCAAGGTGTGGGGCTGGGAAAGCATCACATCCCACATGGCCAGAGCAGCACTGCAGGCCCAGAGCGCTCTGTCAGCAGGGCTGCCTCGGCCACCACGCTGTGCCCGGGCCAGCCCCACAGGACCCAGGCTGTCCTGGCCCTTCCCGACGCCTCGCTTGGAGTGCCCGGCTCCCTGCCTGGGCAAGGAGGAGGGGGCTGAGATAGTCTTCCCCATGGGGCAGGGAGGAACCTCGTGGCGGGGCTCTGGGCTGGCTTGTCCAGCTTTGGCCTGGCCGATCCACCAGGGCTGGAAAGTGGGGTGGGCTGGAAGGCCCTGCTCCTCGGGGATGTCCTACGGTTTTCCGTGGCTCCGGCAGCCAAAAGTTCTCCAGGCCCCTCTCCTCACATGGCGCAAGCCCACAGGGGTTGTTGGGCTCAGTACCTGTCACATGATGGCGAGAGCTTCAACAGGCTCGTGACCACTTCCCCGGGGCACTGGTCAGTCATCAGGAGAAGCAGCAAGTCCAGGCTCTGCCAGGCTGACGCCATGCGGATGCACTCCATGTTTTCATAGATGCACCTCATGATGCTTGGCACCTGGAGGGCACACAGGTGAGGATGATGCTGCCACTGGAATGCAGCCATTTCCTCAGCTGCCTCTCAAACTGCTGCTCTTCCCATCCTGCTCTGCTGGCTTAAAATGGCTTCAAGGTGCCTGAGGCACCTGCATTAGGGAGGGAGGGAGGCTTAAGGGCAGGGCAGGGCAGCCACAGGAAGGAAGGACGGACGGACGGACGGACGGACGGAAGGAAGGAACAAACAAACAAACAAACAGTGCATGAAAGGGCTTCACGGCAGGGCAGCCACAGGCCACTTACTTCTGCCAGCCAGGAAGCAGGCTCTCTCACAGCCACATCCAGGATGCTTCTCGCCTCCTCCTTGTCATAGATGCTTGAGTCTCTCATGGCCTCAATGGCCATGAGGATGACGTCTGTCTTCTCAGAAGGCTGGAGGTATTTTCCAAATGCCTATGGGAGGAAGGAAGACAGGGAAGACGTCACACCGAGTGCCCTGAGGGTGCTGCTTATCTGGGCAGTGAGAGCAGCTCTGGCAAGACATGGCCCGGCAGTGCTGGCTGCAGTGCCCGCAGGAAAGCTGGAAGCAGGGGCTGCACTCACTGCGTGGTGGAGGATGAGAAGAGAGGGCCCTCAGGATGAGGGAGGAGGGTTGGGGTCGTGGGCACAGTGTGCCGGCCCTACAGAGAACCAGGGCTTGCTGGTGGCCAGGTGGGCTGGAGCTGCTGCTGGGATACTGGAGTGCAGCCCTTTCTAGTCCCTGCTCAGGGACACAGCAACCCTCTCGCCAGGGACAGTGAAGCCATGCCAGCCCCGCTGATTCTGGATCCCTTTGCTCATACAAGTCTCCTGCTGATGCCACCAACAAGAGGCCCAGCAAGGGAGGAGCTCATTACCATTGTGATGTTGCTGGTGCTGGGCGAAGAAAGCCAGGAGGTGTTCTCAGCTTCCCATTCCCTTTGACGCCGCAGATACTCTGGATTATCCTCTGGCAGCATCGTGCCTAAACAGGAGGGGATCACAGATGAGTAGGTAGGACAAAGCGTCTTCGCCAACAAGCTTAGCAAATGGTGAAAAGAGCTTTGAACTAGGAATGGCTGAGGAGGGAGGTTACGACCCACAGTCAGGGGAGGAGGTGGTGGGCAGGTGTATAAAGCAAAGGGTGATGACAGGCGAAGGGAACAAGAGGGACCTCAGGGATGATGGAGGAGGATGAGAGACACCTGCCTCAAGCGTACGTGCGCAAGCACTCACGGCCTGGGAAGCTCAAAGGAACTAGAGCTCTGCACGCAGTCACACAACTAACACGTTGCTGGAATAACTGAGATGCGGGGGACAGACTTTCATGGACAGCCTCCAGCCAGCACAAGAACGGTCCGTTGCAATACTCAGGGAAACAAGCAGGCATATGAGGAGATGCCTGCGTGTGGAGGGACGCAGCCCACCACAGCTTCTCTTACGTTTTTGCCGCAGGATGAACCTGAAGAGGTGATGAAGGGCATCCAAAGCCCCCCAGCTGGTCTCCCAGTTTGTGCAAGTGCGGCAAAGGATGAGACGCCCCAGCAGCTGTCCCAGGATGGGGATACGGATCTGTGTGTGGCAGGCAGGGCTGGCATCGTCTCCTACAAAGCTGCTCCAGACCTGGGCGAGGGAGGCAGGACAGGTAGAAGGGCTGAGGAGCAGCAGCTGCGACCCAAGAGTCTGCCCAGGGAAGGATTCCCAGGGAGCCAGAGCTTTGGAGGGCCCTCCCAAAGCAGCCAGCTGGGCAGCAGGGCAAGGGAGAGCTGCCAGGCCTGGGTCCTGCCATGCTCCTTGGGCAGTCCTGTCCTGCACAGGACTGGGGGCTGAGATGGCTTCTGGCAGAGAGGGAACTGGGGAGAGAAGACCATGGGAAAAGAAAGAAACCAAGACCCTGGCTCCAGGGCAGAGCCTTGCTGAATGCCTCAGTCAGTGCCCAGGCTTGCCTCACAGGCATCTCTGAGCTGCAGGCTGCTCTGGTGTGCAGGCAAGGGGAGACAGCCTGGCTGGAGGGTGCCTGGCTCCTTACCTTCACTGAGGAAGAGCTGGCCAGCAAATCACTCAGCCTCCCAATTCTCCCCACAGCCCTCTCACACGCAGCTGCGCTCTGGCAGTTGACGAAGGGCAGCAGCATCTGGGAGGAGAGAAACTGCTCATGTGCCCTGGGAGCTGGTGCCCATGCCAGCAGAAGCAGTCCTGGCTGGACTCGCACAGCCCTTGTGGCCAGGCAGGTAGGCAGATGGCACCCGCAGGGCAGCGCCTGCTCCCTTCCGTGCCCTCTCCCACAACGCAGCCCTGTGTCCCCTCTCCAAAGAAGGCTGGGCTTTTGGGCAGGAGCCTGCCTGCAGGGTCTCCAATGGGGGAATGGGGATACAGCCCCCTGGGGAGTACAGAGCTTCAGGGCTGGGCTGACAGGCAGGACAGGCAGGTCCCAGTGGGTCTCTGCCCCAGTCAGATCTGGGCAGGAAAGCCTGAGGGACAGTGAGGCAGGGGAAGAGCAGCACCAGCTGCCACTGCTGCAGTGCCTAAGGAGAGGGCTCTAATGCCTCCCACTGCTTTGGTGCAAGGAAAGCTCTGGGGACGGAGCTGGCCCAGAAGTGCCATGGGCAAGGTTTTGCCATGACACAGGAGGCTGCTGCAGAGGGGAAGTGACATTGAGTACAGCCAGGGGACACGGGGCTCCCAGGAGAGCATGGTGGGCCACCCCTGGCTCCCCCCAGGGAGCTGGGCACCCTCCCTGCAGCGTTCTCTGTGTGTGGCACTGGGGTGGGGACCGTCCACGCGAGAGTGGACACTCCCATCCCTCCAGCGTCAGGAAGAGCCCCTGCGAACCCCGCTCTTTGCCAATGCCACACCTGTAAGATTGTCTGCAGCTCCGTGAAGCCGGAGGCAGGAGAGCTGAGCACCAATGTCCACAGCATGGTATCCATGGCATCCAGGGTCTGCAAGGAGGACAAAGGGTTGTGGCAGTCTTTCCGCGGTCCCTCTCACCCCTGGAGATGGATCTGAACTCCCCACGCCAAGGGAGGAGACCTGCGCTGCCTTGCGGTGCCCACGGGAGGCCTTGGGGCAGACAAGCTGCTGTGGGCAGAGCAGCCTGCGGCACGGGACATGGCCAGGCCCATGGGAAGGGGAGGAAGGGATGAGGGTGGGAAAGCAAAGCTGAGACGCTGCCCTGCCTTGGATCTCCGGGTGTCTCTCAGCACACGGCGGCCAGGGAGCAGCCTAGAGGGACTAGGGACTCCTGTCGCTCAGCCAGCACTTACCTCAAAGTAGAGAGTAGTGTCCAGGCCCTGCATGTCCGTTGTTGGAGGAAGCAAGAAGACGCTCCTGAAGCACGCCTGTAAGAGGCTTTTCTTTTTGCCCTCCAGCACCATCTTCACTTTGCTGCAAAGAGAGAGAGGGGCCTGTTGGACACTGGTGCTGGGTGCCTCAATGCCTTGGGCAGGTGGACACGGACCTCTGGAGCAGGGGTCCCCGAGGGGGATGGCGGGCGTGCAGGGAGCCCTGCCAGGAGGCACCTCCTCCCTCCCCGACGTGGCCTGGGCCAAAGGACAGTCCTGGCAGGCAAGCCTCCCGCCTCCCAGTTTGGGGAAGAACCGAGGCATGGCAGGGAGCTGCAGGATCCCTCTGCCCTCCCCTGCGCCCTCCCAACAAGCCACGAGCAGGGCAGAGCAGAGTCCCTCTGACAGCACTACTGGACTCTTCCTGAATGGGGGACGGGGAGAGGTGCCAGCCAAACCAGGGGCTGGGCAGCTACCTCAAGGCGGCGATGGCAAGCATGGCTCGCTGCCGCACTGCTGTGTGCAGGTGGTCCCTGGGCTCCTCTTTCAGCAGCACCTGCAGAGCGCAACCAGGATGGCACCTGGCAGCCACCAGCAGCCAGTGCCAGCAGACCCAGCACCAGGCAGTGGGGCTGGCAGAGACCCTCTGCCCCCGCCCCAGCACCAACCCCAGAGTGCCCCCTGCTGCCCCCGGTGCTGGGGTCTCTGCTGGCAGGGCTTCTCAGCGGCACCCAAGTCCACCCGCCAGGTGTCCCCTCACCTTGATATTCTCTGCCAACTCAAATCTGTGGCAGAATGCATTCAGGCCCTGTGACAAACCCTTGTGCCTGGCAGCTTTGCACAGGGTGCAGATGGTTTCTAGGAACTGCAGCCTCTGGGCCTCCTCCTGGCAGCCGGCAGACAGAGAGACAAACGGGGAGCATGAGAAGGTAGACACATGGCCAGCAGGACTGGAGCCCTGGGGCTGCAGTGCTGTGCAGGAGACCTGGGGGGAGCAGCTCTGCCCAGCCAGCCGCCCCCCAGCAGCCCTGGCAGCAGGCAGCAGAGCCGGCGGCACTGTCAGGAGACGCAGGCATGGCTACCATGGAAATGGCTGTGGTTACCTTTTCTGAGCTCTTCACAAAAGCCCGGATGAACTGCATGGCTTCTTTTTCCTCTCTGTACAGAGACTGCCAGCTGGACGCACCAGCGGGGGCACCTAGTAAAGGAGGAGAGCAGGGAGGGCTGTAGAGAAGGGCCAAAGGCAAATGCAAGGAGGGGAAGGAGCTCTGCCCTCCGTCCAACCCCGTGCGCACTCCCCTGGCGCAGTCTCCCCGTGGGTGTCTGGCCTGGAGGGTGCCCGGCAGATGGGCTGCGATGCTGGAGCGCATCAGCGCAGAAAGCCACGAGTGCACTGGGCTTAGGAACTCGCTTGCAGACAGGCTGGAAAGGTCCCCATCCCCCACTACCGCTGCCTCCCTCCAGGCCAGCTGCCTCTTGCTGCCCATATCCCAGAGCAGGAGCCGGGTCCCCTCTGCTCTCTCCTGCCCTGGGGAGGCTGTGCTGGGGCCGGCTCCCAGCCCTGAGCAGCATTCCACCAGTGCTGTGCTCCCCGCCCGTGGGACCCCCACTGCCGGTGTGCCTGGGAAACAGGACACTGGCGTGGATCAGGGTGCGGTCGCTGGCCCCAGCCCTGCCCAGCCCGGCGGGGCCCCTCACTTACTTCTCTTCAGTGGCTTGGGCACGCACACCTCGTAGGGCTCCGGTGGAGAGCTGCTCTCCTGGGGAGCCCTGTTCTCCTCCCAGGCCACCCTGGGGCGGCTGGGGGGTCTCTCTGCCATCCTGCGGGATGCAGAAAAGGGCTGGGGGTGGGGAAGGGGGAAGCTTTGGCAAAATGCCTCAGCACCACAGGGCTGCTGGGGAAAGATGTGGGCTGTGCTCAGGGGCTCCTCGCCAGCTCCACGCTCCCACCCGTCCCGTCGCCGTCCTGCCGGACACTGTGGGGCAGGGGCTGTGACTGCGTTGACCATATGCAGCGCGACAGGGTGTCACAGAGGCGGGTCACAGTGGTGCCCTTTGTGACCCAGGCCGGGAGGGGCAGGGTGTCCTCTCGAGGAGTCAT